>CM043710.1:1500726-2100726 GCA_023969325.1 Oryzias curvinotus | reverse complement strand
TGGTTCATTTCTCTTTGCTCTAGTTATTTTTGTGAATGACTGATCCCCGAGGACAACAGAGAACCCTCAGAAACTGTGAGCAGTCTCACCTGTGAGCCTTCCTCGTTGTAGTGCCGAGCATTGCGGAACATCAGCTTCATATCTTCCACCATGGAGTCCTCGGTCAGATACTTGTCTGAGCGAATGTTGTGCTCGATGGTCCTCAGGTCCATGGGCTCCAGGATAATTTTATAATAGTCGGGGTAGTCCTTCTTTGAGGGCTTCACCATGAAGAGGTCACACAGTCTGCGACCAACGCCGGCCTCTCGCGCCTCAGTCACAGCAGCCACCAGAGCCTTCATGCGATTTTTTTTTGTATTCTTCTTGTGACTAGAAAACACACAAAGCAGAATTAACACAAAGTTCTCTTCCACGATGAATGTTCAGAGAATGAAACGGGTGCAATTAACCTTTTTCTTTTCGTAGTACTGGTGTCAGACGTGGCTGAGGAGAGCATGCTGTCACCATCATCATCCTCTCTCTGTAACAGGTCCTTCCTCTTCAGCTACACAAATAACAGGATTCAGCTGTGATACTTCTTGAAAAATACCAAGAAAGTGATGGAAGTGAAAGAATATAGTGGTTTGTTCTTCTTAAAGCCCCACTCTAATGAAAATGATGTTTTTGGTGTTTTTAATATCCTTTTCTTGGCATTTTTCTCATGATGGAGGACACAAAATCACATTGTCTGATTTTTAAAGAATTTATTTGCAAACTATGGTGAAAAGTAAACATTTGGTCAGCTACAAACAAGCAAAAGTTCTGGCTCTTACAGATCTGTAACTTCTTCTGTAAGAGGATCCTCTGTCCTCCACTGGTTACCTGCATTAATGGCTCCTGTTTGAACTGGTTTTCTACATAAAAGACACCTGTCAACCACCTCCAACAGTCACAGTCCAAACTCCACTGTGGACGAGCCCAAAGAGCTGTCTAAGGACACCGGAAACCACATTGTTGACCTGCAGCAGACTGAATCTGCAACAGGGAAGCAGCTTGGAGTGAAGAAATCATCTGTGGGAGAAATTATTAGGAAATAGAAGACATACAAGACCATTGGTTATCTCGATCTGACACTCCTCGCAAGATCTCACCCATCATGCTTTGGGGCTGTTTTCAGCAAAGGGACCAGGATGACTGATCTGTGTAAAGGAAAGAATGAATGGGGCCATGGATCGTCGAATTTTGAGTGAAAACCTCCTTCCGTTATGACAACCATCCCAAACACACGTTGCCCCGGTAACGATGGGGTGGCTTCATAAGAAGCATTTCAAGGTCCTGAAGTGGCCTAGCCAGTCTCCAGATCTCAACCCCATAGATCATCTTTGGAGGAGGTAGAAAGTCTGTGCTGCCCAGCAACAGCCCCAAAACATCACTGCTCTAGAGGAGATCTGCATGGAGGAATGGACCAAAATACCAGCAACAGTTTGTGAAAACCATGAGAAAACTCACAGAAATCGTTTGACCGCTGTCACTGACAACAAAGAGTACATAACAAAGTACTGAGCTAAACTTTTGTTAATGACCAAATACTTACTTTCCACCATAATTAACAAATACACTCTTTGAAAAAAATCAGACAATGTGATTTTCTGGATCTTTTTTCTCATTTAGTCTCTCATAGTTGAGGTAAACCTTGATGAAAACTACTGGCTTCTCTCATCTTTTAGGTGGAAGAACTTGCACTGAGTATAGATTAAAAGATGATTGGAGCAGGTGTTTAAAATCTCCCCAGCACAAATGTCAGAAAAACCAGACCTGCTGAATGTGCTGGAGTTTGAGCGCACGCTTGTAGATAGAGGAGTGAGGAACATTATAGCGTTTGGCGTTCTCAAACATCAACGTCAGATCTGAGTCGACGTGCTCCACGCTCTCATACTCGTTGTTCTTCATCTTGCTCCTGTGGGGAATTGAGGGTTCTCACATTTGGGAAGGGGGAGAGGGCACAGAAATACTGGACTTTACAGTGGGTGAGTATGTGTGGGGAAAATACTTCTCACGGGCAGAAATGCAAAGAAAACAAAAGAACTTTTAAATAAAAGCAACAAAAACATGAGATAAGCAAACTTCCCGGTGAAAGTAAACATCATTTTTCTTGAGAAACTGAATTTATTCCTTATTAAAATATTCTTTTAATTCCACTTATTTCTGCCATACTTGATCTGTTGCAGGCAGATGGGCTGACTGATCTGGTGGTAGTAGTCAGGATAGTCTTTCCTGGAGGGCAGCTGCAGGAAAGGCTCGGAAATCAGTTGGCCCTGACTGTTCCTTGCTCCTCGCACGGCTTCATAAAGCTGGAAGATGGGGTTACTCATGTCCATGTTTGATGTCATGCTCTCCGCCTCAGACTCGCCCTCATCATAGTGGACAGAGCCTGACAAGTGCAGGAACAATAAACACGGGATTTCACAAAAGAAAGAAGCATCATCAATATCTGACAAAAACAAAGTCCATTTACGAAGGCGGGGAAAAGGTACCAGATAGTATTCCCTCCTCGTCACTCTCATACTGAAGTGCCATGGTGATGGCGGAGAGGCGGTCCCCTTGAGTTGACTTTCTATTCCTTACAGGGAACATGTTAGAAAAGGTCAAACCAAAATTAGCCTCAGTTCCCTCCGACGCTGTTTGAAGAGCTCGTTGTGGTCCCAACCTGATGCGGATGCTGGATTTGACAGGTTCCCCGTGCTCCAGCTCAGACTTCTTCTGTGCAAAAATCTTTTTAATCGTGTTAGCGTCCTAGCAGACAAAACCCCAGGAACACGTGTGAAAGGTCGGACACTATGCAGCGCATGAGATTCTCAGAAACATACCTTAAAAACCTGTGACCCCGGCTCATTGTACGCTTTAGCGTTCTTCACCAACAAGTCTATGTCTTTTGCCATGGCAGCACAACTCCTGTAGTGACCCAACTAGAACAAAAATATACTTGATGAGCATAAAAACGGCAAAAACATCGTCACACCCAGACACCTTTGTAGGAACCGGTACCTGGATCTTCTGAGCGATGGTTTTCAGATCTATCGGTTCTTTAATGACGGCGTAATAGTCTGGATATTGCTAAACAAAAGAGAGACTTCATATCAGGGTAAAGACTCTTAACATGTGCATTGTCGGGGTCCCATGTACCATTTTGGAGGGAAGCTTCTGGAACAGCTCACTGACTAGGCGTCCCGTTGGCTCGGTATAAGACACAACAGCATCCAGGAGCTGCTCTAGGACGTCTTTTAAGCAGGAAGGAGTGGTCTGCGGTTAGAATGAAAGGGACCCGATTTATGGAAATGCCTTGGTTCATCAGCTTTATCATCTTTTTGACTGGAGACATTTTCTACTACAACACAAAGAGGCCTCGAAGTGCAAATCAGATCAATTAATCACTCAATCCTATTAAAGAACACAATGACAGTACAAAAGCAAAACAAATAATCAAAAAAAGCACTACATTTTAGAAATCTAAACATAAAAGGAAACAAACTAAGCGACTGGAAAAGGCAGATGCTACGGGACGTCACTGATTGGTTGATAATGTTTGAGCTTTGAAGAAGAGGGAAAGCAGAAGGATGTTTTACCTGAACTGTGGTAAAAAGCTGACTGAACTTTTGCAGTGACTGTGGTCAGAAGCTTCTGCCTGTAGATACCGCCATCACAAATAACTTACCGGTGGGTTGGAAAGGCAAAAAAACGTCATCATCCAATCAGTCTCCACGTCCCAGAACATCTACCTTTTCCAATTTCTAATTTTGTTTAATTGGTTGAATGCTGTAAATCCTTCAACCCATCGTTTTCCTGTTCCTCTTTCTTTATTCTAGCATCTTCCGACATTTTATGACGCTTAACTCTTTCTACAATTTTTTAGCTATTTTAATCAAATCAAATCAAACTTTATTTATATAGCACTTTTTCAACAACATATGTCACTCAAAGTGCTGTGCATAAAATACGATCAAACTTAAAAACAAGATGACAACACAGAGATAACTATTCAAATACTCAGCTCTTTCAGCTTTTTCCAGCTCTGAGTTTTGGTCCTTCAAACCCTAAAACTTTTCACGATATCCCAGGATTTCCAGGATTTTTGCCTCCATTGAAATACATGGGGAATCCTTGAAAACCTTTGGTCCTTTCTGTGGTGCAGAAGCTCGCTGGTTCGATACCCGGCGCTGGCATTTTTCACAAAAATATCTTTTTGTTATTGTGCTGTTTTCACTTGATTTATGGTCAACCCTGCATTTTCTTCTGGAAATGCAGCTCCTTCTAGTTTCATTTTGATTTCTGGAAATTACTTTTGTGTTCCGTAATCTTTTTGCGTTGAGTGATTTGTTGATGTGATTTGTTGATGTGATTTGTTGATGTGATTTGTTGATGTGATTTGTTGATGTGATTTGTTGATGTGATTTGTTGATGTGATTTGTTGATGTGATTTGTTGATGTGATTTGTTGATGTGATTTGTTGATGTGATTTGTTGATGTGATTTGCACTTCGAGGCCACCAAACAACACCTTGAAATGAAGAACTCTTTAAATGATTTTCTTAAATTCATCAATGTATATCAAACATTTATATCAACAAAAAGCAAGCAATTCAAAAAGAGCCTTTAGTTTTTATGTTAGTGTGCAAATAGACTGATCAGAAATGTGTCCCAGTGCTTTTCTGTTCTAAACTAAAGGATATAAATAGGATTTTTCATTGAAATAAATGGTGAATCTACAGACGTCACCTCATCTTCAGTTGAGCCTCCTGGATTCTCCGGGGCCTCGTATCCTCCTTCATCTTCCTCCTCGTATTCGCCTCGTTGAACAAACTCGTTTTTGGTTCGCAGGTAAAGGTCCCACAGCTTACAGGCTGCTCTATATTCAGGACTGTCCGTCTGGATGAGAGGGAAAAAAACCATGTTACACATTTCGTTCTTCTCCCCTGAACCTTTACTGCTGCGTTACCTTATAATACATCTTTGTGTTGTTAAACAGGAGTTGGAAGTCACTGGTCAGTTGATCGACATCATCATACTCCTCCATCTTTAACTTCTGCTGGATCTTCATCATGTCAATAGGCTGAGACACAACGTGGTAGTAATCCGGCTGATTCCTGAGACACAAAAGTTGGCCATTATCCAACTTTTTCCGATGATGAACCATAAAGGAGAAGCATTCCTCACCTTCTTTTAGGGGCTCTGATGAAGAGCTCACACAACATTCGGCCCTGATCATCTTTATAATCTCTGACTGTGTTGTACAGTTCATGGCAGACCGCAATCTGCAAAGCAGGAGTGGAAATGTTAACATCCAAACACCTCCGTGTTGTGAGGAGCTTTCCGTCCCCTCCCACGGAGAAAAACTCAAAAATTACCGGATCCACGGTTGGAATGTTTGAAGTCCTTCTCCTCTTCCTCCCGGGGCCAGACGCCACGGAAGTCTGGCTGTCCTCAAAATCTCCTCCACTCACGCTGCTGGAGGGGGACAGGGCTCGTTTCCTTTTCAAAGCCATAGAGACCCCCTGAGAAGACAAAACACGACCAAGATGAGAGAAATATTCAGAGAGAAAGGTTGAAATGCTTATGTTCAAAGGTTAAAAAGGTTAAGACTGATGCCCAATGGGGTCAGTAGCAAAATAATGCTTTACAGTCATTCATTCATTCTTAACCCCCGTTATCTCAATAAAATCCTGTACAATAACTAAGCTGGAGAAAGAAAGTATAAGTCCGAGGAAAAGACGAGTGTTTGTCAGAAAAGTATGCTTTTTTATTGCTGAAATGCTCTTTGATGAGTCTTTTTTTTTCTTATACAAAAAATGTCTACCATTGTTCAGCTATTAACGTGTTTGTAGCTGAGCATAAACAGCACACCGAAAGATTTGACTCACCAAAACTTAAGTTCTTAATAGACAAATTATTTTCATTCATTCATCTTCTAATCCTTTTTTTCCCTTTCGGGGTCACGGGGCTGCTGGAGCCTATCCCGCCCACTTGTGGGCGAAGGTAGGGGACACCCTGGACAGGTCGGCAGTCTGTCACACCCATGCACACTCACATTCACACAATTTAGAGTAACCAATTAACCTATGAAGCATGTTTTTGGACGGTGGGAGGAAGCTGGAGTCCCCAGACAAAAGCCACGCATACACGGGGAGAACATGCAATCTCCACACAGAAAGGTCCCCATCGGTGTTCTGGTTCAGGTTCCCCCGGGACTTGAACCTTCAGGATGTGAGGCAAGAGCGCTAACCACCACGCCACCAGGCAGCCAAAAAAAAGGATGTATATCTTATAAACACAATCTCCCAAAAACTGTATGAAAATGGTAGAAGCAAATGCAAGTTTATACCATAAACCTAAAGCTGTAGCTGTACGTTCTACCAAAAAGGAAAAGGAAAAACGCCAAGAACCACAAGGACCAAGGACCTGGAAGCTGACCCGTCACATCTGGAGGGAGTTAGAAAGGATTGTTGAAGAAGGAAGACAATGACGGGGGGTTGATAACAGCCTATGTCCAACCAGGAGTACAGGGTAAGGGTCCAACTACCTAAAACCTCTATCAACCCCTGCCGCCATTCAGGAACAAATACCAAACTTTGCTGTTTTCAACTTTTACCAAGTAGACTGAAAGAGTTAAGTGATCTCTGTCAGAAATCCTTTGACACAAAACTGTGTGAAAATATGGAATTGATTTATTTCAAGTAATAAAAACAAAAAATATTAAAGAAGACAAACAAAAGAGATAAACATCTATACCTAGAAATATCAAACTCTGGATGATTAATCATGTCTTGACTGGAAAATTAAAAACATAAAAGACACACATCTCCATATATTTACATCTACATGGTAATGATGCCATTATAATTACTCTTAATCATAAACAGACACATTTGTATTTATACATACAATATAGGGCTGCACAATATGAGGAAAACTCCCGATATGTGATAGTGATCAATATTGCGATGACGACATAACTTGTGATACATGAACAAAGAGCAAAACAACCAAAGGCATCGTTTCCATTTTACTGCAACAGTTGAGTTGAAATAAGAGTCAACAGAACTTCAATTATACTGGAAATGCCCCTCGTCTACACAGGAGGCAAACATCTAACATGAAGGGCTCCATCCCATGCGTCAAATGCATACAGGGATTTATTTGATTGATTGGTTAAATACTTCAAGCTGCCATAAGATTGTTTCAGCACATTTAAGATTACCATTGATCGCAATTTTCGGCGACTTTTGCGATACAGCTTGATATCACGATAACGATAAATTTGCGATTTATTCTGTAGGTCTAATACAATACATGAAACATTGAATCCATTCAATGTGAAGTTTGTCAAAAACAGTTTAATTACTTGAAGGGAAGTGGGACAAAGAAAACATAAAATTCCATCACATTAGGCTGTACTTTATTTTTTGACTTAGTTTTTACATATTTATCATGTTCCAGCTCATAACATCTAATTAAAGACTTACATTATTCCAGAAATCATTACACACATATCACAGTGTCAGTATCAAAGTGCTTAATGATTATGATCAGTAAAGATTATTGCATTAATTAATCATCTTTTGTTGCGTTCTTGTGATCATGAAGTCTGCTACTGTTGACTTTTAGAGACGGTGAAGATCTCAGCGATTTTCTTGAATTTGTATTTTACTTTGTAACATTACTATATTTGTTTTGCTCTGACATGTGTTACCAAACATTTCTCAGTCTCATCATTGTTACCGTAACAATGATGACAATATAGTTTAATGAATATCTTATAGTTTCTTAGCCAGGGGTTTTGGATTTCTCTCTGCTTCTTAAAAACCCGGGCTTGTATAAAAATGTATTTCTGCTTAAAAAACGAAATGTTTAAAAATATTTTTTTAAATTAAAAGACAAACTGTAAGATTTTTTAAATGCATGGACAATTAAAAAAATCTAACCATTACTGGAAGATTGAGAAATATTTTTCTCTGAAACAGATTTCTTTATGAATCTGTCACCAAAATATGAAAAGAAATGCACCAATTATTCCTGATTTACACATTCATTATTGACAGAGGTATGGAGCCCCAAATTTATCATAATTAAAAAAATAAATAAATATGACCTCGTGGAATCACACAATCAACCAATAAATCTCTCATAAATATATAAAATTGTGAAATTGTGAAAAACCTGCAGACAGATTTTAAATTAGCCATTATATGATCAAATATATTTCATTTTTTTAAAACCTGTTCATTATTTAAAACAGCATTTTAAAATATTTATTCCTAATCATGTTGAACATTATTGGAATTCTATTGCTTCTTTTCAGAAACTCGGATTTCAAAATCAATATTTTCCAAAGTAGCTTTGTTTTCATGTCATGTTGCTGTTTTTCACAATGGCTGATTTATTTCATGATGAGCTTTTTCAGCAGAATGAGTCTGTCTGTCAATCAAACCAATAATTTGGGCAGTTTTAGGGTCGGTTCTGTGTTTTTTTTTTCTCATGAAAATATAGTAGCAGACTAAGTCAAAGGCTGGGTGGCTGTTGGAGTTCAAATATTCTTCTATGTACTGGAGCTCCATGAACGCACCAGGCAGAGATGCTTAAAGGCCCCGGCCTCTGTCATATAACCTGTTGTTGAGGGTTTGCCCCCCCCTCCGCCCCGCCTGTCCAAAATTGTGTTCTTTAAAGCTTGACACCGCGGAGCGTGTGGGCGGAGCTACCAGTTAATGTTTTCAGGCTGATGGCTACATGGAGCGGTGTCTGTGGTTATCTCACATACAATGCATGGAAGACACGGAGAATGTTGAGAGATCAGGTTTATTTATTTCAAAGAGATCGTCATGGCAATCATGTTTCATTAAACCAATCGGAGATTCTGAGTCTGAACTATCTTTAATTTTCTAAAAAATTAACGGGCCTGGGTGCTTAATTAGTCCAGTGGGGGGGGGGGGGACAGCTGTGTATTGTTGATTCTCCTGATCCCGTTATTTTATATATACGGTATCTTCACAACCATAAGGCGCACTTAAAAGTCCTAAATTTTCTCCAAAATGTGTGGTGCGCCTAAGGTGTTGTTGCGTGACTTCCATAAACAGGACACAGGAGACGACAGCATGAGAACGGTAAAGAGGGAAGTGGGGACCCCCCCCCCCCCAAATAGTATAATGTTGGAGGTATGTGAATTATGCAGAACAACATCGTTTTGGAAACCCTGAAAATGCCGCAAAGAGACCCGAGGATCATGGGAATCGAGCAGCTGCCATAGAATTCAAGAGGAAGGAATCCATGGTTCACAACTGAAGGAAGCTGGAAAACAAACTCCAACAAGTCAAGACGACGCAGCTGAGTTTCCATGGAAACAAGGCGAGGCGGCCCGAGTTGGAAGACGGCCTGGAGCGATGGATTAACGATCAGACAACATCTGGGAGAAGCCTCTCTACAGTCACCGTTCCACTGAGGCCGTAGCGCTGTCAGACATGAAACTGAACATTTCAAGGAGGTCCGTCTTGGTGCTTCTGTTTTATTAAACGCCGCCATCTTTGCATCCCGGCAAGGACTACGGTGGCGCGGCAACTTCCAGCGGATTACAAGCAAAAGATGTCCATCTTCTGCTCCTACTGCAGTGCAAAGATCACCGACATCACATCACCAGCGTGGACGAGGCGCCGCTCACTTTTGACATCCCAGTGAGTCACACTGTGGAGTGGCGGCAACAGGGAGGCAGCGCCGGGCGAGTTACGCCACGGCTTGTGAGTGGATTGCAGAAGCTCGGGCCAACGCGTCTGCTTGCACTGTTCTTGGAGCTTTAACAAAACGACAACGAGACGGACTCTGACGATGAGGAAAGGGAAGCTGGCGTGTTTGATAGAAATGTAGCCCAGCTGTTCATTTCAGATCCAGAAGATGAAGACTTTGATGGATGTTTGGATGCTGATTGATGACTGAGAAAATAAAAAATAAATCACAACCAACTCAGTTTTGCTCCAGCAGACTTCTTAAAAAAAGCACCCCCTAGCATGCATGTTTTACCGGTGTGTGTTAACGCGCCCCCGCCTTCAAACCTGGTGCACCTTTTCTATGTGTTAAATACAGAAAGAGCACCCTTAACTTTCAGACGACTCTTGGGTTGGAAAACTGGGACACTATCTGGCAACACTGCAGAGAGAACAAGAGTCCTGAGTATTTCGACGGGCACTTCAACACGTGGATGACCGGCGCTTACAGAAAGCTCCTCTGTGGTGTGGTCCACACAAACCCGGAGCTCAGTTGCTCTCAAACTACAAAAACGGAGTGGACGATGTTCACATCTTCTGCAGCAGACAGATTGTTTGTCTCTATTTGATCCGCTAATGTCAGCAAAGCTGTCGCAGAAAATGTCATCTTTCTAACTGGCACACCACAGAGCAGGTATCTAGGAAAACCAGCCAATTACAAGGGATCAGCCAATGTGCGTTTAGATCCCGCCCACTTTCACTGATTGACAGACAGACTCATGCTGCTGAAAAAGCTCTTCATGAAATAAATAAGTCATTCTGAAAAACAGCAACATGACATGAAAACAAAGCTACTTTGGAAAGTGTTGATTTTGAAATCAGAGTTTCTGAAAAAAGCCATAGAATTATAATAATAGTCAACATGATTAAAAAAGGATATTTTAAAATGCTGCTTTACAATAATAAACAGGTTTTTAAATATATATATATATTTAATAATATAATGGCTAATTTAAAATCTGTGTGCCGTTTTTTCACAATTTCATAATCTTATTAAATACTTATGAGAGATTTATTAGTTGATTGTGCGATTGCTCAAGGTATTTCTTTTTATTATGAACTATTTGGGGCTCCATACCGAGCATCTGTCCGCCTCAGAGGATGTTCAGAACCAGAACTGTGAGCGAACATTAATAAATCAGTCAATTCCCACAAACTGGGGGGACTCAAACCATAACAGAACTTTAACACATGTTCAGCTATGAAAAGGATGACAATAATGGTAATGATTAGGTTGATGTGAGCTTGAATTTGTTGTCCTTGAGCGGTGCAGATTTTACATTTAAATGAACTTATTTACGGCAGACTCCCTGTACATCATGTGTTCGTGTCTGAGTGTGGTCATCAGACATCCTTCTTCCCAGGAAGCAATCAGAGATCCGCCTCGCCTCCGAGGACATTCCTGCCGTGTTGTGTCTGGAGGGGTCTGCCTCTGGCTGCGGGCCACGTGAGCCCATCAGCGGGGAGCTAGCGAGCGCGAGCGCGGCCGCCGGCGCTGTCTGTCAGTCAGTCAGTCAGTGTGCGCGTGCAGGTGGAGCTAACGTTAGCTTCAGTCAAAGGTTGGCCTCAACATTTCCCAGTTACAACAAAGACATCACCAATAACGACTGACGAAGCCGTTCAGTGACGACAACCGGGGGGAAAACCGTCACTTCATCCGCCTGACACGGCCGAGAGCTTACCGTTTACGGCCACGGTGACAGACCCGCGAGACCCCAAACCGAGAAAAGCCAATCACATATCGATTTCAGACAGAAGAGCACTGGTGTGAAATTATCCCTAATCATCACTTCCGCTCTGCTCTTTCACAATAAAGTCTGGAGGATGACGCCTCAGCTGCTGCGGCTTCGCATCTTTATGACGTCACATCACTCAAAATCTGTTCCATCAAAGTCAACATTTCTGGTTCATTTTCAGCTTCAGCAGAACAACATTACTCATGCAAACTGTGCATCTTTGGTGGATCATCATGGATTTTCCAAAATAATAAAGCACGTTTTAGTGATAACAACAGTCATTGTTGTTTGTTTTATATAAACTATAAGATCAAATAACAACGAAATAGAAATAATGTTATGAATCCCATTAGGTTATGCCTAAATCTTATCAGCACCGTTTTCAAACTTACAGACATTCTTTTTTTTTTTTAATTAAATAGGCTATAATAAATAAATGTAAATCTGCAAGACATAAAAACTGAACAGAATGAATGAATATGAACAATTTGAAATATATACTTGCAATTTTTTATGTTGACCTCTGCATCACATAAAGAAAAAAACTAATATTTGTGCAAAACAGCAGAAATTGATCCTTGTGAGCCCCAAGTGATTCTCATGTTCCTTCTCATATATGAAAACTTAAAATTGATCAAACAAGAATCACAGAGATGCTGCGCTTCAGCACAAATGTGTATACGTGCTCGCTGTGTCCTAATGAACACAATTAGAAAACTTTAAATGAAAGTTAAATGAAGGGCTACAGCCCTCAATACAATTGACTTGTCATGCTTAGCAAATGTATAACTTCTATACCAAATAATCCAGATCATTTTTAAACCTGTGCATCCTCATGTAATTTCTTTGGGGATTTTTGGGAATGTATTTTAGTAAATGAAAGCTTTGTACATTTGTTTACTGACAATTCCTAAAATCCTCAATATCAGACCCCAGCTGGGTCCTTTATTTGTGCATTTTACATCAACATGCTTCATGGAATTGTTTTATGGCTCAATTGTCCTTTAGGTGTCTGTGTGTATGCCTGTGGGACCCTGCAACAGACTGGTGACCTGTTCAGGATGTACCTCACCTTTTCCCAACAGTAGCAGGATAGGCTCCAGCAACCTCACAACTCCAAAAGGGATTCAGCCGGTTCTGAAGATGGATGGATGGCTGGACTTTGTGTTGACCTTTCCACCATGTCATTGCTGTCCCAACCTTTTTGTTCTAAATGGATGGGCAGTAAAATGAATTTCATACTTCTTTCTCAGTTAGAAAGGCACCCTAATTTTTGCTTCTACAACATGTTAACATCCCAAAGTACAGGAAACTCAGTCACTGTAAGCTGTCCGAGTCACAGGGGTGGTACAATAAATTGACTTAAACGATTTGCTTTCCATCGATTCATCCAGATTGATCCGTCTGTGACAAGTTGTTAATCAAATTGACTTGTACATTATAAAATTACTTAAAAAAAAAAACAGATTTTAGCGATGGAGAATCCCATTTGGATTGAGGCATTCCATCACAGCGGACAACACACATGTGATGCAGAAAAAAAGGATCAGTCCATCATTCCAGTCCAATGTGTGGAAACACTCTGAAGTTAGTAAAGACATGTTACCATACAGTGTGCTAGCTAGTACGTTCTAAGAATGTTCCCTCTGGATTCTTTGGATGTGGAACAACAAAATTAATTGTTACATCAGTAATCCTCCACCACTGTGCTTTACAGTAAATATTAGCTTTTTTTGCTGAATGTATTACTGTGCAACTACATCTGCTAGAACAACTATTCAGACAAAACCAAGCAACACATTTTTTTTAAAGCCATGGATAATTGATTTTAAACTACACATTTTAAAATCTGGTTAGATCCCGTCACATTTCACACTCACTATAAATCCTCATTGCCCCCCCCATGCCAGACCAAACACACCCAGTACAGAAAGGTCTCATATTGATTAAAATGAACCCTTGTAGTTCCCCCTCTCTGCCCGCAGGGGGCAGTGCAGGCGGGAAACGCACAAGAGGGAAAGGACAAGAAACACCAACGAAGAAGTCCTCCAAACGACTAAGGGAACCTTTTCCCCACCGGTCCCACGTGTTTAATCATTATTATTTCGTTGTCATTCATACGTGACGCGAAAACGTACTCATTGTATTGGCTAGAAATGGGATTTTAAGCTCGTATGCGTTCTGGGTGTATATTTTATTTTGCCTAAACAGAAAATACGAGCTTTTCTTTGGCTGCAGCTACAAGCTAGCGGTGGTGCGTTGTAGCTGATTGCAGGCAACCACATCTGAATTAGTGGGAAACTGAAGTTTGCCTTTTGGATGAAAAGTGCAATCGACACAAATATGATCAAGGAAAATCGGTGGAACATTCCCCCAAATGCTCCAGCGTGCATGGAGAAGCATCTGTGCGCGGCTCAGTACCGAGCAGGTAGGAAGAAGCGAAGCAGCTGTGGATCTCATATTAAATTAAACCACGTGCTTTGCACTTCTGGGAGTTTGTCGGAGTCCTGGTATTTAGCTCCGCTCTTTTGTTGTGGTGTGTAACCTCTACGTCCGTGCTGTGTCCTCTGCAGACGGCACGCTGCTCCTGGGCGCCTCCAGCCTCTCGGGCAGGACCTGGCAGGGGTCTGTGTGGGTCTACAGGGAGCCTGAGCAGGCCCCCAGTGAGGGCTTCTGCAGGGCGGGCGTGCAGACGGAGGCAGGGATCACTGATGTCAAATGGGTCACCGAGAAGACCATTGTTGCTGCTTCAGATTCAGGTGCGTCTCAAATGATTCTCACAACTAAAAACTCCATGTTCAGCTCTTTTACAAACATGCTGCTATAACTTAACCTGGTTTTCCTTGAAATGTAAGAATATATTCATTTGATGTTTTACATTATTTTAAGTATTCATCTTTTTTGTATCTATCTTTGTAACTGACTTTTACTTCATTCTCATCTAATAAAGTTTATTTATCTGCGTATTAATCCCTGATTTTACTGTTATATATTTTATTTCTGTAACATTTTGTTGCAACATTGGTGTTTTCCTCAGAGGGATGTTTTAAGTGAAACGTTTTTATTTTTTATTTAAGGCACTTTGTTTTACTTATGTTTGACAGGTGCTTTATGAATAAAGTTTAATTTGATTTGAACTGTGGAACAAACGTGCCATGGAGCCAGTCGGGCCGCAAGATTTTGACCAAGGGACGGAATTTCTAAGTTCTTAGGTTTTTCCAGTAATAATTAGCATAATTTGATATTTTATATCGGATTGTAGAACTTATTTACAGATATTTATTAACTAAGCCAGAATTCTCCCCAATAATAATATTATTTAATCACATTTGGATGTCATAGCATTTCTTCTCCTTTCTTTCTTTTGGCATAAATTGTATTTTCCATTCGGTTTTTCCTCCTCAACATTCGAATAACAGCAGTTCAGTGATTGCATCTACGCCTGTTTGTCCCTTAACAGCCTCCGTCCAGCATCTTTGTCTAATGGAGTCCAGTCTGTCACTGAGTTAAACGTTAAATATTAGGCTGCCATTCTTGTGTGTTTGTGTGTAAGAAAAATGTGCTTATAGGTGCGTTGGGACAGATTGACATCAGCGGCGTTAGAAGGGGATACAGTTTTCTGTTGGTTGGCAGGATTGTGTTTGAACACAACTGCTTCTTGTCCTCAGGTGCTCTGGAGCTCTGGGAGTTGGCCGAAGATGAGCGGCTGCTGGTCAGTCGCTTCACCAAACACGAGCACGACCACATCGTGACGACCGTGAGCCCCACTGGAGCAACCGGCGCCGTCACTGGAGCAACCGGCGCCGTCACTGGCAGCATGGACTGCAGGTCAGATTCCCGTGTCTGTTTGACCGCTGACCGTTCCACTCAGACCTCTGAGGGTTTGATGTGATGTCAGTTCACCCCTTACTGCTACAACTGCTTCCACTATGGCAGGGGTCTCAAACTCGCAGCCCCCAAGATTATATTTTGCGGCCCCCGCTTTAATATGAAAGTTTAATGTTAATGCGGCCCTCCAGTCTGTATGAATGACGCCTTTTCAGTGTTGGGTGTGGAGCTGACGAACCAACCAATCACAGTGGGGTATATGACTCTTGGGGGCGGGACAATGACCAGGCTTGAAAGCGGGAGAACAGTTAAGGCAGGACAACTGACAGCCCCCTCCCTGGACCACATGAAGGAGTTCCTTACGTTACTTTTTAGAACGTATCTACAAACATGCAGTCAGGGCTGAACTTTTCTCTGGGTCGCACATACCCGGAGGAGAGTTAAGGTTATGGTTTACGGTTAGGTGCACGGCTGCGTATTAATCCTGAGCAAACGGGTCTCTCCGCTCCCGCAGGAGGTGGGTCACTGCAGGGAATAAATGTCCCACACCGACATGCGTGACAACTAACGGGGCTTTGGCATTAAACACGTGTGAGCGACATCACGATGTAGTCTGAGACGCACTGAAAATACGTGGAGAAACGATGGACGTGAGATGAACCAGCGCCGCGCCTGGGGGGCGGGGTGAAGCGAAGGTGCAGCAAGACTGAAGGAGAACAGGAAGTTGGAGTTGTCCTAAACATTTAATTTAGTTTTAATGTGCCTCTCCCCCTCAGTCTCATCTGTGTTATTATATCTTTTATATTTATTGTAATGTTTTGTAATGTATGTAGCCTTTTTTAATCAATAGGTATTTTAAATTATTTTAATTGATCACTCAACTACAAAAATCGTCAGGACACATTTCCCATAATGCATTGTATTGTACTCATTGGGCGGTTTGCAGTCAGTGCAGTACTAATTTCGCTCAGGTTGGGGCCTTGATCCCGCCCCTTTCTGGTGATATTTTTGTGATGATTGACAGGTGATGTTGAAACAAAATCATACGTCACTCACCAGGTGATCTGCGCAGCGTTTCGTCCACCTGGGTGATCTCAAACACACTTATTGTGCATCTTGGCTGCACCTATTTGGTGTCACCAACATGAATTTCCACCCGTTTTTTATAAAAGTCTAGGAGATGCTGACCGGCTGCTCTACAATAACTTGGTTTAAATGTGCAAAAAGTCATAAGAAAGAAAATCCAACAATGGTTACTGAATGTTGTTTCTCCTTTACTAATTTGTGTTTTAAAAGGTAAACTTAAAAAAAACATTCAACACAGATTCCAAATTGGGAGCACATCCTCTCTGCCTTCTCAACCTTAAATGTCAATCAGTCCAAGTTCAGTCCAGATTTCCTGTCAATCATCTTCATCCACACTGAGGGTCTCAGCTGTTTGGGAGGAAGTGCTGCCAAGTGTCCATCAGCAAGAAGAAGACAAGAGAAGGACACTTTTGGTCCGCTTCAAGTGAACCAGAATTTGTTTTCCTCGATAATCCGGAACAGATTTTCAGTCTGAATCCCCCCAAGTGGACCCTCATCGTCGTACCTTCGTAGCCCTCGTCATGCCAGTGGCGTCGTGCAGGATGCCGCCGCCGTACCAAAGGAGCAGTAGAAGGAGTTGATCCTGATGTTCATACAGGCGCTAAAAATGAATGAGCGAAATATAAAGTTTGATTAAGTGAACCATCCCTACAAAGAAGGAGTGCTAAGCGGAGGACTTCCATCATTTCTGCCTCTAGTTGCTTTGCCCCGCCCTCGTAATTCCTGGCCTGTGGTTGAAGAGGCGCTGGACGGGAGCCTGAATACAGACCAAATGCAAGGTTCAGGCCTCGATGCATACCAAATGACTTTTCCAGTCTGAATGCACAATAACAAAATATTGAAACATTAAAAATTGTAAAAAAAAAGAAGCTTGAATAAAAAAAATCTAGGCTAGTGCTTCTTCACCAGTCTGGTGTTCTTGTCTGCATGAACTTTGCTTTCTGAAGTGCAGTCATGTTGAAACAGCAGAGATGCATCCTCTAACTCAGGGGTGCTGCTCATTACTTTCCATCGGACTTGTGGGTAAATCGTGGGCCATCAAAAATGAACACAAGATAAAAAAAATGCTTTAAAAGATCTGTCTGCAAATAATCCTCCTCAGCATTTGATTGACATGCAGAACGGCCACTTGAACATCCTCTGACACACACATACGTCATTGCACATGTGTGCTGCACATCCTGCCACGATCGGAAAGCCGCTACTGGCCCCGCTGCGTGCCGGTGTGGGTACCAGATGTTCTCGGGTTGCCATATGTTCTCGGGGTCCTTCGGGGTCCTTCGACCAATGATGACGTCACACGATTTGATTGGCTGTAAGTTGCCACGACCAATGAGTTAACGTCGCTAAGTTTTTTTTAAAACTTTATTGACAATTGCGGTATCATACATTAACAATGACATTAACGTTAACAACGAACAATAACAATGTAATCAATATTGCCTCGAAGATCAGTCACCATTGCCAAACATAACATATTAAGATAGAAAATAAAGAATAGAGGGGAAAAGAGAAACAATGAACATAACACACAAATAAATAAAAACATAAGTAAAATAAAATAAAGGAACATAGAAAAAATCTAAATAGTCTAATACTAGTTAAGTTAGGGGTACTCGTGAAGTTTGTATTTCTGAACAAAACTAAGCAATTTCAAGCCATTCTTCTTTTTCATATAATGAAGTGATTGAAAGTAAAAACAGAGCTCCTTGACCTCACCAAGATGGCGGTGCTCTCCTCCAATGAGGAACCACGTGATGTCTCCTCTAGTGATATAACTCATTGGAAGGACCCCGAAGGACCCCGAGAACATCCGGCAACCCGAGAACATTCGGTACCCACACTGGACATAGCTCCTATGAGCTCCGGCCCGCTGCGGAACTCTTTTGCTTGTCATGCCGGTGTGGGTACCGAATGTTCTCGGGTTGCCGGATGTTCTCGGGGTCCTTGGGGTCCTTCCAATGAGAATAAAGTTTTAAAAAAAACTTTGCGACGTTAACTCATTGGTCGTGGCAACTTACAGCCAATCAAATCGTGTGACGTCATCATTGGTCGAAGGACCCCGAGAACATATGGCAACCCGAGAACATCTGGTACCCACACCGGGCCCCCGGCGGAGGACCCCTCTGGAGCGACCTCTATTTTTTTTTGCTTTAATTTTTTCCCCCTTCCATCAGGCCTTACTGCTCACAGGGCACGTGATGTCACATGACAGCGGGTGTCATGACCAAGCAAATGTTTTTCTTTCCCCAAAAAGCTTTGACGTCATGATAATTTCACTGACAGCTGACTGGAAGATTCAGGAGCGTGGAAATGTTGTGACTCAGATATTTTTCCTAAAAACTTGAATTCTCTTCGATGCAGGATTAAAGTGTGGGACCTCAGTCAGGAAGCCGCTGTGACCACCTACAACAGTAAGAGAGCCTTCAGTGGCAAAGCACTCCTGTTTATGCTTTTGACCAGGCGTGTAAATGATGGTTTTAAGTCGAGTTGTGTGTGTGTTAGAAGTGTATCAGCCGTGGCGTTTGCAGAAGGACAAACACTTTCTCTTTCTCCGTCCAGTTCACACTCGGCCCGTCAGCTGTGTGACCTGCAGCCCAACAGATCCGTCCCTCTTCATCTCCTGTGGCCAAGTATGAAATGATGTCTTCTGTCAGCATGTGGTTGCTCAGGCTCCTGGGGAATCCTTTTCTTTCCTCCCACAGGGCTTGACCAGTTGCTTACATTCTTTAGAGGTTTTCAGATTTGCTTTTTGCAGGCTGTCAGTCTGCAGCCGCATGTTTTTCTCTTTCTGTGACGGTGAAGAGTTTGATCGTTTCCGTCACCAGAACTTCACACATTAATAGGATAAATACACTTTACTGTGCCAAAAATAGTGACCTAATATCCTGATAAAAGGTTGATGGGCGTTTTAAAACACCGCTCACTGTAAAGCTGACTTCCCAGAATGTCTGCATTACCACTGCATCGTTGGTCAGCCGGTGTTATGTGCAAAAGTGATCGGCTTTTGGCACCTGATGACTCCCGTTGTGAAAATCATAAACAACATTTTTTGTGTTGATTTACAGAGAAAAAACGTGCTGCACTTTCCCTCTGTGCAGTCGGTGCTGAAAGACATTTCTTCTGCATCTGAGACATTTGACAAAGTGCCAGAAAAGTACAGCAGGGCTCGACATAGCCATTTGTCCGCTGGCCCGGTCCTGTTTCTCGAGCAGTGCGGACCACAAGACTTTATTTTTCACTTGTCCGCTCAGGCCACTAAAATATCTAACGGTTAATATATTTTTTACCTTTTTCAATAAAGTATATTTTGCGAAAACGAGTAGATTTACCTCGTCTTCATAATTTACTTTTTCTGCGAGTCCTGTATTCAGACTTCACGGGTTTCTATGGGAAACCTTTGATCACTCTTCTCCTACTCTCCTGCCTGCCCAGCAGCTGTCACTCCCGAGCACAACGCGGCACGCGCTCACTCTACTTGGCTTGCCCCCGGACCCCCCTAAAGTGGCAAGCACCTGCGGAGCAGCGGGTCGCGCTGTGCGCGGTGTCGGGCCAGTAACTTTCAAAAAATACTGGCCCTGTGGGCCCGTGCAAATTTCTGGGCTATGTCAACCCCTGTACAGTGAATTCATGAACAGACTTGGGCCCAAACTAACACAAAAAAAGATCCCAGACGTTGTCAGTGGATACATGGCAGTGCCGTGGCAAAGTTGAATCAAAATATTGAAGATAAGTGCTCAATCATGACATGTAGCAGTTATAATTTGGTTAAAAACACTGCAGATTTGGTCCTTAGTTCAAAATGTGACAAGGTTTAAAAATATGTAAGTTGATTTTCTTTAGCAATACATGATTGATAAACATGGGGCAACATAGTGAAAATGGGACATTTGTCCCATGTGAGATTAATAAAGGGCTGAATATTTATCTGTATCTCGCCTTGTTATCGTTGTTAATAATTAGTGTGAGAAATCATTAGTGATTTCTCATTTCACATTTATGAGTATCACTATTAGGGGTGTAATGATACACGTAGTTGAACCGAACAGTTTTTGGTTTCAGTACGTTTTTTTTTCTTTTTTCCCCGCATATGCACAGTACCGACCCAGCTGCTTTGTCACTCGTAACGGGGAAACGAGAGCTGAGCTGCTTCTTAACTAGCTGTGTTGACTGTTCTTGCCCCCCCCCCATACTCCACACGCCCTCAAACAGTCTCAGAGAGAGAGTAGACAGAGAAATAGATGCTCCATCTCCTTCCCAGCATTAAATCCATTTATTATGAACACACAGGAACAGCATCCATGAAGGGAAAAAGAAAAATGTGCAAGTTCAAATGTTTGTTTTCATGCCAGCGTTAAGTATCCAAAGTTTTTGGTTCCTGGCACCTAATAGTTTTTCTCATTTTACTAAGCAGATCACCTGCATAGGTTTATTCTATTTATTGTTATTTAAAACCAATAAATGCATTTAGTAAGTAATTCTTTTCTTCCTTAGTGTTTTGTACCAAAGAATTACCGAAGATGGATAGATGGATTAAAAACGTTATTAATCTCCCAAGGGAGAAATTCAGCTGTCCGGCAGCAAAACACACACAATAAATAACAATAAAATAATAGTTCATAAAATAGCAGTTCATAACCGGCAGATTTGTTAAACTGCAGTACCGAACCGAAATGTACCGAACGGAGCCTGATGAAATTCTGAACCCAACCGAATTGAGATTTTAGTGTAACGTTACACCCCTAATCTGTAATCATTATTAATAAATAACTAAAGGTAAACTGAGCAAATGTGTTGTTTCTGGAGAGCCTATCAAACTGGGAGCCCTTCCTATGACTAGGTACCCATGAAGTAGCTCTGTTTCAAAAACGTTGGTGACCCCCGGGTTAATCAAATCACTTGATTCCCAGAGGCGAAGAGACTTCTGGGTAATTAAATTTTACAACAAAAAGCTGGAGTGCAAGAAAAATGGAAAAATAAAGAAATAAAGAAATATACGTCCGATGAGGAAGGATTGTTCTTCGTATATTTCTTTGGTTTTCCATTTTTCTTGTTCTTAAAAAAAAAATACAAAAACTGGAATGTAGAGTCAGTCTTTGTTTTGGATCCTCAGGACGGCCGTGTGCTGCTGTGGGACATGAGGAAACCAGATAAACCGGCCTCCAGGATAGGTAAGACGTCTGCTGAATGGAGCTGGACGCTGGTGTGGAATACGTTTCGATGGTTGTGTCCGTTCCCGCTCTTTTCTCAAATCCCTGTCCCATAGCTTAGCCACGAGGTCCAGGGAGATGAGCTGCTTTCTTCTCTGTTGCTCTTTGAGCCAGGCAGTACTTGCAGAAGGACGTAACTGACTTTATAAATGATCTCCAAAGAACAGGAAGGCAGGAAGCGGAAAGACACGGAGGCTTCAACAAACCTAAAAAACCCACAAACAAAATCGCGTTCTGCTTCTTTTCTAACTCTGATTGATAAGACAAGTTTCCATTTTAGGTTTTACACCCAAACACTTGAATTTTCATGCCATGCTGGCAGACAGTCGCATGACGTGGCACCACAACATTTTCATGATATTCTTCATTAAATATTTTTTACATGTTTATCTTAAACCAAATTGTTGACTATATTTAAAACAAAATGGTGATTTACGATTTAGTTGAGTAAACTGAACTTTAAAAGTTTTACCTTGAGGGACATTTTACTTTGAAGATGTATTTACTTCCAGTGAGTTTTTATACCTCAAATCTAACATTATTCTGTAATTCTGCTGCTGGTTTTCTGGATCGGTGTGACTCGTAGGGCTCGGTATCTCCAATAATGTCCTAAATCGATTCCATTGACAATTCTTTCAGTCCACTTGATTCAATTTAGTATTTACACGGTTTACACATTTACACATATTTGTATAGAAATACAGTAACAATCTATATATGTTTTGAAGATATTCATATGAATCTGATACAGTTCACATACTGTAAAAATTGTAAAAAGGAGAAGCTCCAACAAAAATGTGCAGATCATTATGTTCTGCCTCTCCTGGAGGGCGTTGCAGTGTGACCACTAGGTGGAGCTGGCGCCATAGCATTACATTTTATTCTAGTAGATTTGGGCAAAAGACAGTGCTCTAGATCAGTGTTTTTCAACCAGTGTGTGCCGTGGGAAATGACCCATTCACTGATGTAAAAACATTTCCATCTCCAGGATTTCAGCTCTTTGTTCATCCAAACAGGTCCTGATAAAACACTGAGTAGATAGGAATATGAAAGATCATAAAATACTTTTTTCTTTGCGTTTATTTTATTTTATTAAAGACATTTTGATAAGAATGACAGTACCACGATTTAGCTACAGCTACAGCTGTATTTAGGAAAAGTCCCGCCCCTTTAACTGTCTCCACCAATCATTCTTGGGAGGGCTTAATCACATGTCATCAGTCTGACCAATCAGAAGTGGTTAAAGTCTTCACTTCCTTGTTCCGATTCTACTCGTAAAGTCTCTCAGTTCTAACAGAAATACCAGCTAAAGCTCGTCTTTAGCGGTGTAGCTTTCCACAGAGTCCGGTGTCAGACCGTGGAACAAGTGAACAAAACCATGAAGCTCAGAGAAACGAGTCTGCCTTCTGCGGCAGCACTACATCTCCCATGATGCATTGGGTTAAAGTGACAGCGTCTCAGAGCACAATAAGTCTCTCCTGTTAAACGTTTTGAAACCAAAACGAACACGCATCAAACGGTTTTTAAATCTTCTAACTAAACTTTTTTTATATCTTATAGAAAAAACAGCTGCAGCTTCCAGCTTTTTCTGCCACAATTATCACAAAAATGCACGTGAGATCATGGAGGGACTGTAGATCAATACAGACTATGAGTTTCTCTGTTTTTTTAGTTTTGGATGCTGCTGTGCCGCGGGAATATTTTGGTTGAAAAACACTGCTTTAGACCACAAATGGTTAATTTAACCCTTGTGCTATCTTGTGGGGTCCAGATGACCCCACCCTTACATCGACGTGTTCTTCCTACCATGACAAAGGTGGATAAAGGTGGAGAGGATTTCATGTAATCCATGGACACCAGTGAAGATCACAAATCATTGAAGAACAAAGGTTCAGAGCTCTGTCTAGGTGGGTCTAGATGACCCCACTCCCAATGTTAACGTACCTAGGATAGCACAAGGGTAAAAAAAAATGTTTCCCTCAAAATAGTTTACAGAAATTCCTGCTTGTGAATAAAAAAAAGCTGCTCATTTAGTCAGCAATGTCTAAGTGGAACGAGCGTTAGCATTAGCCATCCTATGGGAAATTCCATTATACGTTAGCATCAAGCTAGCGGACGTTAGCTTTACTGCTGTTCTGTGTTAGGTCACTGGAAAGAAAGGGCATAAAAGATCGATTTCTACTTTTATGGATCAATTACTGATTTATTAAGCTTCATTCAGATCGATTAATGGATTTTATCACCCCAGCCTTAGTGTTTAGCCAATAAGGAGCTTTAATGGCAGGTTGGCTGAAGAACATGGAGGACATCGGCCCTGGAGGCCTGGAATAAGACACTCCAGCTTTACAATTAGGAAGTAACTTGGCTGGGTCAGAGGTGACTGTGACAGTAATGAGGCAGAATGGTGGATGTTCCTGCAGATAGTTCAGCCCTGGAGGGGGGAAGGCTTCCAGAACAGGAGCGGTGAGAATCTGAACCACCTGGACTCTTCTCTTCTTCAACAATAATCGATCCCACACTTTTTATCTTAGAAATCCAACCTGCCAGCTGCCCCCCCACCGTTGTGGCTTGGCACCCCCACCACAGGAGCACCATAGCTGTTGGTGAGTTCAATGAGCAGGCTTGCTCCTTTTCGTTTTCCAGTTCCAGTTCACGGGCTTGTCTGTGTTTTGCTCAGGCGATGAACAGGGCAGTGTCCAGGTGAAGGATTTCCTGGGGACCGAAGCTTCTCGGGGGGAGCAGGTTCACTGTCGGAGGGTTAACGGGCTGGCCTTCTCCACCCACAGGTTCAGATCTGTCGCGTCAAACCGCACTGGAGTGTTTTCCTTCTCTGTCTAAAGCTGTTTGTGTTTGCTCAGCGCGGCGTTGCTGGCCTCAGTCAGTGATGATGGCTCTCTCGCTGTTCTGAACTCTGACCTTCAAGAGATGTGAGCTTCCTCTTCTTCATCTTTAGCTCCAACGGTGTGAGAGTCAAACTGCAACGATGCTTTTGTTTATTTCAGACACCGAGATCGGAGACACCGGGACTTTGTCAAAGGTGTGTGCTGGCGCCATGGCGACTCCGGCAGCCTCACCACTGTGGGCTGGGATCATCTGGTTCTCCACCACACGGTGGATCCAGCAGCTGGACCTGCTAACCCCTAACTCTGTGGGAGTTTCTGTGTGCCATAGGTCTTTCAAGTGTTGATTTCTGTATCTTTAAATGCACATGTTAGTCAAACGGCTGCACATTTCTTTTGGAACTAAGCACAGGAAGACATTTTACCACCACTCTGACTCCAGGTGGCAGTAGAATGCCTTTAAATGCTTTCAGTTTTGTTCTTTTCTGCCGGACTCCTGTCTCACATCTAAACAACCTGGGGTGGGGGGTGGGGAGGGCCATAAATCAGAATGTTCTATAGTTGGAAAAAAAGATTTCTGCAGCATCTTAAACCCCAAAGGAGCCGGATCACACAGAAGACCACTCTCAGGCGGATTTTGTTGAATGGATATTTCCGAACTGTGACCTGATTTGGAGAAACATGCAGTCATCATTTCTCCCGCCCCCCCACCCCCCCCCGTGTTGACTGCCGTACTGTAACACGTTTATTAACCTCTGTTTATTGCATCCTTTCACAATAAAGCTGTCCAAAGACACGTTCGGCTGGTGGGTGGTGTGACTTCAACCATCTTATGGAGCCCCTTCCTAAGCCTTTAGTGCAGCGCAGATGAACAAACAGAAGTAGAGGAGTTGGTGTTCTACAGGACAGACGTGTTTGTGAGAAAGCCTCCAGTCCACCGGTCTGGTGTTCTTAAAGAACTGTGGGCTTTCTGCCATGAAGATGAGCCGCACGTCTGCTGGCTGTCCGTTTGATAAAGCTTGCTTTATGTTGGTAAAGTATCGTCACACAGTTTAGACATGGCTGCTGCAGAATGTTTGCTTATTGCTGATTGCTAATCTTTTTTACAGCATCTCACCTTCATGAAGGATGACTTCAGTCTTCTTTATCTAATCTTGAGGGTTTTTTTTTTTTTTTTAAGAACATGATCCAACGTTTTTGCTTTATGGACTAGATGGAAATTGGAAGGTAGTATTTTACTGGACTTGAATGCAACTTATTTTTAAATGTTACTCCCTGTTCAGACAACCTGATCTGCATTAAGAAATGAAGGAGTTTGTGACCAAATGAAGTCTAAAAAGTTAAACTACTTAAAATAGTTTTTAAAGAACTGGCTAGAAAACAGAAATATGGTTGGGAAATAAGTCTGGAAGTCCAACTCTGATCATCTTTAGATGTATTTGAAAAGCGTTCCTAGTGGTTTTTTACTCATGATTATGCTTTTTTTTTTAGACAAAATGGGGAAAAGGTGTTTTCTAGGACAGTTTTTGCAGAACAGCATTTGAAATTCACCTGCATTGTGGGAACAGAGTAAACCTTATTGCAATATTGGAGCTAATCAGACAGATCTCACAAGGAAAACAAAGACGTACATAGATATATTTGCAAGAAAAAGCCTCCAAATTGAGCTTGTGCCCCCCCCCCCCCATGTAGCATTTACGTCAGTGCTACAGGGTTGTTCCACCTGCATTTTTTCGTCTGCTCCTGATTCACAGGGATTTGAATAAATAAATACACTGAAATGCAAGTCTAATCTTCATTTTCTCTCTCTCTCTATATGTCCTCCATCATGAATAAATACGCAGATATGTTGTTAACACCACAAACACAATTTTCTTTGGAATGGGTCTTTAAAAAGTGTGAGGCATTTTGCAGAAAGTTAAACACAAACACGCAATGTTCATAAAGCTTTTTATTAACTATCATACAAGCTCAAATGTACACTACTAGCTAAAAAATGTCCCTGTGGAACAGCAACATGAAGCTTCAGATCAGTAAATGTGAGGAACAGATGCTGATTCGTTTCAGAAAACTTAAATATCACACGTGTAACAGCAGAAAGGCGCTTAGTCAAGAGACTGTACATTATTCTATTTTACATTTACAACCCTACAACACCTCTACACAACAAATGATTCAAGAAAATGAAAGCCACTCTCAGCCCCCTAAGCATCCCCATTAGTAACCAGAGTTATGGGCTGTTTGCTTCCAGGCCGGATGTTGAAGGTCTTGCCGTACTGCTGTTTGAATTTGGGCTCGTTGCTGTGAGGGGAAGCACACACACACACACACACACACAGTGAACATCAACAAACATGCGAGCCGCTTATTATTTATCTGAAAGCTGCCAGTCTTACCTGGTAGGAGCTTTGCTGCTCTGATATTTTTTCACCACTTTGCTCTCCAACTCCTTCATGTCCAGAGTTGCTGCTTTGCTGGGAAGAGCGGTGCTTTGGCTTTGCGGGTCGGCTCTCGGGACAACTGGGACCTTTTTGTCCTCGTCGGACGGACTGGTACCCCAGTCATCGGTGGACTCTGCCTCCTTCATCGGGGTCATTTTCTGATCCATCTCCAACATTTTCCGCTGTAATATGCTGACTAGAGTCGCCTGGCTGGGAGACTGAGCCGTTGGCAGCTGACTGTGCTCCAGCTTGAGCTTTGTCTGGACTTGAGGCTTTGGTTTGACATGTTTGGCAGGTCGTGGGAGCGTTGGAGGGGGAGGAGGTGCTGATTTACCGGGGGTTGCAGTGTTGGGAGGAGGTGCTTTATTAGCAGGGGGTGCTGTGTTGGGAGGAGGTGCTTTATTAGCAGGGGGTGCAGTGTTGGGAGGAGGTGCTGGGACTTGAGATGGAGGGGCCTCGGTAGATGTACTATTTTTTATTGGTGGTTCAGGTGGACAGACGGCAGGGGGGGGCTTGGTTATTTCGCTGAAATCGTCAAACTCTGGGGGCGGGGGCAGCAGGGGGACATCCAGCTCCTCGGTTTGGGGGTGCGAAGGGCTGAGCGTTGCACCTGGTATCTGCTCTGGCAAGGTGCTCCCTGTTTGAGATGCTGTGTGTTTGCTGGGGGCTGGATCAGAGGAAGGCTTGTGTTCCTGGGTTGGTAGGGGGCCGCTTTGTCTTTGTGGAGTCTGAACTTGCACATGGTCTGCAGACACTGCAGCCTTTGTGCCGTCCAACACTCTTCCAGGAGCCGGAGGGTCGGCTATTGACGAGCCAGTGAAGGACTCTGAAGGGGAGGAGCTCCGGTGAGAGCTGGACGCCTCACTCTTGCCGCTGCCTTCTCGTGACAAAGGCTGACTTGTTCTGAGTTTCTCCCTCTCTTTGGCTGCCTGTAAGAGAGCTAGCGGAGATAACGAGGATGAGGAGGAGCCCTCTCGTGCTCCTGAGATTTCATTGGCCCTCAGATTCCGAAGCTTACGATCCAGGATTGGACTGGCATGGCGGCTTTGATTGGGACCAGTCTGAAGGTGAACGTTGGTCACTGGCTGAAGGTTTGGAGACTCTGGTGGTTTAGGGGTTTCAGACTGACTTGACGCTGTGTCTGTTTTGGGTTCCTTGTTCGTCTCAGGCAGAGGAGGCTGGAGGATTTCCAAGTTCTTCTCCACATCCTTAGACACTGGCTTGGTGGGGGGTGTTACCAGTGTGGGTTTTTTTTTTTGTCTCCGCTCACAAGCACAGTAACGGGGGCCCCAGATTGAGGGTCTTCAAGGATCAACATCTGCTTAGGCTTCGTGCTGTGATCCTCACTCTCTTTGAGAAATGTGTTCTTTGGAACGTCATAAACCTTCGCTGTGATTTGGGGATTGAAGGTGGAGACGGTGACTGAGCTTTGGGGGGCTGTTGGTGCAGGAGTGTGAGGTGGGGAGTCGATGTTGAATGCAGACGATGTTCTTACAGGTTTTGGAGGCGGGGCCTTGAAAGTCTTGTGTTGCCTCTCTGCAGGAGGCTGTGCTGAAACGGGTGGAGTGTCCTTGGGAACTGGGACGAGCGGTGGGCCAGAGACGGCTTCAGAAGAGGAAGAGCCAGTGGAGCTGGTGGATGGAGGCTTCGGTGGAGCCATCGGAGGCGGCTTCAGGAGGGATAAGTCCTCTTCCTTTGTGGGTGGTGGGCTGAAAGAAGGATTTGGTGCAGGCATTGATGGCGGTTGAAGGGCTGACATGTCTAGAGTGCTGAGGTCACCCAGGAAGTCAGGTGGAGGC
This sequence comes from Oryzias curvinotus, assembly GCA_023969325.1. Lineage (NCBI taxonomy): Eukaryota > Metazoa > Chordata > Actinopteri > Beloniformes > Adrianichthyidae > Oryzias > Oryzias curvinotus. The sequence goes on along the minus strand of CM043710.1, from coordinate 2,072,005 downwards.
GGGATGAAAATGTCAGGAGGAGCTGGAGGTGGCACCGAAGGAGGAGGGGGTGGAGGTGCCGTTGAAGGAGGAGGAGGAACGAAAGCTTCACTAGTGGAGACTTTAGGGCCGCTCAGAACCGACCCGTTGGGCAGCGGATCTTTGACAACTGAAGGAAACAACAAAAAAAAGAAAAACTGGGTGAAGGTCAGTTAAAAAAATAATTCATGACCTAAACTCAAAGAAATGTTTTGTGTGATCTGGTTAAAGTTCAGGTCACTCTTGTTGAAATGGTGGTAAAAGCTGAAAAACTAAATCAAAATGAAAGCCGCAAGCGCCGCTGTTGGACCCGCCCCTGCCCTCGCCGCCGCCTTTGATCCAACCCCAGTAGGTGAGCAGGGACTCCGCCTTATTCTCCACCTCTTCCCCAGCCACCCTGGTTAGAGCTGCAAGTGACTAACTAATGGACAGAAAGAAAAAAGGACTTTTCTTTGAAAGGGCGTCTTGTCTGTTGGTTTTATCTTCCCAGCAACCATTTTATGTCATGGTTGCCTGGGGGAGACAAACAGATCTATCCTTTTTAGAAGAATCTGCAAAATTGAACTTGTGAATTTCCCTGGCAATGGAGGTTTTTGTTAACCGCGCCCACATCTGTAATGTAATTGCATCATATGTTATATTGTTTCTTTCAGCTCGAGCCAGTGTGTACTCGTGTGTACAATTTTCCCTATATGTGCGAGCCAAAGGGGATCGCCACTTTTCAAGCCCGCCACACTAAAACTGTTCAAATTCTGCAACTTCTAACATTTTTTCTAAAGTAGCTTCCCAATGATGCTGGTGGGATTAGGAGGTGATAGTTCAAACCCCCTAAGAGGAGTTGTACTTTGGAAAAGGTACTAAAGGTGTTATTTTAGGAAAATCCAAGATGGCGGCCTCTTCCCGAGGTCAAAGGTCGGCAGTTGTAACTGCTGACCAAACCTGGTGGCATGTGTGTAAATTATTGGTGGAGATCGTTTAGACAAATGTTTAAATATTGTGGCAATTTTTTAACAATTCCAGACTCTGCCACAAAATAGCCACCTGTGTAAGTCCGGTGGCCATCCCATAATAATTTCTAAAACTCTTTTGTATATCCCAACAGACGAATTTTGGTTTGGTTAGCGGATTATAAGATAGAGAGGTTTTGGCCCTGTTTGTGTTTTGACGGTTTTGCCCACTGTGATGTCATTTTTTTTTTCTTTTTTTAAACATTTAAGCTTGTTATATTTAAAATAAAGACCACATTTCTGGTGTCTTTTTTTTTACTACATATTTCCTCTCGTTTTTGCTGCCGTTGGGACACTTCCAGGGCGCAGACTGAGCCTGGACAAACATTTACCTGCCCTGAATTCTCCTTCCCTCTGATAGCTGTGATCCATCAGCCGAGTCTGACTAGAAGTACCATAAATGACCTCAGCCTTTCCAAATACAGGGACGATTGCCCTGCAGGCATGCTTAACTTAAAGTAAACACTGAGGGTTGGCGGGTTGGTTACCTGAGCCGTTGACCTTTGGACCGCTGGCAGAAGGAAGGACAGGGACTGTCGGAGTCGGGACGGCGTGTCCGTGAAAACTCTCCATTGAGAACTGCGAGGAAGAATCCAGACATCGTCAGAACGTTGAACCCACTGACACAAGACGCAAATGTGAAACAAAACTCAACGGGACATCATTAGAAAGAGAACATTCTGTTGTACAACATCCTTTGCTGTTTTTTTTCCCAAAGTTTTTGCTGCCAAGACTTTACTCCTGAGGCAACCCAACCAGTTTTCAGGAATTGCAGCACTTGATGTTCCTCCAGACTTTGATGCATTACCAGAGTGAAGAGCACTCAAAGGTGCCGCCGAAGAAGATCCCTGGCCTCAGAATCGGACTTTCACCACACATATATACATCTCTAACCTAATCTGGCAGGTTAGTGAAAACAAATCTGTAGGTGGAGCAATGAACCGGCACGTTATTTGGTTATGAGCAACGCTTGCTGAATCGATGGACCCACCTATGTTGTCTCCAGATCCCTGGCTGTCACTTAGAGACCTGCGTGTTTGTGTGCACATCTTTACGTGCGTGAGCCAGAGGTGAAAAAATGCAGCTGACATCTTTATGAAACCAAACCCGTCAAACGTAAACACAGACTGTGTTGACACAAGAGAGATCGTGTGATGCTTGAACTGCATATTTGCTGCTTGAAAGGGCAAACAAAAAAGAAATCCTTCTAGCAACATTAACGGCTTCTTACTTCAAATGGGAATCAAGCTGAAAGCTCGGCTTGATTTATTTAGTTTGTAAAACTAAAGCTAAAATTCATTAGCTTGCAGTTGGAATGAACAATATGTGGTGCAACAATTCCATATTTTCTGCAATAAACCTTCATTAAACATGACAAGTTTAATGGACTGCGTTAAGTCAGTGGACAATAGTGTCTGCTGTGATCACACCCCACATGACAGCAGCTCTGCTAATAGTGCGTCTTGCATAGCTGCACGTTTCAAAGGCCTGCATGGCAGCCTGAGGGTGTGACGCTGAGAAAAGTGTGTGATCTGGTTTGGTTTAATCTGCCTTTTCTCTGCACCGTGACTCACTTTCTGCTGTCACAGCCGTCCTTGCCCATGAGCTGCTGGGCGTGCCACGTCCACATGCCACAGAAACACTCCCAAACAACAAGGTGTGTGAACGCCAGGGCAGATGAGGCGTTTGTTCGCACCATGACGAGATAATGAGAGGCCTGTCACCTATTACGCATTGATTAACCTGACTCAATAGTTGTGGCTGCCACACAAATTTAGTGAAACTGAGCTTCTGGTGGGAGGCTCAACTGATTACTTTTTATCTTAACGCTGCAAATTGCCACTTGGTTGAGTAAATAACAATCAAAGCCTAGCAGATTTAGCAGCAGAGGTTCCTGGTGCCTGTGGGGGAGCTTTGTTAAGCTCTTCTTTAGCCGTGTCATCCCCAAAGCATGGGCACTGTCTTCACGGCGCCCTGCTTTCACGGCAGGAAAACAAAGCACACGTGGGAAAGTTGGTCAGCAGCTCAGATGGCTGCCAGCTCAAATCTCAAGTTCTATTCCAAAACCTCCTGCTGACGCTTTGTAAAGTCTTTAAGCAGGTGAGTGGAGTAGAAATGTTTTCCTGGACTGATATCAGACTCTGGTATTTCCAAGCCTTTGTGGAGCTTCATAGAGGGCAGAGTAAGACTGCCAACTTCCTGAATAGATTCTGATCAGTCTGAAAAACTAGGATTCAATTTATGATTCGTTTTGACTGAAAAACAATATTTTTGTAAATCAAAAAAGGACTACATTTTGCATAACCTGGTTTCAAGGGGCTGCACGGTGGCGCAGTGGTTAGCGCTCTTGCCTCACAGCAAGAAGACCCCCGTTCAATTTGTTCTCGCCGTGCATCGGGGGTTTACTTTGGCTTCCTCCCACCGTCCAAAAACATGCTTCATCGGTTCATCTGTTCCTCTAAAGTGTCCCTAGGTGTGAGTGTGAGTGCGTGATTGATTGTGGCCCAGCGTCCGACTGGTGACCTGTCCCGGATGTCCCTCTGCCTTCACCCAGTAGTGGCTGGGATAGGCTCCAGCAGCCCCGTGACCCCGAAAGGGACAAAACGGGTTTAGAAGGTGAATGAATGAATGAATGAATGAACAATGGTTTCAAACTGAAAACAGTTTTTGTGCGGTGCAGTCATCTTCCACTGATATAAGATTTGGCAAAAAAGCAGCTAGTACTTTATTAATCAATTATTATAGATAAATAAAACTTTATCTGATCCCATGACAGGGAAACTGTCTTGTTACTGAAGCTCAGAAAAAGATTGTTAAATCAAAATAGAACATAAATGTACTCACAGGGACGTGCTTGACTGTGGGCCTGGACCGAACACTGGCCATCCCAGACTCAGGAATTGCAGAAGGTACCACCCTAAACTCCACATTATCTACAGAGAAAAAAATGGGATCTTTCCTCACACAAACTACTTTTGATGCTTGCTTTATTGGCTGTACCTGCAGTTCAATTCTGGTCACAGAAACATCACGTGCAGACTGTGATTCAGTGCAATTATACAACATTGAAATGCGCTCAGGCTTGACCATTTAGTCAGATTAAGTGGCTCCACATGGCGTGACGCCTGAACATGGTTCCTCTGATGTTTGAATGCCTACATGACAGTACAAGAACAAAATGAAGCAACGCATTTATCAATTCAATTCTCCTAGATGGTTTGCATCTCTAGTTAAATGTGCAATGGAACTAAAAGTCTCAAGCCTCCCAGAGCAAATTCTCAGAACAATAAGAGAATGATCAACTCGTACACAGTGAACGGATAAAACCATGGCTACCAGACAATCAAAACTGCCACCCCACCTCTGCACACATTTCAGGGATTTCTGTCACATCCGTTCACCTATTTTACTTGATCTATTTATTTGTCTTGTTCTTCGTCTACTTTTCCTTAGTGGTTGCTACTGTTGATTGAATTTACAGTTGCGCTTGTCTATTAACGACCTGCTGCTCTCTGTTCTCCTTTCTACGTTGATTTAATTTGTCTTTAGGGACTGAAGATGGAAATTAGCCTAAAGGCTATAATCTCGTACATTTGCATTTTGAACTGTTACATTAATAGAGGCTTTGCCTGTCTTAAATGAACAAACAAACAAAGGCAAGCTCTGGTGCAGCTGAGATTTCTAGTGACAGTCCTGAGAAAATCTCATCAACTTGACAGGAACTGAGGTCATCTGTGGTCACAGGGGTTGGCTGGAGCAGAAAAAAAGGAAAAGCCAGAAGCTTTGTCTATTTTTGTCAGTCGGTGTGACGCTCTTTGTTCAACTACTGGGTGGACACTTTTCTCTGAGAAGCACTGAGTTTCTGTGAAGCTTCGGCTTCTTCCGGCAACACTTTTTTTGCCGTTTTGTCAACAAAGAGCAGCTGAAGAAAGCAAAGAGTTTTGCCTCAAACATCCTGAATCTGTGGGATTTCACTTTGCAGACTAAAAATGCCAGGTTGTGGCTCCATATCAGTGTAGCATGACTAAGCTGGGGTGTCAAACCAGTCTAACCAAATGATTCATTGCCCACATCCTGATTTAAATAGACAAATGTTTGTCATTTCAAAAATTTGCATAGCAATTGCTCTTGTCACCAGTACAAACAAAACTATTGAAAAGAGCCCTAAACCTTATTCAATAAATAAAAAATGCCTCACATACAGCTCAGTTTCAAAACTTTAAATTAGTCCTTAGTGTGTTATGCAATTATGTGACATGAACTGTCAATGTTAGGATCAAATCTGAAAGGACGGAAATCATTTTAGAGAATAAACGACAAAATGGGCGGATTCCATTCCAGGTGTACAGGTGTTATACGATGGAGATCCCTTCAAAATTCAACGTAACGTGAATGAATGTGACACATGATTGAAGCAGGTCCAGTGAAATGTTCAAACATACGGATTAGTTGGTGAAAAACAGACGTTCTTTTTCATACAGGAGGGACTTCAGGTCTAGAGACCAGACATCTCACTTTACAAGAACAATGGCTGAAAACACCCGCAACAACAAGAGAAGATCATGAGCTGATAAAAAGAAACGTTTAAGAAGGCGTGGAAATGTCAGCTGTTTTCCCTGTTTTTAAAACTATAAAATACTCCCTACTACAATCAAAGCCTTAACTAGCCTCAACATTCTGCTTTTTGAACATTTAAGCAGAGACAACCACATGTTTTTCTGTTTTCATGGTACACAGAACACATAACAGTATCATTTCTTTACTAAATCCATTATTAGTGTAAATGACACATCAAGAAACAGCCACATCACATTATAGGAGTCTGAGCTGTTTAGTTTATTTCGTAAAAATCCAACATAAAGCGTTGATTAACATTCTATATTAGTTGGTTCTTTAATAAAGCAGCGAGAAGCCAAAATATATGTAACAGCAGCATTAGTGAAGACCTGTCAGCTGTGGTAGAGTCGCACTAACATGTGAAGTGTGTTTTGAGACAACTCCAAGTGCAAAGGTGGATCATCTGGAGACATTCTGTTCATTCCAGTAAACCTGCTCAGCCTCAGCCTCAGCCTCAGCTGCTCACCTCTGTCCGCCACCTCCACGCTGGGCCCGAACAGGGACTCGCTCTTCCGGCCCAGAAGGTTCAGCGACCTCTTCTTCATCGTTGCTGTGTGTGTGTGGTTCTGCTCGTCTGTCAGCCTCAGCGGGTCACAGACTCATCTTCTCCAGGTACATCCGGGGGAACGCGCAGGTGAGAGGCTGTTTTCTGCGGCGGGTGCAGCGCCGCACTGCAGGAGGACCTGCTCCAAGAACACCTGCCAAGACGGGCTCAGGAAGTGGGGAAGCTCCGCCCACAGGGACACACGCCCCGCCCCCCGCCCGCTGAGCAGCAGGTGAGGCCCGAGCTCACCTTTCACGTTCCTGCACAGGAGGCACCCGCAGAGCTCTGTGAGCCCCGCTCCTTATGGAGTCCTATTTGTGCCACCACGTTGCACACAAAACTTTCTGAGTTGCAAACTAAAATATTAAATATCTGATTTTAAAAAAAAAGAAACATTTTCCTTTTCAAAAAATAGTTTTCCGTTTGCAAAACAAATGTGTTTCCATGCGTTGTGTGTCATCTGGCTTTTTATTCCTGTCTTTGATTTTGCTCACATAAGTACAGTGGCGCCATCAGGCCGACACATGACCCCCCCACTAGCCAGACTGTGGTAACGTTAGTTATGCAGCAAGTCGCTCTGATCACCTGAGCCAGCCCACACCCCCTCCCCTCCCTGCTGCCTTTCCGTGGGCAGACATCTAAGCTAGAGACCAGCTTCTGGATGCAGGCTCTTTCTTCAGGGTTCGAACCCTCAGAGCCTCCAGAGCGGGTTCAACCAAAGAACCCGTCTCAGTTCTTTGAAAGGAACTTTAGATCACCTGATCTGTCCAGTATTGTGCGCAAATACAATTGCAAACTCATCACAGCATCAGCGGTGCTGGATGTGCAATGACATTTATATAACATTTTATTAGTATGGAAAAAAAGATGTCCCCCGTTACACGCGCCTCACATTTCATGGCACTATTGGAGGACTGGTGTGTTGTGTTACCGCAGCATTTTGATGTGTGTTTGACCTGTTTCTACAGAGTTGCCTAAAGTCATTAGCTGAGGCTTGTGTAAGTCAATTTTCAGAGAATGAAGAAAAGTCGACATATATTTTTATTTTAAGAAGAAAGGTGCAGCAGAAGGAGCAAAAGAGATGGTAGGAAAGCAACAGAGGAGTAGTGAGGAGGAGGAAGATGAGACAGAGCAGCATGAATGACAGAAGAGAATGAGGAAGACAAGCATGAGACGGCATCAGGCGAGGGACAGTCAGCATCATCGGTCAGAGACGCAAGGCAGAACTTAGCATAAGCAGGAGCTCCACCTGTTCCTGGACCAACAGGTGAAGTTAGAATTATGTTGCCCTAATAATAAACAGTTTCATGTCTATTAGTCTGAAGAGAAATGTCTACAGATATAATTAACAATTGCCATGGAAGCGCATTATTATTATTATTATTGTAGCGACCTGGGGGTTAGCCCCGCCTTCAGCCCCAAAGGCTCATGGGAAGTGGGGAGGTTTAGGTGAAACCTTGAGTCAGAGGGCTGGAAGCTGAAGTGACCCTCCTTGCTGTTTGGGCTGTATGTGTGCTAGAATAAACAGGCTTGTTGCTTAAAAGCTAATATTGCCTCTCTCTTCTTGCAACCTGAGACTGTCCGGGGTCGTGCGGTGTATGGGGCACGAGCAGCTCTCCATTAAAACCTCTTCATGAGCGGTTGGCTTTCGTTACCCTACTAAAGTGGCGGTCCGGCCGGATCGTTACATTGTTATTATTATTATTATTATTATTATTATTTCAGAACAATTGATTCCACGTTTTGTTCATTGTAGATTTCTCCCAGTCAAGACCCAAACACCCCAAGCAGACACACCTAAGCATTAAATATAAACACAATAAATCCAAATATTTATGTAGGCATTTAATCTTCTGTTAGTCTTCTAAAGGCTGTTTTACTACGTTTAGTAGAATGAATTTTAAAAATATAGCTCATGGTTTTTGTGTGCCACCCCAAGATTTAATGTGGCCCCCTACAGGCCACCCCCATGAAAAATTTCTGGAGGCGCCACTGCATAAGTATGGTGTCAATTCAGCATCTAATGTATTGTGCATCAAAACCGTAAAACCGCATATCAGAACTCCAAATCAAATCAGAATGCATAAATTGAGAACCAAAACCCAGAATTTGAAAGGGTCATCGTGTGCCTTTAGATTCCTCAGCTCATGGTAATAACGTCATTCTTTATGAACTATCGTAGACATTTTGACGACGTGTCTTTATTTTCCATCAATGTTTTCTTTGTCTGCCTGTGGTTTAGTTGGTGTCAGTATTTAACATAAAGTCAGCAGGTAATGCAGGAAAACAGCTGCACTTTATGACATCAGAAATAAACAATCTATCATTTAGAAAAAAATCAGCAACAATGTTTTTATCTGTTTCTTCAGACTAAAAACGGTAAATATATTGGTGCTGCTGTGTTAATGTTTCAAATAAATCTATATGCCTCAATCCAAATGGTATCTCCCAAGTTCAGTTATCGATTCATCTAATTTTGAGAGCATCTGTCATTAGTATAGGCTGATTTGATTCAGTTCGATTCTGCCTCAGACAGATCAATCTGGTTGGATTGTAGGAATAGGAATTGATTCATCTGTGAATCGATGAATCATCACAATCCTACTAAATCTTCATCTTCAAGGAGAAAATGGAAGTTACGGTCATTTAAGAAACCTAAATGATTGGTGATGATGGCTTTTTGTTGGGTCAACGCAACATTTCTGTGACAAATTGCATTTGAATCTGCTCTCATCTGAATATTACAGCGGTGAAAACGCAACTCCACCTTCACTTTCCCTTTTACTGTCCTCCACGTTTGAGCTCATTGATGGCATTTTTTTTCTGTCACCACTTCAAGCAGGTGTTTGCTGACAGTCTTTGTATAAACATGGCAGCTTTTTTTAAAGAGTTCAGTGATCCATTAAACACCACTTGCCTCTCACATGCTTTACATTTACTGTTTATGTTGTCGTTTTACAGCTCTAAAGGAAAAGATTGAACTTAACACACATGAGTGCAAAAGTTGAGAAAGTCTATAGTGTTTTCAGTTTTTTTTTGTTTTTAAGGTTTAGTCATTAGTAAATTGTACTTAACTTAATAAATTAATTAATGCCCTACAATGTTTAAGCTAAAAATATTAAAACAGGGATTTGTGAAGAATGAAGAAAAATCAGAGGGAAATCTAGTGATTGTTGATAACACACTTTATTCAAGTGATGCAGATCAGTTATTGACTTTTACAGCATAACAAAATGAAAGAAGAAGAACAAGCGGCATCTCAGCTAAAATAAAAGCATCAACAGGAGTCTTTTAGAAACATTACAAAAAACATTACCATTAAAAAAAAAATGATGAAACAAGAAGAAATGTTACAATGCGTGCGCCAATTATGAGTGGATAAGCCGTCCATAAAGGTAAACAAAACTGTCTCATTGCAAATACACACTTTGCAAAAAATGTACCCACCCCACAGGGGCCCCCCTGTCTTGTTCCTCTTCTGACTCTGAAACCTGCAGAGGTGCATCCATTCACCCGCACTTTTGAAATGGGTTTTGTATAGAACACTTTAATCCATTTAATAAAGCACGGGTGAAATCCCAGAGTCTCCAGCACACATTCAAGATACAACCACCAGTGAACCCTATCAAATGCTTTTTCAGCATCTAAGCTGACAAGCATTGAAGGTTGGGATTTCTTTTTAGCTGCCTGCACAATATTCAGCGTTGTTCTTTTATTATTGATTCCAAAATCTAGTGATTTTACATTCAAACGCACTCGGAAACGGATGGGCGCCTGTGCAGCTGGATGAATAACGGGGTGACATGCGAAAACCTGGATAATTTGGTTAAAAGCCTTGCAGCAGCGTTCTGGACAAACTGAGGCCGTTCTGGAGGTTTTTTGCTTAAACGTAGGAAGATGGAGTTGCAGTAATCAAGACGGGAAGATGTAAAAGTGTGGATTAGCATCTCCATCTCAGAACGTGACACAATTGGACTCAGTTTTGCAATGTTTTTTAGATGATAAAAGCAAGAACGAACAAGTGACCCGACATGAGAGTCAAGGGATAAAACCGGGTCTAGAGTTACCCTAAGGTTCCTGACGGAGGGCTTGATAAGGGAAGCAAGTGGACCGAGCCACTGGACGATCTGTGGGAGGCAACTGCCAGGAGCACAGACTAGAACCTCAGTTTTGGCTTCATTTAGTTGGAGAAAGTTATTATTCATCCAACTCTTGACTGAATCTGGACACCTGAGTAAAATCTGTACTTTAAAACATCTTGGGGTGTAAAAGACGCATAAAGCGGAATACTATCAGCATAAAAAGGCTTAAAAAAAACTAAAAATGTTGCAAATGCAGCGGATATAAAATGAACAATAAAGGTCCCAAAACTGAGCCTTGTGACACACCAGAAGTGAGGGATGCAGAGGAGGACTGTAAGGATGGTGTGGTTTAGTTTGGTTTTGTTCATGTTTTTGGTTTCCTTTTTGTCAGTCACATCAGTTTCAGGTTCATGATCCACAGCTGTCTTCAGCTCAGTTAATTGCCCTCAGCCTATTTAGTGTCTTGGTTTCTGTTCATCCTTGTCAGGTCATCTGCTCCTTTCTGCTTTGCCACCTTTTGGGTACTCCCCATGGTTTTGTCATGCTTCAGTTTGTTTATTAAAATGTTTTATTTGCTGTCACCAAGCCTGGACTCCTGCATTTTGGGTCTTCCACCATCAGTTCCTGACAAGGACTTAAACTTACAAAAGAAAAAGATCTGCCAGTCAGATAAGAGGAGAAGCTATTTAGAAAGCCTTTTTCTAGTTACATAATAGAAGTGTTGCTCAGCTGTCTAGAAAGTCTTTAAACCCCCTGTCTCAGTCAAATCTGTCTGTTTTGCTGGACATTCTGACAGAAGACAAACCACACAGGTCCATCCAGTTTCTGCGTCTTTCGTGGGAATTCGTCCTGCTTTATGAAATGAAATGTGAAGAATGTGCTGACAAAAGTCTCAGGTGTTTTACCTGTCGAACAGACCGAACATGCCCGCAGTAACACTGTGTGACGACCTTCTCTCGGCTCATCTCTCTACAGTTACCTGCTTCCACGTCACACACACTCATAGGAGACGTCTATTTGTCACTTTTTTCTTGAAGTCTTAATTTGAGATGTTTCCCCACTGTAACAAATCCACCCTCACAGCTAGGAAATGCTTTGTCTTTTGTGTAAATGTAGCAGTGTCCTGGTTGTAATTTCAGACCCCTCCACATGTTTCCTGACTGAAATGTATAGGATGCATTTACAGAAAAACGAAAGCCCATCTTTAAGAAGCGCTTGTCGATTGTGTGCAGAAACCAGCATGAGAGAAAATGAGGACGCAATGCCTGAAACACCAGTAATATTTGTGCATTCCAGTTGGAGCTGGTACATCAGGGCTGGCATGGAAATGAAACTAACATCAGTCTTTAGACTATTTGTGCAGTGATTCCCAAAAGGCTTCATTTTTGTTTTATTGGTAAAAGTTGACTGAATTCACACACGACTGGGTTCAGTTTATCAGTCACATTCAGTACATTTGTCCTTTGCTGTGTGTGTTGTGTGTGTTGTGTGTGTTGTGTGTAAATGCATCTCTGTTGCTAATGTTCACCTTAGACTGTTTTACCTTCACCCTATGTCAGACAGCTCTGCAAACGTGTTTGTTTTGGTTTAATTGCATCCATTTGAAAGTGTTTGTTTGAGTTTTAGCTCCTGTTCAGGTGGAAGTTTGTTCAGTTGAAGAACAACCAGTTTGAGTCCATCTTTCATGGTGAGTGCACAGACTAACAGGTTAACAGTTAAAATGACAGATGATGAAATAGAAGAACCGACAGCTCTCAACCAATTGTTTGGGGAAATAAAAATCACAACAGACTCCAATACTATCAGACTGAAAAATGGAATAACCAGGGTTCGATTCCCAGCGGGAGCAATGAGCATCATCCAGTGTGGGTCCTTAGAAAAGACCCTTTGCGCTACCGTGTAGCCACAAAGGGACCTAAGTCTGGGTCTCCCTGTGGCGGTCCCCAGCCTGGATAAAGTGCAGGTTTGTGTCAGGAAGGACATCTGGCATAAAAATCTCTGGCAAACCAGCTGTGCGAATCAGCAGAAGCTGGTTGACTGTGGTGACCACTGTGCTGAAAGGTGAACAAAGACGATGGTGTAAAAGAACCAACTGTCAAAGAACTACAGGATTTCCGGGTGGGCAGTGTTTGTTCTATGATTACCAACACCAAAGACTGTATATGAGAACTGGACTGAGTGACTTCTCCCCCCTGGTGTTCCAAACAGAAAGTATCCGCTGGCCCCAAGAAGCCAAAATCCCACAGACTTCTATAGAGGAATTAACAGCTGTTACTTAGTCATTCTATTTGTCAGAATAACCATTGTTGCCCTGATAACCTTTTTAACATGTTCTTAAATACTAATAATATTAAATACTTGTTTTATTCATGATATTTTTTCTATATTGCAAGTTCTTCAAGTTATAAACTGACCAATCAGATGCCTCAATAAAAACATTTGATGCCTGCTGTCCCCCATGTTGAACATTCAAAACGTTTGATTGGCAAATTCCCCCCAACCAACTTTCTGTGGAAGGCAGCGTGGCCTGATTCCTGATTGACAAGAGAGGTTGCCACAGAAACGATGACTCCAACCATCTCAGACCAATGACTGCTTCAGTTTTCATTCATTCATTCATTCATTTTCTTATCCGTTTTTTCCCTTTCGGCGTCACGGGGCTGCCGGAGCCTATCCCGGCCACTCATGAGCGAAGGCAGGGGACACCCTGAACAGGTCGCTAGTCTGTTGCAGGGAAGAATTTCAACAATCACACAGCCATTCACTCTCACACTCACACCTAGGGACACTTTAGAATTGCCAATTAACCTATGAAGCATGTTTTTGGACAGTGGGAGGAAGCCAGAGACCCCGGAGAAAACCCACGCATACACGGGGAGAACATGCAAACTCCACACAGACACACTGTTGATGTTGATTTTCATGTCCCCCAGCCGGGACTTGAACCGGAGGCCTTCTTGCTGTGAGGCAAGAGCGCTAACCACTGCGCTTCAGTTTTTTTGTTCCAAAATGCCCTTATCACAAAACTCGGTGACTGAATTGACTTCATTTTTTATGGTTGATGTCACACTCACTCGCTCCAGTTCTCTAATACAGTCAATGGCCAAGACTCAACTTGAGAGGGACAGATGGCCAGCAGTGTTTGCTCCTCAGTGGTGCCCTTGAGCAAGACCGATTTGCCCCAGCGGAGCAGCTTAGGTGCATTTGTGGTTGTGGAACCGTGTGAGGACGACCAAGGTGTCCTTGAAAACAGTTTTCTCTCAGTGGAGCTAAATGGTATAAATAAAGGGCCAAACAACTGCTTCTTCATTTCAGCAGCCCTTTAGCTCCTGATATGTTTGTCTAACAAATCACATTCCACATTTGGGTTTTTAACAGGTTTCAAGCTGCATCAAACGGCAGACAGAGAACAAAAGCAGGAAAATAAATGAGCTCGACTCACATTTTTCCATAAATAGCATTGCCCCTCACTCACCACCAAAACACGGCCAGTTAACCTCATGGCAAGTCCTTTACATTAGTTTGATTTTCCCAAAAGCAAGTGTATTATGAGAAAAGTAAATAACAAGAGGTGTAAAGTCAAATTTTCACTTTTAAGATAAATTGAAGTGGTAGTTACAGGATGCTCTATAATGCTTGTTCTTGGTCATTATTAAGGAGAAATCTTTCCATTTTAAACATGTTTTTCAGTTTGTTGGTAAAATGGTTACCTCACATAAGAACAAATCCTGACAGATGATTGGCTTTTACTGAATCAAAAACAGTTTTGACTGAAATAAATATTTGTTAAAGAATTGCGCAAGTGAACCTTTTCTTTTAAAATACACACAAACCCCTGCATGAATGTCTGAAGGAAGATAAAGACAACAGAATCAAGATTTTTTCCTGAACCTGGAGTCCTGTCCTGAAAAAATGTCATTTAAGAAATCACGTTGAAACTAGAGGATTAAATCACTCATTTCATGCTTAGAGTTTAACGGTTTGCTGGTTCTGTCCATTTTCTCTTCCTGCTTTGTTCACGGGTAGGTTCACGGGGCTCGCTGGAGGTTGTCCCAGCTTCTTCAGGGCGGAGATGGAGGTACAGGTCGCCAGTCCATCACAGGACCATGTTGTTCAAAGACAGTGCAGGATTTTCCTTAATGGAAAGTTCTTCTACAAATGTGTCCCATTCTCTCAGCAGTCGTGAAGCTGAGGTTTAGTGGAGTAAAGAACTGGATTGAATGTGAGATTCTCTGAATATTGGTGAACATGAGACATGGCGGCTGTCTGAGCTAACAGGAAGTACATTTACAAACTTGTCTTTCAGATGTCAGAGTCATATCAGTGTTTCAAAGTGAAACCTGAACTCAGATGCGGAGAGAAAAAAGATGCACTCTGCTGACATCTGCTGCTGATGTCATGCAACAAGCAGTGTACAGTTTTCATTTGAGTTCTGCTTGAACCACAAAACCAGTTGTTTTGCAAAGGGGAATGTGCAGTCAAAGGGATGTATTCTTTAAACTCTTAGTGAGCGTGGTCTGAACAGAAAGTGACAGCAGAAGGAACTGAAAAAGAAGAAAAAGCTTTCAAATCAGACAAAACGACAACTCCAGTGAACACAATAACAGTGGACCAGCTAGAACCTGTAGGCAAAGAGAAACAAAAAAAAAGTTAAAAACAAGAATACAGTGGAATGTGCAAACATGAGGAGCCTATATAGTGGAGTAATAAGTATTTGTCAGTCACTGAATCTGGAATTTGTTCCACCTAAAAACTGAGTTTGGTCTGTAATGTTCATCATAGAAACGTCAACTGTGAGAGACAGAACGTAAAAGAGAATCCAAGAAATCACATTGTTTGGTTTTGAAAGACTTTTTTTTGTAAAATGGTGAAAAAAACAAGTATTTATCACCAGCAAACAACCAAGAACTCTGTCTTTCACAGACCTGTTCAGTCTTCTTTCAGAAGTTCTTCCATCCTCCACTTACCTGTTTAAATCTCACCTGTTTGAATTGTTTATCTGCAGAAAAGACACCTGTCCACAATCTTAAACAGTCAGGCTGAAACATCGCAACCATGACCAAGACAAAAAGATTCTGAAGGGATAACCCCCTCCCATCAGTGAGAGTATTGGGAATGAAACATGTCTGGATCTTCCAAACACATCACTCAAGTAACGGAGTGGCTACATGAAAAGAACCTCATGGTTCTGGAGTGTTCTAGCCAGTCTCTGGACCTCAAGCTGAAAGTCTCTGTAGCCCAGCAAAAGCCCCAAGACAGCTCCTGAGCAGGGGAGAGTGGACCAAAATGTGTGGGGAAAATGTAGCCCTTGTGCTATCTTGTGGGGTCCAGATGACCCCACTCCCAACGTAAACGTGCCTTGGAGGCACATTAACGTTGGGAGCGCGTTGGAGTGCGCTGAACAAGCCGATATCTGTCTTGTGGGGTCCAGATGACCCCACTCCCAACGTAAACGTGACTTTTTTCTTTCTTCAATGATTTGTGATCTTCACTGGTGTCCATGGATTACATGAAATCCTCTCCACCTTTGTCATGGTAGGGAGAACACGTCAGTGTGGGGTCATTTGGTCCCCACGGGATAGCAGAAGGGTTACAGTAACCTCTGTCATTGACAACAAGGTTTACATTACAAAGTATTCCGGTGAAACAAATTATTATTTTCTGCGCCGTTGTACAAATACATTCTTTAATAATCAAACGCTGTGATTTCCTGGATTCTTCTTTTCCATTCTGTCTCTCACAGTTCAAGTGTTTCTATAGTGAACATTAAAGACCTCATCTTTTCCCATGGAACAACTTGCAGAATCTGTGCTGGGAAATACAATTTTGCCCCACTGGATGATAAAAAAAAAAAAAAGCTAACTACAGTAAAATAAAAGGTTCCTCTGCCAATGGCAAAAAGAGTAAAGGAACTGTAGTACCTCAGCTTACATGGTTCTGTCAGGATACTTTAAAAAGGAAAGTTTTAGGCGACGTGGAATCCTTGAACTCGTACCTCAAAAGAAGAGCTAGTTCAGAAAAAGTGTCTGACTGCCGTGCTTCCTGACAGTCGCTCTGTTTGTTGCTTAACCGTATTAATAAAACAGGACAGAACGCGTAACCAACATTTATGTCAGATGATTAACTTCCATCTCTGACAGGATGCAAAGAAATACAATAAAAACGTCAAATTAAAAGATACAAGACGCAGGAACAAAAATGTCGCCTTTCCAGTCAAAAAGCCCTCGTCTAAGCTAATGATTCAAACAGTCCTGATCACAAGGCTGTCATGCTTTAAGGACGGAGGGAAGAGCTGGTCATTTCATGACGGCACTTTGGATTTTCCTCTAATCTCTTTGTTTTCAAACTGAAAATGCAGATGAATTCGAAGCAAAATGATGCTGGAATGTATATTAATGAATAATGGTGGAGAAGCTTGACCCTGAAAGACTTTACAAACAGCACAGAAGTCTTCTCAATGTTTTCTTGCATTTAACATTAGTTAGAGCAGGTTTTCATTTATTTAAAGCCTAAGCTGTAGGGTTTTTTTTTTAAAGCTTAAGAGTTGTTTAACAGGCCACCATCAGCTTCTATTACGCAACAGATTTTTTTAGTACACCACTTAAATGAAAGTTTGTGAGTTTGAATGATATGATTAAAATGTGTCTTATCTAACAACCTTACAACCGCAATTGCTGGTATGAAAAATACATTTTCTAAATATTTTATTTTATTTTTTTATTCAAAGACTTCTTTACTATTTCAGCTATGTTTACAGTTGTAAAAATGAGAGGCCAGTTCAACCTTCTCCGTGGCTGCTGTTGCAGTTTAGGTGTAAATGAGTTTTGGTGAACATCAAAGCGCCATGGTGAGGCTGTGAATAGGTATGTGTGGCACGGAAAAATGTCCCTTTTGGATTCCCTTTGGCTCCGTCAGATGGTCTGAGAAAAATAAGTAACTCTGCTTGTTCAATGAAAACTTTGAGGTTATGTGGAGCTTTAAGAAACCTTTTTTTTTTCAGAACTGTTTTGGTTCTGAATGAAAGATGATGAATGTGTGCGTTCCACAAGCCTTGTATCCTGTTTAGATGGAAAACAATGATTAATCCGAAAGTTATGCTGCTGTTCAAACCCGCGGCTCTAGCAGTCTCGGTGACGTATTGTCCTGAGTTTCAGATTATTTTTGCTTTGTTTAAATTGTTGACTGAAGGAACTGATCGATAGCAGAATCATTAAGAAATCTAGGCAAGGCAGGTTTCTGCTTGTTCAAACACAGTTCCACAAAAGCCTTTGGCAGTGTTAAAAGAAAATCACACAAAATTCAAAATATTTCAAAAATGGTGACGGTGCAGCATTTTAAGGAAGAAAAGCATGGGGTAAGAGTGTTGTTTTGAGTTTGGATCTATATATAAATTCAGGTAGGGGAAAAATTTGACCCCTGCAGAAGCTCAGCTGATTGGTGGTGACAGAGCTACATACAGCATACCTGTAGTGTGAAACATGTGTGTGGATGATCTGACCCAGAAGGTTAAACCTACATGGAAAGGTACGAGACTCAAACCCAGAGGCACTCCACATGATGTGTAGACCCATACAACATCACTTACAAGTTAGAGATATTGTGAAAAAGTCAGTGGGTGTCATAACCCTTGTGCTATCTTGTGGGTCCAGATGACCCCATCCTTCCATTGAAGTGTTCTTCCTACCATGACAAAGGTGGATAAAGGTGGAGAGGATTTCATGTAATCCATGGACACCAGTGAAGATCACAAATCATTGAAGAACAAAGGTTCAGAGCTCTGTCTAGTGGGTCTAGATGACCCCACTCCCAATGTTAAAGTGCCTCCAAAGGTTGGGAGTGGGGTCATCTGCACCCCACAAGATAGCACATTTAATGTTTTCCACACAATGTTCTCACTGTGTTACCTTTTGGGGCCAAAACCAAAATATTCTAAAAGGAAAAAACCTTTCAATGTGGCATCAATCTCAACATTCTGTCAACATTCTTCAACAAGCTGATTTTCCAAGTTCATCAATCAAACAGTCATGAACACACGACGCAGCTGAACGGACAGAGTTAGGTCACCTTGTACTGAAATGATGGTCGTCAGCGTTGGTGGAGAAGGCGAGGTGAGCAATACAGCGAGGTCAACATGGTCCCCAGGGTTGGCGTTGGAGGAGGTGCAACAGTCTGGACAGACTTGAGTTGCTGTCAAGCTGTCATTGCAGCAAATGATGTAAATAGCTTCTATTGACTTTCATGAAACTTTTACTCATTCATTCATCTTCTAAGCCGTTTTATCCCTTTTGGGGTCACGGGGCTGCCGGGGCCTATCTTGTGGGCCAAGGCAGGGGACACCCTGGACAGGTCGCCAAACTGTGGCAGAGGAAACTTTTACGTTTCATTCAAATTCAGACCAAATGGGAAAAGTGCTCATGTGAAATACAATGGGTGATTTAACACCAACGTGCATGTGAAATGCTCCAGTCAGCGGTCATTAAATGAACACATCACATGAATGATGAACACATTTAGGTTTGAATGAGACCGTTTCCAGCCCAGAGGACAAAGTCCCAACCATGGCTACCAGCATGTGTTTACCTGAAATAGGAGACGATCAGACAGAGTCACACTGAGGAAGGTTTCAGGGTGGAGTTTGTTATGATGCTGCTGTTTTTAGATTTGACTGGATCATGGCAAAGCCTCCACCTGCCTGTTCCCACCTCAAACCTGACTCCACCTGCCGGACGGGTCGGATGTCGGTCATCCTGTCCATGTTATTTTAAGCATACCACATACCATTTACGTACATACACAGATAATAAATACTGCTTCTCTAAAATTTGAATTTCATTCCAAGCTGAATACTGAAAACACGTGCTACTTAGTTTACAACAATCATTTTGTAAAGTATTTTTGTCATTTGATTGTAAATGAATAAAAACCACTTTTAAAGTTTAGGTTCAAATAAAAGAATAAAAGACCGACAAAAAAATATTTGAAGCGTTTTAGTCACGTTGTCCCGTCTACATACTCTCGCCTGGCTGCTCAGGAAAGGTGTGTCACCAGTGTGACGTCACGCATGTACCTGAGTTTCGGTGAGGCGGAAGGAGAGGAAGGTCCGAAAAGCCCCGGCTGTTTGCAGCTGTCCGAGATAAGCCTTTTCTCCATCTGTTGGTGTTTATCAGTTCGTCTCGTCGAGGAATTCCTCGGCCAGCTTCGTGTTTTTTCGGAGAGTTCGGCCTCACGCAGGAAACCGACGGCGTGTATTTGCAGCTGGTGGCTCTCGGCCCCAAACAGACAGACCTCTCCCACTTCCTGCTTCTGCTCAGGTATGGCTGCTGCTCTCCGCGCTCCTCGGTGTCGGTGTTTCTGCTTTTGCCGCCCTTATTCTTCCGCACCTGTTGGTGTGTTCGCGCGCGCGCAGACAGGGTCAGTGACCTGTAGGAGGTCACGGCGCGGCCGTGGACTGACTGCGTGGGTTTCACACAGCAGCAGCGGTGGGGGTGGTGGGTGGGTGGGGGGGTGACCTCACCTGCTGCTGGTTTCTGAAGGGCTTTTCCTTTCCTGTCTGTCAGAGGATGTCAGTGACCCCTCGCCGCGTGCGCCTGAAGCCCTGGCTGGTCGCTCAGGTGAACAGTGGAAGGTACCCGGGTCTGGAGTGGATCGACCGTGAGGCCATGCGCTTCAAGATCCCATGGAAACACGCCACGCGCCACACACCCCAGCATGAGGACGAGGACACCATATTTAAAGTAAACAGTCAACTGTTTGTAGGTTTTATCACCTGGAAATGTGAAGCTGAGGGGTCAGTGTTTTATTATTATAAGGTTATATTTAAATGTATTATACTAAAGATGTATCCATGCATTAGTATATTATTTTTTAGAAAAGTATTTCAAGTCCCACTCCAATCATCCCATTTTGATTTGTTCTCAAAGTGCTCCTAGTGGTCTTTTACTGGTGATTATGCCGTTTTTAGAGAAAAAACCAACAAACAGTCATTTTCTAGGTCATAGTTTCTGCAGAGCGGCAGGAGTTCATCAGAAAAATGCCTCTGGGTTGTAGGGCCCAGAGTGAGCCTGCCTCTACTTCCTGACATCCATCTCTTCACATGATCTCCTGTTAGCTCACAGTCCCTCACAGCCACAACTTTATATTAGCGGTGCAAACATGCAAAAAAAAAACACCATTTATATTGGAGTGGACCTTAAATGGCGAAATGCCAAAGATCTGTAACAGAATATTACCCACATGACACCCACATAAATATATATTTTATTTATTTTAGATTTTAGGACTCCAGAATATGGATTTATCAATAAATTCTAGACATCTTCTCTAAATGAGATGTTTCTTGCATTTATCAATTATTATTATTATTATTATTATGAATTTACAATAAAATGAACTGAAATTCACTTTATCTAATCACAGGAAAAAATTCATACTCATCATGGCAGCTCAAAGGAAAAAGAACAAGTGAAAATGCAAACTAAAGCTCACCAAATATCAGTGCGTACAAACAAATAAGTCAATAGATAAATAAACAACTACAACGTTTTCATGGGCTAGTCACACAGAGATGTGCAGAGGGAACGAATGACCTGCCGTAACGCTGGGCATTCATGTCTTTCTGTTAACTATTTATTTGTTTGTTATGTAGTTTGAATGTGGTGATGGTTTTGTTTATCTCTGAAGGTCATGTGTTTGTCAGTGGGGTTTTTGGTCAGAGGGGTTTTTGGAGAAAACCTTGCGCACCCCAGATGTAACTGATCCTCCTCTCTGCCTGTGACTTCTCCTGCAGGCGTGGGCCGTGGAGACCGGGAAGTTCCAGGAAGGCGTGGATGAACCCGACCCTGCAAAGTGGAAAGCCCAGCTTCGATGTGCCTTGAATAAAAGCCGAGAATTCAACCTCGTTTACGACGGCACCAAAGAGGTCCCCATGAACCCGCTGAAGATATATGACGTGTGCGACATTCCACAGCCTTCCAGTAACCAAGGTGAACGATTAGGAATGCACATCTGTCCGTTTTCCAAACCCACTTATCCCTTTCAAGGTCGCTGGAGCCTATCCTAGCCACTGTCCATAGCACAGCACAATGCACTGTTTTATCGATTTGATTGTTTTCTTATATGAACTTCTGTTTGTTTATTATTGTTCCTCAGATGCTGGACCTTGGACACCAACTGAAGATGATGGAATTGAAGAAGATGTTCCAAACACACCAGAGTCTCTTCCTCCGTACCCGTCCAACGGTGAGAGGCTGTAGCTGTAGTCTGCCAGTTGTAGTTGTGAAACAAAGAATAATAAATATTCAAGCTTTTTTTTTTTTTATCACTGTGTGAACATGATTCTCCTCCATTCAGGCACCAGTCCTTCACCACTCATTCTGTGGTCCCCAATGGGTTCAGAGTCCTCCATGCCCCCGGCCAGCTGTCCTCCCCCCTCTAATGAGGCCTGGCCCAAAGAGGAGCCCATCAAAATCGAGCCTCCGGATGTGGAGATGCAGCCCACACCCATGGCTGACCTGCCTCCCGCTCCTCTTCCTGATCCAATTCTGCAACCGGCCCCTCTGTCTGATTCCTTTTTTGCTTCTCCAGAAATGTGGATCAGTTCTCTCCCAAGTAAGTGTTTTTCTCTGGTGTCCTTCAGTCCCACTCCAGTCGTCTTTTTGACCTACTGCGTGAAAAAAGAGTTCCCAGTGGTCTTTTAATTATCATTATGATGTTTTTAGCCAAAATCAAGCAATCTGGGTTGCTTTCTAGAACATAGTTTCTGCAGAGCGCCAGGAGTTTATTAGGAATTCACCTCTTGGGTGGGATCATTTGGGCGGAGCAAGCCCGCCGCCATTTCCCATCGCTGAGAGCTCAGAGCAGGCAGATTGTGGCCCACGCAGCGTCTTTTGCACGTCACAAATAAGCTCTTTTTCAAACAGCATTTTTCCGTCTGCTCCTGATTCACAACGATTTGAATAAAGAAATGCAATTTAAATGCAGTTTAAAGCTGAATTTTCTTTATGTACGACCTCCATCATCAGAAGCAAATGCTACAAGAACATGTTAAAAACACCACTTTCATTGGAGCGGGTCTTTAAAGAAGTCCTGCAGACTCAGAAAAACTACCAACCAGAATCTAACAGCTCAAAACTCCACAGAGATGGAAGGATGCTTTCATCAAGCTGCAGTGAAGGAACATCAAAAGACACTTCATGGTGGTTGGGTTCCCTCCTCTCTCCTACTTTTGTTTTTTGGTTAGTGGAGTGTACTTGTTTAGCACTTCCTTGAAGGCCCAAAGCGCTTTGCAGTCACAGTCCCATTCACCCATCACACACACACATTCACACACTGCAGGCGGCTCTGCTGCCAAACACTGGCGCGTGTCTACCACCGGAGGCAATGTGAGGTTTGTGTCTTGCCCAAGGACACATGGGCAGGCAAGGCGGGAACCGAACCTATGATTTTCCGATCAGTCTGCACTACGGTTGCCGTCGATTTTTTTGTGACCGAATACAGACAGTGTTTCAGATCTGTGCAGCGTCCCAGTGTTGTCATTTCCTCTCCATGTCTGCCCCAGTGACGGACCTCGAGGTGCAGTTTCTGTACAGGGGGAAGGAGATGTGTCCCACCATGACTGTGAGCAACCAGCACGGCTGCAGGCTGTTTTACGGGGACCTGGGACCCATGGTCAACCAGGAGGAGCTGTTCGGGCCGGTGAACCTGGAGCAGCTGCGCTTCCCGTCCCCAGAACACATCACCAATGACAAGCAGAGGGTCTTCACTCACCGCCTGCTGGATGTGATGGACCGAGGCCTAATTCTTGAGGTCAGCGGACATGACATTTATGCAATCCGGCTCTGCCAGTGTAAGGTGTACTGGTCCGGCCCGTGCGCTCCAAACCCAGCAGCACCGAATCTCATAGAGCGGCAGAGGAAGATCAAACTCTTCTGTCTGGAGTCTTTCCTTAGCGGTACGTTTGTTTTATTTCATCATAAATACCTTTTCTTTTGGTAACCTTTTTTTTTTCATCAAGGCCACAAAGCAAAGTTGGACACAGATTCTAATGCAATGCACTTCCTATATATCAGACTTTTTTAGATTCATGTTTTAAGAATAAGCATTTTCTTTCTAACAAACACTGAGGACTGCATCTATAACCCTTTAGAAGAGAAGCAAAGGAGCTCCAGCTGTAGCTTAAAACCAAAAATCAATGTTTTACCCACATTCAGATGTGATCGCTCACCAACGCAGCCAGACACCAAGACCTCCCCAGTTTGAAATCAGTCTGTGTTTTGGGGAGGAGTGGCCTGATGGAAGACCCAGGGAGAGGAAGCTCATCATGGTCCAGGTGAGAAGCAGTGAGCTCTTTGACACCAAGCAAACATCCGCTATACCAGGGGTGGGGGCTCGGGACTGCATTCCTGCTTGTTTTCCAACAGCCCCAGCTCTGACATGTTTCCATTGGCTGAACTAGTGCTGTCATGCAGTCATTTTTATGTGCAAAAAATTATCTGTGACCTGCAATTAATCTATTTTTAATCTAGCATAATAATTGTTGTGAAAATTTTCATTCTGAGTTATTTTCTTTGAAAGTTGTGACATTGTGGCACAGTAAAAGATCAAAATACAACAAACTACAACAGACTTCTAGCCTATAACTTTGGACCATAGAGCGGGTTTTTACTCAAACATATATAGCACTCATCCTGGCAGCTCAGGAACAAGCCCTGAGCACCAGAGCAATAGAGGCTCAGATCTACCACACCAGACAAGACCCAAGGTGTAGGCTGTGCAAAGAGGCGCCTGAAACAATCCAGCACATAACTGCAGGGTGTAAGATGCTGGCAGGTAAAGCATACATGGAACGGCACAATCAAGTGGCTGGAATAATATACAGGAACATGTGTGCAGAATATGAACTGGAAACCCCAAGGTCAAAATGGGAAACACCTCCGAAGGTAGTAGAGAATGAGAGGGCAAAGATCCTGTGGGACTTCCAGATCCAGACTGATAGGATGGTAATGGAGAACCAACCAGACATTGTAGTGGTGGATAAAGAACAGAGGAAAGCCGTTGTGGTGGATGTGGCAGTGCCAAGCGATGGGAACATCAGGAAGAAGGAACATGAGAAACTGGAGAAATACCAGGGACTCAGAGAAGAACTGGAGAAAGCCTGGAAAGTGAAGGTGACGGTGGTGCCTGTGGTAATTGGAGCACTCGGGGCAGTAACCCCCAAGCTGGAGGAGTGGCTACAACAGATACCTGGAAAGACCTCAGACCTCTCAATCCAGAAATGCGCAGGGCTAGGAACAGCTAAGATACTGCAGGACCCTCAAGCTCCCAGGCCTCTGGTAGAGGACCCCAGCTTGGAGGAGAAACCAACCGCGGAGGGTGAAAGGGGCAAGTTTTTATATATATATATATATATATATATATATATATATATATATATATATATATATATATATACACACACATACATATGCACATGTGTATATCAGGTCCAGAGTGCTCTAATTTAACACCCCAAAAAAACAGAAGGAACATTTTTTTGAGCGATCCAAAAAAATATTTGCAACAAGCTTCTTATAATACCATAATATTTCTGTTGACATACCTTATTCCACAGTTGATCACAGCAGCAAGACAGTAGAAAAGACCTGCGGGATTTTATAGTTTCCTTTAAGCTGTTTGGTGGATTTAATCATTTAGAAAACCGGGCCGCAGCAGAAGAGAAAGAGAGACGAGAATCTAAGAAGTAGGAAGGGAACTACTTACTTGGCTTCTTTGAAAGAAACGTTTTTTTCATCATCTAAGCAAACCCAGGAGCTCAGAGGTGCACTTTACCTCTGGAATTAGGTTTTGCTGAACTTATAATGAGGTCTAGCAGCGTTATCTTGAAACATACAAACACAGCGGCCCTCGAACCCTGGAGTTCCCCACCCCTGATCTACATGGACCTCACCCATCAGAATGGCTGGTAGTCATGAAGTAGTCGTGTCCCCAAGTTTCCACATTTGGGCAGAAAAAAAAAGTTTATATATCGTCTTCGATGGTGAAACCGGATAAATGTGGAGGTTTAATAAAAAGATCTGCTTCAGCGAAACCAAAGACGGCATTCTTTACCATCTGCGTTTCCATGGTAACCCTTTCTCTCTTCACAGATCATTCCGGTGGTGGCCCGAATGATAAGTGAGATGTTTTCCAACGATAACACCCGATCCTTCGACAGCGGCAGCGTTCGCTTGCAGATTTCCATCCCAGACATCAAAGACAACATCGTGACCCACCTCAAGCAGCTGTACTGCTTGCTGCAGACCCACCAGGGTCAGGAGGGGTGGGCTTTGCCTCCTGGCCCCGCCATGAACATTGCCCAGGTCCTGCACAATCAGTGAGGTGGCCTTCTGTGCATGTGGTTTTCACTCTGCTTCTGTTAGGAAAGAAGTACTTAACATGTAATCAAACCTACATGCATGCATGCATAGTGTACTGTAGCCTCTCTCTGTTAAGCCTTTGCTGTGAAAATGTTTCCTCGTAGTTAAGCCTTAAAGTCTGCATGATGCATCAAACACCCATGTGGTGTTCGAATGGGCCAAAGTCCTGTTCCTGTGAGGGAACATTCATGGTTAATAAGTTACAGATGTTTCCCCGTGTCTTATTTTGTTTGACCGTTCAGTCCAGAAAGAAGCCTGTTTGTGTTTTCCCTTAAAGAAATCACATTTCCTGAGAGCCCAGCGGTCCAAGCTGGGCTTGTGTGCGTTAGAGGTTTCTGGACCTTCAAAGGGCTTTGGGAGAATTCATCCTGGACTGTTGGGAGCTTCTCTTCTCCCATTTTATTTTTCTATTTACACTGTAGGATTTTTTCCATGTTGTATCCCGACAGCTGTCAGCTTCACAGCTCTATTTTTATTCTGCTGCACTTTGGGTGCTGTACTGTGTTTTATGACCTGTATATATACATATGCTCTGTAACTGCATGTTTATTTTATCAATAAAAAGGATTACATAACTTTATGGTTACAAATGAAAGGATTGAAAGAAATCTGTTGGTATTAAACATTTTCTTTGTTTATTTGCATTATTATTAAAAAACAAAGGTTTTTTTTCCTTCTGTTAACTTTTATGAATGCATTTTTTTCAGTCAAAAAGGGAATTAGTCAAATGTTAGTATCTTCAAATCTGTCTGCTCAGCACAGCTGACCTTGGATCCGAGCCATTTGAATTCCTTTGGGTCTTTTAATTAAAAACCTGCAACGCAAGAAAAACAAAGAGGATGGGGGGGTAAGTTGTTCAGCATGATAGAAAGTCAGTGGGGTTAGTATTCAGTTGAATAGTTTACTTAGCACAGGAATCTGCAACCTGAGGCTCCAGGGCCACATGCTGGATAAAAATGCTAACAATCTGAATAAATAATTGTTTTTCTGTCACGTTTTGTCTGTTGTGTTTAGATTTTGAACATGTCAGATAACTGAATAAACTGACGGTGAAAGGGTTAATCTACTG
Organism: Oryzias curvinotus; assembly: GCA_023969325.1. Taxonomy (NCBI): domain Eukaryota; kingdom Metazoa; phylum Chordata; class Actinopteri; order Beloniformes; family Adrianichthyidae; genus Oryzias; species Oryzias curvinotus. Next base: position 2,045,255 of record CM043710.1, on the reverse strand, counting down.
TCAGTGTGGTTTATTGTTAGAATAAGTATAAAGCATTTATTTTTATCTTCTGCTGCACAGCAGTGTGTAGTCGCTGTTCAAAGTTTTTTTTAAAGTCTAGAAGTGCACATTAATTCTTATTGCAGGTAAGATTTGCTGCAGCAGGAGGATATTTTATTTTGAAAGGAACTTGTATGTACTGCTGTCAAAAAAAAGTTAAAACTGCTATAGAAAAATTTGAATACTGTTATTTAATTATTGTGAATATTGAAATGAGTGGCTATGAAGAACATAAAGTGTATTTTTCCAAACGGTGATGTAGGATTTTGTAGTTTATTTAGTCCGTTAGAAACGGGTCCAAACGGTTCATTTAGGGTCAAAGGTTGCAGACTCCTGGCTTAGCATTTCTATTTGCACAGTAAACCAGGTTCTTCACAATTACAGCTACAGAGAACATTCAGTTAAAGAAAAACAATAATTCCACATTTAAACTGACAAAGCAGTTGTAAATAATGTGTATTAATAAATATCAGGAGAGCAGAAGAACTTCTCAGCCTCTAAAAATCTTTTTGTTTCATTTTTCCCTGAACAGAGGGCATGTAATAATAATCATAATAACACATTTTACTTAAAAGCTCCTTTCAGGGTCTTCAAGACCCAAAAAAAAAAACGATTCAAAAAAGAAGTGGTGGAAACAAGTAGGACTATTACAGGTTAAAGAGATGTTGTTGTTTTTTTAAATATTAAACTTAGTTCTTGTAACCCTTGTTCTATCCTAGACACTTTAACATTGGGAGTGGGGTCATCTAGACCCACTAGACAGAGCTCTGAACCTTTTTTCTTCAATGATTTGTGATCTTCACTGGTGTCCATGGATTACATGAAATCCTCTCCACCTTTATCCACCTTTGTCATGGTAGGGAGAACACCTCAATGGAAGGGGGGGGGGTTATAGGATAGCACAAGGGTTAAAACAAAATGAAGGAACCCGAGCAGCTGGATGGCCCAGTTGGCACATGGGAAACCAGGGTTCGATTCCCAGGAGGTGTGGTGAGCTTCATCCAGTGTGCGTCAAGACGCTTCGCGCTACTGCCTAACTATATAGCTGCAACGGGGCCCGGGTCTGGGACTCCCTGTGCTGGCCCCCAGCCCGGATAAAATACTGGTTTACGTCAGGAGGGGCATCCGGCAGAAAAGTCTCTGCCAGACCACCTGTGCCAATCAAAAGCTGATTCAACAAAATATGTCAACCCCTTCATGCCTGTTGTTGCAGATGTGCATCAAACCATTTTGGAAGCAAAAATATTAGAGATTTTTGTTCAATACTGGTTATAAATTCAGAGAGAAAAGGAGTAAATATATTTTAACAATAGTCATTTGAAAATATGGCTTTTAACTGGAAGAGAAAGAACACAACCTTGACAAATATTAAGGTTATTGTTCTGAAAAAGACTCCTTTATCATGTTTAAAGGTTGTACAGGCAGATGCATTTCCCTGAACTTCTTGATCTTTGCCTCACTGGGATGTAATTCTTCTGGGCTCCCTCCTCCCTCCCTGAGCCGAGACGACCTGATACTCCCCATCACTTCACGTAATGACACAGGACTTTGCACTTCTCTCCTTTCATGAGGAAGTCTGGGCGCGAGCTGCCCAGGAGCCAGGGGGAAACATGAACTGATCTGTGTTTCTTCTGAGGCACACTGAAAACTTGGAAAAAAACCAGTCAGCTGCTGCACCCTGCAAGGTAAAGAAATTCCAGTCTGCACAATGTTTTGGATTGTTTCTTTTCTGTGAATGATGTGTGTTTAAGCGTCAACAGTTTGAGAATGTCAGGAGACCTCAGGCTCATATACATAGATCCTGAAACCAGGTGGACTCATTTTCACTATTTCAAAGCTCATGCTGTTTAATTGATTATTTTATCTGTTCATTCCATTTATTTATGAAGCGCTTGTCCAAGCAGATCATTTACAGAACTGTAAGAATATTTGAAATGTTAGTTTTTAGAAAATAAAGGGTACTGTGCAGCACAGCAGAATAAATACTTTTCTTTTCTGATGAAATTAAAGAAATAAACTTCTTTCTTTTGAATTTTACATTCTGGTTAAAAGCTACTGCATTATTCCTTATAGTGACTTTTTCTTCAACAAGGAGATAAAACACACACCTAGATGAATGATTAGCAGCTTAATTCCAGATGCCTGGCAGGTGAGTCAGAAGTCCCATGTGACATTTATGGCGTGTGTGTTTTAGGTGGTAGGAAAGCCTGCAGGATGTTCAGGAGCAACAGCCCCTTCAGCTATGACACCAACAGCCACACAGGATCCATGAGGTCCAAGTAGGTCCTTTGAGTTTCTCCTGCACGCTTCATGGAGTCTCTTCACCTCAGTCCGCTTTCATAAACTCTGCTGTGTTGCTGCTCCTCAGCGGTTATTCCACAATGGATGAGACGTCATCGGAAATTTCAAACCTGTCCAGGCCAAGTGCAAAGTCCATTTACTGTGAGTTACTGCTGTTATACTAATTATTAATCAATGAGAAATCCTTTACGACTCTCTATTTGACCTAACAGTGCAGAGAAGGCATTACGCAGCTGCAGTAAACAAGATGATGGAAAAAAATCAGTATAGGGTGGAGGTAGGGCAGCCCCTGAACACGAGTGTGTGCCCCTGGACTCAGAACCGATCCTCAGCGTGTGTTTGTGGGTCTTTGCTGCAGCACCTGTTCACTTGTGATCTGGATGGGAAGGACCTGAGCAACGTCCGAGACTGTGTGGAGCGCCTGAAGCTGCTGGACCAGATGGGCCGAGTGTGGGGTCAGAACATGATGCTGGAGGTGCAGGGGGCAAACCTGCTGCTCAGTGACATTGAAACAAAGGTAAACAGCATGTGTGCATCAGTGATGCCGGGGCACGAGTCCCTCACATGACGCAGGAAACATCTGCATACAAGAGGGGCCCTTAGAATTATGAAGGAACTTGTGTTACGACCCCTGGTTTTGTGAGTGTCTTTGTGTTTGTGTGTATGGGTGAGTTTTCAGCCCCTGCAGAAGTCCTACTTTACCTTTGCTGCCAACTTTCACCCCTTGCAGAGCTGATTTAAAGACCCACTCCAATGAAAACAGTGTTTTTGGGTTTTATTAAGATGTTCTTTCGGCATTTTTCTGATTATAGAAGACATAAATGAAGAAAATTAAGCTTACAATGGCATTTCTGAGTATTTTTTTAATCGAAATTGTTGTGAATCAGGAGCAGTGGGCGGGGCCACTGTGCCAACAGTCCCACGAACAAACTCAGAGGTGAACTCCTGCCGCTCTGCAGACACCATGTCCTGGAAAACAACATAGTTTTTAGGCATGTTGAAAAGACCAATGGGAACACTGGAGTGGGACTTTAAGGCTCCCGTAAGAAAAGAGGTGGAATTGGCGGCTGAAGTCCTGGCTGGACTCTGTTCCTCAGCCCGCTCCTGCTGTCTGGAAGCTCGTTGACGTCTGTTTTTTTACTCTGGTGGACGTTCTAGCCCTGGAGTTGAACCCCTCTTACATTTGCTTCTGTGGTTTAGTTCTTGGCCGGCGTCCTCTGCTGGGAACTGCTTTTTGAGTAGTTGTTGGGTTTTGGGGTTGTATTTCTGTTAATATTCTACTGCTGAAAAGTCCAAACATTTATACTAATTAATTCAGACGTTGACTCACTTTTTTTGTGGGTTTTTTTTTTGTCTGTTTTGTGACTCTGCTAGTCACCCCAAACATTGACTGTGCTGCCTATTTGAATCCTCTGGATTTTTCTTTCTTTTTTTTTTTTTTTACCTCTTTCCTCCTTTTTCTGTGGATCAGAATCATAACTTTTTTGTTTTGTTTTTTTTGGAAGCTCACAAGTGGAATAGAGTAAAAATATTGGGGTTATTGGGATGACAGCATCTCACAATAGTTGTGGCATTCAGTCCAACTTTTCCATCTTCAGATTCATCCACATCTTTATCTGCATGAAATAAAGGTTCATGCACACATTTGTGTGTTTTAGGAGGAGCTGGAGTCCATTCCTCTCAGCGACATCCTGGAGCTGAAGGCCGTGTTGAACACTGAAGGGTTCAGCTCCCTCCTCATCATGTCGGTGCAGCTGCGCAGAAAACCCACCACCATCTTCATGTTCCAGTGTGAGGAGATCAGGGTGAGGGGGTGCAGCTGTTAGATGCTCTCTGCAGATGCTGGAAATCTGAGGTTTCATCAACTCAGCAGAGAACCTGTTCCCTGTTTCCAGGCAGATTACGTTGAAAAGGATCTAAATCGAGCTCTGGCAAACAGGTTTGAGGCCTCAGACCTCAGGTACGGTAAAAACACTTTAAACCAAGTTTAAATCTCAACAATCAACATTCTGTTTTCTTTTTTTTTGGAAGCAGCAAAGCAAGAGGGCAGAGACAACGTGGTAAGAACCTCCTCTATGAAGTTAATAACAGTGAAAACTCCAAAAATCTAAGAGGAACTTCAAACAGAACATGCATTTTAGTGATGCTAATGTACATGTCAGTGAGATAATCTGCTTTGTATGTTTTCTCTTTTGCCACATTTTGTAATCTGACTCCAGATATCAGACTGAGCTAAGTCAAATCACTTAAAGAGGATTTGCTCCCACAGGAACTACTGCTGGTGCATCACATGTTTAGCTTTGGAACAAAGGTCGCCGAAAAAAGTAGCTGCAAACAAAACTACACTCATCAGCCACTTTAGGTCCACCTTTTCTAGCTCTGGGTTTGACCCCCTTTGCCTTCAGAACTGTCTTTCCAGAACCTTCAACAAGGTTCTGGAAACATTCCTCAGAGAGTTTGGTCCACATTGACATGACAGCATCACACAGCTGCTGCAGATTTCTCGGCTGCACATCCATGATGCCAGTCTCCCGTTCCACCACATCCCAAAGGTTCTCTATTGGGTTCTGGTGACTGTGGAGGTCATTTGAGTCCAGAGAACTCATTGTCATGTTCTAGAAACCAGTCTGAGATGGTTCTAGCTTTATGATATGGTTCCTTATCCTGCTGGAAGCAGCATCAGAAGATGGAACACTGTGGTCATGAAGGGATGGACATGGTCAGTACCCATACTCAGGTAGCCTGTGGTGTTGGAGCCATGCTCTATTGGTACTAAGGGGCCCAAAGTGTGCCAAGAATATATACCCCACACCATGACACCACCACCACCAGCCTGAACTGTTGTTCTGCTGCTGTCGTCCATCTGCCTCCAGGCTGGACGTGTTGAGCGTTCACAGATGCTCTTCTGCAGACCTCGGTGGAACCAGTGGTTCTTTGAGTTCCTGTTGTCTTTCTATCAGCTGGAACCAGTCTGCCTGTTCTCTTCTTCTGACCTCTGGCATCAACAAGGCATCCCCCCCCCCCCCACACACACACAGAACTCCAGCTCATTGGAAATTTTGATTGGTTGTGAGTGAAAATCCCAGTAAATCAGCAGTTTCTGAAATCCTCAGACCAGCCCGTCTGGCACCAACAACCATGCCACGTTCAAAGTCACTAAAATCCCCTTTCTTCTCCATTCTGTTGCCTCCCCTTCCAGTCTGGACCATGTCCACATGCCTAAATGCACAGAGCTGCTGCCATGGCACTGGCTGATTAGAAATGTAACGAGCAGTTGGACAGGTGTGGCTAAAAAAGTGGCCAGTGAGTGCGTATCTCATTTTAGACGTGGGTGGCAGAACGATCAGAACTGCAAAACTGCAAGGTTTCTGCTCTGCGTGCCGCTGATCTGATATTTTCATTCCACTAATAACTAAACATAAAAGAAAAAGTGACATTGTTGAATGAAGCCATCCCCTTTTTGTCACCGTGTCAAGAAAATGGCGAATTTGATGAGTTAAACTGGCTGGACCTCCTGAAGATTATGAGGAAAAAGAAGCGGCGCCTCGAAAGCCTCCCAGCAGTCCGTCTCCTCCTAAAGTGTACACAGAACTCCAGAGGAAAGTGGTGCGTTCCCTTCATGTATTTACACCTAAATAATCCAACCAGCCGTCTGCAGGGCCCGCAAACCTCAATGATCATATTCAGAGTTGATTGAAATGTTCATAATTTTCTGACTTTTCAGAAAGAAAGAGCATTCTCGTTTGAAAACCAGATTGGTTCTGTGTCTCTGCAGGATATTTTAAATCATTTATTAAATGATGTAGAGATCTTTATCGGGCGAATAGCAGCTGCTGGTGCCAAAAACCTAAAGAAAAATAAGAAAAAGAAAAAAGGTAATTCATGGGCATCTATAACTCGCATCATCATCCAGGTGAAACAGTGACGAGCAGGTTTTCTGCTATGTGTTTCAGCTGTAAAAGGAATGCCGTCTGCAGAGGAGTTTGCTGCATGTCTCCAGAAAATCAAATATGGTTTTAACCTCCTGGTTTGTGTCTTCTCACTCGCCCTCATTTGGTCGCCATCCGACCAAACCTCCAGGCAGTAATGGTGGGTTGTCTTTGACAGGGAGAACTCAACGGGCAGATCAAAAATCCCAGTGCTGCTGATTTTGTGCACTCCCTCTTCTCTACATTAAAATTTGTGAGTTTTCTTTATTCAGTTTTCCTTTTGAGTCATTTCATATTATTTAGGAATGGTTTCAAACCCCAGAGTTATTTAGATTAAAGACCTCCTCCAATGAAGAATGGTGGTTTTAACATGTTCTTGTGGCATTTTTCTCTCATGATGGAGGACATTTCTAAAGAATATTAAGCTCAAAACCGCATTTCTGAACGTTTCTCTGTGTTTCTCTTTGTTGAAGTCTGACAAACTGTGAGTGCCTGCTCTTTTAATTCTTGTGGAAAATGTTCATCAGAGCCAATAAATGGAAAACTCCAGTGTTTGCAAACAGCAACCGCAGCCCGGTTGCTGTTTGCAAATCATTTTTATCGAGTGGAAATCAAGTTGATTTGTTTAAAGAAAGTATCAGTGCAGAGAGTCACCGGTTCCGTTTTAGTGAAGGTGGCAACTTTTCCTGACCATGAGATGCTCTAGTTGCTGAGACTTCAGGCTTGACCTGGACTAGATCCGGCCACTTGACAGATGTGAGAATTGCTTCTTCCTCTTAGGTGGTACCTCACTGTGCTGAAAATCTGCCTCAGACCATCATCGCACCCCTCTTCACGCCGCAGTGTATCCGCTTCATGAGTGAGGAGGCGACACCAGAGGAGGACCAGCTGTGGCAGTCTCTGGGAGACCCCTGGAACATCCCAAGGTGCAAAAAACCCAAACTCTGTCACTGCTGTGAGGAATTCCGTACCGAGTCAGGAATGTTTTTGACCAAATCACCAGCACTCAGTGGCCTGAAGATGATGAGGACATTCCGACATACACTCTGGAGTTCTATGATGGCTGGCAGCCTCCTGAGGTCACGGCAGCATCAGAACCTGAGAGCAGACAGGACAGTCCAGAACCTTCACCCAGTCTCAAACCCTCACATCAATCAAGCAGCAAAAATGAGCAGGTTGCCCTTCATCTTCAGGCTCCAGCTGCTTGTTCGGAAACAGATTCACCACAATGACTTTTGTTTCATTTGCAGAATCCCAGAAACCAGAATCTGCAGCCACAGTCGCAGCCACGGCTGCAGCCGCAGTCGCAGTCGCAGCAACAGCCACGGCTGCAGCCGCAGTCGCAGCAACAGCCACGGCTGCAGCCGCAGTCGCAGCAACAGCCACGGCTGCAGCCGCAGTCGCAGTCGCAGCCACGGCCGCATCCGCAGCCACAGCCACAGCTGCAAAAGCCTCGGTACGCTCAGACACACACACACTTGACTCTAAAAGAACAACCAAAAGTACCTGAATCCAAACTGTTGCTGTGTTTTTCAGCCCGGTTCAGACAAAAATTTGTGACCTGCGTGTCAAGGTTGACTTCATTTCAAGAAACTCCAGAGAGCTCACTGTCAGAAGAGGAGAAATGGTTGAGGCAAATATCTGTTTCTACACGCTCTGGAGTCACAAGAAATCCAAATCCAAAGCAGCCCGGCTATTGCGAAGACCTCAACTCCTCGATCTCCTTTGTTTTCAGCTGCTGGACAAGTCAAAGCAGTGGTGGAAGGTGAGGAACAGTAGAGGAGAGGAAGGTTATGTTCCCAACAATGTCCTGGAGGATGAAGATGAGCGACCCTATGAGGTATTTACTGCCCAGCAGACTGAGAGGATGAGGAATGCTGAAGAATGAAAGGTAAAAAGATGCCCCGCTTTTACAGCAGGCTTTGGTGTCTCCTGTGCTAACAAAGAAGTCCAAACCCGCAGAGGTGAAAGCCTGGCTGGAAGACAAGGGCTTCAGCCCAATGTGAGTACTCACAGGTTGGAACTTCTATGTACCAAGGCCTCGCTAAAATGTCCGTTTCAACAGCTTTATTTGTAGTAGGCGTGCGCTGTAAGTGGGTTTCACAATCCCTGCCTTTTTGGTGGGGGTTTTCCAGACATATTTAAAGTCTTGAAGACTGGGAGTTGAACCATCAGCTGGTAGTTTTTCTCCAAACACTAAAGTCTCGGTTCTTCGCATTTGACCCATCCTCTGGGGGGGGGCGGTGAGCTGCAGACACAGCCGCTGCGCTTGGGAACCATTTGGTTGTTTAACCCCCCCCAATCCAAGGGGTAAATGGTTTATACAGTATAAAGCGCTTTACTACCTTCTTAGAAGGCCCAAAGCGCTTTGGCCACAGTCCCATTCACACTGATGGCGGCTCTGCAGCCGAACACTGGCGCCAACCTATAACCACCAGGAGCAACGTGGGGTTCAGTGCCTTGCCCAAGGACACTTCAAATCTAAACCTGTGATTTTTCCAATCAGACACCAACAGAACTACCTCTGCACCGCAGTTGCCGTCCTGAATGTTGATTAGGGAGGAAATGGGTTCTATTTTTAGACTCTTTGCTGTGACTCGCCTGTGGATTTGAACTCACACTTTCCAGTCTCAGGGTGGACACTCTACCACAAGGCCGCTGAGTTGTTTTTTGTGTTCATTCATCTCCCAGCTGCCTCACTATCAGGGCAGTTCACTGTGGGAACATGGAGAATCCTGAAAGCCGCTCTGGCCGCTTTTCATTTGGACCCGAGCCCTGAAGCCCAAATCCTGCCTTTAGTTGGAAACGTTGGTTTTAGTGGATGGAAATGAGGAGCACAGCTGTGTCCGTCACGTTAATGGAGCAACTTTTATGCCACCACTTTGCAAATGAAAATAGGAAATATTTGCTTTTAAAAAATTTTTGCTTTCAAATTTTATTTCTTTTTTTGCTTTCAAAATTTGTATTTTTGCTTTCAAAAACTTATTTTTTTTCCAAATGTTTCTTTTCTTTCAATGTCTTCAATTTTGCGTCTGATGGCAGCTTTGTCACAGTAAACTGAAACTTATGGGAGCAAAATCAAAGACAGGAAAAAAGCGAGATGAGACACGACGACGCATGCAAAAACATTTGTCACATAAAAACGTAGAAAGTTTAGGCTGCAATGTGGTGGCATAAATATCACTCCATACAAGTTTGTTTCCAGCCTAGAGTTGTCCAAAAACCAGTGTTTGTTGAGCACTTCTAAAATATTTCGTTCTCCAGCCGTTTGCATGACCTGAGAGGTGATGCGCTTTTCTTTGAAGGCATCGGTTGTGCGTCTTTCGCCTTGATAGGAAGGATAAAAAAGTATCGACTCAAACAGCCAGATACTTCCATTCTGTTGAAGGGGTGTGATGTAATCTGTCGGGCACACAGAAAACAAATCCTTGGTCAGAAGTATCTGAAGGCTGATTTAGAAAGTTTCCTCTGAAAAGCAAAGTTTGTCATGAAGTAACAGCAGCTCCCTGCAGCACCGTGCGCTGTCTGGGCGTGCTCAGCGGCTCCATGCTGCTGGGGATGAGTCGGGAGGAGCTGAAGACGGTTTGTCAGGAGGAGGGAGGACGGGTCTTCTTCCAGCTGCAAGCAGTGCGCTCAGCTTTGGCTGTGAGTGACACGCCGCTTACTTCTGTTTAATCTGGAGATCAAATGATTTCATCCTGATTTATGTTTGTTTTTCAGAATAACAGTTAGAGGGAAGGATGGAGGCTGCAGCAGATGTGAAAGTGGGACTGGCACGGCACCTCAAGAAAAAAATATTTATATTTTCTAAACTAAAAATGTCATTAAATACATCTAAGTAGTTGGTTGGATCTTTAAAAATGTTTCAAGTCTCGTCAGTGTACATAAATCAGAGCATCAAAATACCTCCAATTGCAGTTGAACTCATTTTTGCAACGCTGTGTAATAAAAACTTTGTGACACACATTTAGTGAATTCTCATGCTTTATTTCAAAGAAAACCCTCCTGGTGAAAAAGTACCAACAGTTTGGAGAACACAAAGAAACAGAGAGAGGAACGTCGTGTGACGAAAAAAAGGACATTTGTGCATAAAATGATCTAAAAGTGTCTGAAATGGAACTCGGGGATTTTGTGTTTTGTCTCATTGGTTCAGTAAATGTCACTTCATGCAGAATGTTTGAATCTCGCTGTTCTGGACGCACTCCTGTCTGCTACCAGAACAGTTGTGGGAATAAAAATGGTGGACGTTTGGTCTCAAATGACCAAACGGTTCAAACTTGAGAGTCCAGATTTACAGGAAAAAAAAAAAAAGTCCAACAAGATGCATGTGCAACTCTCAACCGGGGTCAAAGGAAAGCAGGAGAATCTGTGAGGTAGGACGAAACGAGTGAAGAAGCAGAAACCAGCTGGTTCACACAACCAACACTTCTGGGTGAATGTAAAACCTCAGGGAGGAATTGAATCTGTAAAATCTACAAACAAAGCCAGACAATAAATCACAGATTGGAAAATCACAGCGGAAAAGTTTCTAAAGAATAAGTAAACAAAGCAAAGCTGGAAAATGAGAATCTTTCTTTACGTTTCCCGGTTGCTAAGCAGCGACTTTGCCGCATCCATCTTTAGTTTTTCTACAGCAGCAACATCCAGACTGTGCTTAAAACAACAACAACAACAGACTTGATACCTGCTGTTGGTTCTAACTACAAGATTCATTTCTTATAAAGTGTCTAGTTTTCCCATCAGCGACATCTTTTGCGCAGAGCTCATTCAAAGTCAGTCAATCACTTCCGCTCAGAGATTTAAACGATGGAGGCGGCACCGACGCATCCTCACAGCTCTGCGCCAGGCACGCGCAGAAACACGGCCTACATCCGCAGTGGTCGAGTCTTGCTACTAATGTCCCTCTCTTTAGAGAATCCGGAGGTCACGGGTTGATGGGAGGCCGGACGGCGTCCAGCGGCGGGTGTGGAGGAGCGCGTGACGCGACACTGTGTGCTTTGAGGATGGATAAAAAAAGAACCAGACAGCGCTTTCAACTGGCCACACGAATCTGCACGAAAGGCCTGCAGGCCTTTCGTGCAGATTCGTGTGGCCAGTTGAAAGCGCTCCGAACGATTACGCAGCGTCACGTCACGTGCAGCCGTCTGCTTCTGTGCAGGAGGAGGAGGGAGGGGGGACAGTCGGCATGCGTGGCTGAAGAGCTCAAACTGAAGAAGGCACTGGGAAGTTACGATGCTGCATGCAAAAGAATCTGGAATCAGAGGGAGCTTCACCGCCAACTCCACCAACACTCATTTGTGCTCTAAATACACACACACACACACCTCCAGCACAGCCACCACAACACATCACCACATCTGCATGAGATTCTGGATAGGCTGTGAGAATCGAACCGAGGAAGGAATGTTTGCAGGCAGACACTTGACATTTCCTCCTTTCTTCAAGGCCGTCGGGTTCTTCATGCTACTTGATGACCTACAGTCTTTAGAAGGCTTAAAGTAGACCCGTGAAGGTGTGAGAACACTCTGGCTCTGTGTCGGGCTACGATTTAGCGCTGCAGCATTCGGACGGGTCAGACGCACAAGCGGCGTGATTGCGGTGCCAGTGCGGTCGAGGTCCGGCCGCCACCCCAGCGCGCTGTTGCAGTTTCTCCGTGTCCAGGACGGCCTGCGATATGTTGTGCAAATGCAGCTAGCGTAAATATATATGTGCGACTCAACGGCACGGTGGAAGTTCAGCTATAACTGGTAGGATGTCAGGCATGCCGGTGCATCCGTGCGTCACAGCAAATAGCACGGGGATCATCCAGGAGCAAACCAACGCATGCAATGTCCGTCCTGATCACCCCCACAATTAAGTTGATCCCAGCAAACCTTCATCAGTCATTTTCACAAAGGGCCACGTCTACGTAGCTCTCCTGGCGCCCTACAGAGACGGCAGGAACGTCAAATCAAAGGAAAAGGGAATTCATTTCAATGATTCTCATTCCACATGTCATACAGGGAACTTAAGACCATGTTGGAGAGCAAAAGGTGAAAGAAAAAAAAGATTTGATTTTGACAGTTCTGAAGAACGCTGCCCCTCGGTGTGAGGCAGCAGCGTGACCTTGGCTTTCTCGGAGCAGGGAGCTGTTTTCGGCGTCACGGTGACGGGACGTCAGCGGCGGCCGGAGACGGGACCCATGGTCAAGGAGTCGTCCTCATCGTTGGAGTCCAGCTCTGTGCGCACGGCCTGAGTGATGAGATGCAGCTCCTCCGTCAGCGTTTCGCTGCGATACGCCACGCGGATGTCGGGAACGTTGGTGCGGCGGATGTCGTTGCTCAACGGACCTTCCTTGTAGTAGTTTGGGCCGAGCCAGTAGCTCTTAGCCTGCAATTGGAAGACGGTCATTGGCTTCACATTCCACGCCCTGAACGGCAAGGACCAGATTGTTTTCACGATTCGTCTTTCTAACCGTGTCTCATCTCTAGACCATACTGGAGCTGCGATCTGGTTTTGACTCAGTTACTGGAGCACCTTGAAGTCTCGTCAGACTGTAACACGGGTGCCAAGCTGGGCCATTGTATTTTTTTCACCACCTGTTGCGTGTACACTACGCGCCGTGCGTGCCTTGGTCACGTGACCGCGACCAACCAATTAGTTAGCTTTATAAGCCGCCACCCCGGAAGCTATCACATTACATGACAGGAGAGCCGGATTATGACGCTACGAGGTATTTTTGGCTTCGGATTGACTTTAAAATCATTCGATCACATCCTGATCTTTGCCATGTGACTTATCAACTTGTAGGAGCCGACTACCAGTTTAAACCAGCCGCCAATAAGCCGCGTATTTGACTCATTTAGACGAAATCGGTGAGTCTATACTTCCTCCTGCTGTTTGTTTTGGTTAGCTTAGCACTCGCTATTGTCGATGAGTGACGTGGACCGGCTAACAGCTGTTATCGATGCCAAATTTCTGTTTTCTACAACGTTGATGTTTACGCTACATGGTAACATTCTTTGTTAATGCAACCACATTGATTGATAATCAATGTATGGTTTCTTTATTTATTTTGCCTGATTAATTTATTCTTTTGCTGATGTATTATGAACTGAAATGCACTTTAATTGAAAAGCTATTCCATTGATTGAATGGAAACACACACCTAAGTGTCATTTCTCAGCGTGCTTTGTTCAAGTGCTAATGATTCACTTAAAAGTTTTTAATATGAACTAAATTACTATGAATTGAATTATGAGCTGAATGTGTATTGTACAATGCTGGGACTTTAAAAGACAGAATCTATTTACCTAACTGTAATACAATTTATATTTTTGTATTTAGAGGAAGATCTTGTGTGCACACAGAATGTAATTCATTTTTGGATCATATGGTCCTGTTCTTTGTCCAGGCCGCATATAGATGGTGAGCTAAGCCTGATCCAGAAAAGAGACCAAGCACTGGAGCCTTCCTAGGAACTTCCCTCATCCTATCGCTCAGTCCGGGCTGGTAGGAGGCTCCTGTGGCCTACAGACTCTTTTGTTTTTTGCATTCTTCCTACGACCCGGTGACATTTTCATGAACTTCAATCACTCCCCTTCACTGGACACCCGCCTCTGGATTTATCAATCCCTGTCTGGGTTGTATGGACGATGCATGAGCTGTTGGTTTCACTCTGATCACTAAAGGGACTATTATTTGTACATAATTGAACATTGTAATTTCCTGGATTTATGCTTTCTCTATTTTCATAGTATTACATGTTATTTATGTTTTTGTTTTGTCAAATTATGCCAAAGTATTTTTCAAAGCAAATATTGCAGTCTCTGCCTCCTCTCTCCTTGAGCCAGTCCTGATTTTTCTGATCACTAGTCCACAATATATATGCTACAAGACTAACAGGATCTAAAAGCTGTAAACCATCTCACCCTGTGTGAGAATCCACTCATGAGAACGCTGTTTCTTGCCAGCTCACACATATCACATGAACTCAGCTTCCACACTTGAGCTGCGATGCTGTATTCTTCCATCAGAGGTTCCTGGGTTCAAACAAACGCACTAATGAGAACCTGTGTGCGCAACAGCAACGGCAGAGGTTCTGCTGCTCATCGAAGTGCACCCACCTTGGTGAAGTGGAACTGAAGAGGGTCGTCGGTGGACAGGGAGATCATGAGGCCCCTGGACAGATACTCTGGCAGTGGGTTGCGGTGGTAGCTGAGGAACAGACTGTTGTTGCTCAGCGGTGACATGGCGATGCCAACCTGAGCCAAGTAGTACAGATACTGGAGTACCGGAGCCTGAATGCATCACAAAGGAGAAAGAACACACGGCCACAGCTGATAACAGCAGCTTTGAATGGGTTACTGTCACCTTTGATAGGCTTTACATTGATGTAACCCGATGTTTTATCAGTACTGAGAGTCAGTCCTCTGACGTAAACACTCAGCATTTTTCTGAATCCTACAAACATTTTAATGTAGAGGTCTCCAACTGCTTTTAGGCCGAGGGTCGGTTTAATGTTTAATTTCTTTTTTTTTTTTAGCTTCCAGTTTCTCTTAACCTTTGAGGGTAAAGTTTATCTTCACCCTCTGTAAAATGTCTGCTTTCAAATGTATTTCTACACTAGATCAGTGCTTTTCAGCCTTTTTTTGAGTCAAGGTACGCCTTTGCCTCCACAAAAATAAAAACAACACAACTAAAGTCAAACTGTGTAGTCTGTATGGTGACTGTGTACAATCTCATTCTCATCTTTATAATAATCGAAGCAGAAAAAATTCAAAGTTGCAGCTGTTTTTCTAAAAGTTGCAATGGTTTCCAATAAAAATGACTAAATATGTGGAAAATTTGCCCAGTTAGTTGTTTTTCCCTCCAAATGCGAGATCATGTAAAAAGCCAAATTAAATTAAGTCCTTTCTAAACAGTCATTTATTTTTACTTTTTTTTATGTTTGTGCAAAAGCAGCTGTAATTTAGGAACAAATCTATAATCCCAGCATGCTTGATCACTTTTAGTCAAAGAGAACAACATTATATTCGTGTTTATACGTTTAATTGTAACAACACAAAAACATGAACACGCTGAACATTTCTATTAGTTTGATTTCTTTTTGGGTAATTCAGTCATTTCATTTTAGTTTAATGCGTCTGTTGGACACTTCACCTTAATGCTGTTTTAATTTTATTTTATTAGTATACTTATGTTAAAACTTGTATATAAGTTTTTCCAAAAGTCTGAAACAGAATTTGTCCTTTGATCCAGACATTGTTAGAAAGCTGCTGTTTCTGTTATAAAGCCAGAGTCTGCCTCCTCTTCCTCTACTGATGCGATTCACCCGCCTTGATCCCCCCCAGTGCCAAGTGTAGACATCTTTCAGTAAACTGTGCAGTTTGTTTCAAAGGGATTTCCACTAACTGGGTTTAAGTCATCCTTGTTTTCAACCCATTTCTCCATGAATCTGCACTTTTCTGCACCAATGAGCATTAGCTATACAGCTAACAGAGCTTCAATGATTCACGACCACAGAGAATCCTGGGAAAAAATGTTTCATCTGTGACAGGAAGTCCCATCGCATTGACAAGGCCCATTTACCAGAATTTAAGACAATTAAATGCCTTATAAGTCTTTATTTGAGTAAAATTGAATTGAAGACCTTTTGAGGATCCACATCCACCCTGTACTGAAACTTGGCAACAAAAACGCAGATTTTCTTAGACTGTATCAGCTGAAAGATCAGCATTTATCATCATCAATGCAGAGATAGATCTAAGAAAATGGAAGTTTAAATCTAAATTGAGAAACAATGTTACATCTAACAAATTTAGTTGTTTACGGTTTTTGAACTAGTCTTCTTTATTTCATGGAAATATTTTACACGTATGGGATGTCGTCAGTTAGCGGGTAAGAGGTTTATCTCTAAAAACAAATCCAGCAACATAATAACCAAACCCATCTTTCCAGGAGCAGATCCAAACCCTGAGTCCAGCAGAATGGAGGAGAATGTGTGGTGTTCTGACCTTTCGGAGCAGCAGTCCGTGGGAGATGTTCTCTGATAACATGAAACCTGACACCAGGTGGTGGATCGGGCCCGCTTCTCCACAGTGAGGTCGCAGCACGAACGTGTGGAGGCCTCGCTGCCTGCATCAGACGAAAAAACCCGCAAATGTCACTCTCAGGCTTCTGTCATCGAACTTTCTGCTGGTGAATCCTCGCAGCTCGTCCAAACTTTCGTTTTGTGAGGCTTATGGGCTGATTCTGACGGCAGATGGAGCTCTGCCGGTTCTCAGCCTTGAACTGACGGCTGAAGACTCGGGTCGGGTCCCAATTCCTTCCCTACTCACTAATAGTGCGTTTGCCGTTTTGTAGTGCTGTCCGAATCTACAGTTCCAAAATCCAGTGCCCTAGAAATTTCCCAGAAGTCTCTGCGAAAAGCCAGTGTGCATCGATGCTCACTAGATCGGCGAATATAGACCACAATGCATTGCTTTGGAACAATTTTTGCCAAAAAAATGTAGTTAAATGTAATTGTTTGAGTTGTTTTTTTATCTTCAGAAGACAGTGGACTCATAGATGATTGTCGCAAAACGCTCATAGTAATTAGATTTTAATTTCATGAAATCCATTAAAAAATAAATAAATAAAAACCAGTAGTGAGCGTGGTGTCTGAATTGCTTTTAATATTCAGGGCACTACATAATGCTGTACTGTGGAGTTTTTAGTAGAATGTCTGTTTCAGGTGTTGGAATATATTCCTCCTACTTCCACTCTCAGTACGTTGCGAGAGCCAAACAGGCTGACCTTGACGTCTGTCGAAACGTGTCAGGTTTGTGAAAAAACACACAACCGTGTCTGACAACAGAAGAACCTAAGAAGTCAGTTAACAACACAGACACCATGAACGTTACTGAACTAGGCTGACCTTACTCTGAGCAACGGAAGCCCAACAGAGCCGGATGCAGGGAAAATGAAAAATCTAGATTTTCCCAAAAATACATCTCCTTAAATGGAATTAATTGATAAAGATCAATCCATCGCCCAGCTTTACCTTACCTTACATGATGTATAAGTGTTTGCTACGACTGTCGCCTGCAGCATACCCATAGAACAAATGTGCAGGAACATTTTAACTCTAAAATTCCAGCATTGCGTTCATGCATTTTAACTAAAATGGTCTACACTATTTTAGTGTAGAATACATGTATTTTAGACCACTACGTTAGTGTACCTGTACGGGTCACAAAGGTGGCACCCAGGAAATATCTAAGTAGACCCCTATTTTAGGTGGTCTACAACTAAAACAGTGTAGACCACTATTTTAGTGTAGTTTCTGGCAAAAGAAAAAAACCCTAAAAAGTGGTCTCCAACTCTACAACTTGGATATTTCCTGGGGGGCACAAAGGTAGCCCCCACCCCCCCACATACACAGACAGCCCATTTCCCCCTGTAAGGGCAGTTGTGACTAAAGCATAGACTGTCTTCCTTTTATGTTTTACATTGTACAGTACAGAAAGCATCAAATCTGAGTGTTAGGATGAAAAACTGCGTTCATGCCTGTACCTTCTGAGCTGGTTCAGAACAGTCATGTTGGCGTAGGTGTAGTAGAGGTAGTAGGAGTATGGCGGATTGTCCTCTTCAGTCCAGTCAGCAGGCAAGGGACTGTCGAGGTTGAAAATGTGATGCTCGGGTTTGGACTCGTCGTCCACGCTGTCGAAGCCCACCACCTACCGACACGCAGACAGAGCGACACCCTGACGGCGGGCCGATGGGGATAACCCGGGTTTCTTGTGAAGTTACACTCACGTGTTCCAGGAAGAGGTGCAGCTCAGGATGACTGCGGGGATTGATGGTGGCTTCAAAGAGAGGCATGAAAATGTTCTCCAGCATCTCCTGGAAATTAGCCAGCTGCTTCTTTGTATGGTACACATCACTAGCAAGAGGTTCAGAGAGCAGAGCTGTGGTCACAGATGTATTCATCTTGTGTTTTTATAAAGTTTGATTTATAAATAAAGTTTGATTGATTTGACATAAAAACACTTTGATTTGAGTGGCGGAAAACTCCAACAACAGTGTAATGTGACTTTATTGCCTCCTTCCTTTCTGGTAAAAGAAAATCCATTTAAGCTTGGCTAAAATACGCTCAGCTTATATAAATACTTAAAACACTTTTGAGCTACAGATGGGCCGATATTTTTATCCGGTCGATACGATAACTGATATTTCCCCTGCAACTGTGGCTGATATTTGCTGATGCAGATCCTTAAGTGTCTGGACTAACGCAACGTTTAAATTTCCTTTGTGTTTCTTTATTAGAAACGCACAACTTTTGTTTTGCTATTCAATCACATTGTACTTGGCTTTTTGAACATACAGAAAGAAAGTATCACTGTAAAACTTTGAAAATATATCCGAAAACATTTAGACAATTTCTTGACTATTGGACATGACTGTAAACCATAAGCTTCCCATTGCCAGGGTTCTATTAGCAAGAAAATGTCATAATAATAATAATAATAATAATAATAATGATGGATTGGATTTATCTGCTCCTTTCCAGACGCTCAAAGTTCTTACTATCTGTCTATTATTCATTCACTCCTCATTCATGCTTGGTGATGGTAGCTACTGATGTAGCCTCAGCTGCCCTGGGGCAGACTGACAGGGACGTGGCTGGCAGTTCTCGCCTACGGCCCCTTTGACCATCACCGTGACATTCATACGTATTCACACACCAGCGGAGCCACACTGACACACCAACAGTTGACTGGGGGGAGTGGGGAACCGACCCTTGGTCATTGGACGACCTGCTCAACTGCTGCAGCCAAATACTGACTATGACTGTAAACATAAGCTTCCCAGTGGATCTCTTAGAAACAAATATACATTAAAAAAAGAAAGTGTATCTGAAAACAGTCGGAACAATATTGGTTGATTTTATATTATCAGACCTATAAACTGAAATTATGCAAATATCGGGCGGAATTTTGAACACTGTTTACATAAAAACCAGACCGTTTTCTCTTCTCAAAAAGCAGCTGAAACAAAAATAACGAGAACTTACAAGAGACGAGGCACCTGGATGAGCCAGCGCACATTATCAGAGTACACCCTGTGAGTGACCGCCCACTGGGCCAGCCGGTCCCACTCGTCACGGGAGCGGCCATAGATGGACAGGCGCAGCTCAGAGTTTTGGTATTTGCTCTCCTCCAGGTCAGACATGACCTCCTGGAAAAAAAACAATCATCTCAGTATAAAACCATCATGTTGATGAGCGTCAGAGTTTAGAGTCTATTATGAATACCTTTACTATATGTGCAAAGTATTTCCCTTCAATGTAGTTGTCCGTCTTAATGAAGATCTCTCTGAGGATGGATTCTCCGATTGGGTTGTACTTGGAATTGAACTTATCAAATCGATGAAACGTGTTTCGGTCCTAAAGAAAGGACGCTGTTATTTTTAACATCTCTACCAGTTACTTGTGTTCTCTGTAAAAGACAGCATCACTCACCGCATGCATGTCGAGTGTGTCCACGCTCAGGTCGTAGGCCGTCAGGTTCATGCTCTCAAAAACATCCTTGAGGGTCTGCTCCCGGCCGCACTCCACGTGAACGATCTCTCCTTGGTATTTCTTCATGGCTCTCTTGATGAAGCGCAGCAGATGCTTCTGGTTCATGCAGGAGGACGCGTGTATGTGCGTGTCCACCTGCAACACAGCGGGACAGATAACCCACCTCTATAAAAGAGGTTTCCTCGTTTCCGTTTTCTCATACTTGTAAAAATCTCAGTCTTCTGGGGGTGTAACAATTCATTTAACAATTGACTCATATCATAATTTGTGGTTGATGATCCCATTCATAGTCAATGTTGGTTCCTTTTGAACGATCCGTTTTGATCCGATTCTCTGACCTAAAGTGGATCCAGGAGCCGAAACTTCGACCAGTGAGACTCAGAGAGAAAAACCTGGAACTGAACAGGGAAGTTTTCCAGATTCCTTAGATTTCAAGTGTAAATGAAATATGTGTCCAAACAAACTACAATGAATGTTAAATCCATTCACATGTTTGTTTCCTAAAGTTCAGTCCACTGTTGCTTTTCCACATCCAGAGAATCCAAAGGGAACATTCTTAGAACATTCTAGCACACTGGATGGTCACATGACTTTGCTAAATTCAAAGTGTTTCCACACTTTGGACTGGAATGATGGATGGATTCTATTACCAACTTGACTCAGACAGACTGATCTGGTTGGATTGTACCATTGGATTAATGGTAACACCCCTACAGTTTTAAGTTTATCAGCAGGTGAAACTTCCGCTGCTCTTGCCTTTCTTATGTTGTAGAAGTCCCTGTGAGGAACCCTCTTTTGAGCAGCAAGCTCTTTCATCTCGTTCAGGAGGATGTGCATTTGAAATTTGGAGCTCAGGTACTGCAGGCGGCGATAGCAGAAAGACTTCCTGAAGGCCGATCCAAAAAGAAGAAGAAGAAAAAAAAAATAGGCGTGATTCACATTAAACAATGCTACAGCCGTTACAGGAAATATGACCAGCTTTAACTTACACTGGCCCATTGATAATGAGGGACATCATGACGTTCATGTCTGCGATGTAGTCTTTTAAATCTGGATACAGCAGCTCAAGTTCTGTGCTCCTGAAAATGAATGAAGTCATTAGCATGCTGTGAAAATATTCTGCTGCTTTGTGTGAATATTTCATGACACACGCAAATGCAGGTTCTGTGCATCTTAAACCATTAAAAAAACATTCATTTTAATTAATACAATTGTTTTTTATACTTTTATAAAGCTTCAAAGCAGTCTTCTAAAAAACAATTATAAGTTTGACCCTTTCTAATAGTTCTTATTAAATGATCACTAGAAACAAACCAGATATGTTGGAGATTTGGTTTTCTAAATGAGTCAAGTGTGGCTGACATGTCAACTCAGCATCATGTCCCCAACACTGACCTCAGTGGTTTTTCTACTTGCCTACACATGATTACAAATATGTTGACAACAGCTGCCACCTGCAGGGTTTCCCCTCCCACACCTGCTTCCAATTCATCTTATCAAAAGTGATCAAAAGTTCATAAACTCCTGGTACTTGTCCATGTTGTAGCTCTTGGTGAAAACATGGACCACACCATCGACCATCTTGCATCCATATCCAGCGTCCGGCGGCAGAATCATGGAGTCCATGTTGTCGTAAGGGTGCGTCTCTGAAACAGGAGGATGGACAGGAGCGTCTGGGAGAAAAAGAAGACCAGTATGAGAAAGAAAACTGCAGCAAAACTGAGCCTGTAGAGGATCGTAGACGAGTGTGGCTGTATCTGAAAAAGGAGTGCAGCTGTATTCAAGTTCCCATGATGCTCGTACGGCCACCTATAGTCGTGCGTGTGGTAGGTGTATTGTGAAGTATTTGTGAGGATAACGCAAGTTACATGGACTATGACGTACGGGTGGATCCGTCTTACAGCGACCTTAAACCACACCTCCGTCATTTGTAAGGTGTACGCATTGTCTTCTTACTGACCGTGTACAAAGTCTGCACGCACGGGTGTGCGTGCGATACGCAAGTACCCGTAGGATTCCCACACACCGCACTGATTGTCAAATTTCCTGATTTATAACAATCAGGGTGCATGCACGGAGGGTGCCAAAGACGTGCAAGAGCACATTTATAACCTGAGCAGCCCCAACGGGCTCCCCACAGTGCACAGGGTTTGAGCCGGGTTGGAAAAACTCCATACGACGAGTCTGCATTTCACCTATTTCACCTTTACGTGTTGTTTAAGTGTTCGCTACCACTCGACACCTGCAACATGCCCGTGAAAAAATGAATGAATATTTTCGCTCTTTAAGTTTACAGAGTGGTCTACGACCTTGATATTTCGTGTGGGCCACCTGCGTACCCTATACACATTTTCCCCATTTTTCACCTGCAGACAGCCATAATCCACCCATAATGGAAGTTGTGACTAAGAAAAAAAAATTAAAAGTACACTATTAGTGACAGTCTGGAAGTACCAGTCTGGCCAGTATGCTTGTTGTAAATTAAAGTATACCGTGTGAAGTGTAGTTTTGGTGTTCATTTTACCACAATTAAAAGCATTTAGGTCAGCTTATTGGTAGAAACTCTCCAACAGTGGGTGTAATCTGATCTGTAAAAGGATTTGAAACACATGGAAAACATGGAAAGTCTTCTCATGAAATAATTAATGAAATTCTAAAGAGCAGTCAAGAAGAAGGATGTTTTTATGCAACATAAAGTATGTCACATTAGATATACTTGAGTTTGCCGTCGACTGTGCGGCTGATCTTGGTATTGCAGGTAAATCTAGGTTATGGTTTGGATCTTTTAGTCTCCTGAATACCAATCCCCCCATAGGAAGTCAAGTCAATAAAAGAATTAAAATGAGATTAAAATGAATTCAGGTGTTAAATGATTACATTGATGTCTTTGAGCTGTTAAAGTATTGACCTACCTTTACTGAGGACATGTGTGACTTTTGAGTCAACTGTTATGCCAATCTTGTGACTGTTTTAAAGGGTAGTAAAGTGTTCAATACGCAAATGTAATGGTATCTTAATATATCTCACATTTCAAATGGTTGAAAAGCATTAATGCAAGAGCAAAAAGAGATATTTTAAAGTTGGAACTCAACAACACTTCTTGCTGAGGAGATATGACAACAAGTGGACCAAACCAAAGACTACACAAGTGTACAGAACATGAGCATGTTCCAAACTGGATGTGTGAGAACCATACCAGCATCCACAGGAGTCTCTGGAACGTCATCATAGAATCCCATATCCAGAGTCTTTGTCCCGAGGTCATGCAGCGCGTGAGCTGTGGTCTTACAGAAGTTCTGTAAGGAACGGTTTATGTACTTCTCCCTGATGAATAACGCCTTCACCACACATTTGGCAGCATCTACAAGGTCAGTGAAGGGCACCTGAGAAATCACAGTGACAATGAACACGTGCCAGACTCGCTTCACTCGAGTCATTCTTTCCAGGATGGACGGGTCAGAGAGTCCTACCCCGCACTTTTCGTCTCCAGATATCGAGACTCGCAGGTACTCCCTTTCCAGTGGCATTTGTCTCTCCCGAAAGCCCATATATTCAGTGTCCACACTCTTGTCCTTAATCAGTCTTTTGGGATACAGACACGGTTAAAGCAGTTCAAACAAAGAGACAAGCAGGAGCTTCTAAAACTCCGCTGGACATTTGGTAGAAGGGTAAGCAAAGCTCTTAGTCTGAAAGTCCGATGATGTCAGCTGTTATGGGGAATGATTGTTTTGAGGAAGGTTTCTGGAAAGCATTCTCTAAATGCAGGAAGGAGTAATTCAGACTTGGGGTAATTTCATGCAATGAATTGAACATCATCACAAACATTGTCAAAGAATATCCATGCAGACGTTTATTCACAGAAATCAAACACACTGGAGCAGCTGTTTGTTTAGTAAGGAGCAAATGTACAAATGTAACCTCAAGAGTTTGAAAAACTGAGTTTAGGTAGTGTCTTCAACATAGACATAATAATTCTGATTCTTTACTTCAAATTTTGAGGCTGGACGTTTATTTTCAAAAGTCAACAATACATGAATGCATAGGTGAATCTGAAGTGACTTCTGTTGACACAAAAACAGCTCTCTGACATTGCAGAGTGCATCCCTCGTGGATTCATGAGAAAAGTCACCTTTGTGCACCGACAAAGGTGACTGCATTTCCCAGCATGCAGCACAGGAGTCTGACTAGCGCTGACACCTTCTTCACATGCTGCCAGTACCTGCATCTGTGCGACAGCAGCTGCTCTGAAAACCAGCCGTCGCTCACGCTGGTTTCTGCTAAACTCTGAATTATAATGAGATCATTCTTCTTATGAGTTACTTTAACTTAGAATTTCCTATAGACATCCTCTCATGTAATAAATATAAATAGGAATTGAAATCAAACAGTGGATGTGAGAGTTATGGAGCCTGTGCTGTAAACGCTAAAAATACAGGTGAATGTGTGCATTTTATGTCATTTCAACACTTTTAAAGTACAATAAGTCTGTGGATTCTGTGTAATAACATTGTTATTGTAGTGGAATGAGTTGGACTGGGTGGCTGTTGGGTCGCGTTCTAAGTTCCAGAGTTCATTGAACGCATCAAGCAGAAATGCTGATTGGCCCTCAGTTCTGTCGCTCAGCCTGTCGTTGGGGAGTTTGGACCAATGGGGGTTCAGCTATGGGCTAAATAAGGGAAACAGGAGGGCTGGTGCTGGAGCGGGGGAAGAAAAAGTTGGGGGGAGTGGAGAGACTCAGGAGTCGCTGAATAAGTTGTACGGCGTTTGTTACGTTCTACAGTAACCAGAATTAAGAACCCTAAAAGAGGTTAAGTCTCTGTGCCTCAGTGTGGGAAAGAGACGCTACATTATGCTGTTGCTAATAAATGCTGATTAATGCGACTTCTGGTTTTGCTGATGTTCTTGTCTGGTTGATACGTGGTGAGTTTAAGCTTCATGCAGGCGTTGAGACTTCCATCCGTTAAACATGATCGTAGGTTGGTCTGAATGTTCTTTAGATGTTAAAAATGAATCCGTCCAAACCATGTCAGTACAGCAATACTCACACGCTGCAGTGTGTAGTATGTGACGGCCAGCTGCTACTGCGCCCCCCTGGCATCGCATCGCGCCTGAGAAGGACTAATTAACCTTTTTTTTATAGTGAAAGATTTATCTGCGAGCCAGATGTGGCCATCAAAAGCCATGCTTTCCCGACCCCAGGACTAACTGAAGTGGCTGGGTAGCTCGGTTGGTAAGGTGGGAGACTACCACGCAGGTAACCAGAGTTCAATTCCCGGAGGGGAATGAACAATGGTACTGGGGCAATTACCATATTAATGGCGTGCAATTAACATCACCCCAGTGAGGGTAAGACCCTTAACGCTATGGCTGCAGCTTTTCATTGTGGGATAAATACAGTATAATAAAGTAAAAAAACAAAAAAGAACTGCTCTGTGTGGGCCAGAACTCTTAATGGTTACTAGATCAAACACTTATTTCCCTCCATGAAATGCAAATTCATTCATTTTTACATTATTTAAAGTTGATTTCTGGATTTTTCTCTCTCTCAAATGAACCTACCAATAGGATGGCAGACTATCATTTACATTTTAAGTGGGCAAACCTACCAAATCAGCAATTAATCAAATATTTCCTCAACTGTAAAGCGTGCATACCCACGTAAGGAAAGCAGTGACAGTGACACAAAGTGGACATTTATATTGTAGGTTAGTCAAATAAGTATGCAAGTGTTAGATCATGCACATCTTTCTTTCAGGGTACAAGCAAGCAAAACAGAGTAGATCGCAGTAGAACCAACAGAAGCAAAGAGCAGAGAAGGCATGCATACTGAGGCCTGAGCTCACTCACTCTAGGTCTGCAGCACTGTCGATTTTCATGAAGTCCTGTTTGGCACGGAGCAAGATCTCTGGCTCAAGCCTTGGGGTGATGCGCAGCGGGGCGTTATTGTGTGGGAAAGGCAGGGGGGCAAACACCGAGGACAGTTAGCACACAAGAGGAAAGACACAGTTTAAAAGCAAAAAGCTGACACCCAAGCGTCCTTCCACAGATGTACGCAGAAAGAATGAAAACATCACCGGGCAACAGTCAACCCCAGCCAGTGAAACGGGGCCTAACGGGGGGCGTCGGATCACCACCCAGTGATTGGCTTAGTAATGCAGTTGGCATTAACCTTAGTAACACAGACAGAGTCCACCTCTGGAGGAGAGTTGGTGTATTTGAAGGCGTAACACAGGAACAGGTGGTGCACAGCTCATTAAACTGATAGCTGGGGGTAAGTTAGTCACACAGTAGGCTTTTGGAGGTTGAAAAGCATGTGCGCATGAACGAACAACATCCTTTCCAACAGCAGGGACGAGGGCTGTGTTTGTCCGTCTGGGGTCAATAAGACGATTTAGCGAGTCTGTTTGCGTTTCCTCACCTAATATCCTGACTGATCTGCCTCTCCAGGCGGTGCCGCCGCTCCTCCAGCTGTTCGATGGGGCTTTCCTCTGGAAACTCGTACGGTGCGCTTCGCATATCGCTCTCCGCCATGGTGCGCGTGAAAAGCTCCTGGAGCCGGCACAGGTTATAAAATGTCCAAGCAGGGGTCATATTAAAAGCTTTGTACATGTAGACATATGGCAGACAGCGAGGCTATCACAAACACAGAACCATCTGCTACGTTAAGATAAAAAAAGCAGGAATTATGAAGATTTATTTCACAGCAAAAAGAAAAAGAAAAAAAAACATTTCTACGCGTTACTCTGGATTTAAAAAAAAAATTATTTTTGTGTTTCTGCAAGTCAAGAATTAAATCTTCAAGAAGAAGCTCAACTCTAAAAGTGTTTTGTTTTTTATTCAAAACCAAACCTAGTTAAGCATTTGGTCAAAGGTGTTGTAAACCAGTCGTTTAAATTGATGGTTGGATGAGGTTTGCATTGCACGATGGCATCCCCGATCCCCACCTCTGCGATCTCTTTGTATTTTTCCTCCATTGATGTGCGCAGGTCGATGGGAGAGTGCGAGAGGGAAACGGGGGTCCCTGGGAGGGATCGCTGAGGCTTGAGGGGCTTCGGCCCAGAAACGCCACGGAGGTCTGGGGAGGAGAAGAGGGCCACCTTGGGTTACACGATGTGCCACAGCAACAGTGGTTTGTTTACTTCCACGTCTTCCTAAACTCTAACAAGCCTGAAGAAGTTTTTATAACAAAAACATTTAAAACCAATTGCATTTAAACCAGATGTTTTGAATAATGCAGGATTAAAAAAAAAAAAGACTAAACATCTAATCTTACCAACAAAATGCATAATCGATTTAATTCAATCTTAAAATCCATCACTTTTATTATTATTTAACAGTTTCTTGTCTTTTGAAGTTAAAATAGCTTTTAGTTGAGTTTTTTAACATAGGAATTCAAACCTTTATCAATAAAGTCTAAAAGTTTGTTTAGTTTAAACCACGGGTTTATGGAAACTCTTTTTTTATTACTAAAAGAATTAGGTCTGCAAACAGAAATGTACATAAAAAAAGAATACAAAAGTAAATTTCATTAAATAATACATTAAATCATGAATTTGTCAATCCTAACAAAATAATTTAAGGAACTACAAGATGATTACTTTTGAAGAAACAGATTAAAAAGTTTCCAAAAAAGGTTACCCTTAAATAAGACAGAGAGTAAGCAGCTGCAAAGCATTTTAAAAGTTCTGAACATGTAATCAGCAGCAACATTTTTTATTTCATTTGATTTACCTGTGCAGCACTTTGGATCTCTGCTAGATGTTCAAGCGCTTTACAAATAAAGATGAACTGATTGAACATTTAACCATGATGGCAACCAATTGGTTGTATGAGTTGTATTCAGATTCAAAGGGATTCTGAACAGCGTTTTCTACTGGAATCAATCTGGAAATTGAAAACTGTCCCTCCTAGTCCAAGACACATTTTTAGCCCTTGTGCTATCTTGTGGGGTCCAGATGACCCCACTCCCAACGTTAACGTGCCTCCAAAGGTAGCACAAGGGTTAGAGAACACATACAGAGAATAACTTCTTTGTTGGAAAAAAAAATACTAAGTTTATATGACTCTTTTCTTGAACTGTTAAAGTTTATTTTGAAAGTCTAACTATCTATCTTTAACTTACCCAAAAATGACTTTAGTGTTACAGGAAACCAAACCAGCCCTTCTTTGCGGAGTGACTTGGCAGGTTTTAGAAACCTCCCTTTACTTTCTCTATTTTAGGCACAAAGTTTGTGTCTTTGCATAAAATATAAATAAAGCAGGAGTGCTCTGAGGTAAAAGACGTTGTCTGGGAAAGGGCAGTAGAAATGTTTTGGGGGTTGTCACCACTGCCAGTTACTACAAACGAGTCTCACATGATGGTCGAAATGGAAAGTATACAGTCAACGGTAAAATCTAGGACAATGGCACTTAAAGAAACGCAATTGTTAGTAAGAAGCAGTCATCAGTGCAAATTTTATATCCTACAGTTAAATGTAAATCTCACTTTCTCTATATTATATATTAACCGTCTTAATCAGCTTTTTTCATGTGGATGAAGCGCATCTTCAGTTCAGGATCTCTGACGTCTGAAGACCTTATCATCAATGCAAACAATCCAACGATAGGTTTTAAAAAAAAAACAAGAAATACCACTAACAGGAGCGTCTGAACGACTATGATTAACTGCAGAAGTTTCTGCTGCTGAGGAAGGTCAGACCAGAGACTTGATGTCCTTCCACCTTCTGCCATAGACAGCATCGTAACAAACTGCATGGCTGTGTGGAAGCGCCTCAGGCGGTGATGAACGCGGCCCAGAAGATTGTCCACTGTTAGAAGAGCTGCGTCAAAAGGCCGAAAACCTCCTCAAGGGCACATCACCCTGTGTGTTTGAACTGCTGCTGTCAGGTCCACCATCCAATCAGAGTAAAGTAATAAAACTGTTTTCGGCCATAACTTCACTAAACAACCAACAAATTACAGCTTAGAATGCATTGTTCACCTAGATCAAATAAATGATCTCTGGAGTTTTTAAGTTTATTTGGCATCTGTTTTAATATGGTTTCTACTTTAAATTGTATGAATGACTGTACCGACAGTTGAGGTACAACTTTTGCTGTACATAAAAGACGTTACATGTGATACAGTCACCCAGTCTTTCACTCAGGACTGAGTGCTCACCTAGCTCCTTCATTATTAGTGTGACATTGGTGTCAGGCTTCTGCTGCCCGAGTCTAGGCAGTGCAGTTCAGACGGCGCAGAGCCCAACTCTCCAGTAACAGCGGCGACACGGTTCCTGACATCTCCCTACAGGATTGCCTGAATAAACAAGTTTTATGACCAGATGATCTTATATAGCAGCTAGCTTATATACCAGCTCCACTACATCTTCAAAGGATGCTGTGTCAGTCTCAGATAACGCACAAATATACAAACTGTTCTTGTCAATACAGAGTATACAGATCGTCAGATTGTTTTTTTGTTTGTTTTTTTGCAAAACAAATAGGTGAATTTAAGTTTGTTAACATGCAGTGTTCATGTTTCTACAGTACAAAAAACCCTCTAGACATGAATATTTGACCTGCAAGCATATGACAGTGAGCCTAAAGGAACCTTTGCTGACATGTTTTGTTATTTGACACACATCTTTTCCAGCTTTGGGTTATCATTCTAAACCCCATCATCATCTACAGCCCAAGCTCAATCTGTAGTTTGTAGAGCGTTTCATTAAGTCAGAGGTTCGGTTCCACGTCTGAACCACTGAGAAAAGGGACATTTAAAAGTACTCCAAGTGATGTAACTAAACTAGAAAAGCTCCATGTGGATGCAAACGAGGAAATGCTGACAGTCAGTGACAGAAACAAGACCTACATAAAGTCATCATTAAAATAAACAACTGCAGGTTGGGGAAAGAAACAGCTGTGAAAATGAACTCTAAAACACAGCAGCGTCTCTGTTAGAGCCGACTCAATACACACAAAACAAGACGAGTAAAACAAAAAGTCAAACATTCGGTACTTTGTCTCAGAGCATGCAACTTTCTCTGCATGATAAAATGTTTAAAGATTCAACAAGAAGCCTTGAGTGATGGTTAAAATCTCTGGAAGTGTCGAAGCTTTGAACTGAGATTACGGTATTACATTCAAGTTAAAGAAATCAGTATGCTGCTCATGCCATAAGTTCTGTTGACATTAGGTAAATTAAGACTAAATATATAGATAACAACATTAGATTAAATATTGAATTCTTCTAAAAATGACATTTTAAGAAAACCAACAAAATTAAACTAACTTTTCAAAAGAAAAAGTGATCTAGTTATAACTAAGAACTACATACTATAACACTACTTACTATATGTTGTTGCATTTCTTAGTTACTACAGGAGGTTCAAGTTAGCCATAAATAGTTAAAATCACATCATCTGCAAAGCATTATGGGTAAAGTATAGTTTAAGAAAAAAATTCTTGCTGTGATGAAAAGATAATTTTTGGGATGACAAATTATTGTGTCTCTCTGCAACTCTTTTTTTACCTTCATCTCTAAAGACATAATATTCAAAACGATTTAAACAAAATGTCAAACGTATCCATAAATATACTAAAAACCCAGAAAGTGTTCATTAGCTTCAAAGAGGAGACAGTTACTCCTCATTGACTCAGACTGTCAAAGGTTTCCCTGAAATGTCTGGATTTTTGCCTTAGTTCTTCTGTTAAAAGTTGACAAACAGCTGCAATTTGTAAAAGAATTATGAAACGCTTCATTTTTGTTTACATCGTCATCAAAAACGTCAAGAAATTAGGACAAATCATCCATTAGTTTCTCTTGTTTTGTCAGTCTTAGCATCTTGCCATGACAGGCTGGTTACAGAGGATTTCATGAACACCTTACCCTACAAAGAGCAGCAGAAACTTCCCACCCAACAGCTGTATCCCATCGGCCACCAGCAGGATAAGCAGTTTTCATAAGATACACTACCTCTGTCTGTCACTAAGTGTCAGAGTTTCCTTGTCCGAGCGCCGGCTGCGGGATGCTGGGACATGTAACTAGGCCCGGGACGTCTGATGAGCCCTCCCCCGCTGATGCAGAGAATGACAGCTAAACCGGAGGGTGCTGTCTGCACAACAAAAGCTGCACCGACACCAGAGCTGGACCTTCCCCTTCTGCGCTCCTTCCTGTGCCGTGACTGTCGCTGCCTTCAGGGAACTGCTGAGCCAATACTTTCCGTTTTTCTGTGTGAGCTGCTTCCTGGATCGTTCAGAGCAGCAAAGCCAGCAAAGCTCCCGGATTTAAATACTGGGTTGGAACATACCATGTCCCCCCCAAAAGAGGGAAGGATCTGGGTAAACCACTCCTGCTGTATTGTGTGGTAATTATGGAGGAGGCTCTGAAGCGATGGCCACTCCCACTCCTCTCCTGGCTCACTAAAGCATCACTCAGGAAAATCTGGTTGCTACTAATCTGATCCGTCTAAAGAGAGGGAAGGAGATGGATTTTTATTTTCTCCCCCTTCATCTATGTGGGTTTAACTGAAGCACCCACTTTAATGCGCCGACAGACATTCTTCCTAGCACGGATGTTAAAGCCACTTTTAATTTTCATCTTTAAATTCTATTAGGTCTAATTTACTGCCAGATGGTCAAACTGAATCTTCAAGAGTAAACAAAAGCAGGTGATATGTATAGAAAAAAACATCCCTGACAACTACAGAACAGTGACTATGAAATAAGACAAATCAAACAATTGTTTATGTCTTGTGAAAGACATTTTTCTGTACAGGACAAACATTTATTGCAATTCTGCCTCAGTCTAGTTTTCTGGGTGGTTTCTTTGTCTGCACCTCATCAGCAGGGAGACACTTCTATTCAGAGAGCTGTTTGTGTCGACAATGCTGAGGCTTTACACTTGGGACCATGTAATTATTCCACACAATACTGCAGAGCTGAGCTTCATTACTGATTGTTCTGCATAGTTCCCCAAAATAAACACCCAAATCAATTTCTGATCATGTGATCCCTAAAGGAGGGGGTCTGCACTCCTAGCACTACCCCACCAACAAGGGAAAGCATTCGACTCTGTATGAGAACTGGATTTTATGACCCCTTCCCTCTGGCATTTCAAACAGGAAGTACCCGTCCGCTCCAATAAGCCAAAATCCCATAGACTGGGTAAACAGCTATTACTCAGTCATTCTATTTGTCAGAATAACCATTCTTGCTCTACTAACTCTTTTGTGGCTCCTGCTGACTCAGACCAACTCTGACCAACCACTGCTTACTGACAACATCTGGCTCCAACATGGTGGCGATAGTACCAAGTCAAAAAGGCAAACGAATTGACTTCATTGTGTTGAAGCTGTGAGTACGGTCAACCATTCTCTAAAAGTGATATCACACTCACTTGGTCCAGTTCTCATAGACAGTCAATATCTCGGCCAAACACAGTAAAACAGCTAAACAACTGAACATATTTAGACAAAAACCTACACTTGTACCCAAATCTGTCCAGACAGGCAAAGGGAATGGTATCCCACAATTCCTTGCACTGCCGATCTAACAGCAGCACCAAAGTTACACCTACTTAACTGAATTCATTTGAATGAAAGTAAAATAAATATAACATAAAAACGACCACGTCCATCACAGCGGACAACGCACATGTGATGTCAGCAAAAACTGATCAGTCCATCATTCCAGTCCAATGCGAAGAAACACTTTGAATTTAGCAAAGATGTGACCATCCAGTGTGCTAGAACGTTCTAAGAATGTTCCCTTGGGATTCTTTGGATGTGGAAAAACAACTGTGGTGAACTTTAGGAAACCAACATGTGAATGGATTTGACATTCACTCTAGTTTACTTGTTTTTTTGGACACATATTTCATTTACACTTGATGATCTGGAAGAAATTCAGAAATGTCTCTCTGAATCACACTGGTTGAAGTTTTGGATAAAGATGTTCTGGATCCATTTTAGGTAAGAGAATGAGGATCTTTCAAAATGTACCAAAATCAACTACGAATTGTATCATCAAGCTTTAATTATCATATAAATCGAATTGTTGTTTAACCCCTAGTCAATGGTGATAATTAAAGACTGCACAACAGGGGCCAAAAAATCGTAACATCCAACAAAGTCAAGAAAATTAGTTCAAACACCACAGATAATTGGCATATTTACCAAGGACCACCAAGCAGCAAAGGTTCCTGGCCTAAAAAGCTCATTTGTCCTTCATAGTTAACGAAGGTTAACAATGTCACTAACAATAGCTGCGGTTACATGTACAAAATATTTGATCAAAGTGTACATAGTGCATGGTCCCAGAAAGAACTGGTCAGATTATATCAAACATTTTACATATGCCACAATTTGGGTCGGAATAAATCATTTGGACATGCGCAGAACTAACTGAAATATCAAAAATGGCCGTAGAAGAAGAAATATTTAGTTCTGTATTATTAAGTGCCTGTTCACTCATAATTTGTTTTAATCCGTGCGGCCAGTGCTTTATTCTCTGCGGAACAGACCCGGAAGAAGTATCTGGGTTAGGCTAACATGTGCCAACAACAACATCTAGTTTTGGATAAACTTAAAATCCATGCAGGCAATGCTGCAATGTGTATCTTGGCTGCACGTAAATATGTCAGAATAACATCACCCTTTATTTTGTTGGGACACAACAAGTAAAACAAATATAAATGATGGCTTACACAGTTTCTCAGGACTGCATTTCTGCATTCAAAAACCGCCTCTGTTAGCTCACACACCGTCCCAAAGCTGCTCCTCTGCTGGGACACACGATTCTCCCGAGTCCTGCAACTCGCTCACGCAGAGCAGCCGGACGGACTGGGGTCCGAAGCCTTCTCTGCAGCACACGCCGTAACAAAACACCCTCCCCTGCCTGCAAACACAAAGCTCCCCAGTGTCAGAGCTGCTCTGCTCGGACACATGGGAGCAGCGTGAAGCAGCCGGCCGGTCCTGTTGGCGCTCCAAAGCTTTCTCTGGAGCGCAACAGCGTCTACGCATGACGTAAACCAGTGCAGTAGTGATCGGAATAAACTGCGGATGAACAATCAGCATAACCCACCTATCTCCATCAGAAGGAAATTTTGATCAGAATGAGTGATCAAGGCAGAGTATTCCAAACGGCGTGTTTTGATGATGCATTTTTATTCTTATCAGGCGTTTATTCCGATGAAAAAAGAAAACACACAGTTGGGTTACTAAGTAGTGTGTTGTCAGCCTCAATGAAAAGAATGTGGTCTGTCCGGGTAAACAAAACTCAGCTACAAAACTGACAGAACCACTTTATCCCCGTTTTAAAAGTAGGTTGTCAAACAACATTCAAGAGTTTCCTATTCTTGACATTTAGAGCAACATTTTTAGCTTAGGGATAAAACTCAGAATCTTCAGTGAAGCGTTGCTATGCCTTTTGCTTCATAGAAGACTTTCAAAATAAGATGAAAACTGTATTCCAAAAAAACTTAACATTAATATTACTTTGTATTAGGTGGAATGAAGTAGTGGGCAAATTGAGGTTTTTCTAAAAGGAAATGTTTAAAGATCATAAGATAAAGAAGGCACAGACCCTTGTTAGACAAAACGGTTCTGTCCTAACAGGTTTCAGGAACCTTTCACTTCCTGTTTGGAGTTTAGTTAACCCTAACAAGCTTTAATAACAGTGTGTTTTCCCACAAATGGCACTTAAATCCAAAAATAAAATCAGAGGAGATTTCTGCAACCACAAACACAACACAAGATGCCAAAATTCAACTTAGCATGTTTATCCACCCCTTATAGTTAGGGATAGGATAGGACCAGGAATGACAACATCAGAAGAACAGCTCAAAATAGATGTTTGGAGATACATGCAGGGAAGCGCATGGTTTGGACACATTGAAAGGAGAAACAGTGAAGATATTGGTGAAAGGATGCTGAGATTGGAGTTACCTGGAAGGTCTTAGAGGAAGACCAAAGAAGAGGATCGTGGATTAAAACCAGTACAAGCTTTGGGTAACTAAGGTTATTTTAGGAATAAAGGATCCCATTCTAAGAAAACCCAACAATGAAAGTAACTGCAGATGCTGAGAAAAATGCTGGACTGATTTAATTTATGGATGATGCAATACTCATTAGCTATAAAGGATCCACTTGATGATGGAAGAAAAGCCCTGAGAATTCTCAGGAACGATTACCGTAATTTCCGGACTATAGAGCGCACCTGATTATAAGCCGCACCCATGACATTTTTAAAGGCAAAAACCATTTTGTACATATATCTATATATCTGTCTAAAAGCCTCATGTGGCCACATTGAAACATGTGTTGTAGAATTAGGATGTGGGCTGCACGATATGAGGAAAACTGGCGATATGCGATATTAGAGAATAAACGGCGATAACGATATAATTTGCGGGATATAAACAAATAGCAAAATACCCAAATAACCATTCCCATTTCATTGCAACAGTTTTAAAATGATACTCCAAACATCTAACATAATAGGCCTCCATCCGATTGGTCAAATTCATAAAGGGATTCATTTGATTCGTTAAATGGTTCAAGCTTCCATTAGATTGTTTTTACACATTTAAGGTTTATGATTTATTGCGATATTTGCCGTCTTTTGCGATATGCATATTGCAGAGCTGGATTTTGCGAGAACGATAAATTTGCGGTATATTGTGCAGGCCTAGTGAAGACCTTTCTAACTTTACCAAGTCCTCTGAGTGCTGCATTCCCCCCTCTTCTAACCCCCCCTTGTTTCATTTTCGGACACACGTCAGTTTTGACAAGTTTCTCTCAAAGAATGTATCAGAAGTCCAAACGCAGTTGTAGCGCACTTGTGATTTGCGCCAGCAGATTCTAGCACAAGCACATTTGAGCAGTTGTAATCACCGATTTTAGGTTGTAACTCTAAATGAACACATGCTAATGGGAATTAGTCAGTTGTAATTTTGTTCGTCAGACTTTACAGCAGAAGATTTTTACACACAGATGCAGATCTTTGGTGTGTACGTTCTCACATTCTATGTTAGCCTGATGGACCTGCGACACAGATTTTTAAACATCACAAAATTGTAGAGCTTTGAAGACACTTTCAAACTGGAGATGCACTGTGTGGAAATAACAGATGGGACCAAAGGATAAGGCGTGACCCAGCGAGGGGGACCACGGGCGTTTTACTGAAATACAGGATGGGACAAGAACATTGCCAGGTGTTTTGTTTATTCCTTCACTCCTTAAAAATCAGCGATGTGATTTACTAGTTAGTTTTATACATTCTGTGTTTCACAGTTGAAGTGTATCTATGATGAACATTACAGACCTCACATCTTCACAGGTGGAACGACTTACAGCAGTGTTTTTCAACCAGTGTGCCGTGGGAAATTGCCCTCATTAACTGATCTAAAAACATTTTCCATCTCCAGGATTTCAGCTCTGTGTTCATCCAAACAGGTCCTGATAAAACACTGAGTAGTTAGGAATATGAAAGATCGTTAGATACTTTTTTTCTTTGATTCTATTAAAGACATTTTGATCAGAATGACGGTACCACGATTTAGCCACAGCTTCAGCTCTGTTTTTGGAAAAGTCCCGCCCCTTTAACTGTATCCACCAATCATTCTCGGAGTCTTAATCACATGTCATCAGTCTGACCAATCAGAAGTGGTTAAAGTCTTCACTTCCTTGTTCTGATTCTGCTCATAAAGTCTCTCAGTTCTAACAGAAATACCAGCTAAAGCTCGTCTTTAGCGGTGTAGCTTTCCACAGAATCCGGTATCAGACCGTGGAACAAGAGAACAAAACCATGAAGCTCAGAGAAACGAGTCTGTCTGCGTTCGGCGGCTGTTTGCACTACATCTCCCATGATGCATTGGGTTAAAGTGACAACGTCTCAGTGCACAATGAGTCTATCCTCTTAAACGTCTTGAAACAACAACGAACACACATCAAACAGTTTTTAAATCTTCTAACTTTACTTTTATTTCATCTTTTAGAAAAAACAGCTACAGCTTCCAGCTTTTTCTGCCACAATTATCACAAAAATATCACCACAGTGTGAGACTGCAGAGGGGCTGTAGATCAATACAGACTATGAGTTTCTCTGATTTTTGTCAAGGATAAAGTGTGCCGTGGCTCAAAAAAGGTTGAAAAACACTGACTTACAGGATCATTGACTGAAAAATACTATTGTAAATTCAACTAAACCTAAAATTTAGTGGTTAGCAAGCTAACACAACACGTCTGTGAGCCAACAGAACAATGACTAACAATATGAATATGTGTATATACATAGTCTTCCATAAAGCTGTGCTTATCATTATCCTTTCCACAGATGCTGTTCCCTTTGTCACTGCGTCTGAATATAGCACGGGTAC
This sequence comes from Oryzias curvinotus, assembly GCA_023969325.1. Lineage (NCBI taxonomy): Eukaryota > Metazoa > Chordata > Actinopteri > Beloniformes > Adrianichthyidae > Oryzias > Oryzias curvinotus. The sequence continues at coordinate 2,008,088 of CM043710.1, read as the reverse complement.
ATTTGTCATTTGGCACATTTAACACAGCATACTTAGCAGCGCTTGGACATCAAAGGTCAATTTTTTGTCCCGACACTAAATGTAGTTCAACTCAAAGGTGTAAGAGCTAATAGTTTTTATAGGCATGGCGTTGTTGAGCTTTTTTTTTTTTTTTTTTTTTATAAACTTTAGCATAGACCACATATGACTGGAGGACAGGTGTCGTCATATCTCTTCAGCAAAACATGTGTTACGTGCAGCTACATGCATCAAACATAAGTCACATGAATCAATGATGGATTAAAAACTCTTCTCCCAATCTTTTCCCACTGGATTACTGTACAGCACTGCGAGTAAGCAAATGCCCCCAAATAAAGCATAAATATCTTTTCAATAAACTAAATTTTTCAGTGGACTTGTCAGTTTTTGACCCGTTGAGGTCAGCAGACAATAAAAAGTCAGTTATGGACCAAACATCAGCTGACACTGGCTCATCCCAGGATTAAATGAAAGGAGAGCTTTGTTAGGAACCATACTGGAAAGAGAAACATGCCAAAGCAGTCTACTTAACTGTACTCTAGCAATGAAATCCTACCCATCATAACTATTGAGTGTTGGGGAGCTTACTAATAACCCCACAGAGAGACAGCAGACACGCTGGCAGAATGTTGAGCCTGCCTGTGTGTTTGTTTGTGCACATGTTATGAGCCATTTCATCCCCTTCAGGTTGGGGTGACACCTTCCAAGGCCTTGGGTCTCAGCTTCACAAAATCTCTTCTCCAGAATAGGAAGCAAGGAAAACTACCAAGCTATTCCCAGAACAAGGAGCCCCTGGAATTTTCCAGCTAAACACACAGCAAGCTGGTCCTCAGTAATGCTGGGTGGTAGGTCAGGCACGGAAGGGAGATATTGATATCTACTTGACCAGGCAGATGTACATTTCCATGCCAGAAACTCCCTCTAGTGGTTAGAGAAGATAAAGCGGTCCTCCAGTTTTTATTAAACACCAAAATAAACTGCAGAGGTTTGAGTCCGAGGGCAGATATGGATTACAACATCAAGGAGCTTTAAGAAGGTGCTGATATTTTGTAGTGGGAAAAAGCTAAGAAAAAACTGAAATATCAAGTTACAATCCAAACTAACCTCATCAAAAGATTTTAAAGGGCCCTTACCATGCTATTCTTAAGCTTTTTATAGTAAACAAGAGAGAGAGAGAGACAGAGACAGAGAGAGAGAGCATATCTCTATAGATATCTATATTATATCTATATAGATGTAGATATAACATAGATATCTATATATATATAAACACACATACACACACACCCCCACACACACACATCTGAACTTGCAAAGATGGATGTGTATATTGTGCAGATTAAAGTGTTTTTGCAGATCATCGCTGGCTCCACTGAAAAAGTGGGTGTGTCTTGGCCAGGGGGCGGAGCTGGCAGTGCAGACTTTTCCTTTAAAGCTCAGAAAAGTGAATTATACATGATATAGGCCCTTTAATAGATGCTCTTTTATTTATAAACACCGTATTTAATATAGTTTGTACTGTGCCATTTCTTGGTTTTTGGTTGACGTCACGGTTTATGTTTAGCGTCTTTGACTGTTTTTTTTTCCTAAATAAATGGACTTTTCCTGTACTTGTCTGTCTATAATCTCCAGCACATGAGGTTGTCCATCTGTATTCTACTGTGCAAAACACAGAGCAGAGTTAGACCCAGTGCTGCAGATGGGTTAGAGGGTTATAAAAAGAGGGGCCTTCATGTCAGAGAACAAAAAAACAAAACAAATGAAGGCAGTAGAAATGTCTCCAGCTCTGTGCATGATTCTTTAGCAAACTCAGTAGATCACGTCACATGACTTTGACTATAAAATCCCACAAAGTTCTGTTTTTTTCCGCAATAACATGAATATCTATGGCAGGGGTCTGCAACCTTTAACACTAAAGGAGCCATTTGGTCCAGTTTCTTACAGACTAAAACCCACCGAAAGCCCTGTCTAGAAAAATACACTTTATTTATGTTTCTGTGGCCATTAAGACGTTCATTTGTAACAAGTAACTTGTAAACGTTTTATTTTTCTATTTTTGAAAATTTACCATGTTTTACTGTTGACAGCAACTAATACAAGGTTCTTTTAAAATAAAACACACCCTGTGCTTAAAAAGAAAAGTCAAACATGACATTATGACTTCAGTGTGCCTTCATTCTTTTTCTCCTTTTACTATCAAATACAAACATGACAATATCGGTGTATAATCCTTTTTTTCCCAATCCATACATGTAAATGCAAATGAAGAACTTTGCCTCCGAACAGCAACTCCACCGTTGTTCAGCAGGAGATAAACTTATCTTATAATAAACCACTGACAAACCTGATGCTCATTTATCCGACATGCTGAAACGACAAAACCTAATGAAAACAAATTAACCAGAAGTACAAAGCCATTATTTCTTTTTCTCAGAAGGATAAAAGGTGCATGTGGCTCAACAGCCTCAGGTTGCAGACACTTAAACTAATGGAAACGAGTAGCCTTTAATAGAGAAGAAATCTTGGAAAAAGTCAAGCTGATTGTCTCAACTTTTTCCATTAAATGTGTAAGAAATGTGCAAAGAAGGAGAACGATTTCTGCTGGAATTAGAAGTAACAAATATTGGTGCTAATTATTTTCACGCCACAGCTGCAGTAAATCTTGTTTTCCAGCAGTCGTTTTCAGACAGGCGTGCTGTGGAGGGTCAGACAGAAGTAGCGTGGTGGTTTCCTGCGTATGCTGCTGAAGATGGACCGGAGGAGAGCAGCGCTCAGTCAGGCGGCTAATTGAGAGGACTTAAATGACTGCATGGCTGGAGAAAGCTCTACGTTATTTATTACTGCAGCAAGCACAGGCTTCCTCAGCAAAAGCCGGAAAGTAAATGTCAGTGAGAGTTACTGCTTAGGATGTAGAGCTGCATTCCTTCAAACATTTCATTGTGCAAAAGTCTATCAAGTTAACGGCTTTAAAATAAATCAATATTTACACTTTTCACTGATAAATAGCCTGGCTTGACGGTTTACCCAAAACTGCCAGCTTGCATCATATCTTAAGATAAACAGTAACTTTTTTATCATTTAATAAGCACCCGGCTGTGTCAGTCAGATGAAGGCTGCTTTCCAAAATAAAATATTGTTGTGTTTATTCCACCTCAGTTAACTATTTAGCCAATGAGGTGTTAGATTAGATAAATTGAGAGAAACTAAAACTAATCTGCAAAATAAAGGAAATTGCTGCTGATGTCTGCAGCCTGAATGTTTCTACATTTTCTGTTTTCATTCAGATAGAAATTACAAGAGAACAACTAAACCCGGATTTTATAATCACCTCTGATTTCATTATTTTAATCACACTTTTATTAAACCCCTTGATGTTTAGATCATTTGCGTTTGCTAGAGGTTTTAAAAGTGCTGTTGTGATGTGAAAGTGAAATCAGTCAAAACCATTTCCCTCTGAAGAATCTCGTCAGTGTTTGATCATAAAACTATTCAGAAACTAACACAGACCTGTCTGCTTCTCTAAGGATGACCTTAAATCTTATTTTGCACATGCACTTTCAGTTCAGACAGCACTACAGTTTGTAGAGATGCACCAGTGCAAAAAGAGTCGGTGAAATCCCAGACTTGGGTCCTCTCGTTTTAGATCATGTGACCATGACTGAACTTATTATTTTGCTGTGTATCGAGGGGAAAAAAAAGGCACAGAAGTGGCAGACTTTCTGTCCTGTAAAAAGACTTTGCAGTTTGATGGATCTGGGAACTGAAGTACACAAAAGAAAACTGAATAATGGATACTCAGAATGTGCAAGTCGTTCAAACAGAAGCAAAGCCTCAAAGACACATGAAACAATCCTTAGTGAAGCTGAGCAGCTATTCCAACAAACTAACATTCTGCCATCTAAATCCAGTGACTTTTGTTTGCCTGAGCGCCTGAACCGGCGTGTTTTCCGACTCTGGAGCTGCATCACATCTGCATGTTCCCATTTCTTCCTCAGGACTCCCTGTCATCTTCACTCACCGGGGCTGGTGGTGCTCTGCAGGCTGGCTCTCTTGTTGAGCGGTGATGCAGGTTTAGGTTTTCCTTGACCATCACCAGCAGAGGAAGATGAAGATGAAGATGACATCTTAACATGAGTACGCCTGTTAGCCCTGGACCAAAGTGTGCTGGAGCTGTGCAGCGGCCAGCAGAGGGAGAGAGAAGCCCTGCAAGTAACCCCACAGCTGTGACTCGGACTGGGGGAGTGGGGCGGCAGGACCCATACTGAGCTGGGGGAAGCTCTTCTGCAGGATTGGCTCCTCCCACTCCCACCCAGCAGCTGGTCAGAACTGCACAACAACACTCTTTGCAGGGCCTTGCTGAGGGCCATCCTGTGCTGTTGTCCTGGCAACCAGGGCAAGAGCTTCCTGTAGTTGATGCGGTGAGATACAGCCATAAAAGGGGCATTGCTAAAGTGTGCTGCTAGCATGACAGCCTGCTCCGTCTGCACCCAGCCGAGGTGAACAAAAAGCAAAAAAAGTTCTTCGCCCTCTACAAGAAAAATCGGAACAATCATCCAAACAGACGGAGCAACAAAAAAGAAGAAAGAAAAATAGACGGGTGGTGAAGATGAGCACAGCCCCCAACCTCCTGTACTGGAAACTTCTGAGGGGGGACAGCCTAAACACACACAGCCAGAGCTGCCTGACATGAAGTCTTATAAATAGTGACAGCCAATGCCCAGGAAGGGATCGCAACACATGACAGCTTCAAGCAAGCTGTCCAAGTTGATAAAATAATACACCATCTTCCCTCTGATACTTTTCATAAAGTCTTAACATTTTAGACACAATCTGTCTTTAATGCCTTAGAAACACAAGAATACACCATTTAGGTTGGTTTTTGTGTCACAAAGGCAGGAGAATATAGATTACAAGAAGAAAATTTGAAATCTTTCAGAATTCAAATAGACATAAATGAATTAAAAACATGCTAACTAAAAACTACTCAAGAAATCCTGAGGATGGTTGGTCATGTTGGGGGGGGTATTTTAATTCTCAAGTTTCTCCAAGAGTGTTTAAGGAGGCCTAGAAAGAATAAACATCTCCACCTAGTGGCACAAACAAACAAACAAACAAACAGGATCCCTAATTGTGCTCTGAAGACGGACGGTTTAAAGGGGTCAGCAATGTTTCTGACATGACCTGCCTATTTGACATTTGTGATGTCACAATGTGAGAACCCACTCGTTTTCGTGGATTGGGAGGGGCGTGTGCTAGGAGCGCAGGTTTTCAGAGGAATAGGTGAACGGAGCAAAATACTGCTTTGGGTTTTCTTTTGTAAGGAATGAATATTAAAATACAGTTTAAAGCCCAAAGAAAGTTGATTTTGCAAGACGCAGGTCCGTGAAAGTCCCACTCTAATCATCTTTTGATCTATTGTAAAAACGTTTCCAGTGTCCTTTTAATTATGATTATGCCGTTTTAGCCAAAACTAAAAAGAACCTCTAAATTGTTTGGTGGGACCGTTGGCACAGTGGCCATGCTCAAACTATTTCCCTATGTCACTCCTGATTCACAACGATCTGAATGAAGAAATTCTCAGGAATGCCACTTTAATCATAATTCTTTTTCATACATGTTCTCCATCGTCAGAAAAAAATGCTACTAGAACGTGTTAAAAACACCAAAAACACCATTTGGGAGCTTTAAGGAAAAATCAACAACTGTATTTAACCTAGTCTGATGATGGTTTTGGGACTAATCTGACAGGTATTATATTCAAATAGACTGTCATTTTTGTAGAAGCTATGCTAAGCTTGTTGCTCCTTAAGTGACATTCTGCCAGGTTGGCTGCTGACCTCTGCATCTGAAGAACATCCACATTAATACCAGGAACACTGAGAACAATAAGATGAAACCTCTAACTTTAAAATGTCCCCATTTTTAACCTTTTTTAGGGATCCCATCATTTTTGTCCAGACCTTATTTTTATATCATTTACCAGCAGTCAAAAAGAAATCTGTAATTTTCAGAATTTTGAGGTATTTTATTATTTTAAAGAGATTAAAGTTTGTTGAGTGATCATTGTGGCCTTTTCTCTCATTAGCAGAGGAGTACTAACAATTTGTCTAAATGTGTCCCTGCTAATTTTTACAACGAGCTGTTGTCCAACCATAACCTTGACAAGTTTCTCAAAAGAGTAGCAACAAAGTGAAAATTAGATTTTTTGCATCAGTCCAGTCGTTTACTCTACCTTTCAGATCCAACACTCGCCGTCTGTCAGCACTTCAGCAGCTAAAACTATAAACCTGTTTTTGCTCGAAAAGAGGGAAAAAATACACAAACAGCTACTGGGATATCTCACCTTTTTCCTATAAAAAAAAAAAAATCAGCGTAAACTAGGTTCCAGCAGGAAACAGAAGGCAGTTGTATAATTTAATAGCCCCACTCTGCTCTCTCTTTGCTTGTGCTGCCTGGGAAAGCGGTCTTTCTGCCAGCACGCCCGTTTGGCTAAAAATCAGACCACTGTGCAGACTGCTAAAGGTTTTCTTTTTTTTTGTTTTTTTTACTCCTTTTCCCTTCAGAGCAAAGCTGGTGCAATTCAGCACTTTGTTTGCAGAGGCCAACAGCAAGGGGAAAACAACTCAGCTCTGCTTGTTAGTATGTGAGAACCCAAAACCCCATGCTCCTTTTCAATTACACTTCTAATATTTTAATTCCCAGCAGATTACAATAAAACACAGCCCTTGTTGGTGCTTTAATAAGAAAAAAATGTGGTCATTTTTTTTAATTTAGAAAATAGAGTTTTAAAAAGATTTTGGCTTTACTACTGATTTAAAATAAATTGGATTTTTCTCTGTTTAAAACTTGCATTCCTCCATGTCCAGAGCAGTCCTTACAAGTCCACCAAACCTAGAAGATTCTGACGGAAAAGCACTTTTCAAGGTCTTATGAGAACCAGAACCAATCCCCACTGCTTTCATTCTGGCCCCATCCTCAGAGCATCAAGGAGCCCCACAGAGACACCAGCCTGCCCACTTTCACTCCAACACTATCTTTCATTAATAGTATCACAACTGAATCTTCAGGCAAATGTGCTTCTCTTTTCTGTTAGATTTATCTTTAATCTTGTATATCATATTTATGAAATGCATGCATATAATAATAATCCTGTATTCTTATAGACATGTTAAAAATGAAAGCTTGACTCAAGCATGAAAAGTCCTCAATTGTATTTTAAAAAATTGGTCAATTCAAAATCCTGTAGGTCTAAGGACACATTTCTGATCTTCCAGAGGTCAAAGACCCACGCTAATGCGAATAGGCTTTAATTTAAATTTTTGTTAAAATTATTGCTCTATTCTGATGCATCCACTTGAAGCCAAATAGATCCATTAATGTCCGTTTTCCTCATCTGAGTTGAAATCTGGTTCTAAACTGTACGGCTGGATAGCTACAATATCGCTCACCGTTTTCGTTAGCTAGCAGGAGAGTGTAAACAAAGGGATGATGGGAAGGCTTAGTCCGAGCCAAGGGTCCCACCCACTACTACTCTAAAGAACTCCTGCCGATGTCCCAGAAAACTACACAGCTTTTTGATTTTAGCTAAAAACAGCGTCGTCATCATTAAAGACCGCACGGAACACTTTTACAATAGATTAAAAGATTATTGGAGAGGGACTTTAATTCAGTTTATTTCAGTTTGAAAAATAACCCAGTTCTTCTACATTTCCAGGGTTGTTTGGTTGGGATTTCAGGAACATTTGCATTTCATTTACACTTCACTGATCAGCAATGACGAATACGCTGTTCTACACAGTTTTTCTGATCATCTTCTGATGTATTTTCAAAGTGTTCCCAGTGGTTTCTTATTTATGATCAAACCGTTTTTAGACCAAATAAAAAAATCTTTTGTGAGTGGAACTATTGGCAAAAAGTAACACCCATTTACTGTATACAGAGTACTGGACTGAGTGACCCCTCCCCCCTCGCATTCCAAACAGGAAGGACCTGCTGGCTCCAAGAAGCCAAAATCCCATAGACTTCTATAGAGAAAAAAACAGCTGTCGGTCATTCTGGTGGTCAGAAGAACCACTCTTGCTCTGATACCTGAAGAGGTTTGAAATTCAAACAAGCTTACTAGCAACAGTAATTGCCATAGAAACGTTGACTCAGATCGACTCGGACCAATCACTGTCATCTGGCTCCACATGACGGCGTCCGTATCACAGAAAGATGGCTTCATTTTGCTGGAGCCGGAGGTAAAGCATTTTGTATGGGTGACGTCACACCCACTAAGTCCAGTTCTCTATACCAGTGTTTTTCAACCTTTTTTGAGCCACGGCACACTTTAACCTTGACAAAAATCCTGCGGCACACTAGCATAAAAAAACAACAACAAAAAAGCAGAAACTCATAGTCTGTATTAATCGACAGACCCCCCCCCCCCCCCCCCCATCTCACTTGCCTTTTGGTGATAATTGTGGCAGAAAAAGCAGGAAGTTGCGGCTGTTTTTTTTCTAAAAGATGAAATAAAGGTTAAGTTAGAAAATTTAGAAACTGTTTGATGTGTGTTCGTTGTGGTTTCAAGACGTTTAATAAGGACGAGGCTGAGACTGTCCCTTTAAGCCAATGCATCATGGGAGATGTAGTGTGAAAACAGACGTAAAAGGGCAGAAAGACCAGTTTCTCTGAGCTTCATTGTTTTGTTCACGTGTTCCACGGTCTGACACGGGATTCTGTGAAAAGCTACACCGCTAAAGACGAGCTTTAGCTGGTATTTTTGTTGAAACTGAGCGACTTTTTTAACTACATCTAAACAAGGAAGTGAAGACTTTAACCACTTCTGATTGGTCAGACTGATGACTTGTGATTAAGAATCCATGAATGATTGGCGGGAACAGTTAAAGGGGCGGGACTTTTCTGTCAACAGCTGTAAATCGCGGTACCATCATTCTTATCAAAATGTCTTTAATAAAATCAAATAAACACAAAGAAAAAAATAATTGTATGATCTTTCATATTCCTAACTACTCAGTGTTTTATCAGGACCTGTTTGGATGAACACAGAGCTGAAATCCTGGAGATGGAAAATGTTTTTACATCAGTCAATGAGGGCAATTTCCCACGGCACACTTGACCATCTCCCACGACACACTAGTGTGTGTGCCGCGGCACACTGGTTGAAAAACACTGGTCTATACAGTCACTGGTAACCCAACTTGCCCTTGTCCTCCCTGTTGCTGAGAGCTCTCTGTTACACTTCTTCCCAACAGCTTACAGCCCCTCACAACCCAAACCTTACATTACAAAAATGGTGAGCAATGTCAAAGCGATCCAGCCGTGCAGTTTAGACCCAGATTCCAGCTCAGACGAGGAAAACAAAGACGTTCCTGGATCCATTTGTCTGACAGTGGAGGCATCAGAATGGAGCGGAGCTGGAGGCTTACATAAACAACCTTTTCCCAACTGCCTGTTTTCCTCTGCTCCTGATCAGCGATTTCAATACAAAAAACGTCAACAACCAAAAAAAACAACAACTGTGATCTTAGTGGGTCTTTGAACTACCGTACATATCTACTAATGATGCCCAACTCTGTACTGAAACAGTTAACACTGAAGTTTGAAAGGTTTTTGTTTGGTCCCCTGAAGAGTAACAGAAACAGCTGGAGCCCAGCTGTTGAGCGGACTTGCTTACCGTCGGTCATGGTCCTGGTCGTGGTCGCAGCTCCGCACACAGACCGGAACTAAATGTCGCTCTGCGGAAAAGACTGAACACAAACACGCAGCTTTACACACTTTGAAATCTCATTCAACCAAACGGCTAGCAAACACAGACGTTAGCTAGCGACCTGCGAGTCCGTTTCAACCGACCAAAGTCCTCACTGGCTCGACCTGAACTTAAGCTGCTGCTATAAATGAACCACCTACAAGTTCAACGGCGACGTTCTAACTACTAACAATTCTACTTCCGGTGGGGGGGGGGACTTCTGAACTGTAAGTAATTGAGTTGAGTTAAATCAAGTGGAGCTCAGAGGTAGTTTTCACCTTCGTTGCGGTCCAAATGTGGTGTTTTCAGTCGAAACGCGGGTCTCAGCCTGAGAAGAAGGAAGTTTGTCTGGAGGGGGGGGGCTCCGCTGATGGGAGTTCAAGGGTCGCCTGGTGTCCTCCGGTCCAGCCGGAGCCGCGGAGGAGTGTCCTCCTGCCGGTAGATAAGACTTATCTTCGCGCGGCGGCTGCGCTGCGCCCAGCCAGAGGGTCACGAAAAGCGAGCACGCGACCAAACCCCACGCGACACTTAGACATTATATGCACGCGGCGGGAAGCGAAAGTCGCTCTGTAATGAGGAGATCCTCCCCGAAGATCTTCACCTGACCCAAACTAAAGTTTCTCACTTTTCAGGACAGAAAGAGCGCAGGTGGACCTCGAGGATGAGATCACGAAAGTGTGGAATTGTTGATCATTTCGCAGGTTCTGGTTGCTTTGATTGATGTGCCTTCATAGACTCCATCCCAGATCATTTCCCCTCACAAAATCCACAAACCCATTAAAACCCATTTGTGGTAAGTACCAGTAGGGTGTAAAATCATTTCAAAATAAATTTGTAAAAATTGATTAAATCGATATAATATAGGCATTTGGTAGGTTTGTTTTACTGTATCGTAAAAACGACAGTGCGTCACAGTGAACAACACACATGTAATGCTGCAAAAACTGATCATCCATCATTCCAGTCCATTGTGTGGAAACACTTTAGCAGTCATGTGACCATCCAGTGTGCTAGAACGTTCTAAGAATGTTCCCTTTGGATTCTATGGATGTGGAAAAACAACAGCGGTGAACTTTAGGAAACTAACATGTGAATGGATTTAACATTCATTCTAGTTTTACGACACATATTTCATTTACACTTGATTCTATTGAAAAAAGCAAACAAGAATCTGGAAAACTTCACCTACATTGTTCAGTTGCAGGTATTTCTCTCTGAGTCACACTGGTTAAAGATGTCCTGGATCCATTTTAGGTCAGTGAAACGGATGATTCAAAATAGACTGATATCGACTATGAATGATTTCGGCAATGTGAATCGAATTGTTGTTAGACCCCTAGTCATTGGTGAGAGCTAAATACGGCTCAACAGGGAGCCAAAAAATCGTAACATCCAACAAAGTCAAGATAATTAGTTCAAACACCACAGATAATTGGCATATTTAAACAAAGACCACCAAGCAGCAAAGATTCCTGGCCTAAAAAGCTCATTTGTCCTAACCTTAACAAACGTTAACGATGGCACTAACAAGAAAACGTAGAAAACATACAGTTGGGTTACTAAGTAGTGTGTTGTCAGCCTCAATGAAAAGAATGTGGCCTGTCCGGGTAAACAAAACTCAGCTACAAAACTGACAGAACCACTTTATCCCCGTTTTAAATGTAGGTTGTCAAACAACATTCAAGAGTTTCCTGAAGAGTTAGCCAATGTCCTGTTCTTGACAGTAGTTAGCCAGTTTAGCCACAACAGGTTTCAGGAACCCTTCACTTCCTGTTTGGAGTTTAGTTAACCCTAACAAGCTTTAATAACAGTGTGTTTTCCCACAAATGGCACTTAAATCCAAAATAAAATCAGAGGAGATTTCTGCAACCACAAACACCTGAGTTTGAAACAAAGCGATGTACTTTTGAAGCTATGGAAAATCCAGTAACAACATCATGAGGAGAGCGCTGGACAAGGAGCAGAGACAATAGGAGCAGTTTGCTTATACACATTTAATTTACGCTTGATTATCTTGAAGAAATACAAGGAATCTGGAAAACTTCAGCTGCACTGTTCAGTACAGGTATTTCTCGTTGAGTCAAACTGGTTGAAGTTTGGATAAAGATGTCCTGTAATGTGGTTTTAAGTTTTGTTTTAGATTCTTGGTTTTGTTTGTACCATTAACTTTAAATAAAAAGTTTAATTCATAAACTCCTAACTACTTTAAAGTTAACTGATTAGTCACCATTTACAAAAAAGGAATGATCTGGATAGTGGCTCATATCTATGATTGCGTTATGCTATCTCTGTTAATCTCTGCGCTCTTCTCGTCACTTCAGCACTGTTACAGAAGTGTAATTTAGTCACTTGTATAACCAGGCAGAATAATTCCTGAACGCAGCAAAATTGAAAAAAAAAAAAAAATAGGAAGTCATATCAGTGGTTGCTGACTTGGGGCTTTCAAGACTGAAGTCTGGTTTCTACAGAAATCACGTGAAACCTTTGGCCTTTCTTAAAAGTCACTTTTAATAATTATTTGATTTTGCTGCTAACTTTACAAGTTCTAAGTTTACAAGTTTGAGTGATGATCTCTCATTAGTGGATGTTTTAATATTTATACAGCTGCAATTCAAACGCCAATATAATTCAAGGAGAATTTGATTAAAGACCAACATAACTTTATGGTTAAACCAAACTGAACTAAATTAATACTGTTTTTTAATAAACCCAGCCTCAGTCTGACTTTGTCTTTAAAAATTGGTGCATTAAATGAACCAAAACTGAGCAAATGTTTTTTTAATTTGAAGTGAATATGATTTCAAATGTTTTTTGTTTTGTACCCGTTATTAATTTAACCTCTCAAGGCTTGGGGCTGCACGGTGGCACACTTGCCTCACAGCATGAAGGCCCCCGGTTCAAGTCCCGGCTGGGGGACCTGAAAAAAACAACACCAATGGGGGGCCTTTCTGTGTGGAGTTTGCATGTTCTCCCCGTGCATGCATGGGTTTTTTCCGGGGACTCCGGCTTCCTCCCACCGTCCAAAAACATGCTTCATAGGTTAATTGGCAATTCTAAATTGTCCATAGGTGTGAGAGTGAATGGGTGTGTTATGGGTGTATTACCACAGTAATATAACCTACAATGTCAAAGAAAAATAAAACAGGCAGATGAAATGAGATCGCAAACCTCAGTCAGGAGGTTAAGATACCGTAGTTATGTATTGTTAGACAGGATAGACTGAGCCAGAAGCTTTTAAAGGGCAGCATGATGGGGTTGTTTGTGTCTCACCTTGATGGTTTCACCAGTAGAAGAAGCTCATGATGCTGTTATTTTTAGGAAAGCCCTTTCTGGTTCAGTTCCCTAATGAGACTGGCTCCTCCTACCGCCCACTACAGCAGTGAAAAATGCCACTTGGTAATAATTGCCATGGGGATGGCAGAGTGTGCTGGAGCTGGGGGCAGCCTGGCTGAGGTCATGGAGGTGCAAGGCCTGTCATGCATCAGCATCTTACCAAAAAAAGAAAAGAAAAGGCAGTCATGACAAACTTTGTGGAGGAAAAAGCTCATATTTCTGCTGGAGCATCTTCTGTGTTTGGTTTATTTAAGCAGGATGAATGACACTGCTCTGCTTTGACCTTTACAGCTGAACTGATCCCTAAAGGTCAAAGCGTTTAGACTGTGCCCTCCCACAACCATCGCTTTGTGATAGAAATAGAAAACAAAGAGGTCAAAACCCCAAAATAAATAGTAATAGTATCAAATGAAGGGTTAAAAATGAGTGTGCATCCAAAATAATTTAAAAACATAGAAACTTTTTATTACAACAGGACCTCTTCATCCATTTTAAGCAATGTTTTTTTTTTTTTTATCTGAACACATTCATCTTTTTTTCTTCTGTGGAAGTTATTTTTTATTTTAGTCACAGCATTAAAAAATGTCTGGACAAACTCAAATAAGAACACAAATGTTCAACATCATTCACAGTTTAGACAGGATGACAAGAAGGTAGAAAACTCAGCAAGCTATTGAGTTTCATTTGGTAATGTCACGGAAACACCCTCTGAAAAAAAGCAGCGTTACAAACCCTGTTTCCATAGTACATAAGAAATGTTCCTGGAGTCATTCGTGTGTACAAATATCTCCACACACGTATCCCAGAACAGATTTCTAGAAAATGCCCCTCCGACAAACTGACATGTAAAGTCTTCACTCTCAGCTTTCAGTTACACATTCCCCCATCACTTCACTTTTTTTTTTAAACCTCTAATGTGCAAATTTTATACCTGACAAAACACATGATTAGAAAATAAGATCATTTCCTGCACTGAGGTACTGTAATAAACCCTGACAAGCAGAGTGAATCAAGATAAAGTATCTGTATGCTCCGTCTGTAGAAAACCCCTAAAAAGCTGAAAAATGTGAAGATGGCAGCAACTGCACTACCAAAAAAAAAAAAATATATGAAACCTCTCTGTCCTGAACTGAACCACGGATGCTTAATGTCACCGTATGCAAAGAAGAACTCACTCACTGAGTGACACACACAACCCAAACTTACACTTCTACCAAGTTAGAACACACACTTTAGTACATAAAGCAACGTAAGAATCACATTTGAGTGTCAAGCAGTGCAACATGAAAATACTGCTTTAAGATCTATATCCAAACACAGAGATAAATACAACATATGGCAGAAAGCTCAGAGAACCTCAACATGAGTTAGAAAGTTGGCTTGTAGCATAAGATTTGCCTTTTAGAATATTAAAACAAGAATAAATAACTTTTTGGAAAGAAAGAGCTTTGTAAACAGCCTGTTTGTGAGGGTTTAGGCGACAATCTGTACTCCAGGCATGTCCAAAGTCCGGCCAAATGTAGGCCACATTTAAATTTCTACCGTTCCTGTCAGGAAATTAATAAAATACGGCTCCCAGCACTTTAAAGAACCGAGTGTGCAGTTTCTTAACTGTGATTGGCTAAATTACATCCTAAGCTGTTGTAAACCTGTGGCGACAGCTTGTTGCTTCTGACATTCAGAGCCTTAAGGGCCAAACGACAAGAACAGATTTATTTCTGTGATCAAAATAAGATAACTGTTTCTGTTATTTGCCAGTTCACAAGATGTACATTTAGAAGTTTACAGTGAGAATTTAATAGTGAATGGTATGTAACATTTCATATGTACCCAGATTTAATGTGAGCAAAAGTTTTTTCCCAGACAGACTTATTCTTCATTTTATTTTTGGCCTTAAAAAACCAAATTTACAGTCATTTTAGTAAAACATGTATTTAGATATAATTCCTTCTAGGTAAAGAAATAAAAAGTATCCCATTTCAGGAAAACGTTGATTTGTATTTGTTAAATGCTGGCCGAACGGTTGGAGCTCACACATTGTGACCTCACCAAATCGGATCCTCTTTGGACACCCCTGTTGTACACTTCATTGCTGATTATTTTTAGCCTGGCTCAAACACTTAAAACTTAGTTCATTTCTAAAAAACAGAAACCCTTTATTCGATTTGTGGCTGTTTATTCTCCGTATTGCAGTCCTCTTTAAATGTTCTAATGAGTGACTTCTTAGATAAACTCAAGTTAAAGTTGTGTGGAACTGCTTCCTTTTCATTGCTGACCAGTGAAGGCAAATGTTTCTAAAATCACAACCAACCAAGAAAGCTGGTTCTAATCCAACAAGTGTTCCCTAATTTCAACTCAAAAGAGAATTCCCAAAAATGATCCATTCGTTTCTTTGTGGAAATAAAACCCTCTTCTTGCTAAGTATTTTTTTCGTTTTATTAAAAAAAGCTTTTTAAAATATGAATTCACTGAGTCGTTGTGTAAAAGGATAATGCACAGCCAGTGTAACAGTAATTTTCCCCTTTTTTCCCAATCATCAAACACATCACATTGCATTAAGTTGTATGATTTACTTAATCAGTAATTAGAGCCAAAACAATGAAAGATGAGAGAAAATCCCACAAATGAACTGTCCTGACAGTTTTAGCAACGATGGAGAAAGATTCCTGATATTTGTAATATTTTTAGGTCTGTTTTCAGTATATAAAACCTTACAGAACTTACTTGTCTGTATATATGTGGTTGTTTTTTGTGTGTTCGATTTCAATAAACTCTGACATTTCCTCTGCTATTTGTCCAGGAATACGGAAATCGATGGGGATAGGCTGGGCTGGCTCAGAATGAGCCACGGGGCAGCAGGCCTCCCCCTTTGGACTGGAAGTGCTGCGTGAGTTCTGAGGATCCAGGTTGCAGCCGGTGCCCTGAAGAAACTGTAGAAAATTCTCCTCTATGGATCCTTCGCGGCTTGGCAGCCTGTCCTCGACTTCCACCCCAGCTCTGCGAAACAAACAGGGCAGATGCTTTCCCAGCTCCTCGCGGATCTGCCTGTTGAGGCAGCCGTAGAAAAAGGGGTTGGAGGTGAAACAGAAGTAGCCGATCCACGTGACCACCTCCTCCAGAGAGGCCAATGCAGCAGGTGGGCTGGCGGCCAGAGCCGAATACATGTGGAACGTGAAGTAAGGCAGCCAGCAGCAGAGGAACTGCCCGCCTACAGCTGCCAACACCGCTGCAGCCTTTCCTCCCCCGAAGGGTCGATGTGGCGTCGCTCTGTCAGTCCCGGAGCCAGTCCCCGAGCTAGTGACCATCGTCGAACGGCTACTGAGGGACTCTGACCGCTGGCGACGCGGGGTGTCCATCCAGGTAGGCAGGGGGCCGTGGTGCATGGCCGCCACCCGAGCCACTTTGAACATGTTGCAGTACACAACTAGAATGACCAGCAGCGGACACAGGAAATACACCAGCGTGAAGAGGGCCATGAAGGCTAAGCGGTTTGACCCTCCCCCAGTCCAGTGTAGTGAGCAGCGCCTGTGACCCTGAGCCGGGGGGGACGGGACGGCCCCTCCACCGCCTCCTCCAATCCCACCGCTCTCCAGAAGAGGAGTTCTCCCACCTTGGAGGAACCAGGCGATCAGTGGCAGGGCAGACATGGTGAGAGCTTTGACCCAGATCCCCACCAGCACCGAGGCCACCAGGCCAACAGTCATCTTCACCTCATAGCGCATGGGATGTATGACGTAGTAGTAACGCTCCACGTTGATGACAGAGATGGACAGAATGGCAGCACTGACGAGGCACACGCTGAGAAAGAGATAGCTCCTGCACAAAGTCTCACCGAAGAAGGCTCGGCTCGAAAGCATTCCGAGTGGCATCAGTACCAGGGCTGCCAGCAGATCTACCACGCACAGGTGGAAAACAAAGGCAAATTTGTGGAGCTGGGGAGCCTTAGCAATGACCGCCATGACAGCCACGTTACCCGCCACAGCCAGCAGATCCATGAGCAGCATCGCCAGCATGGCTAGCGACTGGGACAGAGCCCAGCCCTCAGGCTGAAAGGAAGCAGACATGTTGGATGTGGGCTGTGGAGGTGTGTGGGAGGAGTTCCACACGGGCTCCATTGAAGGGTGCGGTGAGGCAGGCAGGCAGGATCAGTCACAGCTCCATCACCCATCCTTCAAAGCCAGGAGGTCAGGCCAGAAAGCAATGGCTTGAAATTTAGATCCAAAGTCGCGATGCGCTCCAGACAATGGCGCTGCGATCCAAGACGGCCACGCGCTACCAATTCTGTCCATTCAAGACAAACACCATTTCTGCCATCGGTCACATTTCACCCTGAAATAAAAAGAAGAAGAGGAGAGAATCTGTCTGTATGTTTGCCTGCTCTTTGTACAAATGAGGTTTGGTGACATTTGTGAAAATTAAACAAACTTTTCAAACAGGCTGTTAATGCAGAGTTCTACATTAACAAAAGCAAAACAATCTAAACACATTTAGGGCAGCGTGAATGATAATCCAGAGCTCACCATCATATTAAGACACCTTTAAAGACCTACTCCAATGAAAATGGTGTTTTTGGTGTTTTAACATGTTGTAGAATTTTTCCAAGAGAGTCTGACAGAAGTCCTCAACCGGAACCAGAAGTCCCCCCATATCCCTCCAAAAAAAACGGCATTTCCGCTTCCGAACCCTTTTTGTTTAGGGTTAGGGTAGGTTGTATCATTTCTGCTTCCGGCCAATGATGTAAGGCGCCATGTTGTCTGCAGCCAGGTCCCTCTCTCTACAAGTGGATGTGTCAGACGGGAGCAGAACAGGCAGCTTGTGGCTCACCGTAGTAGCTTCTACGTCACCGCTACAAGCGTATTCCAACACCATTTTTGTTTGCGTCTGCTCCTGATTCACAATGTTTTGAATAAAGAAATACTCACGAATGCGATTTTAAGCTTAATTACCTTTATGTGTCCTCCACCAACAGAAAACTGGAGAGGGACCTGGCTGCAGACAAGAAAGTTTGTTTGTTGCCAGTTAAAATAAAGTTTCCTTTGAGTGATATGGGGAGGGGAGAGTTTCCTTGGTAATGTTAGGTGGGGGGTGTGAGGGGCTGTAAGCTAGTAGGGATGCATTTAAACAGAGGGATGTTGGGAAATGGGGGCGGGTTTCCTCTGCACCAATGGCCCCGCCCACAACTCAGAGGCAAATTTCGACTTAACTCCTGCCGCTCTGCAGAAACTATGTCCTAGGAAACTCTGTTTTTTTTTTTATTTTGGCTAAAAACATCATATTCATAAATAAAAGACCACTGGGGACGCTTTAAAAGTATTTCAAAAGATGATCAGAGGGGGAATTTAAGTTGCAAAAACACATAATTTTATTCACAAATTAATGCATCCTTGTTTTCAGACAGAAAGGGACAGAAGAAAAGGCCTTTTTTTCCACCAAGCAGCAGCGTGTGAAATCTACTTTTCAAGCAAACATCCTCTCAATGCACAAATGCAAGCTCACTGACCAAAGCTAATCCTGTCAGTGAATAGAAAAACACACTCCTACACCTCCTCCCGTCTCTCCATACTTCCAAAGATGTCAAACAACTACAATCAAATGTAAAAAAAACAATGGGATGTAGACATTTAAAGTGGGTTATGAGTGTGTTGGGTTCCATTCACAGGAGCAGGACAAACCATAGCAATCCTGATGAGCTGAAAGCTTGCAAAAGCTGTAAGCACACAGACTGTGCATGCATTAAAAAACATGCTGCTTCCAAAAAAAACCTATGTTGTAGCTCCCATATATTCCATCTGCAACCTAAACATAAAGTAAAAATCAACACCTATATTTACATATACGTTTCAGTGCTTGATTTTTTGTTCTTGTGCTCTAAAACCTGGAACCTAAACAGCTTTTTATTTAAACATTAATGACTAAAGCCAATAAAAATTAGATTCATACTGTTTGTACACTAAAACAATTAGGGTAGCTGTGTCTGTTGAGCACAAAAGAGCGTCCTTCAATTCCAAAGAACCAGAAGCTATAGAGAAGACAGGAGAAAAAGAGCCTTTTTGTACCTGAACCAGAGTTGTGATGCTGCTGTCTGCCTGGTGCTTGGCTCTCTGAAGATGAAACCCCTCATCCAGCTGCCACTGCTGAGGTTCACAGTGGAAACCAATCCCTGTCTCCGCGTCAAAAGCCAGCGTCTTCTCTGGTCCCTCGATCCCCCCGTCATCCGAGCCCCCGGATGACAGCATCTGTGGCGGAAGGGGTTTATCTGTGATGATGCTGATGTAAATGTTCCCGGAGAAGACAGCGGCGTCCTCCCTCCCTCCCTCCCTCCCTCCCCGCTCTGCCTGCACTGGCACACGGTGACCGCAGAGATGGAGAAGGCGGCAGACACGAGCAGGCCCGAGGCCACGCGCGGTCCTAGCGCCCTAATGGGTTCACTGCCTTTACCCCAAAACAGCCGGAGTAAACCTACTCAGGATGTAATTGATGAAGCTCCGCCAACTATCCTGTCAGAGCCCTCACCCTACAGCAATATCCTAGCTGTGTGAAGCTTGCATGCTCTCCTCATGCATGTGTGTGTTTTCTCCAGCTTCCTCCCACAGTCTAGTAACATGTTTCATTGGTTAATTGGTGGCTCCTACCTGTGCTGGTAACCTGCTCTAGGTGAACCTCAGCCAACAGTAGCTGGGTTGGCTCTGAGAGCTCCGTGACCCGGAAAGGGATTCAGCTTGTAAATGGATGGATTTTGAAAGGGTTAAATAATATTATCTTTTCACATTCAGCTATTAAAATATACATGCACATGATTTTTTTTATAACCTACAATGTCCAGCTTTGAGGATTTGTATGGTAAAACAGGATAACTTGTCTCTGTCCTCCAAATTCTACTTTTTGTCTGAATACTCTTTTTTTGTGTGTGTTAAAGTCCCACTCCAATTATCTTTCAATCTATTGTCAGAGTTCCCAGTGGTAATACCGTAATCCATACCGGTAATTGTATAATGAACATGAAATCAGTCATACAATTCGATTGGTAATTGCTTAATAAAACTAAACAGACTAAGCCAAAATGGGCATCCCTGCCTTTAGACCCTCCTTCTCGGTAAGGAAAACCTCCTAAAAAGAAAAAAAAAAACGTATTCCTGTAAAAAGTAAGAATCACATGAAGGAGGAATCCTCCCAGGATGGATAGGTGACGTACCAGAAGAATTATCTTATCTAACTCTACAACTACATGTTTGAATAGTGTATCAGATGGGCTTCATCCAGATGGAGTTGGGGGACGGCTGGGGGCGCGAGACGAGCCAGAGGAGAGGTCTATTATACCCAGAGGAGAGGTCCATTATAGCCAGAGGAGAGGTCCACAGCCAAGTACAGGAGCAGGGACGAGCCAACTGGAATCTGAAATCACTCCCGCTCCCCCGGAGGGCAGTGGGACTGAGGCACAACACATGAATTGCACTGCACCTAACAGAGGCATGGAGAACTGAATGATAAATAAATGATCAGAAATAGAGGAGAAGTAGATGAGCATAGAGGACAGAACCCCAATGCACCATACTTCCCAAGCTTCTAACTTCTAGCAGCCTACTAACAACTATTTATTATTGTAATTACATTTAATTCAAACATGTTAATAGTAAGTTCTATGGCACATGTAATGTATGGTAGTAAAAATGACCGTAATAGAAAATCTACATTTTTAGCATATCAGTCATAATACAATATAGTATTCATCTGAGCAGGGGGCCCTGGGCCTGTTTATGAAACCATGTTCTCTCCTCAAAGAATAGATGTATGTATAATGGATGTAATGAAAATTGTAATTATTCCCCCAAACTTCATTACAGTAGGTGAGGTAGGGGAGTAACAAGTTAAATATTCTCTGATTACTAACGAGTCTGGCAAGAAGCCTGTCAAAAGAGGAAGGTTTTAAGCCAAACATTGAATGTAGAAACTGAATTTTTATGTCTGCTCCTGATTCAAAAGGATTTGAAATAAATAATCAGAAATGCAAATTTAAGATATATTTTCTTTATATATGTCCTTCATGGTCCAATAGAAAAAACACCAAAAATACATTTTTCATCTGAGGGTTTCTTCAAGAAAAGGTTTTCCAGTTCTGGACTTATTGAGACTGTGAGACTCTTTTTGGGCCAGGTTTCAACCTCCATCATCTCAGCTTCTGCAACCAGGACTTCTGTTGCCACGGTGATCCTACAGTTCATGTCATTGCTCTGTATGAGGAGGATGACATCTGAGCTATTGCACATAAGGCTAGTAAAAGAGTGGGCATGAAGCCGCGTGAGACCATTTGACCGTTTTCATTTGCATTTGCAAGGTTCCCCATAATGCAATATTTGCATTTCTTAGAAATTTCATCTCACGCTTGTTGTGCATTTAAAAATAACCCGTTCGATGTGCAGCAACTTTCATGAAGTGATTGATTAATGTAGCTCACTAAAAGCCTCATTATGATCAAATAGCTGGTTAAAAAATGTCCTATTCTGCTTGAAAGAACATAGTTAGTGGTTAATGCAGTATGAACCGTCGGTCGTGAATAATTCTTACCATCAAAGGATCCCAAATGTCCTAAATTAGGTGCTTTCAGCACCAACAAAAAATGGTCAAAGGTTTCTAACTGACCATAAACTATATTTGTTTTTATTTTTACATTAGCTCGCATAAATTGTTTTCTGGAGCCTCAAATGAACATTTTGCTCTAAAATTGTATGTCGTAGTAGAAGAAAAATGTCATTTTCTGATGCATGAATAATGAACATCTATCAACATTTCGGAAAGGAAACCTCAGAAGAAAAAGAAATGAGGCATTTGGGTGGGAAGATTTCATGGAAAGCTTTTACTTACTGCTGATGAAGATGCATACAAATTTATTCTGGTGTTTAGATGAAACAAAATGTGCACAGTTTGGGGTTTCGCTGCAATAGCTTGAAAACAGTGGGACATGTGTGAGGTCTTTTTTGTGCATTTTTCCAGCATCATTGTGTGTTTGTACCTGTACTCAGGCACGCACACACCTGTTTGTGTGTGTGTGTGAGTGTGAGGGAGCGCGTATCAGGTGATGCCTTGCGACAAAAATAGCACAGTCTTGCTCGGCCGGCAGCACCAATCACTGCCACCACAAATACAATGGTTTCCATGGGAACCTTGAAAATAGACTCCACATTTGCACTCAGAAATAGCAAAGGACGCTGCAATAACCCCAGAGAGCCTATACTGCCAATAATAACTACCCACAGATATGGATACACAAACAACAGTACACTCTAAAAATCAAGTCATGCTGTTACATTTACCAAAACATAATTACTGCTGCCTACACAAGCAATCAGCTCCAGTTCAAATGCACTTACAGTATGGGTGTTCCAAAGCAAGGGCAAGCATTAACCAGCTTTGTGTTTAATAACACAAAAACAAAAGCACAAACGAATTGTCACATGAAGCTGCACAACAACTGATTGACTATACAAATGCTGGACAATGCATCTCACACGTCATCTGATCAGACAGCTTTTAAAAGTGAAAATGCACTAGATGGATGTAAAAGCAGAGAAAGAGGTGAATGTTGCCTTGGAGACTCTTCAGAGAGGAAGGTTTTTTATCACAGCAGACAGTCAATATGTCAGGATTCATTGCTTTTCCAAATCTTGGTACCCTTGGAAACTGAACGGTAAAAGTTTTTATTAGAAAAAAAAAAAAGCAATTCCAAGAGAACTCACAAAGATCACCCCGTGCTTTTTTGGACATCAGAGCTGTCAAAACCTAAACTTCCTGCAGCAGCAAAGAGCTTTCACATTTGCATTGAGCTGCACACTTTAAAATGTGGTCTTGAAGGCCATGTTTGCATACATTTGGGCTGTTTTTCCCGATCTATTGGGCTATTAAATCAACATTCCTGGTTGCAGATTTATAATGTAGTTATGTGTGAAAATGGAAACTACAGAATCCACTTTAAAAGACTGAGAATTATGAAACAGACAATGCAATGAAACTGATGTGAAAACCACACAAAAAAGCAACAACAGGGTCAGAGGTCAGAGCTCTGTCTCCCTCTCTGGTCACCAGCGTGAACCGTCTCCAGAGTACTGAATGCACTTCATCTCCCAGCAACCCCAGCGTGCACTTCCAGGATGCCACACACTTGACTCTCATTCACTCAATCAGTCACAGTCTACTTAAACACTGCTCAGTGAGCTGAGCTCAGTGCAAAGTATTGTTTGTGCCACACTGCCTTCATTACCGAGCGGTAAAGCAGGACCTGATCTTCTGTCTCATTACTCTGCCTGCCGCCTGCCTCGACTCTCGTCTGGATCCTGACTACTGTCTCTCCTCTGGTGATCTCATGCCTGTTATCGACTCCTACCTGCCCGTGCCTGATTTAGCTTGTGGACTTTTAGCTAAGTTAATAAACCTGCTGCATTTGAATCCAGCCATTTGCCTGTTCTTTTGGCAGAATACGGCGCCAAACATGGATCCAGCGGCAGGAGTTCATAGCCTGACAAACCAGCGGGGTTTTCTTCTTTGTTGCTGGAGCACAGTCGCCAGCTCCAACGTCTGAACTCCCCGACCGAAGCCATCATGACGCGCCTGTCAGCAACCCGCCTGTCAGCAACTCAGCCTGTCAGCAACTTCCGGTTTCCGGGTTACAGGCAGGGCGCGTGGAGTGGCTCTCTGCGGATACAACTATCTTAAATTACTTAAAAAGTTGATTTTCCCCAAAAAGAGAGCTGACCATGCCCCCCAAGAAATCCCAGGAATATGAAGAGCTCAAAAAAGCTATCGATAGCAGCATTCAAGAAACGCTTAAATCTTTTATGGATCAGGTGTCGGCTAAGCTAACGCCGCTAATGGAGATGTTGGAAGAGTTCCGAAGATTTCGGGCTCAAGACGAGCAACGAGAAAACCGGGTCGACATTCTGGAGAAAAGACTGGACGATGTGGAACAGCAAGTAAGGATGAACAATGTCATTCTCACTGGATTACCAATCAAGCCTGGAGCGAAGCTGAGCGCAGGAGCTAGCACTGATAATGCTAATGCTAGCGCTAGCGTAGCTAGCAGTGCTAATACGGAGCGTGGCGCAGGGTCTCTTGATCAGCAAATATATTCATTACTCACATCTAAAGGGATTTCCCTGGATCTCAATACCATCGAGACCTGCCACCTGCTCCCCAGGAGAAAGGAGACGGATAAACCAGCGATCCTCATCAGGTTTGTGAATCACAAACACAAGCTAGCTCTGATGAATCAACGTAAAAACCTCAAAGGATCCAATGTTTATCTAAACGACCATCTGACCAGGAGGAATGCTGAAATCTCCAAACATGCACGGCTTCTCAGGAAGCAGAAGAAGATTGAGAACACTTGGGTTAAAGGCTGCAGGATTTACGTCAAACCACTCGGTCCACCGGACCGGTCCAAGGTTCTGGTTGTGAACACCATGAAGGATTTTGAGAAGTGCTTGTTTACAATTGTCTAAAACAACATGGAGTAATAAACCAAAGAGTCAAATAATTTCAAGAAATATGACACCTGTATTCATCACTTTCTCCATACGTCTGACGTCACCTGAATCAACAGCAGAGAGTTCTGACCTGCAGACAACTTGACCTCAACTTTCACCGAGCTGATATCAGCTGAAGAAGGATATATGGACCTGAATCTAATGTCTGCAGACATAACATGGAAGAGACTAGAAACTGTTTTGAACCCAGAAGAGCAGCTGTTTTTTCAGCAGAAGATATGCCAACCTTGGATAATTGACTGAATATGGACCCCTTTTACTTTTGTTTTTGTTTTTTTTGTTTTTGTTTTTGTTTGTTCTTTTCTCTCCCTTACAGCATTACCTTATTAAATATAAAAGAAAAATAAAAAAAAAAATAAATAAAAAAAGAAAAAATGAAGATTAATAATAATAATAATAAGTTAATGATATTACTTCACTTGCTCCAAAAATTGACAAATTGATTCAAAAATCTTTCCTAATGTAACATAATTTTGCACATGTTTTTAACTTTTGATACTTGATGAAAGTTTACTATGAAAATCTCTGAAACAGTGTTGTCTATTTTACTGATATAGTATTATGTTCTAATCATATGAATGACTTTTATGAGTAACATATATTTTAGATAACTGATCTGCATTTGCCATGTTGACTTCTAAAATAGTTATTTTTAACATAATAATTAAGTAATTCATCTTTGTCATGTGCTTTATCGATACCTTATGATTCTTAATTCTGTCTGATAAAAACTGGGAACCGGATATTGATAATTCATGTAATAAAATGGTTATAGTATAACGGGGTGGATTTATATAAGTTCGCTTCCTTCCACTCCCTTTCAAGCAATAATTATTAATATGCCTAATTATCCTAAGTCTGATTAGTTATTGTATGAATGTAAAACTGCAGATTGTATTGCTTTTGTGTATTGTTCCTACTTGATTGCTTGAAATAAACCATTTCAAATCAAAAATCAAAAATCAAATCAAATCCGCCGCCACTTCCCCCGTCCTTCATTCATTGTTAACAACTGTCCTCCATCACAGGAGGACAGAGAAAATTCAGTGGGAATTCCAAGCATTGAATCTGGATCTGATCTACTGTGTCCTTACTCTGCCCACCGCCTGCCCCGACTCTCGCCTGGATCCTGACTATTCCTGTCTCTTTTCTGGTGATCTTATGCCTGTTATCGACCCCTGACTGCCTGACCCTGATTTAGCTTTGTGGACTTCTAGCTGAGCTAATAAACCTGCCTGTTGTGACAAACAGCCACTCTAGCTTAATTGATAAATTCCTTAATTTTAAATAAAGATGAGATAAAGATACTTTATGGATCCTAGCTTGGGAAATTGGGTTGTTGCAGCATCTGCATTAGGCTCAAAGATACAAACACACAACAATGGGTGACAAAAGAAAAACCAAACAATCAGAACAAAGAAACATCAGCGAAAAACAATTGATTTGCACAACAGTTCTGGAGAAAAACAGACAGACCCCAAATGAGTTTCTCTATTGCAAATAGATGACGAGTTCTAGCGTCCAATGGAGTGAGGTAGGAATGATCTCCCGTAGCGGTTGGTGTGACAGCAACGCTGCCTAAGCCTCTTGGAGAAGGTGCTCCGCTGACCTTCAAGAACAGGATGGAGGGGATGCTCCGGATTATCCATGAGGCATATGAGCTTATTTGAGGTCCTCCTCTCCATCACAGCTTCAAACGTGTCCATATTGCACGCGATTACAGAGCCAGCTCTTCTGATCAGTTTGTTCAGTCTATTGGCGTCTCTGGCAGCTATACTGCCCCCCCCCCCCAGCAGATCACCGAGAAGAACTGTATTGTCCCTCTTTCCCTCTCCCCTCCTGGGGAGTGGGAGTGCTTCCAGATTCCAGTTAGCCCATCCGCGCTCCTGTTCCTGACTGTGTACCTCGTCCTCTGCTCCTGCTCCTACACCTGGCTGTTGTTCCTGTCTCCGGCTCGACTCGCGCCCCTGACTGTCCCCCCAACTCCGGCTGGATGAAGCTCGTCTGCTGGACTTTAAACATGTAGATGTAGAGTTAGATAAGTTAATTCTTTTCTATGAGTTCTGGTACATCGCTTGTACGTCCTGGGGGAGGATCCCTTCTTCATGTGGACACCCCTGAGGTTTCTTCATTTTTTTCCGGAATCCGGTTTTTTAGGAGTTTTTCCTTACCGCGATGGGGGGTCTAAGAGCAGAGATGCCAGTATAGCTTAGTCAGTTTGTTAGTTTATTTTAGTATTTTCCTATTGACTCTTTGTATTCATGATCCTTTTGAGTTCATGTTTTACTTCAAAGCCCATCGAGACGACTGTTGTTGTGATTTTGGGCTATACAAATAAAACTGAATTGAATTGAATTGAACTGAGTGCTGGCCACAACAGACTGGTAGAACATCTCAAGCATCCTGCTGTACACATCAAAGGACCTTAGTGTCCTCAGGAAGTGGAGTCTGCGGCTGGGGCTGGCCTTCTCATACACAGCAGTGCTCCTCTACCTCACTCCTATACCTCTGCCACATCCCTGCCCAAGATGCTGAGAGGCTGGGAAGCTGGTGGTTTCTTCCTGAAGTCCATCACTATCTCTCTGGTCTTTTCCACATTGAGCAGCAGTTGGTTTACTCCAGCCCACCTCACAAATGTATCCACCAGTTCCCTGTGCGCCTCCTCCCACCCACCATTAATGCAGCCGACAACCGCAGAGTCATCAGAGAATTTCTGAAGATGGCAAGACTGAGTTATACTGGAAGTCACTGGTGTACAAAGTGAACATGAAGGGAGAGAGCACAGTGCCCTGTGGGGCCCCCACACTACTCGTCACCACGTCAGACAGGACACTGCCCAACCAGAAAAACTGCAGCCTGTCTGACAAGTAGTCAATGATCCAGGAGACCAAGGCCCCATCCACATCCATCAGCTGCAGGTTCTCATCAGGGCTGGATGGTGTTGAACGCACTGAAGAAATCATAGAATGTGACCCCGCCTACACCAATCATTTACATCCAGAATTTGGACTTCTGACTGCAGCTGTAAATACGTCCAGTCAACTTTTTATTGATTACTAAAGAAGGTAATGTTTATCGAAAAGCCATAAATTGTAGGTTTAGGTTTGTTTGTTTCGTCATTTTTAAAATGGACAAAACATTTTCCTGTGCTTGATTCCTTCAAGTTTATTTTACCAAGACGAGTAACTTCTCCTAGTTCAGGGGTCTGGACCTGAGGCTCCAGAGCCACATGTGCCTGTTTTCACCTTACTATTGCGGCTCTGTGGCTATATGGCTAAAGAAAAGAAAAGAAAAGAATATTAATTTAAAAAAGGGTCAGCATTGATTTAATTTAGATTAGTAAAGTTTATAAATTTATGGTTGAAGTGCACCTAAAAGTAAAATAAACTAACCTCAAGAAACCAATGAATTAATGTTTATGTTGGGGTTAACAGCAGTGGTAAATAGGAAAAATGATGAGGCCTCACCACAGCAGAGCTAACGGGAGAAACTGTCATTCCTGTTTTACATCATTTAAAACCATAGGGGAACCTTAGCTGCCCTGATGATCCTGTTTGTCACAGGAAGTTGTTTATTTTGAAAGGAAGTCCTGTCAAAGGTAAAAAAAAAAAAAAAAGCGATTTCACACTTTGTAAAAAAAGAAATATAATTATTCATTATATAAAAAAACATGTAATTAGTGCAAAGTTGTATCACGTTTCCTATGGGATAAAATAGGATTTCATGGCTCCTGATCAGAGAGACTAAGGCCTAAATGGCTCTTTTACTCTTCAAGGTTGCAGAGTGCAACACTTCCTTCACCTCTATAGACCCTATAGAGGGGTGGGGTGTTCCTATTGACCCCCATGTCTTTTTGATTTTTTCATTTGGTGCTTTTTAAACTTACACAAAGAAAAGCAGAGACGGTAGGGCTGCATATTTGTGTTTGAATGCCCACAAGTGAGACCAAAAGGGTTAAATTAGCTTCATGGTTGTTTTTGAACTGATTTTATTTAATTTTTCACAACAACTACTTTTTAAACTACTTTCACTTTTTTCCCTATAATTTCATAGTTTTAATAAACCCTTAACATCTTGACAAACATGGAAAGTACAAATACAAATCTTTTGCTAAAAAATGTTTTTTCTACAGCCCTAAAATGTTGTCAGTTTAAGTAACACATCCCATCTCTCACTATGAAGCTATAAAGTTATGTCTTGGCAAAACGTATTAATGTTCTTAGGTTTTAAAACATGTTTTACAAATACTGTGAAATGTATCACAAAAACCTTTTAATTTCATCACTGATTTCATTGGGTTTAAGTTACCAAAATTGAGAAAACTATTTTTATATATTTTTATGACATTCCTGATTTAAGGTAAAATTTTGCATGGATTCTTTTCTCCAGATGTTCAAATGTGTTAAATTCCTTTAGTCTATTCTGCAACTTCCTGCTCTGCAGCAGAACTCGAAGCTGAATTTCCTGCCCACACCAGAAGGTGGCAGTGTAATCCCTGTTTTCATTGTTCAGGAGGGACAAAAGGTAAAAGCCAAAAGGAGATTTTCATCTTCATTTATTTATTTATCATATGGTCCGGTCGTGTCCATCATGCACAGAGACACACATTTACATAGACAACTTCAGAGTTAATAGTAGAAAACTACAATAACCATCTAACTTTAAAAACTATTTGGAATTTTTAATGGAACTTTAGTTGATAGGAAAGTTGTACAATATCAATAAATAAATAAAAAACAGATGGAATTGAACAGTGGATCGAGTTTTGCTTTTTCAGTTGAGGTACATCACAGAGTACATTACTGTGGGAAACAGATGGAAAATTGATCATCTTCGGTCCAATCACTGGCTTAAAAACCAATTAGTATAACCCTTGTGCTATCTTGTGGGGCCTCCAAGGCACGTTAACATTGGGAGGTGGGGTCATCTAGACCCACTAGACAGAGCTCTGAACCTTTGTTCTTCAATGATTTGTGATCTTCACTGGTGTCCATGGATTACATGAAATCCTCTCCACCTTTATCCACCTTTGTTATGGTAGGGAGAACACATCAATGGAAGGGTGGCAAGTGGTCGTAGCAGATTTTTAAAAAAGCAACAAGCGCAGCGCACTGTCTAGTGGGGTCTAGATGACCCCACTCCCAATGTTAACGTGTCTCCAAGCCATAAAATAGCACAAGGGCTAAAGACAGCAACCAGATTATAATCTCATTCCCAAAACTGTATAATCTATTCTCTTCAAGCAGCTTCTCACAGTGTATTGCTGACTTAAAGGGTCAACCCCGCCTACAGGCCCGAATAAGACCAAAGCAAATCAAAGAAGCTAAAAAAGTGTGTTAAGAATCAGAAGATTGGTTAAAAATCACATTTCTGGTTGTTGACTACCTCTTTATTTGAAATATTAATACTACTATTGCTTTGTGTGACTGCCTCACTCCTGCAGGTTATTTACCATAAACAGGAGCTGAATGTTCTCAGGCGGGAGCCTGAATCAACACTGATATTTGATGCTTCCCAACTCAACAAACATCTGACTGGATCGGCCTCAACCTGAAACTCAAACCTGAATCACAAGCGGCCACGTAAAAGGAGAAGCACTTTAATCAGGATGAGGGGAAATGACACACATGGAAAGAGGTAAACAAGCTAAACTATAAGTATTTATTAGTTAAAAGACTACATAACTGTTATAAGGTATTTTTACTTTAAGGATCAGAAAACTTTTAAAATTCCTAAAATTTGGTTGCAAGATTTATTTTAGCATAAAAAAAAGTTTAAAAATTTACAAAGCAAAAGTTTGGAAACCAAAAAATTCCAGACTGGTTCCATCTTTAACATGAAGATCTTTAAAAAAAAAAAAAAGTTAAAAGAAGAAGAGACAGACTTACTTGGCAAAACTGTCAATAGCTGTTTATGATAAAAGAATAGTGCTTATCGTAGCTTTATTTTGAAACCTTGTGGGCCACACCCACCACACAGAAACCTACTAAAAGAATAAGAGACAACAAATTAGATCACACTGAGACAGTGTTTAAAAAAAGAAAAGTACTTGTTCAGCACTTTGGTACCTTCTTTGAAGGCCCAAAGCGCTGTACAGTAACAGTCCCTTTAACCCAGGGACACACACACTGATGGCGCTTCCACTGCAGAACACCGGCACCAACCCATCCCCACCAGGACCCATTGGGGTTTGGTGTCTTGTTGAAGTGGGTCTTTGAAGAGGTTTAATGTTTCTTTTTGGTTTCAGTGGTACCTGGTACTGGTGGAGCGTCTTTAGACGACATGATGGACAGCTCCAATGTTGCTCACCATTTCTGTTACAGTACCTCTGGCCGTCGCATTGGTCTCCGTATTCGACCCTTAAACGGTGAGCTGCAGACACAGCCATGCTCGGGAACCATTTGGTGGATTAACCCCCCAATCCAACCCTTTAATGCTGATTGTCAAGCAGTGAGCCAAAAGGTCCCATCTAAAGAGGTATGCCACAGGTATGCCGCAGACCAGATTTGAACTCACAACCTTCTGGTCATAGGGTGGACACTCTACCACAAAGCCACTGAGCTGGTCGAGCTATTGCAACACTACTGGGCTGTTGGACGAGTAATGTTAGGTTGGGGGTGTGAGGGGCTGTAAGCTAGCAGTAGAAGAGTCAAAACAGCAGAATGAGACTGTGAAGGTTGTTTGGAAGTTGTTTGCCCACAACTCAGAGGCAAACGTCGTTGAATAAACCTCTGCGGCTCTGCAGAAACTATGTCCCAGAAATAACAAAAGGCTTTTTTTAATTAGTTCTATGTTCTACAACTTGGTTTTTAGACTTTGGCTAAAATGGCATAATCATAATTAAAAGACCTCTGGGAGCACCACTCCATTTTCAATCATTGTTAAAAAAGTAAACTAGAAATATTCTTTACTGATTGAATATTAATTATTAACATCATAAACGTAAATTATTGCTGAGATCTTTTCCTCAGACATTTCAATTCTTCATATTTTACATTTTCTTGTCTTGATATCCCATAACAGTTTCTGTAAAGTGTCAATCATAAACCAAAACTCTGCCACTTTACACCACAGACATTTTAAACAGTTTTTAAAAATGCTTCAAATATTGAGTATTGTGCGTTTCCACAGCGACCGTCTGCTCTTTCCTGTGAATCACGTCTTCCTTTTGCCTCATAAATCACAGCTGTGTTATTGATCTGTCCTCCTCTGCATGCAAATCACGTCCTTCATGGAACATTGCAGGTCCCACATGGACTGTCCTTTAGCAAGGTGATGAGATGAGGCGGGGGGGGGGGCATGATCAGAGTAAAAGGGTAACTGGGTGTTGGGGGAAATAGCCACCCTTTGAATACAGAAATACACCAAATAGCTCTGGGATAAACACAGAGACAGTCTTTTTCTGCCTATCCCATATTTCAAAGAGGAAAATCCCTGTTAGATTCGGACATTCTGAGCTGGTTGGATCTAGGAGGCAGGAGGGAGGTGAGACACCCCCCTCCCGGCTCTCTGATCAGCGCCTCCTCCCTAGAGAGCAGCTGTTGTCCGACGCCGTGACTGGCAGAAGGAGCCGCTGCTGCTGACATGAGGAAGAGGCGCCGCTCCTGCGCTGGATCCTCTCTGCGAGCGTTGCTTTGGCCGGCCTAAGGTAAGGTGGGACGTCTGCCCCCCTAATCCTTTATGTTGAAGCAAAACAACCCTCTGCTACAGGACTGAACTTTTCCATCAGTGCAGCTGCAGACGAGCTGCAGGAGCAGAATATTTGTTTATGGCTGTTAGTTTGATATCTCAGCTGCACTGATTTCTTAATACTGTCCCAACAGCTTGCAGACTGTTCTGCAGTGTCTAATCCTGCACCATGGGGGCCCCACTCTGCAGATGCATCACTCCTGCAGGGTTGAGGAAATGCCTTTTCGCCCTTCTGCAGCTTTTATTGTTATTGCCATCAGTGAGCGTCCAGAGGCAGCCAGTAGGCCCCCCCTTGGACTGCAAAAAGACTTGTGTGTGTGCTAGTAACATCATCAGCTGCTCTAAAGCAAATTTAAGCAACATTCCCACCTCCCTTCCACGATACACCACCGTGCTGGACCTCAGCTTCAATTCCATCACCAGGCTTCGAGCTGGCTGGACCTCCACACGTCTGGACAGCCTGCAGAGGTTACTGCTCAACAACAACGGCCTCAACTTCCTCTCCTCCGAGGCCTTTCTGCATGTGACCAACCTTCAATACCTGGACCTTTCCTTCAACGACCTCCGTCAGTTGGACGAGTTGATCTTTGAGCCGCTGGAGCAGCTCCAGGTGCTGCTTCTGTATAAGAACAACATTTCTCAAATAGACCGCAGTGCCTTCTCCGGGCTCATACTTCTGCAAAGGGTCTACCTGAGCCACAACCGCATCTCACGGTTCCCCTTGGAGCTGGTGAAGGAGCAAACCCGCCTGGAGAGTCTGAAACTACTGGACGTTTCCTCCAACCGCATCAAAAGCCTCCCCGTCAGTGACCTGCTGGCTCTGCCTGCCTGGATCGGCTCTGGAGTGTTCTTCCACAGCAACCCGCTGAGCTGCAGTTGTGAGTTATATGACTTGGTGGCGCGCTGGTACCTCAAAGATCTCACCTCGGCCATGGACTTCACAAGCAGCCACACGTGCGTGATACCCAGCCTGCGTAAAACAAACATGCTCATCCTGGATCTGCACAGGGCTCACTTGAATTGCAGTGAGGTCAAAGGTCTGAAAGAGGAGGCCTATCTGGGACAGTCCCTGGTACTGGAGTGTGACACGAAGCAGAGGAGCATGCTGAAAAGATGGGAACTACCCGGAAATGTCACACCGCCACAGGAAGTCACACGGGCTGTGATGCGCTCTGACGGGAGCCTCCTCATCGAGGCTCTCAAAGTAGAGGACTCTGGAATCTACACCTGCTACGCCACAAGTGACTCACTCAATGAGACTCTGCATGTAACTGTAGTGGTGTTTAACTCCACTATGAGCGGTGGGCTGGAGAACATTAACACAGCCTACACCACCCTGGTCGGGTGCCTGCTGAGTGTGGTCATGGTGCTCTTTTATCTGTATTTCACTCCCTGCCGCTCCGCCTGCTGCACAGATCAGGACGCCGAGAAGGACGACTTCAGAGGAAGTCTTCACTCCTCAGCTGAAAACCTTTCTCAGGCCGGCAGACATGCAGCCGTGCCGGAGCAAAACGGGAATCTGAATCCCATCGGAGAAGAGAACGAGGAAGAAGACGGGAGGAAGAGGAGAGGCTCGGACAGTGAGTCAGTGTGCTCTGATGCTCCCATGGTGGTGTAAACCACAGCTTGGAACGTGAACAATACTTCAGAGTTATGAACCTCAAAACGACGCTTTGGTTGGCATTTAGAGTAGAAAAAAAAATATTATTATTGCAAAAAGCTGCATTTTGAAGATAAAGATCAGGCTAAATGTAGCTAAAGTGTGAATTTAAGGAATCACAGCTTAAAAATATTGATATGATTTGAGGTGATTGAAACATTTAAGCATGGAACATTTTCACAAAGTTGCAGCATGAAGACCCACTCCGATCATCTTTTGATCTGTTTTAAAAGCGTTCCCAGTGCTCTTTAATTTATGATTTCAAAAAACCTGTGAGCAGAGTAAGCCCAGCTCTACTTCCCGACATCCCTTTGTGTACACACTCTCCCACTAGCTAGCAGCCCCTCACAACTTCAACTTAACGTTTTTGATACAATAATAGCGAGGAGGTTCGTAACAATCCAGTGCTACAGTTTTGATCCAGATTCCAGCTGGGACGAGGAGAACAAAGACGCACATGATCTGTTTGTGGATGCATCCGAACGGAGCG
Source organism: Oryzias curvinotus (assembly GCA_023969325.1). Lineage (NCBI taxonomy): Eukaryota > Metazoa > Chordata > Actinopteri > Beloniformes > Adrianichthyidae > Oryzias > Oryzias curvinotus. Next base: position 1,973,616 of record CM043710.1, on the reverse strand, counting down.
GAGCAGGGAGCTTGTGGCTTGCCGTAGTAACTTGCACGTCACACAGAAGCATTTTTTTTTGCCTGCTCCAGCTTCACAACCATTTGAAGAGTGAAATACTCAAAATTGCTTTTTTATTTCTTAGTTTTCTTTAGAAATGCCACAAGAGCATGTTAAAAACACCCTAAACACACTTTTCATCGGAGCGGGTCTTCAAAACGTTGAATGTTTTTTGGTTTCAGTAACTCAACCTGCTGACTGACTGCATGAGGCGGAGCTTCTTTAGAGGCGAGGATGGTTGCGAAAAGAGGAAACTTTTGACCAAAGTTCCTTAAAGTTGAACTCATTGATCCAGAACTTCCAGAACCCAACTGTTACTGCATGATACTCAGAGGCTGAGCTTCTACATCCCTGCTTTACTACAGGTTTCGCAGGATGTGATGTTATAGCAATTATCCTTATGCAATATTATCAACAGCTTAATAGTTGTATGATAAATGAGTACATATGTCTGTGTGTATGACACCGTCGACACTCTACTGTGATGAATTATTGCTTTTAAAATGTAAAGATTTCAACTTTATGTTAGAAATCGATCCTTGTCATTTCAAGTCTAAGGACCAGTCTTACATCTCATTATCCAGATTTTCAAAAGTATTTTTTAAATCAGTTTCATCAAAAATGTAACGTGTCAATAAGAAAAAGACTCATCAGACAATTTAACGACTAGATTAATTGCTTTGAATCATTTTCATCAGAGCATTTTAGATATCTGCCACGTGGAAAATGTCAATTAGATGATTATTTAATGTGTCTTTTTATCATGCGTTTAATAATGCAGCATATTAAAATAAACATTTGAACTGAACTATGCATTGTTACTGGTTGTGTTTATTGACGTTGAAGCAATTTTGAGAGGACAACGCTGTTAAAATGTCTGCTTTTTTTGTACGAGTTGCAAGCCCGTTTGGGTGAACAGGTTAATGCAGCTAACATGTAGCAGTGTCTGAATGCGTTTTTTTTTTTCATGTTACCAGCAGCGTTTGGAGTCAGCGTGGTCACATGGTTTGTTTTAGCCCTATCAGTCTGCCTTTTCACGAGTTGCAAACGCGCCTAACCCTTCTAATGCGGCTAGTGTGTAGTGAGTTACAAACAAGTTCTAGAATCACTGAGACTTTAGTTACTTTAAGTCTCTGGCAAACTTAGCTCTGATGGTTTTTGTCTGGCTTAAAGCACTTTATAGTTGAGTGCATGTTATTAAATGATATAAGTTCAAAAGTTTCCCATTCACTGACGGTGTGCCTTGTGATCCGGTGCGCCCTATAGTGCAGAACATATGGTATGTTTGCATTTACCCCATAGGCTTTGGCTGATTTTCATCTGAACAGACCAAAACATCTGACTCCAGACCTTTCACTGCAGAGAAAATGTAGAGCGGTTACCGGCTTTGCATCTGTTGGTCCACGTCATAACCCTATGATGCAGTGACTCAGCAAAAGCAGCATTGAACCCACATTTTTACATACCGGGACGTATCCAGTTACAACATGAGGCCCGAACTCACAGACATCCACTGGGGGAGCGTGCTCACACACTGCATTAAAGAGGAATGGCATGTTGGGTCACGTTTCATGGGGAGTTGTTTGGTTTGTTGGGCTTTGGTGTTTAATGGCAGCATTGAAGTCAAGGTTTTTAAGCGCAAGGTTGGAATAAAAAAAATAGAAACAGAAAAGCTAAATTGTTTTTAATGAAAGAAGAGTTACAGGCTTTTCCACAGAAGGTAATCCAATAATCTATAGAATAACAAAGATTATTTAGACGTGAGGAGATAAATAAACGTACTAACCCTTGTGCTATCTTGTGGGGTCATCTAGACCCACTAGACAGAGCTCTGAACCTTTGTTCGTCAATGATTTGTGATCTTCACTGGTGTCCATGGATTACATGAAATCCTCTCCACTTTTATCCACCTTTGTCATGGTAGGGAGAACACGTCAATGTAAGGGGGGGTCATCTGGACCCCATAAGATAGCACAAGGGCTTTTTTTTCTCTTGTTTTAATACAGCAAACCATACACTTGTACCTCAAACCATCACAAATATAGTGGGAAAGAGATAGTTTGGAGACATAAACACAGTCACCAATCAAATAAACCTTGAATCATATTTTGCAAAATCTAAAATATTCTTGACTCTACACCTGAAGGTGTGAGTTTTTTTGTTTGTTTTTTTTGTATAGGAAGCTTGACTCGGTGTGGAAATGCACAAGAATTCCAATGTTTATGTGCTGCGATGTATCTGTGCATTCGGCACATAAAACTCTCCTCTAACAACGATACAAAGGCCGGGCTGAAGTCTTCTCCTGAACCCTGGATAGTTTTCTTTCCAATCCTAAACGTAGCTTGAGAAGAGTCGGTCAAAATGATCTCTACTAAAAGCTGTTTGCTTTAGAGACAAACAAACACAAACACACAGACTTGCTGAATGTCTTTTCTGTTTTTCAGCCTCATAAATAAAGTAGCAACTTTTGACCCAAAGGTTTTTGGTGTTTTTTTCACGTGTTAAACCGAGTGAATCCAGGCTAAAGGTCACCTCACAGAGGTCAAACGCCACAGCAGACGCTGCAACTGGAGGAATACCGTCCACTAAAGAGAGTCTAACAATAGATCAAACTGTGTCTACACAACAATGTTTTCAATAAACTCCAATAGGATGAAGTACAAAAGCAGACACAACAAATACATGAAATGAAGTTTAGTTTGTCAGTGTAGATAATACACAATTTAAAGACTAATCAAACATTTGCTGTGGTGCAGTGGTAGGTTGGTCAACCTCTGATCGAGAAAATTGCAGGTTTGATTCCCGCCTGGCCCCTCCATTTGTTGCAGTGTCCTTGGGTAAGACACTGAACCCCACCTTGGCTCTGTTGGGAGGTTGGCACCAGTGTTCGGCAGCAGAGCCACCATCAGTGTGTGAATAGGACTGTGACTGTCAAGCGCTTGAACCAGTTTTCAATGATCAGTGGACGCAAAGACACATTTCTGGCCAAAATGGAACCCCATAAACTATGGGGGTTGAACTCTACCATCCAAAACACTGGTTGTATCCTCAGAAACGACATGTTTCACATCGGAGTCCTTATTGCTGTGCTGTGTAGAATTCAGAGCTGCAGTGCTGTAACCATCTTCTGTTTGGACACGTATGTCTTCAACAACATTAAACAAACACAAAGTGAATATTATTCTACTCTGGTTTAAAAAAAAAATGCAGTAAAGTCTGGCCGTGGTTTGAGAGAGACCTGAAGAGTGCTGCAGATCATGAGGAAAAGCCAAACCTGTCTGATGACGGGATTTGAACAAAATAGTTCAATAAACATAATAAACAGAAAGGAATCAAAAAAAGGAGTGGGTAAAAGCAAAATGTTATTAGATCCCACCCCCAATCTTACAACATTTAATGCATTTTTACATATTAAACTTGTGATATTGTGATTGGTAGAAACAATGGGAACAAATCACTGAGATGTTAATTCTCTATTTATTCTAAATGAACAAAACGTTTTTAGTTTGCAGATGTTCAGCATAAACAGACACTTTTAGCTCTTTAATTGAAATTATACGTCTTACAGTGTTGAAAATGTTCTGCAGGAAACAGTTTGGACTGTTTTTATTTGTATGAAATGAGTGTTTTGTTTTTTTAAAACTGGCACATTTACATATCGCCAAACATGGCGCCTGTGTTTGGCAGCGGAGCCGCCACCAGTGTGTGAATGTGTGTGTGTGTGTGTGAATGTGTGTGTGTGTGTGTGACTGGGTGAATGTGTGTGAATGTGTGTGTGTGTGTGTGTGTGTGTATGTGTGTGTGACTGGGTGAATGTGTGTGAATGTTTGTGTGTGTGTGAATGTTTGCGTGTGTGTGAATGTGTGTGTGAATGTGTGTGTGTGAATGTGTGTGTGTGACTGGGTGAATGTGTGTGTGAATGTTTGTGTGTGTGTGTGAATGTGTGTGTGTGTGTGTGACTGGGTGAATGTGTGTGAATGTGTGTGTGTGTGTGTGTGTGTGTATGTGTGTGTGACTGGGTGAATGTGTGTGAATGTTTGTGTGTGTGTGAATGTTTGCGTGTGTGTGAATGTGTGTGTGAATGTGTGTGTGTGACTGGGTGAATGTGTGTGTGAATGTTTGTGTGTGTGTGTGAATGTGTGTGTGTGTGTGACTGGTTGAATGTGTGTGTGAATGTTGTGTGTGTGTGTGACTGGTTGAATGTGTGTGTGTGTGTGAGTGAATGTGTGTGTGTGTGTGTGAATGTGTGTGTGACTGGGTGAATGTGTGTGTGTGTGACTGGGTGAATGTGTGTGTGAATGTTTGTGTGTGTGTGTGAATGTGTGTGTGTGTGTGACTGTGTGTGATGTGTGTGTGAATGTTGTGTGTGTGGTGAATGTGTGTGTGAATGTGTGTGACTGGGTGAATGTGTGTGTGAATGTGTGTGTGTGACTGTAAAGCACTTTGGGCCTTGAAGGTAGAAAAGCGCTATATAAGTATACGCCATTACCATTTACCATATTTCCTTTTTTGTGTTCAATCTGTGGCTGTATGTATGATTTGTTGTGTATTTGATGACATACAGTACAGACCAAAGGTTTGGACACACCTTCTTGTTCAAATGAATGGGAAGGTGTGTCCAAACTTATGGCCTGTCCTGTAAATGACTACAATGAAACCAAACATCAGCACTTGATATGAGTACTTGCAGCGTTCTTAAAACAAAAGAAGACAGAAAACAATTAAGACAAAAAAGAAAGAAAAGAAAGTGGGTTTAAGTTTCCCAACGGTGAAACTTGGGTTCTTGTTGTCTGTCTGACCCTCAGTCGTGTTTCACTTCAGGGACCGAGTTTCTCGTTAAGCTAATGGTTTGCTCACTTACGGCTGAGATGGAAAACCGCACTGAGTGCTGGAGCGGAAACGGGCCGCTGTACTCCTCTTCCCATCACATTAACTCACTTCTGGCAATATACATACATTAGTGAGCTCTCTGTGTGCCATGGAGGGACAGCTAAAACCGTTTCGAGGCTGCGTCAGATCTAAGATATTTACCGTTTCCAGAGGTCTTTTAATTATGATTAGGATGTTTTTAGCCAAAATAAAAAAACAAAAACTGGTTTTGTTTTCTAGGACATAGTTTCTGCAGAGCGGAGGCCGTTCAACAGAAATTTGTCTCTAGGCTTTGGGCGGGACTGTTGGCATGGAGTAGGCCCACCCTCTTCCCATCATCCGTCTGTTTACGTGCTCTCCCGCTACATAACAGCGTCTCACACACCCGACCTAACATCAGCGGTGCAACCACATTTGCGAGCAATATTGGAGCAATCCAGCCGTATGATTAAGATCCAGATTCCAGCTCAGACCAGGAAAACAGAGACGTTCATGGATCTGTTTGTCTGACAGTGGATGCATCAGAATGGAGCAGAGCAGGGAGCGTATGGCTTATGGAGCCTCAAATTGTTCATAATTAAAAAGTAAATATGACCATGTGCAATCACACAATCAAACAATAAATCTCTCCTAAATGTATAAAAAGATCATGTAATCGTGAAAAACCCTGCACACAGATTTTAAATTATTATGTGATTGCACAAGGTCATATACATTTTTGATTTTGATTTTGAAATGGTTTATTTCAAGCAATCAAGTAGGAACAATACACAAAAGCAAAACAATCTGCAGTTATACATTCATACAGTAACTAATCAAACTTAGGATAATTAGACATATTAATAAATATTGCTTGAAAGGGAGTGGAAGGAAGTGAACTTATATAATCCCACCCCGTTATACTATAACCATTTTATTACATGATTTATCAATATCCGGTTCCTAGTTTTTATCAGACAGAATTAAAAATCATAAGGTATCGATAAGGCACATGACAAAGATGAATTACTTAATTATTATGTTAAAAATAACTATTTTAGACATTATTCATCCTTACTTGCTGTTCCACATCGTCCAGTCTTTTCTCCAGAATGTCGACCCGGTTTTCTCGTTGCTCGTTTTGAGCCCGAAATCTTTGGAACTCTTCCATTAGATCCATGAGTGGCATTAGCTTAGCCGACACCTGATCCATAAAAAATTTAAGCGTTTCTTGAATGCTATCGATAGCTTTTTTGAGCTCTTCATATTCCTGGGATTTCTTAGGGGGCATGGTCAGCTCTCTTTTTGGAGAAAATCAACTTTTTAAGTAATTTAAAGATAGTTGTATCCGCAGAGAGGCACACCACGCGCCCTGCCTGTAACCCGGAACCGGAAAAAACTCCATTTCCACTATACATTTTTTATTATGAACAATTTGGGGTTTCGTAGCAGCTTGTATGTCACACTTAAGACTTTTCAAATGGCATCTTTTCACAACATTTTGAATAAATAAATACTCAGAAGTGCTTTTTTAATTCTAATTTCCTTTATTAATGTCCTTCATCATGAAAAAATGTTACAAACACAGTTTTTGTTGGAGTTTAAAGGGTTGTATTGTTTTGCCCTTTGTTTAGGAAAGAGGGGTACTAGTTGAGGGCATTTTTGTGAATGAGACCTCCGTCACTGCCTGCTTACTCGCCTCTTGAGGTCTGCGGGGGCAGCTTTTTCATGTTACTGTGTTTACTCACAATCAGGCGTGGGGGCTGTTTGTAAAATGAACCCCAACAAAGCAGAATCTTTTAGGGTTGGGGATCACAAACAACCGGTTCCACGGATGCTCGGCAGTTCCAGGGTTGTGCTCCGGGCGTTCAAAGGCGTCATGACATTCACTCTCTTTATAAATAAACTAGCAGATTATAAATAGAAGACGTGCAGCTGTCGGCGGAAAATCTCCATCAGCAGAAAAGCCAGCCGACAATGAAGGACTGTGGTTGAAGGACTGAATTCTGAGTGAGATGACTCATCCTCTGCTCAGCCCCCCCCCAGCACAATGACAAAGATGCAATGAGAAAAGCTCTTTGGGGGAGTGACTGCCATCTAGTGGTCTCCTGTAGCCTGATGGGATTCACAAACATCCATAAATCTCCAGAACTTGACCCTTTCCGGGTCACGGGAGCAAACCCAGCTGCTGTGGGGTGAAAAGGCGGGACACACCCTGAACTGGGCTCCAGCCTGCAGCAGAGCCTCACACGCACGCCTACAGGCAACTTAAAGTCACACATTCACCTCTGAATTAACCTCAGCCAGTGGGAGGAAGCCACAGTTCCCAGAGAAACCCACCCATGCTCCAGGAGAACATGCACACCTCTCTAGGTTCCTCTGTCATCAGACACAGTTGTATTTGTTCACAATCTTTCTCAATTTTTCACATTCGAAACATGTCAGGTATGTGAGAAATCACAACCGTGTCTGAAGAACTACCCTGTCAGGTAGGACTCCAGACACTATGAACTTTATTGAACTGATACGAGAACATGCAGACGCTACACAGCTGGGTTTGAATCAGGCGACACTCGCTGTGAGGCACGGGTGCAAACCACTACACCACAGTGCAGCCTCCATTCAGAAACACGAGAAACCAAAATTCCACCTAGAATTTCTTTATTTTCCACAATTTTGCTTAAATACATTTATATATATATATATAATTTTTTATGTTTTTTTTAGATATAGATATTTATGTATAAATGTTATATTTAATGTCCCGTTTGCTGAAACAATAAAGGGAAGATTCTTTTTGTTTTTTTTTAAATAAATAATTTCATTATAAAATGAAATTTGTCAGAATGATCAATATGACCTTTTTTCTTCACATCAGTAAACCAACAAAAACAGCTGAATCAGACCAAACTATGAGTGGAAGCAGATGTGCTTCTTCTATTAAAGGCAGTCGTCAAAAATCAAACGATGCAACTGAGAGAGAAAATCTGCAGCTCTGATTCTTTGACACAAACATTGATGGTGATATAAAGTATAAATAGGGTCATAGTAGATTTCACCTGTTTGACTTTAGCTTTAGATAAAATGATAGACGCATGTTTAAACGCAGCATTTATTAAGCTGATCTAGACTGAAGTCCGGGACTGTGGTAGAGTGGTTTTCCTGCTTGATTGTGATTTCTTGATTCTTGATTCATATTCAGTCTCTTCATTCAGCAATAGATTCCATTCTGATCAGAACCGGATATGGCAACTGTGTAAAATACTCTATTACCAAAAGTATTCACTCGCCTGCCTATGAACTGCAGTACCATCCCATTCCAAACCCACAGAGCTCTATATGATGTGGTTCCACCTTTTATCAGCTACTACAGCTACGGCTTTTCTGGGAAGGCTGTCCACGACGTTGAGGAGAGTTTATAGCAATATTTGACCTTTCTTCCAAAAGTGTCGTCTGAAACGTTACGTGACCCTGACAGCCTCCAACCCCAGACTGATCCAATAGATGGAAAAGCGGGGTTCATCCCTCTAGAGTCCAGTAGGGGCGTGCTTCACATCGCTGCTATGTGAACAGATACAGTTTAGATCCGCGTTCGGGTGAAACATCAACAGCCGAAAGCCTTCAGCAAACTGTTAGAGTCAGCAACAACAGACTCGTGAGGTCAAAAAGACACAATAGCGGTGTGCTTTAGAAACATTTCCTTTATTTCAGCCAACTCAAATGCAAATTTGAATAAAAAGGTACAAAATACAGAATAAGAGAATCAATATTTGGAACAAGGCTCACTCACCTGTTTCAGTTTTCTGATGAATCAGAGAGTAGTTTTCTCTAATCTGGTCGGTGGGAAGGATAGATCCTCTCCTTCCTCCGAGTGTTGGTTCAACACGTTCAATACTGCGAGAAGGAGAAGCAGCTTCTCTGGAGGACAGACGGGGAGCGAAGGACGGTGTTTGGAGCCACAGGCCGCGACCTGAAGGAGCAGAGGGAGGAAATGACATGAGGAGATCTGACCCAACGCTTTAGCCGTCAAAGCTGACCAAGATGGACTGAGTTCACCTGAGGGCCAGTTTTCAATCTGGTGTCATTTCACATTTCAAGCGGCGATCAGCACGGCGCCATCCCGCCTGTGGAAGGACTCACTGGCGCCACCTCAGTCCTGTAAAAACTAAAGACACCTGAGGACATGTGCGACACAGTTCCTGCATAAAATGCAACACAGCTGTGAATGGGTCCGGTTCATTTTTGTGGCCCGTTTTGGGTCACATCCCTCCATCTGTGACCACAGTGGAAATCTGCTGGATGGAAACGGTACAGAAGTTCTGTGTACGGTAAGAAAATGAAGACGACCTGTTAGGAAGGAAAACCAACCTTTTTGTTCTGAACATTTAGGCCACTGTAGTTTCCAGCTTTGTTTTCTCTCCTTCTTGTTGTTTTTTCCCCCAAAGTAACAGTAATCTGTAATTGTAAATGAAGCCACACTAAACCGGGCCATGAGCGTCTGAGTTTAAGCTCTGCTTTTCCCCAATCCTCCCTACAAACAAGATGTGCCCCCCTCCCTCGAATGTTATTAGTGCCGTCCAAAAGAGACCCGGTGAGTCGATGTTTCCAAACCTGACCGGAGGCGGGGCTTGAGGTCTTCCAGCGGTCTGCATCGGAGCTCCCTCCAGCCTCCTAGCAACACAAGTTTGGGAAGAGTCACTTTGGGAATTTGATCAACCATCACAAGCAACGTCTGAAGGGTTTGGACCGAATAAAAACCAACAAAAAACTGTTACACATGATTCATATGCATATAGTTTATCATAAATTACAAACAGGGTTTATTCACATGGACGCCTGGTGTGTTAGGAGATTCATAACTCCATGTTGGATCAGTAAAATCAAGTGAAAAAACAACAAGCTGACGTTTGAATGGTTCTGAGGATCTGCCTGAAGCAGCAGAACACCTGCTGCTGGCTTCCTTTGGCCTTTGACCGGCGCCTCAAACGTCTCACGCCTGCCATGTGGCGTTTCTCAGCTCTTCTGAGGCGCTCCTCTCTTTTCCTCAGCTGCTCCTGAATGCAACGCTTGCAGCCGCCGACCAGGTTTGGGCCGTCAGCCGGTCAGTCAGAGAAGTCTGCTAGTTAGGTTTGAAAAACCAATTTAAACTGATTTTCACCCACAAGATTCATCCAAAAAGAAACTTTATTTTGAAGCTGCTACGGCTTTTTGGATTTACAAAAAAACACTTTTTTGGGAGTTCAACTTATTGTCATCTTAAATTACAAACTAACAAAAGGAAATCAGTTTTTCCTCGTCTCTATGTGGTCCTGAACTGTCAATCAAAGCACAGATTATGAGCGACATCCAGTCCGTTTGTTTAGTCAACCACAGGTTTTTATAACCTTGTTAAAGCTTAAAATTGGTGGTTATTTCCTCCATCTGCCTATGCATGACTTATTTGAGAGCTCGCGGTTTTCTGCAGACTTTTTTTATCTACTCACTTCAGTGAAAACTGTTCTATTGTTGTTGTTTTTTTAAGTTTGAGATTTTAAGTGTTAACGTACAAGAATTACAGGAAACCAAACTAAATTTGACCCAAAAAAAAGCAATTCAAATGGGTTTGAATGATGAGAGACGCTGCATCGCAGGAGAACGGACAGATTTTGTACATTTGGTTCATGGGTTGAGCTACAGAGTAACTAGAGCACTTTTTCTATACGTTACCTGTAGGACAGAAGCCGGTGCATCCCGCACCTCCAGAACCCTCGGCCGGCGCCGCTCCTCCTCCTCCTCCTCCTCCATCTGCATCCTTCTGTTCAAAAGGAAGCGCGGCGGTTTCAGGTAGATCCTGCGGCTCGTGGCTTTGCTCCCACATCGAGTCTCATATTATACGCTTTTCAAAAGTGTCAAACTCAACAAAAAAAGTTAAAGACCGTATAGGCGATCGGTTCTTCCTTAAGTTTGGTCGAGTTAGGCAAATGCCGCCAGCGAGTCGAGCTTTAACTCCAGACCCAGACTGAAGTCTGTCCTGGCCTCCTCCAAACTCCAGTGACCAAATCTGAGCTAAAACAAGCGCCGTTCCTTCTGAAAGCTGCTGCAGATGCTGAACCCACGCTTTCTGCATCCCTGCGCTGCTGGAGTCGCAGTCGTGCTTCCAGAGGGGCCGTCTGATGGCGGCGGCCTGCGGTGAGACGACGAACTTGATGCTTTTCAGGCACGCCTCCGGAAAAAAAGCAGGACAAGCCGTACATCGGAGGCGACTCTAGACTTGCTGGAAAAGTACTCTAGTGCGGCCAAATCTCAAACCAAACATGGACACACCCGACCGAGAGGCCGCGCTGGATTCTCACGCTTCCTGTCCTGTCGGCGGACGGCGACTCCTGCCGTCGGCGTGAAAGCCTCTCCGCTTTGAAAATCAATCCCCAGAACAGAACAGGTGACAACAGTCGTCTCCCGAGGCACTCTGGTTTCCCACGGAAACTCATGTTTATTAAGACAGGAGCCATCAAGTGCCTTCCACACTTGTGTGCTTTTTTTTTTCTCACAGTTGCAGAACCCTCTCAGGTCACTGATGTTCTCCACGTCTCTTGCAGATATCCAGAGCAAACAGCACAGATTTTTTTTATCCTCATTTTGAAAAACACAGAACTTCAAATCAAAGCATGAAAAGCGAGCGTTAAAAAGTCTTCTTTCGAGGACCGCCGCGGGACAACCGCGCCCCCTCCTCACGTTTGCATCGCTCCAGTCCGAGGTGATGGCAGGTCCAGATGTGCAGGACATACATGACATGGTTCGGTACAAGTAGGAACCAGAATTAGAACATCAGAACATGGAAGTCACCCAGTTTAGATCACATATTAATAAAATGGGTTGTATGGGGGGGGGGCAAAAAATGCATAAAATATGTCAGAAATGAACCTTACTCAGCAGATGACAGCAGTTTGATCTTAATCCGCTACAACTTTAGGGTTTCTGCTGCCTGTCTGAAGTAAAATAACGACAAACCCGGGTTTGGATTCTGCCTTTTCTCCCCACTTCAGTCGTTCTTTAGCTTCCATCTTTACATTTTCTAGATCAAATGTGCTCGCTGCTACACTTGTGAGAACTTTGTGAACCCTTGTGTGTCATGACAGGAGCCCCACAGTGCCGTGCAGAAAGATACACAAACTCCCCCAACACTACAGTTTGCTCCGGGATGTTTCTTTGTCCGGCATCAAATGAAACCGATGATTAAAAACAATAAAAAGAATCATTTGGAATGTGACTTTCAACACAACAATAACGGTTTTGCATTAAAGGAGGAGTTTCTTTTTATCAAAAGTTACAAATCTTCAGTCGTGGATTGACTCTTGTCATAATTATTCAATGCAGATTCAACACTACAGGGCGACTGGATCCCCACTGCCATCCGTGTGTTTCCTGAATAAAAGCGTGTACGGCTGAAACTGTGTCTGCTTCACGTAAAAACGTACATACAGAATCTCTGTGAGCGGCTTTGTGAGGACAACCCTTCTGGAAATGTTTTATCGGCATCAACAACAAATCAATCATTTCGTCAAACCTGCTCCCAGCATCAAATAAAAGACAGAATTCCGGTTGCACAACATGAAAACGGATCCTCCTGCACATCCCGATTCGTGCCTGGCCCTTCAACAGTCCCCAGGGGGCAGCACAGACCCTCCTGCCCCTTTGCCTACGACGCGCCTCTGATTATGACCATCACCATGTAATCATCTTCAGATTTGGCGAAGGCTTTGGCGGAGGCATCCAAGAACTGCTGCGAGAACTCGCACGGAGGGAAGGCGTGCAGGACTCCCGCGTGGTCTCTGTCGCGGCCGCCCCCCACCGGGAGGCTGATGATGCCGGCCGCTTCTTTGTGCTTCAGGTAGGAGACCAGGTTCTTCAGCGGCCGCTCCGTGGAGTTGCCGCTGTCCTGACCCTCGCCGTCGGCAGACTTCCCCGGCACGGCCAGGAGCACGGAGTACCCGCCGGAGCTGGCCGCCTTGATGCGGCGCGAGACTTCGTCCAGCTTGGGCTGGTCCATGCGCAGGCGCTGGCTGATCTTCAGCTGAGAAACTTTACCTCCTGTGGGGCCTTCCACCAGCAGACTGGAAGCCACCTTCATGTCCCCCCCCAGGAGGTGCAGGGAGGTCGGAAAGGTGCTGTTCTTGAGCAGGAGGACCCCCTCCCAGGCCTGTCTCAGCTTCTGTCCATCGGGGTCAGACTGCTGCCCAGACTTGGATGGAGAGGAGTTTGTGGATGGAAGTTCTTTCTTTGCTGAGCTCTTCGAGGAGTCCGCTTTGCCTCTGCTGTTCTTCTCAGCGGGGGCCACAAGCTCAGAGGGGCTGCGTGTCCTCCTCTTCTTTTCGGCAGGAACCCCCTCGCGGGTGTTCTGCTTCTTTTTGGCGGGAGAGGTCTTCCCTGAGGGAGGAAGGCCTTCGGCGTCGCTGCAGCGTCCTCCATCGCGGCTGCTCCCCCCAGGGCTGCGTTCTAAAGAGGCGCCGTGGCGGCGCGTGCCGTAGTCCCCGTTAGCAGGAGAGCGTTCCTGCTGCCAGCCATCGTCCAAATGTCTCCTTTTGCGGTTCAAATCCCGCTCAATAGACCACTTCTCTCTGGGGCGCCTCTCCAAGTGGTCAACGAGTTCCAAGCCTCTGATCCTGTCGTGAGGGCCCACGCCAGACCACTCGGCGGAGGAATATGGATCCCGGTCCCGGAAGCGAGCAGGAGGCGGAGGAGAGCGCTCCCTCATCCTCACCGGATCCATGAGGCGGTGAGAGAAAGGCTCAGGGACCACGTCGTAATGTGGCAGTGCGAGTGGAAGCTGCATGAACTGCTGCTGCTGCTGCTGCTGGTGGTAGCGATGCTCCGTGTCTGCAAAGTCCACTCTGAGCCTGCGGTCGGGCCCCCCGAGGGGAAAGCCCCTCATGTGAGAGCATGCAGCCTGAGCCGCATCCAGGCTTTCATACTGGATGTAAGCCCACGCCTCCCCCTTCCTGTAGTCTATAGTCCTGATGGTGCCAAAGCGGTCAAACTCTTTGGCCAGCGCAGTGAGGGGAACCCAGGGTCCGAGGCCCCCCACCCACAGCCGGGTTGTGGGCGTCGGCTTCCCATATCCAATTTTAACTGGGCTGTGGCCCAGAATTTTCCCCGACATGGCCACTTTGGCACGGTGAGCCATGTCCAAGTTCTCAAATTTGATGAAGCCATAGGTGTTGCTCTGTCCTTTCACCGGCCGCTTAATGTCCACCTCTGTGATCACGCCGAACCTGTCAAAGGCCCGCCTCAGGTCGCTCTCCGTCACGGAGACGTCCAGGTTGCCCAGAAACAACGTCCTGTTTGCCCTTTGGTCGTCCTCTGGACAGATCAGCTTGTCCTCCCGAAACACAGCACATTCTGGGATGTACGTCGGTCTGTTCCTGGCCTCGTACAGGGGAAACTCTCGGTCTCTGTCCAGGTCTCTGAGGTGAGGCGGCGGAGGAGGCAGGCGGCCCAAAGCCAGCTGCTGGAGCCGGAAGTCTCTGTATCCGGGCCCCGTGGGAGACAGAGCCCTCTGCGAGTGGAGGTGTCGGTGTCCGGAGAGGAAGCCGTCCTTGCAGATGGGCGAACGGCTCCTGCGCTTGCTCAGGTAGATGGTCTCTATTTTCAGCGGACGGTCATACAGCACCAGCTTGCCCCGGGCGTGCTTCGCCGCTCTGGCGTCATCGGGTCTCCTGAAGTTCACGAACGCCACTCTCTCGTCATTTTCGCAACTTATTTTCACACTCACGTCTCCGAACTTCTTAAATTCGTGGAAAAGTCCGTCTTCTATCTCCTCGCTGTTCAGCTCGGAGCCAAGTCCGCTTATTTTGAGCGTTTTGTACTCACTTCCTGGGTTGGACGGAGGCCGCAGGTCGGCGCGGGGACCGGGCCTGGATGAGTCCGCCGCGGAGCCGCCGTGCGGCTTGTTCCCCGAAGCGGCTCCAAAGTCGTAGCTGCCGGTCCGACTGGAGGAATTCTCTCGGTCCAGGTCCCTCATGTCCCTTTTGTTGTTGTGTAAAATTCTCCGGGATGAGGAGCCGCTTTGAGAGGATCCGCTGCAGCCGGTCGAGACTCCGCTCCTCTTGCCGCTAGGATAGCTTCCTCCTTGGCCGTCATCTGCTGCACGGGAGCGCTTTTTGAGCGGCGAGTGTTCCTTCCCTCTCATTTCACAAAATCCAGCAGCTTCAGGTAACAGACGCAAATCTTTAGAGAGAAAAAAATGTTTCCTGAACGAAATCAACCGACAGCAGTTCGACTTTCGCAGGTTTTAGCACGCTTCACAGGCATCCGTCGTCAGCGCCATGTTGGATAAGTTGGACTGCTGCACCGGAAGTCACGCCCCTTTCATTTGGCAGAAGCTGGTTGGATGTGCAGCCTGTCAGTCAAATATGAAGGAAGGCAGCTGATCTCGAAAGGGTGCGGCTGTTCTGCCCTCTGGGGCAAAGTACAAGTTACTGTGTGTACAATTGCGGAAAATTACAACCTTCAAATACTAAAATAACTCAAACGTTTTGGGCTAAATTTGTTTAATTGCAAAGATTAAGAACTTTTTGAGGACACAAGTGAAAATATTTCAATATGAAACATACAATAATAGCTCAAAAACGATTTAAAAAAAAACCTGGAAGGAAAACTAATGTGAAATGTTAATTTTTCTTTTTTCGTTTTTTGCTAAACACTAGTTAATACTGTTTCCAGTTACTAATTTCAATTTTAAGTCTCAGTGTTTTTATGGAAAAGTTTTGCCACATGGGGGCATCCAAGGTTCCTCAATGGAAAAACTGACCCTGTTGTTGCTTTGAGAAAATATTAAAGCAAATTGTGGAAGTGTGAGAAATACTAGGAATCTCTTGGAGAAGAGATTCCTGCCCTTTTGAACTCCAAAAATAATTTGCATATGATAGAAAAGATCATTTATTTATTTATTTGTTTGTTTGTTTTTTAGCAATTTCAGCAATAAAAGCAGAAGAAAAGACAGTAGAAATAAAATGCATAGGTATATATAATAAATCTATTTAAGATATGAATTCAATATTTGATTATAAAATGAAGAGAATAAAAGAAAATGATGCTATCATCTTGACATTATAATTGCTCCTAATCATATCATATTTGCACTTACACATACAGTGCATGACAAACTTTAATCCATCAAGTATAATGATTGTCAAATAGACTTTGATTAATTGCTTGAAAGGCAGCAAGTGGAAGCTAAATTATGCATTACATACCCACCCCTAACAGGTTTTTCTTTACTTTTTTTATATAGTTGACAGTATCCAGCTTTTAGCATCAAAGTTATGGTGCTTTTTCAGTCAAAATGCAGATTATTTATCAAGTAACAAAATTAAGTTATGTTTTATTTATTATATGTTTTTCTTATCTAATCCTATGTAGATATTATTCTCTGTTCAATAGAATTACACAATAGCAGAAATAATTTTTTAAAGTCATACATCATGTAACAGAAATGGCATGCTTGATGATTAACATTATTGGTTTAATTTTAAAAGTGAAGGAAGACTAACCTAAATCTGTTTTTCTCTTTGTCTCTTTGTTCAGCTTGCCCTCCTTTTTTTAAACATTTTTTTAATCATTTCACCACTTTGTTTGATCCCAGAAAAAACATGATTATGATTTCATCCACTTCTGATTGAAACACTAACACAAAAAGTAACAAATGTGACTGAAAACTAATAGATAAAGACAGACAAAAATAGAAGAAAACTTCCAAACTAAATAGGTTTGCTTTGCTATTGGTTCCTATTTTTATGGCACATTCTCCTCTGACGATGGCTTGTTCCTTTCTTTACCACTGAAGATCTGGACATCACATTTTGGCTTATAATACCACAGTAGTTAATTCTGATGAATGGTGACCCTGTGACTACACCTGTAGCTCAAATATTAACTTGGCTCTTAAGAGATTAATTGATAAAAAAAAAAAAAAAAAAGAAAAGTCATAACTGAAGGGGATCCATTCTCCTCACACAGCTATCAAACTCATTTAGGAGAATTGGCTGATAGTTCATTACCAAAACAACACAGAAGTAAAATGCTGAGGCATGTATGTAGGGCACACCCACGCACAAGATTACAGGCTGCACAGCAGGAGATGCGGCTGTTCAGTTATCAGACTGTACCTTCATAGACTGTTGATTCAAACAGTCCGTTTGATGCTAACAAATTCAGAGACACATGCAGACCTCTGTGTCTGCTCGATTGGTGAAATAAAATAAATTCTCATCCAAATAGCTTGTGTCTTGATTTTCGATCAAAATGTTTGTGTCACACTTCAGTACTTGATCTGCAATGCCCTTGTTGCTGCCGGGGCCACGCATGGCCTTCCCAGGTTTGGATGGTTTAAGGACGAGAGTCTGCATGAAAGTTCAAACCTTTACAGAGGGAGAGATTTCAGATGCATCAGACACCACCGGGTCAGAAAGCTCCGCTGTCGTCTGCTCTCTCTCTGCTCCCCAGCTGACAGCTTGTTTCATAATCCATCCGAACAACATGTCAACATGGAAAATACGTCATGAGATAGCTTCTGTGTCTGTCTGTGTGTGCTAGCAAGCAGATATTTTCCCGCCAGTCAAGGATGGTCATGTCCGCATCTTCAGTCCGTGATCCACAGTTTCCGTTCCATAAAAAACTCAGCACAGACAAGAAAACACAGACAACCTTGTGCTGAGCTCAGCA
Source organism: Oryzias curvinotus (assembly GCA_023969325.1). NCBI lineage: Eukaryota > Metazoa > Chordata > Actinopteri > Beloniformes > Adrianichthyidae > Oryzias > Oryzias curvinotus. Next base: position 1,956,030 of record CM043710.1, on the reverse strand, counting down.
CTTGTTCAGTTTACAGCAGGCGAGCACAAGACATGCATCCATTCATTCACCTTCCATACCCGTTTTGTCCCTATCAGGGTCATGGGGCTGCTGGAGCCTATCCCAGCCACTCCTAGGCTAAAGGCAGGGGACATCCTGGACAGGTCTGTCACAGGGCCACAATCACACACCCATGCACTCTCACATTCACAAAGGTCCCCCATTGGTGTTCTGGCCTGGTATTGTACTGTAAGAAAACTTGTGGGAGTGACCATTTGTTTCAAAAACCACCAATGTTTTAAGTTTTCATCATCTGTTACACCCCTACATGACCAAACCCATGAGCTTCCTCCAGGGCAAACTGGGGTAAAACGGGATGGCCATCCAATCCTCGCCACAACCCCTGTTCATCCCGTGTTCCTCCTCTTACTTACCAAACTGACTTTTCTCCCAGTGACGACCATTTTGTAACCTTACCACCTCATACTCGAAATGCGTGTCCCATGACTATGTGTGCCGTTTTCTGGAGTAACATGGATACTTCCGCTGCATGTTTGGTGCATTCGTGGTGCATTCCACGTTGTCTAACATAAGTATTACTCTTCCTCCCCCTTTACTCTGGAACAGAATACCGTTTGCAACATCTTCTGTTCCAGAGACATCAAGGAAGAACAGGCTATTATAATCTGGTGTGGCCAGCTCGGAGGTTAAAGCCAGGGCCTGTTTTAGTTTGATGAAAGCAGTTACTGCCTCTGCAGTCCAGTCCAGGTCTGCTTTAGGGTTCCTCATACCTTGTTGTTTGACCATGATTGGGTCAATCCTGTGTGATTGGAAATGTAATGTCGCTGTAGCCAGTCAGAGCCCAAAATGACAACATGTCTTTGACTTTTATGGGCTTAGGATGAGACAACAGAGCTGATCTATGTGCTGGAAAAATGCCAGTACCTGACTGGGAAATAACTTGTCCTGAGAAATCCACTTGTCTGCGGCACACATGCAATTATCGTTTGCTAGCTTTAAACCCTGCTAAACATGCATCAACTCTTCCAGCTGCAAGCAGATGATCATCCACATACTGGATGAGAGCAACGTTGGCTGGCAGGGGACTGTCAGAAAGCCCCTTTTTTTCTACTGTAATACCTGATTGAAAATCCCTGGAGAGAGGGCGAACCCTTGTGGTAAACGCGTGTAACGCATCTGCTGGTTATCAAATGTGAATGAGAAGATGTCTCTACACTCAGGGTGTAGGGACAGACAGACAAAAGGCGTTAGCAAGGTCAATGAATGTAAACCAAGAGTGGGAGTAGTCCTGATTGGTCAGGGCTACATATGGATTAGGGACAGGAACGGTTGGAGTCCTCAGAATGGTATTTATAGTGTGCCATTCTGTATTTGCCTGTAGCTTTTTTTCTTGACAGGTAAATTGAGGGTGTTCCAGTACGCCTGATTGTCAGAGGCCATCTGTGGGATCTCAAATACCCTCCTCAGCTTGGGGTTTAAGAGGGTACTGAGGAATCCACAGAGGAACCTCCGTGTTAGCCTCAAAGGTCATCAGTGGGTCATCCCAACTGTTGCCGTTTCATCCGACCTTCGCAGATTCGGATGGTTCAGGACGTCCAAAAATGAAATGTGCAGTTGGGAAATGAAAAGACACACAAGAGTTTGCATGAATTTTCAAACCTTTTGCAAAAAGGGAGAGGTGGAAAAACACGACCTGTTAGGCTCTGTGGCTGTCCGCTCTCTCTGTCCTCAAGGCAAAAAGGCTTTTTTATTATTCAGTGAGGGAAGATAAAAACATACAAGATACGTCATCAGATTGGTGTGTTTGTGTCTAGTCTGCATTGCAGGTGTCATGGCTCCATAAACACTCCAGTACAGAAAGAAAACAGAGATCAAAAGTCAAAAACAGGCCTACTGGTGACCTCGGCACATATTATCTGCTACTGAAGGCAGTAATCAAGCCTATTTCTGCAATACAATATACAACCATATATAGAATCCCTGAAATGTATGATGAAAAGATCATAGAAAATATTATGGAACCCCCGTTGACCCCCTGAGCACACAAATGAGGTGGTATTTTATCAATTAAGGCCTTCGCCACAGGATGGTCCGTTTCTTCACGACCATGATGGCGAGTTACCTGAGCGTGTTCTAGTGTGGTTAAAAGTTAATCAAAAGTACAAAAGTATAATCAAAACCTGATCATCTCCAGATTACACACAAAACATTTAGTCAAAAATGTCTGTGCTCAGATGTTTTTTTTTTTTTTTAAAGGACTATGTTGTGCTAAAAACTAGGGGACATCAGCTTTGCCCTCGACCTTGTGACCATCTCCTTTTTGTAAGACCATGTGGTGAAGTCCCTTTACAGACCTGCTTCTGTGATACAGCGGGACAATCTGTTGTAACGCATTCAAATGAGTTTAAAAATAAATTAATAAGCAGGCTATGAGTGGAAGCAAGCTTGAGCTTCATATTTTCCAAACAGCCCAAAGAAATGTGAGTAAGCATCAAAAACTGTTCACAAACAGTCATTGTGTGTTCGTTTTGGGACATTAAATCCTCATATTTTGAATCAATCATATTCTTTTAATGAAGACCTAATGAGAGTTTGAGTTAATGAGCTGTCAATTTGTTAATGGGCGTTCAAACGGGCGAATCTGTGAGGGATTAGTGAAAAACAGATTTCAGTGACTTCTATTTTTGTGTCCTGCACTGAGGTGAGCCTGCACACTGTAGCCTGCTTTTCCTTTAGCTCAGGTGTTTAGTTTCTAGCATTTTTGTCATCAGTTTACAATAAATACACTGCAAAAACGGAATCTTTAGAAAGTAAGTAACAAAGTAACCTTTGTTCCAAGAAAAAATGTCTTATCAAGAGATTTTTTTAACAAAATAATCCTAGTTTGAGAAAACATGTCTTGGTGACTCCATTTTTTTTCTTAAAAGGAGAATTTTTGGTAAGACCATTTTTCTTACCACACTGGTAGATGTTTGCCATATTTCTGAGAGGTCTATTTTTGCAGTCATCAAAACAGTCGTCTAAACTGACACAGAATGCAATAAAGATGAAAAGTAGGTTAGTCTGTGGCAGTATTCCTTAAAAAAGGATGGAGGTGATGCAACGGGAAATTTTGGATGTCTTGGAAAATGTGTCTGTGTAAATAGAGCTGTGTGTGAGTTTGTCTATGGCAGTGTGTCTGTCACAACCAGGCGTGACCCACTTTCCTCACACCTGCACCAGCAGGTCCTCATGCTGAGCTGCACTTCGGGAGGCTGCTGGTTTAATTATGCGTGGCTTAACAATGTTTCAGCTGGCGTGACGTCTGTCGTGTCCAATTCCGCAGCTATGACCGTTTTAAAGGCACAAATGCCCATTTTGTTTGGTTTTGTCTTTTCATCAAGTTCTGAATTCGATTAGTTCACTGCATTTCAGTCTTAAGTCAATTATCAAAATCGTGCCATCTTGACGTGTATTTCTTCAAGTGAAATCACTAATGAATTCACAATGACCATAATGGATTAGATAAATGACACCACACACCCAAGTGCAGGGTGAAGCTTTTTATAGTAGCCGAGTGACCCAGACACCACAAACAGCGCAAAGGAGGCAGGCAGAGGGAAGAAAGGGGATGGGGAGGGTGGAATATAAATGAGACGGGAGTAAGGGAAAAGTACTGGGCCGCTGTGGTGGTGCAGTTGCAGATTCCATGAACACGTGAGGAAGACAGAGGCTGCAATCCAGCAGAGACGGCTGAAGGTGAACAGCAGAGGAGGAGGAAAAGGTTGTGAAAAAGCCCCAGCGTTAAACTTCTGTTACCAAACATTTAGAGATAAAAGAGGAAATTGAAGGAAAAAGATTTATGGAATGTCTTAGAAAAAAGGAGGGAGGGTAAAAACAATAAAAGGTGCAAAAAGTAAAGATAGTTAAGTCCAAAACTGGGCAAACAAATACCAAATAATTCAGAAGTAGAGACAGTCAGTGAAGCTTGGGCACGGATTAGAGTTCAGGTTTATTGTTGGAAAGACGTTCAGAAGAGAATCTGCAGACCTCGAAGCTGAGAAGGAGTGGTGACGACTGCAGTCGGAACTGGTTTTGACCATGACATGGTTCATGTAAACCCCTGCACAGGCAGATGCTGAAAATACACACAAGTTTAGGTTGTGCTATTTTGTGGGGTCCAGATGACCCCACTCCCAATGTGAAGGTGCCTTGGAGGCACCTTCACATTGGGAGTGGGGTCATCTGGACCCCACAAGGGTTAAGCATGTTCCTGCGAGTTTTAGAGTATACTGCTGTAGCGTAACAGGAAATCAGCCTCACCGTGGGTCAGTCAAACCTCTTTGGCAGCTTGCTGTTAACACCTGAGCCTGTCTAATTTACCACTAAAGGTATAAGCTCCTTGTCGTCTGACCAGAACACATGTGACGTCTTTTGGTTCATCAGGAAAGTGTCAACATTTCATCGTCAGTCCAGTAGATTTGAATGTTCCAGTTCACAACGGAGGTTGTCTTCAGACAGAATCCCACTTCAAACCAGGATTCACTGAGCATGTCCTCGTGCTGAGCGGCACTTCGTGAGACTGTTAGTTTAATCATGCGTGGCTCAACAATAATTCAGCAGATAAACGCTGACGTGACGCCTGTCGTGTCCGATTCAGCAGCTATGACCTTTTTAAAGGCACAGAAGTCCATTTTGTTTTGTTTTCTTCTTTTCATCAAGTTCTGAATTTGATTAGTTCACTGCATTTCAGTCTTAAGTCAAATCTGTACTTACTAAATTATATGAAAACTCTAAAAGTGTCATAAGGGCTGCACAGTGGTGCAGTGGTCAGCGGTCTTGCCTCACAGTAAAAAGGCCTCTGGTTCAAGTCCCAGCTGTGGAACCTGAATACCTTTCTTTTATTTTTGTTGAAATTAAACTTTAATATCTTTTCAAGAAAAGAACACAACACAAACCAGCACAGCAGATATCTAACTACCGGTAGTTAAAGGTGCACACAAAATATAGGTTACAATAACATGTTGGGGATATTTTCTTAAAGCAATTACTAAATAATTTGAAATACAAAATGTCAGCCTCCTTTACAAAGTATATCAGATATTTCTCAAGGAAGATGATGCAGAAAAGGCTGCCACGTCTTGTAGAAAATGTCGGAGTTACCGTTTAACGGGGCACTGAGGTGTTCCATTGGAAAGAGGTTGCACTTGTATCCATTGTAGAGGTATACATCTCCTAGCCAGGTGTGTAAGTTTTTGGAGCAACCTCATCTGTCCGGGTAATACAGGCAACCTCCCTGACTGGCCTAAAAGAAACAAAATCGGGTCCAGGGCAAAGGATCTATGAAAAATTGAGTGGAGCTCCGTAGCAACATTTTGCCAAAATCTGGAGATGAACTGACACTGCAGAACACTGTGATAGGAAGTTCCTACAGTATTTTTGTGAGCGCTGTGGTTGAATTCTATGTAAAATCTGTAAAATTAAAATTCGATATTGGTTTTCCCTGAGTTTGTTACATGTAAATGGTTTTTTTTGCAGACACAAAGGCATTTGACCAAGTTTTGACATCAAAATCAATCCCCAAATCTGCCTCCCAACGATACCTAGATTTCTCACTTGTGAGAGGGTTTGATGTCATTATTGTGCACAACAGAGAGAAAGGAATTTCTTCTTGGAGGTAGCATTTTCGTTACATTTGAGAAGAAAAATGTCTACTGGGTGTAGGATTGGTTGGTCCCCTGGGAAAGAGAGGGAGGTCCGAACAAAGGGTCTCACCTGTAGGAAACCTAAAAAGTCTCGGTGTGATATTCTGAATCTATCTTGAATTTGTCCAAAAGACAGAAAACAGAAGACCTTTTTGTGTGGAGTTTGCATGTTCTCCCCATGCATGCGTGAGTTTTCTCCAAGGACTCCGGCGTCCTCCCACCGTCCAAAAACATGCTTCAGGTTCATTGGTTACTCTAAATTGTCCATAGGTGTGAAAGTGAATGGGTGTGTGAATGTGGCCCTGAGACAGACGGATTAGAAGATGAATGATTAAAAAATGTCTTAACTGCTTTTTATTTTTTTTTACAGTTTTAGTGAACTGAGCTTTTGTGATGATGAAGCAAGATATTTCGTCACCATTTACTCCTCGGAAAATGAATAGAACATCCTAAACTAAACCATTTTTCTTTTGCTTGTCACAAACCCTGAGCAGCAGCAGGTCTGTCGGAGGACACTTGTTAAATCTTTTAAATGTTTTTCTCTGCCTCATTGAATAGGAAAGCTCCATTTCAATAGTGAGAAATATTAGGAATGTGAGTAAAGATTTATTAGTGATACGGAAAAACGTGCTTGCAACATGTATATGATCTTTGGCGGTTCGCAGATGATATTTGCATGCCTGGGAAGAACTTGGACCAAACCCCAGAACACGGTTGGATGATGGTTGGAGGCCGGACCATTCCGAAGCATCGCTCCAGGTGGAGAGCGGGGTGGAGGAGGGCCGGTGAACCGTCTAGAATGCAGAGAGAGATCACCATTCATGAATTTTAAGGCAAAAATAGGATGGTGATGGGCTGAGATTAGCTATTGGTTCAAAGTGAAGAATTTATTGAGGACTCCTTGGAGAGTGATGTAACAACCCAGCGTACCTGTAAGTGAAGGAGATCACAAATCTCAATAACCTCACTTAATTCAGGAAATCTTGGATTTATCTGAAGAAGAAAAGCTGCAAAGTTTTCAACTTTTAGATCCAAAGTTTTTCAAGATTTTCACTTCAAATCTATCTTTTACAACCAGCTATCAAGTAAACCATTTCCATAGCCAACTCAATAAAGTTCTTTTTCAATTAGATCATTATTTAACCCTTGTGCTATCCTATAACCCCACCCTTCCATTGACGTGTTCTCCCTACCATGGTGGATAAAGGTGGAGAGGCACGTTAACGTTGGGAGTTGGGTCATCTAGACCCGCTAGACAGAGCTCTGAACCTTTGTTCTTCAATGATTTGTGATCTTCACTGGTGTCCATGGATTACATGAAATCCTCTCCACCTTTATCCACCTTTGTCATGGTAGGGAGAACACCTCAATGGAAGGGGGGGGTCATCTGGACCCCACAAGAAGCACAAGGGTAAAACTATTATCTCTGTGGTTTTTAAAAAGGCTACACTTTCATTTTTGAGTTGATATAAAAGGCTAAAAGATATCTTAAACCAAATGATTTCCCTCCTCTTCCATTTGTCTTGAATGACATCAAGAACCAGTTTAGAGGATCACATTTCCTCATTTGCTCATAAGTCTAATAGTCAATGGATTTCTGCCGTCCATCCTCGATGCCTCCGGCTCTAAATTCCCTGCATGTTTTCTCCAACCTTCCCGGTCTCAGTGTACTCTGCCACAAGAGGCTGTTCAAACGTCAAAAGGCCTCAGCCACTGACCAGAATGAAATGCATCACCAGTCAAATCTCATGGAGAGAATGTGGAGATGGCAGACGAGGTTCGTCATATGATCCTGAGGTTGCTGTGGTAACGGTTCCTGGTTCACTTAGTGAAGGTGCACTACATCAGCATCACTGCACGAGGCCCTGCAGATCGGAAAAGGCCAGCTTTGACCTACACGTTTTTAAACGCAAAAACAGTTTGAAGTGGACCCGCTTCAAAGAGCTCTCACGGGAAGTTTATTCTTTTTGGTCAGGTAGCATCTCCAAAAATAATCATACAACGTTGAAAATTCAATAAATAGATGAAGATGGAGCAGCTCCAACAGCAATGCATGGATGCAGGACAAAATAAATCCTCTGTGAGCAGGATGAAAAATGCTCTTTAGATACAATCTTCTTCCTCGACCCAGGAGGCATTAAAGAATATTCTGTTGGAAGGTGCAAGATTTATGGTCCCCTGGGTGTCTGCGGTGTCACATGTCCAGTGTCTTCATGCAGCAGTGACAGGCCAGTTCCTCACAGCTCGATCGAGGGGATAACATTTAAACTGTGAGCTTTCCACACAACAGCTCCATGCTTTGTGAAGCGGTTTGGTTGGATTTTTGTTTCACTGCATCCTAAAAGTAACAAAACGATCAGAAACATACCACTTTATTGTTGTACTTCAGTGAAAAAGGATTTATTCTGCTGTCATATTAAAGAAAGAAATCTGGGTTCTTTCCTGCCCCTAACTTCTGGTTGGTGTCAAGCCGAAGTCAATAAACAGATAAGTCAGTGAACAGCAGAGCCACAAACCGTCTCCTGATTTCTGCTTCAGTCAATTACCACAGAAAAAAAAAGATCATTTGTGTGTCAGCTACACTTCAATGCTACAAGACAGGACGGGTTTTCCAAATATAACATGTAAAAACATCATAGTGGTTCACAGTAGTGCACAGTTACATGTTATTTGGGGGGGTTCATATTTCAGAAACTTTACAAAAAATGTGAATATTATGGAAAAGTGTATTAATTTCCATAATTCCATTAAAAAAAATTTAATTGAGGTCCCACAAAAACAGGATTTTTAGAAAATTAGAGAAATCTCCATCAACTCTAAAAGATGTCTAAAAAGATACAGAGATTATGATCACATCAAATCAGTTCAAATCAAGTCTTTTCAAAGGGATCTGTCCATCTTCGATACTTCAGTAGTCTGGGCAGGAGCCTTACTGTTGCATTGATTCTGGACTGAAGGAAGCAGAGTTCACCAACACCAGTGCTGAACATCGCAGCTGGAATCCTGACCGACTGGAGAGATTTCACGCTGGACCTCCAGCAGCTCGGGTTCTGCTTTTTTATTACTCATCATTGGTTGTTTTCTTTAAATTTAAGTCGTTTTGGAGCTTTTTAGTCAAACCCAAACAAGGCAAGAGGCGCTGAATTTCACCTTGTGAGTTCCACGTCCTCGGACAGGAGTGGATAACCTTGACCATCGCCTCAGTGTTGACACTTTCTTTTCACGCGTGGGCTATCGGCTCCGAGCCTCTCACGGGGCGGGGGAGCATCGCGAGCAGCCCTCCGTGCGTCACGGCGCGCTCTGGACTCTCCGCCCCGCATGACAATTGTTGTGATGACGCTGCGTCCTGCCGCTGTCCTGTGAGCGCACACTGACATCCTTCTCCGTGGACACATCCATCCACGCCGCTCCCTCACAGCATCACAGACCAGCACCGGTTTCTCCGAACCTGGATGATTCTGAAAACTCCACACACAGGTAAGAGAAACAGAGCAGTATTTCCTGCATCTCCATCCTGATCTCATAAGTGAATTCAGAGGACGTGGAGAGAGTTCAGTGCAGAAGTTAAAAAGCATTTCCCACGTTGAAACAGACAGACGAATCTGACTCGGATTTGAATCTTCTAGTCCATGAGCTCACAGAAGTTAACCGGGAGCGCGCGTGACCTTGACTGAAAAGTCGCAGGAAGAGTTAAAGCGAGGCAGAGCATCCCAGCTGAGCAGCAGTTAAGTCAGGTGGTCTGCGCTGCTGAGACCTGCTGAGATCCAAAAGATTTGTGCGCATGTGCGCATTCAAAGCGCAGTTTGACAAGCATTCCTGTACGTTGTTTCCTTGTTGTTGTGTCCCAATTTTACTTTTAGAGCCATGCATAATAATCCAGGAGTTTGTGTCTGAAGCAGATGCTGGTTGTTGAACTGAACGCGGGGTTTGTGGGGCCTCGATCTGTGATGAAGAGTTCTGTCAGCTTTGTTGACCCTCCTGATGTCCTGCTGGGGTTTGACGGAGGAGAAATGGCTAAAACAGGAAGTTTGCTTCTGTAAAAATAAAAGTCTAGAATTTCATTTGATCCTGTTGCATTTGCGTAAAGATGCAGTGACAAAGACTTATTTTGATCAAACGGGCAGATTCATTGGACTGGCTGAAGCTGAAACAGCTTCTTTAGTGAAATTAAAACAGTGTCTGTTTTTACACAGCTTCATTAAAACAGGCTGAGTTTCTCTGCAACCACATTTAGTAACACAGTAAACAGTAAAATATTCATTCATTGGTTGAATTCTCATCCAAAACCTTTGATTTGTAGCTATGGTAAACTGAGTTGATCAAACTATCAATACATGAAGGCAATAAAAGTGTCAAATTCCGATACATAACATAGTTTTGTTTCCTGATAAAATACAGTAACAGCATTCCATGAGGGAATAAGTACTCATTATTTTTAATAAAGATGTATTTGATTTTATTAACCAACGTATTCAAACTTTATTTAAAACAGAAAAGAGTGCAGCTTAGACAATAGCAAATCTGATTTGCTGTGCTTTACAGAAAAAAAAACAACCTTAGAAAAGTACTGAAATACTCCAACTGCAGGAGTGTAGCATGTGAGTGACGCATGTCAGCCGCATTTTTCCTGCAGGATTAACGGTTGGAGGACCAGCAGCGACGGGATGATGCAACTGAAGATGGATGTTGCGTTGGATGGAATGAGATGGCAGAAAGGCGGCGCTGGCAGAGTTTCACTGTTACATGTGGGATTATGCAGACTTGTAAATGGCTGCTTGTGGATTATTGCATCATGGGCTGAACTCAGAAGCATTTGGAGCAGGAGAGCACACATGTGAAGATCTGCTGCAGCTTCCTTGCGTTTCTCAGGAGCATTCAAGCTCTGGTGTAAACAATGAGGGCTGCTGAGCACCACTGCTGACGCAGCATGTCGGCTCCAGCATCCCTTTTGCTTCCCGTCCCTTCCAGCTTTCTCATGATGGAAGACGTCTTTGTTTTTCAATAATATCCAGATGTGGCTCCCGAGAACATGTGGGGGCACTTCAAAGCGCCACTTCCTCCATTAGAGTTTGGGATGAACCAACCACTAACAGAGGGGTCAGGATAGATGCTGCCGAGGCTTCAGAGGATTAGGGGATTTATATAAAAACATGGCTAAAGTTAAGCTCTAGAGAGCGGGGAAATTAAGTAGAGCAATTTACAGGATAAAGGACTCTTTTTTTTTTTTTTGTCTAAAATGATTCCATAACAGAGAGAAGATGGGGCAAGTTTACATACCAGTGTACCAAAATGTTTTCCTGTCTTTGAGATGGCATCTGGAGACACAAAACCACGTGATCCAGTGTTATCACAGGCCTACAGAGCATTAAATGCAGGAATGATGGAGTCAGCATCTGGATGGGAGTTAATTCAGGACAGGAAAAGGAGAGCTGGACTTCATTTGCAGAATTGTTTTAGAACAGCAGATTGTTGCAGGTTTAAACTGGACCTTTCTGTTGCAGGACCTGAATCCAGGAGCTGAGGTCCAGCTGTGGCCCCCCAGCATCGCCCGCACAGCTGCAGTCTTCTGGCCACTCTTTCTCTCCCCATTCTGCTCCTCGTCTTTCCACTCCTGCCCCCTTCCCGCCCTCAGCCTCCCTGATGCCGAAGAACAGCAAGGTGACGCAGCGCGAGCAGAGCCACGAGCACGTCACAGAGTCGGTGGCTGACCTGCTGGCAAATGAGGCGCCGCTGGATTACAAGAGCAGCTCCCTGACCGTGGGGGCGGCCTCGGAGAAGAAGGTCCCGCAGATAGAAGTGCCCGAAAACGATGGCCGGCCCGCCTGGAACAGCAAGCTGCAGTACATCCTAGGCCCAGGTGGGCTTCTCTGTTGGGCTGGGGAACGTGTGGCGCTTCCCGTACCTGTGCCAGAAGAACGGCGGAGGTGAGCTGGGGGGGCAAGCGTAAAAACACGCGAGGAAGAAGCAAAAGAATTAGATTTAAGAGAAACAATGACATTTCAAAATCTTTATGTATAGAAACGAGACAGAGGAGCAAATATTTATGTTCTCTTTTAACATTCAGACATTCAGCAATTCTGCTCAAACGTTTCCAAGAATTTCCCTTTTTTTCTCTCAGTTGTCCTGTTTGATTTTGTAATTATTTTAGTTTCAGTGCCTCCTTGGAATCTGAAAATCATGCTGTTGTGGTTGTGAAGGTGGTGTGATAAAAACAACAGCAACAAAGTTACACAGATGTTTGGAAAGCCGTTGCTGGGATCCATTCATCCATTTTCTCAACCTGTTGACTCCTTTTCAGGATTACAGGGTTGTTGAAGTCAACCCAGCCGTGTTGGATGAAGGGTGTGGGACACCCCCCCGGACGGGTCCCCAGTCTGTTGCAGGGCCCCCACTCACATAGGGATCATTCAGAGACACCAATGAACCCATCAAGCATGTTCTGGGACTGTGGGAGGAAGCCAGAAGGCCCAGAGAAACCCACACATGCATGAGCGGGACATTTGTTATTTAAGGGGGGGAGGGATGGTTTGGTCAAATCCCCTGAACTACTTGGTGATTTGATGCACTGACAGGAGTTGGCTGTTCACTTTGCTTGAACAAACCGGATGATTTACCAAAGGGGAGCTCCTCTGCATCTTTGTTTGACAAATGCCCCAACAATGTTTCACAGCCTGCTTTTGCATTGAATCATGAAAACACTCCTCACTTAACATCCTCTTTAAAACTTTATTTATTATAGAATATGTTTTGATTTAATGCATCAGACAAATAAAACATCAATAATGTGACCATGAATCAAAGTCGAAATCACTTAAGAACTTGTATTTTTTTTATATTTAGTGTATTTCTGATCAGAGGCTGTAAATGTGTGTGCACACGCACAAGTCACAACTTCCGCTTTGTTTGTTGGAGCCAAAAACTGTTTTAACTCCTCACCTTAGTGGCCATCAACCATCCAAAACTACTCTCCCCTTCATTGAGTTCTGAGTTTGTCCGGGGAGCGGCTGCCCTGTGCAGAAGAGTCTAAATATAGCTGCTGTATTGATTCCTACAGGCAGCAGGGGCGGCCGAGCACCACTGATACTCGAAACGCAGAGAGGCTGCGGGTGGTTTATGGTCTGGGATGCATCTGAGTGGAATCTCAGTCTCAGGGAAAATAGAGGCTTCGTCCTGATGTATTTTGCCTCCAATCTGTCAGTTTGAGCTTCTCTGTCGGCACATTATTTACCTTGTAGACGTGGGATTTATTGCTTGTTGGCAGGATTTATCCCATTCCCAGTCTTGTAGGTTAAGTGACCTGGCATGCAGCCATTAGTCAGTGTGCAATTCGCTGTCTGACAGCCAATTACACACATTAAAGACTGTGCTGTCTGCACCCCCACCTGCTTTCTTTTCATTCATCTGCTTTTATTTTTGAACTGTGCTCTTCATTTTTGTCTCTCGCTTTGCTCCAATTGTCATTTATCATCTCTGCTGTGTAAGCCGTCTCCTCTTTATTATGAATTAAGGTCCGTAAGAGATGATTTAAGGGAGTTTGCAGCATTTAACTGCCTCCCTGGTGCAGCTTACTTGGTCTGGCCGATCCTCTCTCTGCCTCATTACCTTTCCCTCTGACATAAAGGGTCTGTAAGTGGATGGGATCCTCCTTTTGACGTGTTAACGGCCCCTGTTTTCCACAACGTGGAATTAAAGCAGCGAGCTGAGTTATATGAGGCACAGACGCTTCCTGCCCTCATCACTCCCGCCTGTTTCACGCCCCTCCGACCCCCCTTCTGCCTCTCCCACCCTGGTCATAACTGCATGTGACAAATGCATGAAAAAAGACCTTTTTTTTTTTAAAATCTGGCTTTTCTGTTGGTTTAATCTCCATAGCAACCATTTCATTTGTTGGTCGCCTGGAGGTGACGAACAGGTCTACGTAGTTTTTCGAAGGATCAACTGAAGTATAATTTTGGATTTCCTTGGCAACAAAGTTTTTTTGTCAACCGCGCTCACATTCCTAAAATAGTCATGTATTTAGTCATATTGTTGATTCATGCATTACATTTACGCAATCTTCAAAATGGAGGAGAACAGCGTTTTTGTGAGCTCGCCACGGTAACGCCGTTGAAAATATACAAATTTTAAAACCAACATTTTTTCTCAAGTAGTTTCCTAATTGATGTTCGTAGAGTTGGGAAGCAATAGATCGAAATCAGGAGAAGGACTTTTAATTTGTCGCTGCTACCAATGGTTGTTTTTTTTTTTTTTTTTAAGAGAAATCAAGATGGTAGCCTCTTCCTAGGGTCAAAGGTCAACAAAACTTTTGTTGTGGTTGTAGACTTGAGCTGGTGGCATGTGTGTGAAATTGTGAAGATTGCTCAAACAAAAGTTGTTGTTGTTTTTTTTTAAATTGCCAAATTAGCCACAAAACAGCCGCAAAGCCCTAGGTCATGTGGTCATGTGGTCATGTGGTTCCAACACTTCCTTTTGACACTCGCCTTTTGATTTTTTTAGCAGATTTCTAAATGGTCTTTGAGTCCCATGAGAGATTTTTGCCCCCGTTCGTTCTTGTTTTAAGGTTTCTCCCGCTGTCATGATTTTTTTGGAAAGGGGGGGCCTTTTCACGGGGCACTGGGTACGTGCACATTTTGAGTACTGGTATGCGGCGGGGAAGAAATTTCCGCTGAAAGGCGCAGTAAGAACTATCTGGCCCTCCCAGAACAGGACAGAATGAAAATTACTGAACGCTCAAGAGTACAAATTGTTCTGGGAAAAAAAAAAAAAGTGATGTTTATTGTGAACAAATCTTTTTTAGGGGCATATTTGGTTCCTTACTTCATCCTCCTCCTCATCATCGGCATCCCGCTCTTTTTCTTGGAGCTGGCGGTGGGTCAGAAGATCCGGCGTGGGAGCATCGGAGTGTGGAACTACGTCTGTCCTCGTCTGGGAGGGATAGGAATGTCAAGTCTGATGGTGAGGACATGTTTCCCTCTCACCGCCACATCTTCAGCACGTGTCACTGAAAACATCCTTCCTGGATGGAAGAGCGGTCAAAGCGTGCGGGCCGGCCGGCTCTGACACACCACTAGACACGTTTAACTCTGTGATTGGTAAAAGGGAAATGCCTTCATTCATCGGGATGCAGGAGCATGCCTGTCAAAACGACCCAAGTAACTGAGGCTTTTCTTCAGTGTAGCAGGCCCAGAAGCAGCTATAAATACCTCTTAAAAGGCCTCTGCTGAGAAGAGAGCTCTTTAATAATTCATGCTTTCTTCAACCTTATTTAGCGTCTGAAAGTCCTCACTGCTGCTCACAGACTGACGGCGTCACGTGACGGGATCAAACCCTGCCGCCTCCTGGTTCTGCAGATGTTCTGAA
Source organism: Oryzias curvinotus (assembly GCA_023969325.1). Classification (NCBI taxonomy): domain Eukaryota; kingdom Metazoa; phylum Chordata; class Actinopteri; order Beloniformes; family Adrianichthyidae; genus Oryzias; species Oryzias curvinotus. The sequence continues at coordinate 1,940,986 of CM043710.1, read as the reverse complement.
TGCTGACAGTAACTCTGTTTCCCTTCATGCCTGTTCACATCCCTGACCTTTACATTTACCTTTTCCATCTAGGTGTGTGGATTTGTAGGTCTCTACTATAACGTAATCATCGGTTGGAGCATCTTCTACTTTTTCCAGTCCTTCCAGTACCCTCTACCGTGGAGCGACTGTCCCATCAGGAAGAACGGGAGTCTGGCCAGTAAGCGACATCACAGAAGCAAACAGAACTCTAAAAATGTCGCTCAGTTAAGAGATACCATTAAACAGCGTTTATCTGCTCATGGTGGCCATTAAAATGTTATCAAACGACCTTAATTGATGAGATATTTTATAAAACACATTTCAGTAAGGAGAGAGATCATGCATGCAAATAAGATTTTTATTGCACTACAGAAAAATGTGCGTGAAATAAGTCCATAATCTTTTGGCGGATAGAAGCAGGGCCAATAATGTTTGCATGCTTGGGACGAACTCGGAACATAGATGGTTAAACTCCAGAACATGGACGTTGATGGCGGATAGAGGCTAGACCATCCCAAAGCGTTGAGTCACAGTTTTGTTTTGTTTTCATTCTATATACGATTTGTGTATTACAAACCAGCAATGAAAACCCTTAAGAATTCAGAAAAATCCTCTATTAAATTAGCTTCTAATCATGAAACATGAAGTAAAAAGCTCCCAGTTTGCTTATACTAAGCCTGGTGTAATGTCATAAAACAATAAATAAATTCTTCCTAAATTTAGCACCAAACACACGTTTGACACTGTCGATGTAAACATACCGATGTGCCGTAGGGACGCACTTTTCCCCACCATTTGGTTCTTTTTTACACCGAGAATTGTGGCATCCTAGTTCAGAAGAGAAGGCCAAATTGACAATAGTATTTAGAGCGACATAACAATCCCGTCTACCCAGAAGTGAGAGAGGTCTTTGTTATTGAAATTGTGCCAAAAATGGAAATGAAGAATAGCAGATAGAAAATACACTATGGAGACCCTTAGCCAAAAGTAGTCTATTTAAATGTACTACAAGTATATTTAGTCAATACAAATAACGAGGCAGTTTCCTTGAAATGTTATTTTTTATATACTATCTATATGTCGCAACTTCCTCTGCAGAAGTATTCAGTCAGTATGGTCCCTACACTACATGTCTATACTTACAGATACTCTAGATTACGTAAGAAGATAAACTTCAAGTGTACTACTTTTTGTAAAGAGAAAGGAAGTTTCCTAAAAAAAACCAAGGAGAAGAAACTAAACAATAGTTTAGAAGGAAAGTATTTTGTCTCTGTAGATGTGAAGGTAGTACTATGAATCACACAGAGGAACATCGAAGCCAAACGGCACCAAAGAAGTTACCAGAATAAACTAGATTAGAGGTTGTAAAAATGTAGATGTGCAGCTCTGCTGGAGATTTCAAGTGTCCTCATCTGGGTTTGTGCATTTATGATAAAGGTTAGTGTGTCTTTGTGAAACACGAGACTAAGACAAAACATGAGACTGAACTGGCCTCATATTTGAGGGTGAAGAATTCTGCAAAACACTAGTATTTTTTAGGAAGATATTCTCATATTTTTCCTACAACATAAAATAGAAAAAAAAACAATTAAACTATCAAGATAAAAGATAAAATGTAAAAGAAAACAATGTCTTGTTCTTTAAGAGGCACAAACTCTTTTTACATTTTTCCCACTTCTTGGACAAAATCCAGACTCAAATCATCTGGAGTTCCTTCCATCAGAAGCATTATGATCAGTGGTGACCATAATTATGGTTGCATAATCCCACTGCAACCACTTTAAGCTTCAAAGCATGACTCAGCAAAGTTTGCTGGCTAGAGGATGGCGAGCCAATGAGGGACAGCAGCAGAATGTCAGACCCAGTCACCATGACAACCAAACTCAACCCCCTGAATATGTTGAAACATTTGAAGCTTTTCCGAGGAGCAGTAGAGACGAGACTATAATCATAATTTCTCCAAGAATGATCGTCCACCAAAACAGATGTGTTTCTGGGATGTGGAGCTTTATGCTCTGCATACTAAATGCACAGACGACCTTGTTGAGATCACACACGGAGAGATGGAACCAGCAGAGAATTGAGCGTTTCAGGTCCAGCCCTCGCTTTTCTGAGTGACTTTTTATCATCCAAAGAGTCTCTGATCAAACAAGTGAAGCTCCAATTTCTCCCTCTGGTTGAAGTCGTAGAGCCAGAGTGCGAGAAAAGCTCGGCTACGACCTACTTCTGGTACCGTCAGACTCTGAACACGACCAGCACCATAGCGGAGAGCGGCGGGCTGAATGTGAAAATGACCCTGTCCCTGCTGGTGGCCTGGATCATCGTCTGCCTCGCCGTCATTAAAGGGATAGCCTCCTCTGGAAAGGTGCAGTTCCGAAAAGAGAAGAACGTAAAGCCCTTAAGTCTTTTCCTGAGTTCACGTCTTTTCATGCCGCTTCCTCAGGTGATGTACTTCAGCTCCCTGTTCCCCTACGTGGTGCTGTTCTGCTTCCTGGTCAGAGGTTTGATGCTGAAAGGATCCGTCGATGGGATCGCTCACATGTTCACCCCAAAGGTTAGGCTGATGGCATTGCATCTGAGCGCCATGCTCGGCTTTGTTCTGACACACACCATGTATCTGCGTGGCTCAGCTGGAGAAGATGCTGGAGCCGCAGGTGTGGAGGGAAGCAGCCACGCAGGTCTTCTTCGCCCTGGGTCTGGGCTTCGGAGGAGTGATCGCCTTCTCCAGTTACAACAAGATAGACAACAACTGTCACTTTGATGCCGTGCTTGTGTCCTTCATCAACTTCTTCACCTCCATTCTGGCCACGCTGGTGGTGTTTGCCGTGCTGGGCTTCAAAGCGAACATCATGAACGAGAAGTGCGTCTCAGAGTAAGTAGCTTTACCGTCATGCAAACCGCGGGTCAGAATTAGGAGCAAATGCTCAGAACTGGGATCATCTATTGATATTTTGGATTCTGCTCTTTTGTTTCTGAAGGAATGCAGAAAAGATTCTGGGATACCTCAACTCTAATGTGCTGAGTCACGATCTAATTCCTCCACATGTCAACTTCTCTCGTCTGACCACATCAGACTACGCTGAGCTCTACGGGGTCATCAAGGCGGTCAAGGAGGACGGTTTTGCCAGGCTGGGTCTAGATCCTTGTCTCCTGGAGGACGAGCTGAACAAGGTCTGTCTGTGGCTCACTCTCACGTTCACGGCGTGTGTCTGCAGTGACAGCACTGAGTGTTCCTCCACAGGCCGTCCAGGGCACCGGCTTGGCCTTCATCGCCTTCACGGAGGCTATGACGCATTTCCCGGCTTCACCTTTCTGGTCCGTCATGTTCTTCTTCATGCTCATCAACCTCGGTCTGGGGAGCATGATCGGCACCATGACTGGAATCACAACACCCGTCCTCGACGCCTACAAAGTCCAGAAGGAGCTACTCACAGGTCCAGCCTCCCTCAGCAGCTCGACACGTCTTCAAATACGTCAATCTATCCGCTCCTTTGAGTCAAGCTGACTATAATTGCATGCTTTGCTGCAGGAGCGTTCAATGTTCTGCTTTTGTTTGGTCTGTTTCAGTGTGTTGCTGCATTGTGGCGTTTCTGTGCGGCCTGCTGTTTGTTCAGCGCTCAGGAAACTACTTTGTCACCATGTTTGATGACTACTCTGCCGGTCTGCCTCTGACTGTGGTGGTCATCCTGGAAAACATCTCTGTCTCCTGGGTTTATGGCACTAAGAGGTTAGCTGGCGCGTCTAAGCTGGAGGACTTTGTGTGATGCTGTTTTGCATCTAGAAAAGTATTCTTCCTCCTTGGCAGATTCATGCAAGACCTCGAGGACATGTTGGGTTTCCGTCCGTCCATACTCTACTTCTACCTGTGGAAGTACGTCTCCCCCCTGTGTCTCATTGTTCTCATCTCAGCCACCGTCATAGAGATGGCCATCAGCCCACCAGGATACAACGCTTGGGTTCAAGAGCTGGTCAGTGTCTGCGTGTGTGGTTTCATGGCGTTAGACATCAGAACATGTAACACATAACTCAGGTATGAGGCTGGAAACTCATATGGGCACAGTGTAATGACAGCAGGACATGGATGCAGACAGTCATGAACTAAAGTTGTACGAAAATGTTTTAGACGTAAAATACTTTTAAGGCTTTTTGGATTAAATATTGACATTTTAATATAAACAAGGGTTTGAACGTCCAAATCCGTCCATCTGAGTAAGACTTTTATTCTGGAAGGACATCCGAAACCCAGAATGTCTTTTAGGCCTAAAAAATGGTCAAACCTGTACGGGGCACGCAGGTGGTCTGCACAAAATTTCTAGATTACCGGTACAGATCATTCGGCGAGCGTGCAGAGCGAAAAAATTCATGCAGTTTTCCTACGGGCGCGCGGCAGGTTGCAGCGAACACTAAACACGTAAGGGTACAGTAGGTGAGGCGCAGGCGGGTTGTACAGGGTTTTTATTTTTTCAGCCCCCCAAAAACCCACCCACTGTGCAGTGTGCACCCATTGTGTGAACCGTACGCACAGCTTGACTATTGGAAATGAGGACATTTGACAATCAGTGGGTTGTTTGTGTGGACATCCTTGGGCCACACCTCTCCATGACCCTCCACAGGCTCAGGCAAACCAGAAACCTGCAGCAACCACACAGATCAATCCCCATACCGGTGCTCGTTACTGCCGCATTACTTTGATGACCATGAAGGCGGAGCATCAGGTCTGGTTGTCTGCTGCTAGGTGACAGCCACTCTCCCCCCTGCTGCTGCAGGCACAATATAGTTACAATAAAGATCCTCAAGAAGGGGCGTTTTTAGCTGTGAGGGACGGTAGGAGGCCTACACAACAGTCAGAGCTCACATGCTTCCACTTTTTGAAGCTCTTAATTTGCCCCGATCTCGTAAATCTCACTAAGGAAGGACCTGTTGTAGATACAGCTGCTGACCTGACATGCAGTTGACAGTCACTCCCGTCTGCTGTTTCATGAAAGCGTGGACACGCCCACAACCGCTCATTCAGAGGCTTCATACCCTTATGAAGGTTTGGCCAACACAAGGATTTACAACATCTGAGTCATCCTTCTGTCAGGATTCTGAACGTTGTGTCAGAATTCTATCAAAAGATTTTAATGTCACTCTGACATTTTAAATGAGTTTTGTTATTTTAGTGCATTCAGATCCTTGCTGGGTCCTTTCTGTGTGGAGTTTGCCTCTTCTCCCCGTGCATGCGTGCGTGCGTGCGTGGGTTTTCTGCGGTTTCCTCCCACAGTCCAAAAACATGCTTCATAGGACAATTGGTTTCTCTAAATTGCCCCAAGGTGTTTGGGCCTGCAACAGGCTGCAGACCTGTTCAGGGGGAACCCTGCCTGCACTAGACGGTAGCTGGGTTGGCTCCAGCAAGCCTATGACTCCAAAAGGGATTCCCTGGGTCCAGAAGATACAATAGTTGCATTTCATGATAGAACTCCAAATTTAGAGAAGATGGGTACAATTTTAAGCTTTATTCTGACTCCAAGAAATTAAAACGGTTGGAATTCATATTTTTTTTCTCACGTATGGCCCTCGTCCTCCTCTGTACAAACAAGCTTATATACAACATTGCATTACTAACAGCAAATGTTAAGAGTTTTGGGGTAATCCGGTTCCATGGAGTGGCCGTGTCAGAGGAACCTGTCATCTGAGGGATTAAACAGTCTGAACAGTGTTTTTTGTTGTTAATCAGAGTTAAATGTATGATGGCAATAATGTTATAAATGCATAAATCATCCCAGGGTAGTGTTGTAGCTGTTTGCTGTCATCCTAATTCCAACCTGTTGTGGTGCTGTAGGCGCAGGAGCAGTTCCAGAGCTACCCTCCCTGGGCTCTGGTCATGTGCTTCGCTCTCATTGCGGTGGCAATGCTTCCCCTGCCCCTCGTCTTCATCGCACGCCAGTTCAACCTGATGTCAGACGGCTCCAACAAGCTGGCCGTCTCCTACCGTAAGACCATGATGAAGGACATGTCAAGCCTGGAGGAGCAGGATGAGGCAAGATCCATCCTCGGGGCCAAACCTGGCGAGGCTCCATTGTCCGCTGCAACGCGCAGACCCTTCCTCACCCCGGGGAGCAACAAACCCCTGGACCCCAACTCTCTGTCTCCCAACATGTGCTACGGTACAGGCTACCAGAATGCTGCCATAAGCCCCACCACGCCATCGACTCCACCCACACCCGCTACGCCAGAGTCAGACTCTTGACTGTTGCAGCCCCTCCCCTGACCCCCCGTCCTGCAGCACACTTTACTTTTCAGCCATAAAGTCTCCACTAAGATGAAGATGAACAAACGTCCCAAAGTGACAACCTGACAAGATGTCCTGCAGGTTTCTTTGCTTCACGCGTCTGGGTGAGAGCTCCATTCAAGCAGAGCGCAAGCAGTTGATGGATTTGATTAAGCTTCTGTTGACACATCTCCAAACACTGTGTTTGAGAAGACGACCTGCCCCCCCCAGCAGACTGGCGTACTCTGCTCTGCACTCGTGTCGGCAAAGGATGAATGTAAAACAGCTGAAGAGCAGACAACTGCATCTGGTTGTTATTCTCTAAGCAGTAAATTCCCTCGGACTTTCAACGCTGCCCTTCTGTAGCAGCAGAATTCAGGCAATGCACAACTGAGCAGGCCCGTTCTCATTCACCGTGTCAGAAGATCCGGTTTGTGATCTGACCAAACCATCTCTGCGACAGGATTCCTTTGTGGTTGTGAAGAAACTGAAGACTGCTATAACCCCTGTGCTGTCTTGTGGGGTCCAGATGACCCACTCGCAACGTGAAAGTGCCTCCAAGGAGGCACATTAACGTTGGGAGTGGGTCATCTGGACCCCATAAGACAGGTATAGGCTTGTTCAGTGCACAGTCTTGTTCTATCCTAGGCACGCTAACGTTGGGAGTGGGGTCATCTAGACCCACTAGACAGAGCTCTGAACCTTTGTTCTTCAATGATTTGTGATCTTCACTGGTGTCCATGGATTACATGAAATCCTCTCCACCTTTATCCACCTTTGTCATGGTAGGGAGAACACCTCAATGGAAGGGTGGGGTCATCTGGACCCCACAAGATAGCACAAGGGATAAATGCTTTGATTTCTGTTCTTTCTGGCTCCAAGTCAGGTAGCTATGGTGTCTTTCAGTTGAAGCTAAATCCTCTTTTTACATTTTCTTTCGAACCATCTTTGAAGGTGATCTCTGTCTGTTTCTCTTTGTTTGTTCTGAACATGTTCCTCATTTCAGTTCTTTCACCAAAGAGCAAAACGTGAAACACAGAGGAACTCTGATGCAACAGTTTCGATTCCACGACACGCTCTCAAAAAGACGGAAGCACAAGGCGATCAAAAACTGAGAACACTTTGGTTTTATCAGGCGTAAACACAGAAATTCACTGTTTTTCTTCAACAGCACAACAAACAAATGACACCATTTTTTGTGTTTAAGCACAAAATGTGGACGTTTTGTTTCTAATATCCACAATTTTAAAAAAATGCACAAAAATACTTTCATTTAAAAGGAATAACATTTGTAAAAATGGACAAAAAATGTTGAGATGACAAAGCAGGAATTGAAATTTTATCGCTACTGGCATGAAATCCTCAGAAAATGATCTGCTCCCGTTTGTGAATGCTGAGCCTGTTGAGCTAACGTAAGCACACCATCTCACATGAAAAAACACAACTTCTTGTTTAATCAAAGCACACATTTAAAGCAATGACACAGAGGGACAAACTATTTTAACGTATAACTTTATATGTGCAGGAATGTACAGGCTATGTATATAAAAAGCTTTATCTTTACCAAGTACGGAGTTCATATTTCCCCCATAGTGTCGCTTGTTGACAAACTGTATGTTGTGAGGTTTGTGTTGCGTTCGTCTTGTTGTGGGATGTTTGTCACACCTCAGGTGACATTCACTCACCTGTCCTCTCTGGATTTCCAGTAACAAGCAATATGTCTAAAAGTATTTGCATCTGCACTCACTTAGGTTTCATCCGAGACGCCCAAACTAAGAAAGAGGCACGTCTGAGTTTTTCCGTTTTCTCCGTTTCTTTAAAAGCTTTTCTCCAACCCTCTTAAGGGAGAGCAGAAACAAAACACAACTTGAAAAAGATTGTTTAAATATCTGGGGACGGGTGAGCCTCTGACGCACAGTTAGACCATTGACTGTATATGAGAGATGGACTGAGTGACCCCTCTAGGAAGTACCCGCTGGCTCCAAGAAACCAGAATCCTATAGACTTCTATGTGGCTGCACGGTGGCGCAGTGGTTAGCGCTCCCAGCAAGAAGGCCCCCGGTTTAAGTCCCGGCTGGGGGACGTGAAAAACTACATCAATGGGGGGGCCTTTCTGTGTGGAGTTTGCATGTTCTCCCCGTGTATGCGTGGGTTTTCTCCGGGGTCTCCGGCTTCCTCCCACCGTCCAAAAACATGCTTCATAGGTTCATTGGCAACTCTAAATTGGTGTGTGAGAGTGAATGGGTGTGTGATTGTTGACATTCTACCCTGCGACAGACTGGAGACCTGTCCAGGGTGTCCCCTGCCTTCGCTCACAAGTGGCCGGGATAGGCTCCAGCAGCCCCTTGACCCGAAAGGGATAAAACGGTTAAGAAAATGAATGAATTCTATGGCAACCACTCTGGCCAGTCAGGAGTGAGCTTGTTGGAAGTCCACACCCCCTTCCACTGAATGCAAGCTCGAAGAATCTGTCAAAGGTTTCGAATGTTTTACTGAGGCCTCTGATTGAGCAAGAGCAGTTATTCTGCCCAATAGAATGGTTTGTCTAGAGAGGTCTACGGCATTTGGAGCCAGCGGGTACTTCCTGTTTGGAACGCCAGGTGGGAGGGGTCACTCAATCCTCTTCTCGTTGGTATTCAACCAATGGGGTAGACTTTCAGGTTTGGGTTTGGATTTAGTTAGTGAAACTCAGGGTTTTTGTTTAAGTGACATGTGCTTAACACTGACTCACAAACACATCTCAGAAAATACTGCGTTCAGAAGCATAAACTAAAACTAAATCATATTTTTCTGTGATATCGGGATTACTAAGGAGTAATGAATCATCAAATCGAATGTCTAGAGTTTGGCGTGTTGTCAGTCTGGCACTGCTGATGTAAATAACCTAACCGGTCCGCCATTAAGAGGTTTTTATTTATTTATATGAAGTATATTAATGTCTCAAAGAACAACTGTAGCGTTCTATGTATCAAAACATAACTATGAATGTGATTTATGCACTTTTCCTATGACAACAAGACCGTTGGCATTTGTTGTCCTGAAACGACCACATAACTACGGCGAGGGCAGAAGCGGCACCCCCATCCACGGACTGCAGGACGGTTGCTCCACCTCGGCTCATAGACAATAGGAATTATAGGAACCATCGTCTACTAATATAAGGGATGTGTTCTTCTTTTTTAGCGCAATAGTGTAGTGTGCATATTTGTGTAAGTGTGTGCAGGACGTTTAGCACAGCGGTTAGAGACCATCAGTACAGCTGACAGATGTGGAAATGTCCCTTTAAAGCCTCCGTCCTTCCTCAGCCCTGTGATGGTCCAGTCATGTCTGGACCAACCATCCAAATGAAGAGTGGACACGCTGCTGCTGTATCTTTGGAAACTCTCGGTTAAAGGATGGAGGGATGATCAATGCAGCTCTGCAGAGTGGATTCAGCTCTAACTGTAGCCAGTTGATACCAAAATAAAAGCTGTGACTCCGAATGACCAGTTTTTGTGTGATTTTCAGCGTAAAATGCAAAGTTCTGTCTTTTCTCTGGATGCACGGAGGTCAGACATTTTTAAGGTGGTATTCTAACCACCAGCCTCCAAAGTGACGACCGCCTCAGTCTCATCAGAATTTGCCTTCACGTTTTTAACACCTGAATATCAAAGAAAATGTTTCAATAACTTGTGAAAAACAATGAATTAAAAATCAAGACTAACATTTCTGAAAGAAAGAGCCTTAAAACAGGTGATTATATTCTAAAAAAAAAAGTTCATACAAATATCTACATTTAAAATGCAAGCTATAGAAAATATTCACAAAAACAAAATTTTAAAACTCTTTGCCGTTACATTTCTTATATTTCAATGCATATTTGTGTAATTTGTGTTGTGATTTTGTATACTGTATTAGAAAAAAAAAGTTCAGATTAACTAAATAGAACAGAGGAGTATTTTTCTAAGAAATGAATTTGAGTAAGTAATAAGTAACTTGAGTCTAGTCTTCGTGCTTGTCCTGCTATATCTCAGGTTATTTCCTCCCAATTTCAGTGATCACTTTTAAAGACACAAACTCTTAAATAAAACAACACTTCCAGAATAAAAACGGTATCTGGATTTAATATAATTATTAAACATTCCAGATTTTCGCAGTGATCCATGAGACCGAGAGACTAAACCACAGATCCGTACTGTAGGTAGAGTGTAAGCATGTTGCTCCGTCCTGTATGTCCCGACTGAAAACATGGATCTCTGTCTCATGATGCTGAGGAAGAACATGCGTCTGCTGGTGCTCTTCCACAAGTCCAGCACCAAACCCTGACGGAGAGTTGCAGTTGAAACCCGCCGTCTGTGATATCCAGCAGGTGAAAATACGCCCATGAACTGACCCACTCCCATGAAAATAATATTTTAACAAGGTCTTATGGCATTTTTCTAAAGGAGGACACATATACTGAAAATTAGAATTAAAAATGCATTTCTGAGTATGTCTTTATTCAAATCGTTGTGAATCAGGAGATACAAAAATGGCTGATGGAAAAAGATCATATTTGAGAAGTAGAAAAGAAGCCAAGTCTCCCTGCTCTGCTCCATTCTGATGCCTCCACTGTCAGACAAATGGATCCATGAACGTCTTTGTTTTCCTCATCTCAGCTGGAATCTGGATCAGAACCGAACGGCTGGATAATAATGATAGGATGGAAGTGGGAGGGGCTGTAAGCTAGCAGGAGACCATGTAAACAGATTTTTTTTTCATACTTTATTGACAAACAACATAATACAATAACAATGTGAATGTCTCAGGGGAAATTGAAATGTGTACATATTGCAGAAAAATATAAGAAATAAAACAAAAAGTATATAAATATATATACATAAATATACAGCATAAGACAAAAAGAATCATTACTTCAAAAATCTTTGGGGTTTAATAAATTTTAACATTTTCAAATATTAAACAAGTTCTAATTGCTTTTTGGTTTTGCAGATGGTTGATAATATGACTGTACTGGTTTATTTCACTCACAAACTGCTGGAATTTAGGTTTGGAGTTTGACCATTTGGCTTTATGGATATGAAATTTTGCCAATAATAAAAACAATTGTGTAATGAAGATACAATATTTGTCTACTTTGACATTAAGGTCGCCCAGAATAATGTCTTTATCTAAAAATGTAACAATTTGTTTAGTTTTACTTCCAATATAGTTTCCCACTTCAATCCAAAACATATTTGTATGTCTGCAGTCCACAAACAGATGATAAATAGTTTCCTCATGAGTTCCACAGAATGAACAAGACAGGTCCATGTCCAACAAATCTACTCAAAGTTTTTTTGGTAGGATATATACAATGCAATATTTTGAAGGACACCTCTTTTATTTTATTATTTAGACAGTATTTATTACTAATAGTCCTGTCATGGTGCCTGTCAGTTCACCTCCCCCCTCCTGCAGCTCTCACCACCTTGCTGATTGGAACCAGCTGATCCTCATCTTCTCATCACCCTGCCGGTCTTCATAAGGGAGCTCTCACCAGAATTCAACGCCAGTTTGTTATACTCACTCCGGTGCTTATGCCTGGCCTCTTAGTCTCAGCTAAGTTTATTTTGTCTCCTTACTTACCATGTCTTGTGCTCCCTTCAGGTTCCTACCTTGGTCACGCTGGTTCTTCCCCTCCACGCTGGTCCTGCCGTCCTCGGCATCCACGCCTCGTTCCAAGCTGGTGTCCGCCGTCCTCGGCGTCCACGCCTTACCTCAAGCCGGTCCCGCTGTCCTCAGCGCCCAAGCCTCGCTCCCTCTGGATCCACAGTTTGACGCGTCCTCGTGTCCCCCCCCCCCTCCCCTTCATCTGCATCAGCTCAAAGGAAACACCAAGTCCAATCCACGGAGGAAATACGTCCACATCCCCTCAGAAACTTATTTACCTCTGGTAAAATAAATCCATTTAAAGTCATCTTTGCTGTGAGTTTTCTTCCGGGTTTCAGCATCTGGGTCTGCTATGTCTACGACGCCATGACAAGTCCAAGCATATGTCCAGTTAATGTCCACAAATTTGGACTCCCAATAACATTTCCCAGCAGGTAAGGTTGTGGTATGTAAAAGATTTCTGATTTATTATTATTTATTGGAAACTGAATTAACACAAATATCCACATTGTCCAAAAGAATTGTCAGAACAGATAAAGACATGAACCATAAAGAACAAGAAAAAAGAGAAAATGAACTTAGGAACTTCCTTGTTTTGTTCAGGAACCGCTGCACATATTCAATATGCCTTAAACTGTGAGTCTGTTTTATACTGTCATACTGACCTTTACAAACATACTTCAGCTTAACTCAGTAATATTTCCTTGCCGTTCACAAAAGCCCTGTTTCCAATGAAGTAGGCTTTCTCTCCTTTCTTCCTGGCTGCCTCCACTGCTGGCCATAGGCGGCTGCCAGCTTCTTAATCAGCAGATGTGAGATCTTCCTGGAGACGAAGATGATGATCCAGTAGGTAGACGTTCTTCTTAGAACTTTTCCACAGGAGATCTCTGGCCAATCTGGACAGGAACCTGATGATTATGGGCCGGGGACGTTGATTGGTTCCATCTCCACTTGGTTTTCAAACTCTGTGCGATGGCGATTGCTGAAACCACCACTGCAGAGTCTTTGGTTGGAAACATCTCTTTAAAAATGTCTTGAACTCTTGATTTGACGTCCTCTGGATTTCTTTCAGGGACACCAGACAGGCGTAGATTCACCCCTCTGCATCATTCATTTTGGTTTCCATCTCTCCAACCTTCTTCTCCAGCTCTTTACATTGCTTTTCCAGGCTCTCATTTAGTTTTTTCAAGTCCATGACCTCCTGATGGCAAAACTCAAGTGACTTCTTCAAATTGTCGCTTTGGACAGGATTGTAATGCACCGCTTCGTCAGTTTTGTCTCGTTAATTTTTTCGGTAACTGCTTTGATAATGGTGGACTGAAGCTCAGACAGAGTCGGCTCAGTTGCAGCGCTTTTCTCAGGATTAATTTGCTTTTCTTCTCCTCTCACCTTCTTGGGGGGGGTGTTTCATAGGTGTATTTGGCATTGAAGAGCATTCTCCATCATCCTTCATTTGACATGCATATGAATGGGTTTCTCTGATGTCGTTTTTCCTTAGAAGCATCCACTTCCATATTTTCCAAAGAGCTGCTGCAGTTGAGAGAGCCGCGGTTATCTTTGGATTTCTTCATCATTGTTAGTTTAGATTTTAAAGTATGAATTTGAAAAATCTTCACAGAGAAACTTGTGCTGTTGTTTCAAGGCAAAGGGTCGGGAAAAAAAACAGTTTGTGCAGCGAATTCCAAGTTTTAAGAACTCACAGAAGTTTCTTACATGCGGTCGCCATCTTGGCCCTCACCATGTAAACAGATGTGTAACAGGAAGTGGGGCAAACTTACTCTGCACCAACAGCCCCGCCCACAACTCAGAGGAGAATTTCTGTTTAATTCTTGCCGCTCTGCAGAAACTATGACCTAGAAAACAAACAGGTTTTTAGATTTTGTCTAAAACGGCATCATCATAACTAAAAGACCTCTGGAAACAATTTTGGAATTGATTTAAAGATGATCAGAGTAGGACTTTAAGATCAATTCAAGATGTTATTTTCTTCACAGACTCTGTACTGAATGAAGATCTTTACCTGGTCAGGATGTTACTCTTGGCCAGCAAGAAAGCTGTGACAAAAAAAAACTGGCACAAATTAGACCCTCCTGGAAAGGATGACTGGGTGAAGATCATATGGACCATTTACTCCATGGAAAAACTGACATTTCAGCTAAAGCTACAGTTAGACATTTTCCAAAAAAAAAGGGGGGAAAATGGTACCAATATGTGGAAACCGACTAACATGCTATTAGGATTTAAAAATTACAAATAAAATAAAAAATCAGCCCAATTATTGTGTATTATGTTTTATTTGTCTGTAAACATTGAAAACTGGAAAACACTCAATAATAACCAAGTTAAAAATAAAATAAAAGTAAATGTAATTTAGTTCAGTCTGCTGTCTTGTGGTCTTTTCCATCTCCACTGGTGCAAACTTCTGGTAGATCGGATAAAAACCAGTCAATGTAGGAAAAATGACCAGAATGGTATATATAACCGACAGTTTTTTTTTTCTTTTTCTTCCTTTTGTCAAATGCTGAAAATCTTTTATCCATAAAAATAAGAAAGTCAAAGTCCTGAGAGCTTTATGTGTCGTCTGCCTGCAGAATAAGACCAACCGTGTTTTCTGAAGAGTTCGGCTCATCTTTGATCCTCTGCAGTCAGTCAGAGCTCCTCAGCGTCTGCGCAGACTCCAAATCACAACACTGTTCTCCCAGCCGGACGGCCGGATGAAGCGGCTCAGTGAACCTTAGAGCATCTTCATGCTGAACAGGGGATGGGCAAACTATGGCCTGTGGGCTGTTCTAGAGCACTTCAAGAAAAGCTCATTTGAAAGGATTTTCTGTCTGTTCCCCTGCAGCTGAGGGCAATCTCTTCTATGACTTCTGGCTCTGCCTGCAGGCCCTCTCTGGACAGAACCTGCGCCATCGGGCGTCACCTCTCTGTCTCCTTCACCAACATGCAGGTTGGACGACTCCGGGTGTGAAGTGAAGGACAGATAAACACACATTGTAGAAAGTCTTCTCTGGTTTTGGGTTCAGGTTTTTTTTGTGATCCTCGGAGTTCTAGAGAGAAGAACAAGAGCATCAGAACAGGAAACTTTACAGCTAGAGACTCATACCAATAAAAATCCTGTCTTTGGTGTTTTTAACGTTGTAACAAACACTACTTAATTTAAATAATGTGTGTTATCAAAAGTTCTTTGGGTTCTTCAAACACCGTTTAAACAGAATCACGTTATTATTCAAAACAAAAATACACCTGTAGAATTTCTCCAAACATAAATTTAATTTTCTTACTACCAAGTTTGTTTTTTTTTTCTCTCTTTTCCACAGACGCGCACTCATACAAGAGTCAATGAAATGTCCGCGCGAACGCGCATCGCGGCCTCTGTCAGTCCAATAAATCCAACCAAAAGAAGCTCCCCAAAAATAAACTGGTATACCAGTAAAATAAAAAAATGTTTTTTGGGTACCCAAGAAGGAAAAAAGTGTCGATCTCACCAGCTGGACTCTTTAATCAGTTTCTCTAGAAATGCGCCCACTCACGGGATCGCGCACGGCACTCCCCTCAGCCTTTCGAATAAATCTCCTGATTCTGCTCCCCCGTCACTCATCTGGACTCCACAGAGTGTTGATGGGATAAATCCAGCAGCAGGCAAGGAACATCAAATATCTCAGAAGTCTTTCTTTTCCACGGGAGAAGAGCACGGCGGCAGCTGTCAGCGCGTCTTTCACCTTCCTTCCCCTCCTCTTGCGCACCTGTTCCGACCCCATTTTATAACTTTGGGGCGTGACTGCCGTGCGTCAGGTGAACTGTCCATAACATAAGTAAATACACCCTCGAATATAACACAAAGACCACATCCAGAAATGACAGTGGATAACATATGTTTCTTCAGGAAAAAAGAAAACACGTTAGTCCCCTCATACACAAACCCAGGTAGAACTAATGTTTCTCCTTTTTTTCTTTTCTTTTCATAGTCATAATGTGACCCTGTCACAACGTGTTCTTATAGAATGTTTTTCATCATGGAGGATTCAAGATTCAAGAGGTGTTTATTGCCATATTCGGTGAAGTTTCACAGAGTAGGAATTTGCTTCGGTGCAAGTGTGCAACATAAAACAGAAGAACAGTAAGCAACAAACATTAAAAAAAATTACAATAAAGAAATGGAGTCAGTAGTGCAAACAGTGCCTAAACAGTGCAAACTGAGAATGATCAAGGTGCAGGTAGTGGGCAGGTGACTGACTGGACATTGAAGTGAAAAGTTTAAGGGGGGGGGGGTTAAGGGTGTTCAAGAGTCTGACTGCAGAGGGAAAGAAACTGTTCTTGTGTCTCGAGGTTCTGGTCCTGATGGACCTTAGCCTCCTGCCTGAAGGGAGTAGTTCCAGTAGGTCATGTCTAGGGTGAGAAGGGTGGGCAGCTATCCGACCTGCACGCCCCCGGGTTCTGGAGACATATAAGTCCTGGAGAGATGGGAGGCTGCAGCCAATCACCTTCTCAGCTGAGCGCACAATACGCTGCATAAATTACCTTAAGATGAATTTCTTCATTCAAATGGTGTTGGATCAGGAGCAGATGAAAGTCTTCCTGCTCTGCTCCATTCTGATGTCAGACAAACAGATCCACGAATGGACTGATGAGCTAGAATCTGGATCTAAACTGTACGGCTGCATAGCTCCGATTATGCTCGCCTTTCTTTTCCACCGCTAAAGTTATGTTGGGGTTGTGAGGGACTGTAAGCTAGAGGGAGAGAGTGTAGACCAGGGGTCCCCAGACCCCGGCCCTGGGGCCGGATCCGGCCCCCCGACTCATTTGACCTGGCCCCCTGAACGGCTCCCTGACCAATAGGGGGGGCGGGTCAAAAGCTGCCTTTTTTTTCGATTAATATATTTTTTAGCCTGGCCGCCTGATTGTAATGTTCTGATTTACATTTATCCTATTGCCCCTGAATGCATCTCAGTTACAGTGAACGAGATGTTTTGGAATAGGAGTAATGCATTATGGGATAGGCAAGACTCGCGAAACCTTCTATTTACAGCCAACGCTACCCTCCCAACCCCCGCACAATGGAAAAATGGCAAAAAGGTTAGGTAAGAGGAAAATTGATTCTGAATGCAGGGTATTTAACCCACGGTGGACAAACGAGTATTTTCTTATTCAACACAAAGAAAAGGCTGTTTGTCTCATCTGCCAAGAGACGGTGGCGGTATTCAAAGAATACAATATGCACCCACATTTTGAATCCCGTCACAAAGACAAATACGATAACTTGCGAGGCCAAATACGAGCAGAGAAACTGTCGAAGCTAAAAAGTGGATTGTTAGCTCAGCAGACTGCATTTGTACACCAAAGTCAAGTCAACCAATCATCCCTTCGGACCAGCTTCCGTGTTGCGCAACTGATAGCGAGCTGCGGTAAAGCTTTCACAGAGAGAGAGTTTGTGAAGAAATGTTTGAATGTCGTCGCGGAGGAGATGTGTCCAGAGAAGAGAGATGTATTTAATGCATTGTGTCTGTCGGCGAGCACGATCACCAGACGCGTTGAAGAAATCGGGAGTAATGTCTATGCCCAGCTGCAGCAGAAGACCAAAGTTTTTTCATTAGCGCTGGATGAGAGCACGGACGTGCAGGACACGGCGCAGCTGCTTATTTGTATTCGTGGCGTTAGCGCAAACTTTGAGTTTTGTGAGGACCTGGCAGCCCTAAAATGTCTGAAAGGCACTACCACGGGGGAGGATAGTTTCAACAATGTATGCCAAACCATGGAAGAGTTGGATCTGGACTGGGCAAAGCTGGCCAGCATCACCACCGATGGAGCTCCGAGTATGGTGGGCGCATCTCGGGGTCTAATAGGACGCATGAATGCGGAGATGGAGAAACGCGGTCTCAGCGCTCCGCTACCGGTCCACTGCCTAATTCACCAGCAGGCACTGTGCTGCAAAGTGCTGAAGTGGGATTCTGTCATGCAGGTTGTCGTATCATGCATAAACTTCATCAGAGCAAATGGACTTAAACACAGGCAGTTCCAACAATTCCTGTCTGAATTGGGGTCTGCCCACGGAGATGTACTGTACCACACAGAGGTCTGATGGTTAAGCCGCGGCAGAGTTTTGAGGCGTTTCTACGAGCTGCTGCCTGAAATTAACGCATTTCTGTGTTCCAAAGGCAAAACGGTCCCAGAGCTTATCGAACCAGAATGGAAATGGCACCTCGCAGTTTTGACAGATGTGACAGGAATGTTGAACGGCCTAAACTTGCAGCTACAAGGCCAGGGAAAACTCATTTGTGACATATATTACCACATAAAAGCATTTGAGGTGAAACTAGCGCTGCTTATGGGGCAAGTGAAGAAGCACAACTTCGCCAATCTCCCTGCTACCCAAAACTTTTCTGCTAGAACCCAGCGGCCCCGTTCCCAGCTGAAAAGTGTGTGGAAGCACTGGAAATGCTGAAGGCGGAGTTCAGTGTGCGATTCAGTCAACTTCATGTTCATGCAAAAGAAATCCATCTTTTCCAAAACCCCTTTCTTGCCAACATCGATGAAGCCCAGCCTTCTTGTCAGTTTGAGCTAGCTGACTTACAGAACTGTGATGTTTTGAAAGACGCATTCAAGCCCAAAAGTCTCATTGACTTCTATGTCGCTCTCCCAAATGACACGTACCCTAATATAAAAAAAACGCAATGAAGATGTTCACACTTTTTGGCAGCACATATATCTGTGAGCAAACCTTTTCACGGATGAAACTCCTGAAAAGTCCACTAAGATCAAGATTGACGGATGAACATCTGCATTAGTGTTTGAGACTTGCTGTGACTACGATGGAACCGGATATTCAGCTCCTCACCAGCCAGATGCAGGCCCACAGTTCAACTTCCTGCTTATGAACATACAGTCCATCGGTAAGCTAATAAGCTTAATATTTGGCTTTCTGGGAAACAATAAATGTTTACATTTATGCACCGCTGTGATTGTCACACTTTTTCTGTTTCAAACTGACCCGGCCCCCGATCAGACAAAGGGAACGTCATGTGGCCCTCATTGGAAAAAGTCTGGGGACCCCTGGTGTAGACAAAGGGCTGATGGGAAATTAGCAAAGGCTATCTTCAGCAGAAACTATTTCCTGGAAAACAAGACAGCTTTTTTTTTTGGCTAAAAAAAACATAAAAAGACCACTTGGGACGCGTTTACAACAGAAAAACTATATACTGTAGATGGTGTGGGACTTCAAAGCTTCTAGCAATAGATAACTGTTAAGAATAGTTAGAAACTACCTTTAACTTTTATTACACTAATGGTTCAAACTTAATTCATTAAGCAGGTATTATCATCTCAAAATGATATTACATTTGAAGACAGCACAGCCAAGCTATTTTTCTCACAGTTGAATCTCATACTCCCTTTTTCTGTGTGTGATCTGCTGAGCATTGGTGAAGACCTCAGAGTTATCTTCATTTTAGCCTTGAAGCGCCTCCAGCAGCAACCTGTGGGCGTGATTTTCACACCATTGTCCAGTGTGTGATCTTCTGAATATGCAAATATGGGTTCTTATACCAAGCCCATCTCCCTGCCTTCGGTTGTTCAGACTTTGGATGCACCATGTTCATCTGTCTGTCCCCTTCGTGTTTGTACCAAGTAAAACTTCCACAAAAGATAAGTAACTGTCTCTGAGTCATTATTCATTCATTTCTGTGTGCAGGAAACTGAAAGGGTACGAACCTAACCTTGTGTTTATTTACAGTCCTATGTAGAAAAACCGGTTTCCTCACAATAACAGATAATGACTTTCAACACACCTCTGTGTAACTGGCTGCTGCTGGACTTCCTGACGGGGAGGCCACAAGCAGTGCGAGTCGGCAGCAACACATCCAGCACCATCACGATGAACACGGGGGCTCCCCAAGGATGTGTGCTGAGCCCCCTCCTCTTCATCCTGCTGACCCATGACTGCGCACCGACACATACAGCTCCAACGTCTACGTCAAGTTTGCAGACGACACCACAGTGGTGGGTCTCATCAGGAGGGGCGATGAGACTAACTACAGGAGTGAGGTGAGCCACCTGGCTGGTTGGTGCAGAGACCATAACCTCCTCCTGAATGTGGAGAAGACGAAGGAGATGGTGGTGGATTTCAGGAGAGGAAACACTCAGCATGCTCCTCTGACCATCAACAACACTACGGTGGAAAGAGGAGCAGCACCAAGATAGATAGATAGATAGATAGATGACTTTATTAATCCCACAATGGGGAGATTTCCTTTATCTGTGGCAGCAAAAAATGACATTCAGAAATAATCTGTATAATATAACATAAAAAAAGGACATCACAAATGACATTCATATTAAATAATATATAAAGGTAATTAATTAAAAATATTACTAAAATTATTATGAAAAAATGATAAAAAATTAGATTCTTATTAAATAGAGAAGTAAATATTGAATATTAAATAAATACAGCTGCAAAAATGTCAAAAACGTTCCTGGGTGTGCACATTACAGACAACCTCTCCTGGTCTGAGAACATCGCATCACTGGCTGGGAAATCACAGCAGCGTCTCCACTTCCTTTGCAAACTAAAGAAAGCCAAAGCCCCTCCCCCCATCATGCACACTTTCTACAGAGGCGCCATGGAGAGCATCCTGACCGTCTGCATCACGGTGTGGTATGGCGCCTGCAACGCGTCCAGCCGGAAGTCCCTCCAACGCATCGTGAGGGCAGCTGAGAGGATCATCGGTGCCCCCCTCCCCTCCCTCCAGGACATCTACAGCACCCGCCTCACCCGGAAAGCCCTCTGCATAGCAGATGACCCCCCCATCCATCCCACAGCTCCTCCAGTCTGCTGCCATCCGGGAGGAGACAGTCTTCAGGCCAGGACCAGCAGACTCAGAGACAGTTTTCTCCTCCAGGCTGTCAGGAAGCTGAACTCTCTCCCGGCCCCGCCCCCCTCCCTTCTTGTTGCCCCGTTGCCCTCCTGCTCTGCTGATCCCTGACATATGCAGGTCATCTACCTCTCAGCACTAACTGCACCTTCCACCAGGCCTCCAGTGCCGTAAAATATTAAGTTCACTGAGGAACTAAACTTCAGTCACTTTTTTTTTCTCCTCTCATTTTTTACATTGTTATCTTTTCTACTATTTATTTCCTCTACTGTTTATAGTTTGTTTTATAGTGGAACTTGAAGGTGTCTCCCCGTTTAAAACTGAAGCTGAAGAGAAAACGGAATTTCAATTTCTATGTATGCGTCAACATTGTAGATTTTGACAATAAAGTTACTTTGACTTTGACTTGATGTATTTAGGGGAGTACGATGATCCTTATTTTTTTTTTTAAATGTTGTCTTAAAAAACAAATAGACCTCGTTTCTGCAGGATTTTCTTTCCCTGCATGTGAACCACTGAAGTCTCTCCAGTCAACCCACAGGGGGCAGCGCAGCAGCCTTCCCAGCACAGTTTGCCTCCTTCCATCACCAAATGCTGCTGGCCAAAACCGTTTGGCGTCATCAACTAAGGAGGTCAGGGCGGAGTCGTTTATTGATCCCGCCCAACAGTGGATGCAGCTTATTTTGTTTTTACCGTTCGGTCTGCTGACCAAACCTGGACTCTGAAACAAGGATCACAGAACAGCAAACCAGATCCCATCTGTTCCTCAACCGGACACACAAACAGACACCACAGGATCCGCTGGTGGATCAGCCAATCACAGGACAGGCTGTCGGCAGAAACTGAAGCCGATGGAAGAAGCATTTCAACAGGAGCGTTTTCTACCAACAAACAAATGAATGTCAAATGATAAAGGTAGAAAACTGTCAAACAGTAAGGCCTCCTCCAGCTTGACCTCAGGTGGTGAGCCAGCAATAAAGTAACAAATAAAACATATGACAGAAATGAATAAAGGACAGCCGTCTCACTGAAATGAAGACCTCACAGAAAAACATCTGGCTGTCAAACATTTGCACCCCTTTGCTGTAAACCACAGCGATTTACATCCCAACCAGCTGTTGTGGTCCACAGCTCACGACCTCTGTGGGTGTGAGGGTGCACGGGTGTCACATTGAGCCAAACAGATTCCATCAATCTCAGAAATCTACAGGCAGACGTTGCTTTTTTATCTTTCCAGACTGGATTTGATCCGACCGCGTCTGTGCGTTCAAGACGCCCCGAAAAGACAGGAATTCCAGCTTTTGGAAAGGATGTAGGACTAGGAAGCAACAGTCAGAAATGATCCAAAAGGAAACACAAAGAAATGATAGAGGAGGCTCTGATTAAGAAGAAAGGAAACCCGCAAAGGTGAGGTATCTTTTGTTGTAACCTGGAGGTCAATGCCAGGAAGACTATTTCTAGGAATTTGTATTCTTTTCAATGTACGCTCTTTCAATCTATTGTCAAAGCGTCCCAGTTGTCTTTTAGTTATGATTATGCCATTTTTAGCCAAAGTCTAAAATCCTGTGACGTTTTCTGCAGAGCGGCATCAGAAATTCACCTGTGAGTTGCAGGCGTGACAGTGGGTCCAGAGTAGGCCTGCTCCCACTTCCTGTCCTCCATCCTATTGTGTACACACTATATATATATATATAGTGCTGAACATCCAGAAACAGAGAAAGATGAGAGCAGTACCTGCAGGAACCGTCTGTCGCCAGAGTCACGCTCTTCTTCACCTCTGCCATCTTCATCGCCAGCGGTTGTGAACCCGAGATGCTGCCGCCTCTGCGTGAGCTGCACTCCTCTTCCTCAGGGACAGATAGTGTCTGGAGGCCGTGGATGACTCGGACCGTGGCGCTTTCACTGTAGTCCTCCATTAGTGATGGAAGCTTCTGGATGAAGATACCAGAGACGCTCCTCACCATAATCTG
This sequence comes from Oryzias curvinotus, assembly GCA_023969325.1. Classification (NCBI taxonomy): domain Eukaryota; kingdom Metazoa; phylum Chordata; class Actinopteri; order Beloniformes; family Adrianichthyidae; genus Oryzias; species Oryzias curvinotus. The sequence continues at coordinate 1,918,244 of CM043710.1, read as the reverse complement.
CTCATCATTGCCTCTGCTTCTCTCCTGCAGGATCTGCTGGAGGTTCTGCTGGAGGTTCTCCTGCAGGATCTGCTGCAGGATCTGCTGGAGGCTTTTCCTCTTCCTGCTCCCTTTCTTCCAGGTCTCTCAGCACCTCAGCCAGAGTGGAGCTCCTGATTAGCCGAGGTCTGGAGGGTTGAAACGCCGTCCCGCATTCAGGACAGCTGCAGCTCACTTCCTGCTCCCAGTGATCCTGGAAGCAGGATTTGCGTCTGCAGGATTCCTGAGCAGCTGGTGGAGGGTTTATCAGTTCAGGACGTTTACTCTGACGGGGACGAGAGGCTCGGCCATGTCTGCAGGAAGAAAGGCGGGCTGCCTAGCAAAATCACTTTTCATTTTTGCGCACAAATGACCGGAAGGGCTTTCGTGTCGGCTGGCTGACGTTGGCATAGAGGGAGGGACTGGGGCGTTTGAACTGCTTCCAAAACCAAAACCACAAAAGAACGTTAGGAAGAAACTTTACTGATAAACTCATGAATGTACAGTCTCAGCATCTGCTGGATTTTCAGTCTCATGTTTATTCGTTTTAAAGAAAAGTCTTTCTGGCATTGAGACAACAGTGATTTACTCATTTAAGTCTTAAAGAAAATATGAACTGTGGGGTTATTATCTCACTTTAATGCACCAGGTTACCAGAAATGATCCAAACTCTAAAGGAGAAAAACTGTCTTTACAACATTATGCAAACAGGAATAAGAGCTGCAGCAAACATCCAGACGAATCTATCAAACCACGAGCTTTCCCTGCAGAAATGGTTTATTACAGTATATATATATATGTGTTCCTATAGTAAACAGAATTCATCATTAACACTTTATCCTCCAACTCTTTGAACCGTCCTAAAAACAATGATGGTCCCATTCTGTGGGGGTTTCTAATGTTCCAGCACCAAAACAGATCCTCAAAGCTCCGTTTTGGTTTGTTCAGAGTCTAGACCTCTAACGGGTCAGACGCAGACGCAGACGCAGACGCAGCTCATCCCATCAGAGGGAAACACACACAGGGTCCCTGCTGGGCTGTGATGCCGTGGAATGAGACTTAAGTCTGCTTACTGACTGAGCTCCTGCAGCAGGTGGCAGGCACACACGGCAGCTCCATGAGTCCTACCGGTTCCAACAGGTGAGGCAGAGGAAACCATTTCAACAAGACACTTTACACGACGTTTTTTAGGGCCTCACATTCCACTGGTGCTAAATGCCTTTGGTGTTTGGTCTGCTCCCCGGATCCCTGAGAGCTCTGATGGGCTCTCAGAATTACAAATGCGTTAAAAAGAGGAAAAAAAAGGACCGTCCGACTCTCACTGCAGCAGTTCCTCCCAAGATATGGGATTAGAGAAAACTTCCCGCTCAAGCCAGAGGTCGTAGTTCATCTGGAAGTCCTCGGGCAGGTCCACTCGCTGCCCCAGAACACTCTGCAGGCAGTTGTCCACCGGAAGGAAGTCGGGGTTGTTGTTGCTCTTGTCATAGCGGCGGCTGTTGAAGCGTTCGATGTTGGCCCGCAGGGCGCACTCCTCGGCCTGGAAGTCCCAGGGCCGAGCGTCCAGATCTGCCCTCGCAAAACAGAAAGCGTTCAGCACGGACGTGAGTGACAGAACTCATGGATTTAAGCTCAGAAACGAGAAGAGAGACGAGCTGCTAAGGCCTCAAGTCCCACAGCATCACCTCACCAAACGCAAGAAAGAATGAATCAAAAGCTGCAAAGATGCTGACAAACAGGTAGGAGGGAAAACCGCTGACTGCAGGTGTTTTGCCAAAGGTTTTTTACGTTTTATTTATTGTGTTTTTCATGCTTTTAGGTGAAAGTTTCTGTGCTACCTTTATATATTTTTGTATGTTTTAAAAATGAAAGAACTAAATTAAAAAACCCTGCAGTTGACCCGAGGTTTCTTCAGACATTTATAACAGTAATAAAAACAATTTGCTCCACGAAAATAATCTCAGAATTATACAATAGTATCTTGACCCACAAGGGGGAGAACACAGTTTATGTAAAGGAAAAATGGGAGCGAGAAGGAGAGTTGACTATTACAGAAGAGGTTTGGGAACATGTATGTGGGAACTATGGGTCACGACAGGATCAAACATGTGGAAGAGCATCATGAGGTTTTTTACTACAGCCTCTCAGAAAGAAGACCTGGGAACAGGTAGGAAAGGTTGGAGGTGTGGTGATAATGGAGCCAATCACCTCCATTTATTTTGGGACTGTGTGGTTGTCAAGAAATACTGGTCTGACATTCATGAACATCTACAAAATGTATTTTCTATCGACTTCCCCTTGTCCTTTGAAAGTCTATTTTTGGGTCAAATAGAGCTATATGGCCTGGACAACAAAACTAATAAACTGCTCTACCTTCTACTGCAGTTAGTCAGAAAACCACGTTGAAGATGGATCTGCTCCACTTTGTAAGATCCTCATGGGATTCCATGAACTCACCGTTTCCGTACGCCCAGTCGTCATTCAGGCGATGTCGAACCTTTTGGTAGATGGCCGACATGGTCTTCATGTTGCTTTTCCTCCACTGCCTTCCCAGGTATTTGGTCTGCACTTTGAGCAGTTTGAGAACATAAAGCTGCATCATGGCCTGCTTGACCTTCAGCGCCCTCTTCAGGATGGGAGCCGACTTGAACACGACCAGCATCTGGAGAGCGGAGGAGGAAAGCAAAAGCCGGTCAAGTGGAGTTCTGTCCACAATCCAGCAGCGGCGTGGCGTTTGCCCACCATGGTCCTGGAGTGCTTCCATTTGGTCAGCTTGTTCAGGATCCTCAGCAGGTTGATGCAGGAGAACAGATTCCTCCAGCAAAACTGATTGTTGTCTCCAGCCTCCTGGAATGCAGAAATGGTGGACCAGAGGAGCAGATAAGGACAGGCATCCAGCCCAGCTTCAGTCAGCAGGCAGTGAAAATAAACCCACCAGACTCTCAGCGGTTAACTCCGGGAGCTCGTGGATGACGCAATGTGGGAAGTCAAGCACTGAAATGCTGCAGAAGAGCAGAAACCAGAGGCAGGAACTAAATATAAATGCAGTCCACCTGACTGACACACCATCAGAAAGAGCATACCTGTTTTTAGCTGTGATGTAGGACATGATGTTCTGGTTGAAGAACTTCAGGATGAGCGGGATGCAGTTAGCAAACACCAGGTGTTGAGCCATGTACTCAAACTATACCACAACAGACACAGGGATGGGTTTTCTTCATATGACCTGTTTGAAAACACACGAGGCGAGAGCAGAGGACCCACCTGGTAGACGTGATTCAGTTTGAAGTGCTTCAGGAGCAGCAGCAGGATGGCAGAGATGGCTTTCACGATGATCTCTTTGTGCCGGTTGACGTCGACTCCCAGCTTCATGCTCTGCAGGACTGTGGTCCTGCAGCGACAGACAGCGGGGTTAAAGTCAAAATCTTCCCTGTGGTCTTTTAATAAGGACTATTTTGAGCCATAATTAAAAAAACTGTTGTTTTCTAGATTCTGCAGAGAAGCAGGACTTCATTAGAGATTCACCTCTGAGTTGTGGGCGGGACCGTTGGCGCGGCAACCACCGTAGCCCTCCCTGTTACCGAGAGCTCTTTGTTTACATGCTCTCTGGCTAGCTTACAACACAAAAAAACTCCACCAAAAACCCACATTTTCATCAGTGAGTCAATAAGCTCAAAAACAGGTTTGATGTAGGCAGGAAAGATGTACAGAATGGACATTTTACATACAGTGGTGGACCAAACTGTTGGTAGCCCTCAGTTAAAGAAAGAAAGTCCTCAATGCTCACTGAAATGACTTGAAATGTTCAAAAGTAACAATAAATTAAAATGTATTGAAAATTCAATAATCAAAATCAGCCATTACTTTAGAGTTGTTGATTAACAGAATTATTTAAAAAACCAAACTAATGAAATAGGGCTGGACTAAAATGATGGTACCCATAACTTCATATTTTGTTGCACAACCTTTTGAGGCAATCAGTGCAATGAAACGGTTTCTGTATTTGTCAATGAGCCTTCTGCACCTGTCCACAGGTATTCTGGCCCCCTCCTCATGAACAAACTGCTCCAGTTGTCTCAGGTTTGACGGTGTCTTCTCTAAATGTCATGTTTCAGCTCCTTCCACAGATGTTCACTGGGATTCAGATCTGGGCTCATAGAATCCACTTCAGAATAGTCCAACGCTTTTCTCTCAGTCATTCTTGGGGGTTTCTGGCTGTGTGTTTTGGATGGTTGTCCTGTTGGAAGACCCATGACCTGTTACTGAGACCAAGCTTTCTGACACTAGGCAGCACATTTCTACCCAGAATGCCTTGATCATCTGGAGATCTCATTTGACCTTGATCAACTTCCAGACACCCTGTGGCAGATGCAGCAAAGCAGCCCCAAACCAGAACTGAGCCTCCTCCATGTTTCACAGTAGGGACAGTGTTCTTTTGGTTGGATGCTTCATGTTTGAGTCTACCAACATAGAGCTGATGTGCCTTACCAAAAAGCTCCAGTTTGGTCTCATCTGTCCAAAGGACATTTTCCCAGAAGCTTTGTGGCTTGTCAACATGCATTTTTGCAAATTTCAGTCTGGCTTTTTCTGATTTCCTTTCAACAGTGGTGTCCTCCTTGGTCGTCTCCCATGAAGTCCACTCTGGCTCAAACAAAGACGAATGGTGTGATCTGACACTGATGTACCTTGATCTAGGAGTTCACCTTTAATGTCTTTGGAGGTTATTCTGGGCTCTTTGGATCCAGTTCCAACTATCCGTCTCCTCTATTTGTCATCAATGTTCCTCTTCCAGCCACGTCCAGGGAGGTTGGCTACTGTTCTGTGGGTCTGAAACTTCTGAATAATATGTGCCACTGTGGTCACAGGAACTTCCAGCTGCTTAGAGATGGTTTTAGAGCCTTTACCTTTACCATGTTTGTCTATAATTTTGTTTCTAATGTCCTGGGACAATTCTCTCCTTCTCTTTCTGTTGTCCATGTTCAGTGTGGTTCACACCTTTTCACTAAACAGCAACGTGACTATTTGTCTCCCTTTAAATAGGCAGACTGACTGATTATGGGTTTGAAAACAGCTGAGATGTCAAATAAAAGACCAACCTGAGTTCATCATGACCCCCTGGGCAATTAGTTCTCAGTCTTTTATGGAGGTACCATCATTTTAGTCCAGCCCTATTTCATTAGTTTTTTTTTTTAAATAATTCTGTTAATCAAAAGTAATGGCTGATTTTGATGATTTAATTTTCAATCAATTTTCATGTATTGTTACTTTTGAATGTTTCCAGTCATTTCAGTGAGCATTGTGGACTTTCTTTCTTTAACTGAGGGGGACCAACTATTTTCTCCACCACTGTACCACGGTCTAGGTAGGGGTCACCGACGCAGTGCCTGCGGGCGCAGGGTCGCCCGCGAGGACCACCTAAAACTCCCACAAGGCGTGCTGTAAAAATATCACAGATCAAGATGGAATTCGATATGATTTTCAAAAGTTTCAGTCGTGTTTGGAACAAATTAGGGGTTCAACAGATCACTAGCCATGGCTCCACACACAAACTTTTGCTTCGTCCTCTGGACAAAAACAAGTAATGAGAGCTGAACTTTCTCTTTTAAAATGCTAAAATGATGCTTCCTATCACTTAACATGACGATCTGCATGAAGCCCCCTTTCCCCCGCTGGTTAGTCCTCACCTGCTGCAGCAGAGCGAGCTGGAAGCTCCAGCATCAAGTAGTCCACTTCTTTTGAAAAACGATTAACGAACCGTAAAAAATAACAGGATGAAAGTAGTATGAACCGATTTAATATTTATGTCTTTGGTGAAGTGGGATAATGTCCTTTGAGGGAGTCCATTATCAGACACGAATGGATTTCAGTGACACATAAACCTGCTTCTATGGTTGTGTTGAATCTCCTGAAAGTGTGACCACAAAACAGAAGACCCACAAACAAGGGCATAAAAACTGTCTGAAAAAGATGCTTTGGTTTTTTTCTTTCCCGGCGTCTGATTTAACAAAGACTTGTTCTTCCACTTACGGCATTTCCTCAGGCAGCACATCTGCCAGGATGTTGATGGAGTCGGTTTTGGCTTTGGATGTTGGAGCAGCAGCCAAAAGGATCTTCAGCAGAGCAATCTGAAGGTCAGAAAAAGAAAAAAAAAACACACACACAAAAAGGGGGATGAGCTGGAGAAAAAGAAAAATGAAACAACCATTTCATTAATGAATGCCTTTTGTGTGATGAGACAGATAGCAATTTGCACAGCTGGTCTGTGGGCATGTTTTTGGCGTCGCCGCGCCTGCCACTTGTGAAGTTAGAAGCTATTTGTTGACTAATAGCCAAGAGAGATCAGATTAAACCCAGACTTTCTGTCTGTTCTGTCAAATGTTAATATGAAACGTGAAAATGTTTTAAAAAAAAAAAAAAGACTAAAGCGGATCTCCACTGGGAGTGAAAAAAATGAACAATTAAGCTGTTTAATTGTGAAGAATTTATATTACTATAGTCAAAATACTAAGAAATGAATAAAATTGTTTAATTTTACATGCAATAAAAGCCTTTTTACAGAATGAACTTACATGAATGGAACAATATATGAATAAACCAAAAGCATAAACTTATTTAATTTTATGTAATGGTGGTGAAGTTCTCAAAAATATTGACAGTATTTTGTTCTGATGTATCCAATCCTATAGCTGTAGGACTGACATTCCACAAATGCAGTGCTTTGTTTCAAACAAACATAGTTGCAATACTATTCTAACTTTGACCTATTTTCCTGGTGCAATATTGTTCTAAAAGCACTTCTTTGAGTAAATTTCAAAATGTGTTTAGAAAAGCTGTTTGACCTGCTGTTTGTGAACTAAATGACATTTCAGATCTATTTGAAACATTTTAGTATTTCTTTGTATTTGAGTTGTCATTATAGATGATGATAGCACAATCATTAAGGAGAACATTTTGAATTGGCACTTGGTGTCATAAACATGACTGACCCCGGCTCTAGTATATGGTGTTCACACCAGACTGCTGCTACCAGGATGACAAACCATATGATACTCAGGTACCTCCAGTTGGAAGAAGCTTGGCGCAAAATGTCGAAGCGGTGCAAATCTCACCAATCTTGCTCCAGGCTTTTTCTCTCACAGCTCCAATCCGTTAAATAAAAGAACTGATGTCACATCATTCCGGTCGGACACAAATCCCAAATATTCATCTTCAAACAGTCAGCACTTTTGTGAATTGAAATTACGGTTAGGGTTAAAAGGGCTAACATAGTGGGGTTAAAGTTCAACTAGTGTAACTAACGACGCACGTTCGATAAATCCCATAAGCGGTGGTAGAAACTTGCGTGGACGCGAGACTTTTGTATGCGGCGGACCGCAGAAGCATTTACATAGACTTTTCACAGGAAGTGGTTGCTTGAACGCACATAGCAGAGGGCGGGGGGAACATTGCTTGAAGGAAAAAAAATGTCTTTAAGAGAGCTTACCATGTACTGAGGCAAACTGGGCAGAATTCCCTGGTAGAGCAGCTCCGTAGCAGACATCTCCATTTCTTCATCTCCCTGATTAAAAAGAAATAAAAAAGCATAAGGCCTCATATGTTGTGTATTTTTACAGTAGCTTCATTTCAAGATACCATTGACTGTACATGAAAGCTGGAATGAGTGACCCCTCCCCCCTTCCAAACAGGAAGTACCCGCTGGCTCCAAGAAGCCAAAATCCCATAGACGTCAATGCAGATGTGAACAGCTGTTACTCCGTCATCCTATCAGTCAGAACAAACGTTTCTGCTCTGATGCATTTTTTTTACATGTTTTTGCTAATCCTTTTTGTTTTTCATACTTTCTCTGTAGTTCAATTTATAAACTGACCAATCAGGTTCCTCAGTAAAAGTCTGTGGTTTATCGTCAAAGTTTGACACATCTGATTGACGGATTCTTCCGAGCCTGCTTTCAAGTGGTACAGGGGTGGACTTCCCACAGGCTGGCTCTTGAGTGGTTTCCATAGAAACGACGACCCTGCTTACAAAGACTACGTTCACACTGCAGGGCTTAATGCTCAATTCTGATTTTTTGAAAAAATCCGATTTTTTTGCAAGACCGTTCACATTTCCAAGTAAATCCGAACTTTTGAGGTCTCCAGTGTGACCGTGACACGACCCAAACGAGACCTGCATGCGCAGAAACCAGAAGAATACTCAACGGTGAATGAACGACGTCACTCGTTGTTTGCGGAGCCAACGTTAACAATGGATGTCAACAACAGTGTTGTCAACAGCGGAGCTCTTTTTGTAATATTAAATGTATTTTCATGAAGGAGCAGCACAATTACAATTTACTCATTTTAAGAAGGCAATGGAGCCGGGATCGTCTGTACCCACTGTTGTGGAATAGGAATGTGTGTGCGTTGGAGCCGCGCGCCCGCGTGTGTGTAGCGCGTGCCGCGATAGAGAAGGGGGGGGGCGCAGTGTGGGCGCGCATTCATGTTGTGTGTTACAGAGGAAGGAGAACGGTAAAAAACGAAGGTTTCCCCCAGAATAAATGCTATGGACTCTTTATTAAGCCGCTCTGGAGAATCCTGGAGAATCTAAGGATCAGAACAGAGAGGAGGAGGAGGAGGATCGCCTCGGGTCCACCGCGCTTCTGAGCACGGTCGGAAGGGAGAAAGAAAAAAAAGTCATCGCGGGAAAGTTTCAACACCACACTCGGCCATTTAGCTGGAATTTCTTTTTCAAAAACCGCCCAGTTGCGATGAGAGCCCTGGAGTTTGGCCTGAATAGAGCGATCACCCAAATATTAATCCAATCGGGACCTCGCTTCCCTTCCACTGACTGATCTCAGCAGCATCATCTGCCACGGTTGTTGTTTATGTTCTCGTTCCCGCCTACTTCAACGCAGAATGATGACGTTTGTTGCGTATCGATGACGTACGGTTCAGAATCAAGTCGCCTGTCCGGTCAGACGGCGGTCGCAATTGAAAAGATCGGATACGTATCAGAATCAGGCCGGCAAACCCACGGGGCCTGGGTCGCATTTGAAAAGAGCGGATCTGTGTCATTCACACTGTCATGAAAAGATCGGAATTGGGCCACTTAGGGGCAAAAAATTCGGAATTGGGTCGTTTCAGCCTGCAGTGTGAACGAGGCCTTAATGTTGCTGTGTCCAGATTTGAGGGCTGCGTTTGAAGGCTGCTTACGTCACAGCGCTGCGACAAGTCCAAGTCCAAATTCAATGACTCCTTCTAATGTGGCCAACGAATACCTCCTTCTTTTCCCCGATTTCAAGGATTGGTCTGCTGGATTCTTCTATGCTGTCCGTTTCCCAAAATGCATTTGGCCGAACCCGGAGACAACAATGGCGGACTGTGAAGCGGGACCCGGAGTTGGAGATAATCACACCTTTTTATATTTACACCTCCAAGATTAAAAAGTTAAAAGGAAAACTTTAAGCTCCATGCCCGATTCACTACTCCTCTCTTTTCTGGACTGACGGTTGCTAGGCGACAGGACATTCGCCAATGTAACGGCTGCAATCATCTAAAGGCTAGACTCGCCCAAATTCACAGCCGTAAACATCTGGCCTACCCGCTTGACGAAGGGCCCGGCAGATGTCGCCCGGCAAGGCCGCGGCCATTAGAGGAGGCAGCCCTCGAATTTGGACACCCCCTTTTTCTGGTTTCAACATGGCAACATTTACATGGCAAAAAAGGTGACTGTATTGACTTAATTTGGTTGGAGCTGGAAGTCAGCCATTTTCCCACTCGCTCAGTCCAGGCTTTCAATCTATCCTCCACAATGCAGTACCGTATTGTCTGAAAGACTTTCTGCAGTACTTACACCCGACAGAGGAGTTTTCTGGTATTCCTCCTCCTTTGCCATCTGGATTTCTGCTATGGAGACATATTTGTGCTGCAAAAAAATTCAAAATACCCTTAAGCGCCACTTAAAACACCATAATTTCACCTCAAACATATTTTCGCGAGACCAGAAAGCATGAAAAAGCCTTTGCTGTACCTGCTTCAGCGTCTTGATGCTCTCGTGAATGGGCCGGGGTAAGCCAACCACTGTGTCCGTGTCACTGGAGGGAGTGCACACGCATGTATCATTCCACAAAGGCAGCTAGCAGTCAGTTAACCCAACAAAACTCACCTTCCAAGAGTGTAACCGATGAATTTACTTCGGCTTGATTCCAGAAAACTTTCAATATCCTTTTCTCTGTGGTGTCGAAAAAAATGTAAAGTCAAAAGTTAGGATTATTTCCCCAAACTGCCAGGTGAGGGTGAACAGTACCTGACTTTAGGGGCCCAGGGCAGGCCCTTAGGGAAGGACACCCTCTCAGATGGAGGGTGGGGAATGAGTGGAGGCATCACTTCATCTCTTTCCAGTGGAAACGTTTCTGTCTCCAAAGAGTTGTCGTTGTCATCGTTGTCGTCCTCATCGTCACGAGCATCATCGGCCTTGTAAGGGTCCTTCTCATTGAAAGCATCCAGGTTGTCTTGTTTGATCAGTGCCTGCAGACGTGAAGACGTCATCAGCACGCCCTCATTCTGGCTAAATGACGGCACGGCAATGTGGAGAACCAAGTGAGAAGTGTGGGAGTGGCATGGACCTTGTGTTCACGACGAGCCCGTTTCTGCTGCTGCTCGATGAGGTCCGACGCTGAAGCGGGAGGAGAGGCCGCCCTCATACTGCGGACCACCCGAATGCTGTCCTCCGGCAGAGGAGGAAGACCCAGTTCCTGCCGTTTACGGACCTTCAAGCTCTGGAGCTGCTCAAAGCCTCCAAGAGTGAACTAAAGCAGAGCAGAGGTAAAAAAACAAAAACACAGAAACATAAAATAGTTCCTCTCTGATTAAAAAAAAAAAAAATAAGCAGATGCTTCTGACTCTCACCAGAATGCTTTTCCACAACAACAATAGCACTTTTTTCATTGGGAAGTGGGGGGCGTGGCCGCTGCAGAACTTGGTGACCATCCCAAAGAGCGTGACAGAAATGGGTTCGTTGTTAAACAGAGGAGAACCTGGAGGAGATCATACATTTAGCCTCACAGTAATTGGCTCTCTGACTGAAGCCCTTCTGACCTCATTTACCCAGTTCTGCTCGGAAAGTTTCCCTCATGGCCTTCCACTCGGGCTTGTCGGCCGGATCTTCCTGGTGGATCGTTTCCACCATCAGATACATTATGTTAAGCAGAACCCGGAGGTCGGTGCTGTCAGCGAGGGAGATGGCCGGTTTTCTGACCGCACTGCTGCAGGCGGCGCTGTTACTGTGTGTGTGGGGGGGGGAGAGAGAGGAGTGGATTACCACACCTCATCAAGTGAGACAATGCCACCGTTTGCTGCTGAAGAACATACTCCATCTCCATGTTGAGAAGTTCTACCAGAGCGGAGAAGGTCCCCACATCAAGCAGCAGGAAAATGTTATATCTCGTCCAGTAGTGCACCTCAGCCTCTGAGCTGCACTCTGCAAAGGTCCCTGAAGAAAAAGAAAACCCGTTCAAAACACAGCAACATTTATCATCAGTCCCCCACAAGTGCCCTAAACGTGAGGAGCGCAGACCCTGAGTCATGTAGAGGATGGCTCTGGCAACCTTCAGCCTCTTCTCACGAACAATGACTTCCAGACTGTCCAGGAGCCGCATGGCGTGAGCTCTGTGCTGAGCTGCGTCCAGATCCGTCCACTTTTTGTCCGACACTGAGGCACCACAGAGGAAGTAAGAATACATTCGTATATGTACAGTCTCTACAACACATGTACTCTTATCCACAATCTACCATGAGTGCTGAACTCCTCTTCAAAGCACTTCCTATTCAGAGCAAACTCGGGTCCTTCGGTGTAGCTGTAAAGCTCTGGAACAGAAGAAAGAGGTTTAAAAAAGGACAAAAACATTCATTAGCACAAAATAGCTGTGGGACAAACAGATTTTTTTCTTTAGAAAATCGCAGCTTTACAGACCTGACAGCTCTGAAGCCCATTTGTCTGTATCAGAATATTCAAACTCCAGATCCGGAGACTCAGACAGGCCCTGAGCACAAAACAGCAAACAGGAAGTTTGACGTGAAAGTGAAGCGAAGAGGTCCCATGCCTCATGTATAAACAATAGACACTTAAAAACAGAAACCCTCTGATAACATTTCCAGTTTTCCAGCCTCAGAATATAACTTTGTATTTTAACTTTAGTCTATTAAGGATGAATGTGTTTTTTGTTTCTCAAAGGTTTTCTGAATAGCCACCTTTCTTCTGTACATGAACCAGAAACATATTCAGAAACAATATTTCAGATGAGTCTGCCAGTCAGTTGAACTACTGTAAAGGCATTAGAAAAGTGCAGATTATTTTAAACTTTTATGTTGACAAATTCATATATCTACCTCTCTATGTATGAGGCTCATCTAGCGAGACAACAGTCTACGCCACAACACAAAAACTGGTCATGAATCACACGAGGAGGACAAAAAAAAAGGTCTAAGCCAGGACTCCATGTCTTGAATGCATGCAGGTGTGTTACACCAATAAAATCCTACAAAATAGCAGGTTAGTTACACGCATGCAGCCCCTGAGACCTGCAGTTTGACACATGTGATCTAGGCTCCTGGAGCCTTAAAACATTTTTGAATCCAAGAGATGGCCCAGCTCAGGAAGCTTCCCATGGATCCCATTTATAAACAATAGCCACCTCTATCGATTTATTGCAAATACATCAAAACAAAAATCTTTAATTTCACCTAAAAGGTCTGTAACCTGAGGGTCCTGAGCCTTTCCCGCTCCACTGTGGCTCCATGATAAAAAAAAAAAAACGTTTTTCTATTTTATTTTAAGAAGAAACAGTAAAGTAGGGCTTCACGATATGAGGAAAACTCACAATTGGCGATAATAATATTCAATATTGCGATGACGACATAGCTTGCGATACATGAACAAATGGTAAAACAACCATAAACATAATTTCCATGTTACTACAACAGTTCAATTTAAATAAGAGTAGTCTACATAGGAGGCGAGCATCCAACATCAAAGGGGTCCATCCAAAATGCATAAAAATCATTTTATGATTGGTTAAATACTCCAAGCTGCCAAAAGATTGTTTTAGCACATTTAAGATAACCATTTATCGCAATTTTCACCGTCGTTTGTGATGTCTGTATTGCACAGCTTAGTATCGTGAAAACGATAAAATTGCAATTTATTGTCAGTAACCAAGTAGCAAAGTTAAAAAAAAAATATATAAAAGTTTATTGAACTCATTCACAAAAGGTTGAAGAAAAGCAACCTCAATCAGTAAGGTTCTAGACTATGGTAACCATAATTCTCCAAGAATCCGTCGCAGTTTATCAAATTCGTACTAAAACACTTTGACAGATTTTTTGAGCTTCTTGTTCCATCAAAAATGTTGAATATTTCCTATTTTTTTAAAGGGTATTTTTCCTCTTCGTTTTATTTATTTATTTTTATTTTATTTGTTTGTTTATTTTTTGCAATGGCTCGTTTATATATTAAAGCAACAATCCATAGCATAAATACAAAAAAATCAGTGACCTATTTTTCTACAGGGTGGAGACTTTGTGGCTCCTTCCTTCCTTCGTGGTTGCTGTCACTCAGTGACCCTTGTTTGTCTTTAATGTTCCATTAGAGCAGTGGTTCCCAAACTGGGGGGCGCGCCGAGGTATTGCAGGGGGGGCGCGGTGGAGATTTTTTTTTCATACTTTATTGACAAACAACATAATACAATAACAATGTGAATGTCTCAGGGGGAATTGAAATGTGTACATATTGCAGAAAAATATAAGAAATAAAACAAAAAGTATATAAATATATACACATACATATACAACATAAGAGAAAAAGAATTTTTACTTCAAAAATCTTTGGGGTTTAATACATTTTAAAACTTTCAAAAATTAAATTAGTCCGAATAGCTTTTTGGTTTTGCAGATGTTTGATAATGGTACATTACTGATTGATTTCACTCAAAAACTGCTGGAATTTAGTTTTGGAGTTTGGCCATTTGGCTTTATGAATATGGAATTTTGCCAATAATAAAAACAATTGTGTAATGAAGATACAATTTTTGTCTACTTTGACATTAAGGTAACCCAGAATAATGTATTTTTCTAAAAATGTAACAGTTTGTTTAGTTATATTTCCAATATAGTTTCCCACTTCAATCCAAACCTTATTTGTATGTCTGCAGTCCACAAACAGATGATAAATAGTTTCCTCCTGAGTTCCACAGAATGAACAAAACAGGTCCATGTCCAACAAATCTACTCAAATTTTGGTAGGATATATACAATGCAATATTTTGAAGGACACCTCTTTTATTTTGTTATTTAGACAGTATTTATTACTAATAGTCCAAGCATAAGTCCATTTAATGTCCACAAATTTGGATTCCCAGTAAAACCTCCCAGCAGGTAAGGTTGTGGTATGTAAAAGATTTCTTATTTGTTTATTGGAAACTGAATGAACACAAATATCCACATTGTCCCAAAAAATTGTCTGGGTTCTTAATTGACTTGTGTTATAAATCCCTTTAAACAGTTGTAGTAGACTGGTTGGAACGGCATCTAACACTATTGCATATTCTCTGGGTGGAGCAGGAATACCGAATTTTAAAAGAAATTCTTCATACATCAGAAGATGTCCATGAGAATTGAAAAGTTGTCTGATTAAAACAATATCATTATCATACCACCTAGGAAAAAAAGTGATTTATTCTTGTATTGTACATTACTGTTATTCCAAATAAAACAAGTTGTTGGAGAAAAATTATGTTTATAAACGAGTTTCCAGGCCAGCAGGGCTTGTTTGTAAAAGTTTGAAAGTTTTGTGGGTAATTTTTTCAATTTTGCAATTACATTTTAGCAAGAATTTAATGCCTCCCAGTGTGTCAAATATATATTTGGGAAATGCATTCCAGATATTGTCTTCCCCTTTCAATAAATTACTTAACCACTTTATTTTAAAAGAGTTGTTTAAAGTTTTAAAGGTTAATACATCCATGCCCCCATGTTTTCTGGTGTTACACAAAACAAATTTTGCTTAAGTAATGACATTTTTTCCTCCAAATAAAATCAAATAATGTTTTGTTTAATAGGTTACAGATGTGTTTTGGAATTTCTAAAGACAGAGACACATAGACAGATCTAGAGATTCCTTCAGCTTTAGATAACATAATTCTACCGTTCAGAGAAAGATTTCTCATTAACCACATGTTATAAGGCGCGGTGGAGTTTAGAAACAAAGGATTGTATGTTTGTGTCAGTGTGGGGGGGCTCGAAAACATTGTAATTTTCAGAAAGGGGGGCCCTGCAGAAAAAGTTTGGGAACCACTGCATTAGAGGATACAAAAGGTGGAATACCCGGTGTAGGTACCATAACCGTTCGGCCTGGAAACGTAGTTTGTCCTAGTGGGGTTACCGTAGTGTGACGTTACCTTTAGTCGAAAGGACCCCGAATGGTAGTTCCAGGCCGAACGGTTATTGTACCTACACCGGAATAGAAGTTTGAACAAAATGTTGTTACTAAATTAAGAACTGATTTCATGAAACTTCCTATTCCCCCAAAAGTTAAAGAAACACACTTCAAAATTATGAATGATATTTATCCTTCAAAAGAACTACTTAGATTACGTTTCAACATTGATGACAACAGCTGTTCCTTCTGCCAAACTGCTGTTGAAGACATCGACCACATATTTTTCCTGTGTAATGTTGTACAAGTGTTTTGGTTGGATGTTTACAAATGGTTAAGACATAAATTTCCATTCATCATGGACTTCTTTTCCAGAGAAGTCATAATCTTTGGCCTGTCACTACACAACAATGTAAATAATGTGTGTATCAATACTGTGTTATGTTTAGCCAAGTTTTTTATACACAAAAATAGATTACAGAAATGCCACCCCAGCTTTAACTTCTTTAATAATGAGGTCATTTTATACTTAAAATCCATAAAGTTAATCAACTCACCTAAAGCCATAACAATTTATGACACCCTGAGTGATATTCCCAGTGTCTGAGACAGTTTATTTATCTGTTGTATCCCCCTGCATTTTGTAACACTAACCAACTCTGAAATTGTGGTTTCTTATGTTATACTTTTCCCTGACTTCTTTATGATTATGAATATAAATAGGTTTATGTTTGCATACTGATAAGAATTTTTTCTTTTTGCTTCCTTTCCAATTATAGCATTCTCTTTTGTATTCGCCATATTTTGTAAGTTTTATGTAAATGTTCTGGTATTGTTTTGTATTGTGTTCTATAAATAAAAAAAAAAAAAAAAAAAAAAAAAAAAAAAAAAAAAAGTACCTACACCGGAATTAGACACAGGTACCTGTGCAGCACACGCACACTGTCGCAATGCTTTATTTTTTTTTTAGTTATTAGTATTTTTTCAATAAACTTTACTGCACATTTTTCAAGCTGAAGACATCCAACCTGAAAGTTGCTATTTCGACGGGCAGAATCGCTCCTGACACACAGTCAGCCAAACCCAGCCTGACTGGCTGTCATCAGCTAACCCATCCCATCGATCAGCTAGTACATAGCGTCGTTTAAGAAGTCGACACAGGGATTCACAGCTAAATAGAATCAATCTAGGAACAGGTCCAAGTATTTATAAAGAATAATTATTTAGCTAATAATTGTGTCATAAGAAGTTCAATTTAGGGATAGACAAAAACTAGCTAACATTTTAGCTGCCTAAAGACGGGCCTCTTTCCTTTTTAACTGCTATTTTAAACACAATGTTTAAAACAGATGACACAAACTGCTTGTACGTACGTCTGAATCTTTTCTTGAATTTCGAGGGAATTCCCCCCTGCTTTTATTCGGCGTCATTGCTCTCTGTTTATTGTTTACCGGCAGCCCTCCGCCATTCCCACCGAGGTCCATTCCGCCGACGTGTATTCTCGCGAGATGAGAGTTTAGACTACGTTTAGAAGAATATCCCGGTTACACCAGCGCTGCGTATTCTGACTATTCACAGTCCAGTGAGTCATACGTTACAGTCAATAACTGCACCCTGAGGATTTTATGATGGTTTTTCATGATTTGTTGTGTCATTTAAAATACTACATAGTTTTTCCACACGTATCCTGTTAAATTAAACTTGTGGTAAAATTGTTCTGGGGGAGACTATTTGTCAATTGTTTTTTCAATTTTCTGTATATGAATATTACTTGAACTGTAATTAGTAGTACTAGGGTACGATGTAGTTTTAGGGCCAGTTTAAAGTCATTTAATTTAATTACACCATCTCAGTCCCAAATTTACAAGAAAATAGTCACAACTGGTAAATTATAACAATAATGTCTTATTGTATATTTACCACTTTAAATCTTGTAATATTACTTTTTTTTTAGTGGTCCTAAAACTCCACTGTAGGTACGCAAACTATCAAATTAAAAACAAAAAACAACAAAAAAGCACAGTTGCAAGTATTGATATTATCAATCAGTCAATATTGTATTGACTGCATAGACGAGTATTTAATGTTTATAAAACAATTAATTTAAGATGTTAGGAAAATTTCATATTCATCTAAGAAAATGATCAAATTCCAAACCTAACTTTGGACACGTTTGCACAATTAAATCAATATGGTCAAATCAATGAACAAATCAAAACAATATAAGACAATTAGAACATTTTTACTTTATATATTAAAAACACTTTAAAAAAAAACGACTGTAGCTCATTGTTGTTCATTTACTTTTGATGCTTCTGTATTGTAGCCATACTTAAGATAGTATTTTACTTTCTACCTTGTGACATTCACTCCGTTTATATAATCTTGTATTAGGCCTGGGCGATAAATCGATCAAATGAATTAATTCGAATTTTTTGTTACGGGCGATTTCAAAAATAACTAAATCGAGTTTTCATGTGGCGCATTTTTGGCTCCTCAGAGCTTCCGTAGCGTTAGTTTCACACGGCACGCGACAGCATGGCTACTGGTGAGAGTGGGCAGTTTGTTCCTAAGAAAGAAATAAACTCATCTGCTGTTTGGAACTGCTGTGGCTTTACTGTCACAGACGTGGAGGAAGAGTCTCCACGCTGCTACATTTACCTAAAGGAGCTCATCGGAGTCAAAGGCTCTCACGCGCGGTCGCGTGGCACGCGCTCAGTCTTCTTACACATGCACGCACCCTAACACACACGCGCCCTGACACACATACTCATTCTACAACGCCTGTATAGTTAGTTCATTAGTTAGATAGTTATTTTTTACTGTTATTTGTTAATAAAGAATACTGCGCTGTAATTATTACTTGTATATTCATTTACGACGCGGCCACCGTAGGATTTTGTTTCGGGAGAGGACGGAGGGGGGGGGGGGGGTAACCGCGACTCCTGCTGCTTCATCAAGACGGGGTTTATTAATTTATTTAAAACTTTAGACCCAGATATGAGCTGTATTGTTAACTTTTTAGAAAATGCTGCTACTCTCAGGTGAATGTTTGTCTCATTTTAGTCTAGAATACAAAGTGGGACTGAAAACACAGCTGGGACTTTAAGGAAGTAACCTTTTCATTTTGGACAACTTGTGAAAACAAGATTAGAATAACAAAATAGGACAAAAACAAGACAAAAATTATATAAAACCAAGAAAAAATTATATAAAACACAACAAAATTATATAAACACAAGTCCAAAAGGGAGTGAGAAGAAGAAAAATGTTATACTTAACTTTGATTCCAAGAGTGTGTTTATTTATTTATTATTCATCCCAGAAATGTGGGTTACATTTGTCTTGCATTTGATTAAATAAAAGCAACATTTGCTTTAAGTTGGCTGCCGTTTGTACTTATTGCTTTCCTTAAGTAGGGGGGGGGAAAAATCGGGGGAAAATCGGAAATCGAATTAAAAAAAATAAAATCGGAGATTTTATTTTTAGGCCATATCGCCCAGCCCTATCTTGTATATAATGTTTAAAAAAAAGACTTTCTATTTTAGTTTGGTAAAACAATATTTATTTTAAACATTGTGTGATGACAAATAAATACATTATTATAAAAAACTATGAGTAATATTTACATTTCAACCCCTTTGTGCCTATTTTACAAAAAAATCTTCAATGTTTTTCTGTCCAAGGTGATGCGAAATCAGATTAAATCCCAGATCGTATGGTACGTTGCACATGAATGAGCTAGGGTGTGAAGGGTTTAACAAAAGAATACATTCAAATAAGATTTTTGAATGTTAAAAAAATAAAAACCTTTGAAAGGACCAGTTTTTTACCCATCTTACCTCAGTGCCATGTGTCTTAAGTGAATTTTGCAAAACAGTATTTTTTACAGTCAGTGTGCTGAGCAGAAATCTTTCAGAACACCTTTTTTGCTGTGGTTTTGGTTTCAACAAAATAAATCCTCATATATGTCAATAGATCAAAAAATAACTAAAAGGAGAAACTCTGTGGTCTGACGGCCTCTGATTAAAAGCAGAAGAACACAAAAGGGCTGTTTCTAACAAATGCTACGACTGAGCAGTTTGTTTGTTTCAGCAGTTTATTGAAGGAAAAGGTGCAAAAGTATGATAAAGGATCAAATGAAATAACCATTTACATTTAAACGATAGGAATAAAAGCCTAAAATATAACACACATTTGCATCGTAAATACTCCTGTATTCAAATGAAACAGTGTCCAGCTTTATAATCACAGTGGTTTACTATAGCCTAACAGGAATAAATCTATTTGCTTCATTAAAATAACATTCTCTGTCCAAACAGAAAAACCTTTCCGTATGATCATGTGACAAGCATAGAAACGGACAAAAAGTACCATCATCCAGTTTAGAACATAATCAAAGAGAACTTAACAGGGACAGCATTTTAAAATAAAGAAAAACAAAATCAAACATTGATTTATGCCATCTAAAAATCACTTTTAGCGGCTTTATCAACAACATTCTTTGGGCATAGTTCAAAAGCCTTTAAGTTTAACAAGTAGACACTATCTATTGAAGATACACAATCATTTACAAAAAGTACCGTCATCAAGTTCAGAAAATGTTAAAAGAAATGCAACAGAGGGAACAAAAAAAGGAAAATAAAGATGCATTTTGATTAGTCTAGTCTAAAATAGCTTTAATGTGAATAAAAATAACTGCACAAACAAAATAAAGCAAATATGGCAGACTCTGAGGGTTCAGAGGAGATGCACGTGTGAACACCTTTGGAGAATCACTTAAAAAAGAAACATCTGTAAGTTAAGAAAACGTAGTTTGAGTAGAAACTGCTGTCAGGAATCATGTGAAACCATCGACCACCAGCATGTGCAAAAAAGACATCATAGACTTTTAGATTTAGCAAGAAATGACATTTTTCAATCTGTGCCACTTGAAGCAAAACTGATCAGTCAGCTGAGCCTAATATCAAAATGCATGGCTTGTGATTATAGAGGTAACTGCTAATCTATGCATTTTGAAAGGCTCACAAAACAGTGCTCAAGTCTGTGACGAAGAAAATAAGACCCTTCTACAAAACTAAACTGTTGTGTCAAAAGTTCAAATCCGGCATATAACCGCGGCTAACACAGCTGTTTAGTTCAACGCAGTAAAGCTGGACTAAAGTCGAGTCCAGACTGCTTGCAGTTGAATAAAAAGGATCTTTTTTTGTGGTTACGATTCACCAAAGATTCACCAAACAAAGCCAGATATCACCCGAGTAAGAAAAGTCCAGAGTCTGCTAGAAAACACGACTGAGCCCTTTACAGACTGCTGTGTAAACCGTGTCAACACACTACAGTAATTCCTGTGAAAAACAGATTTGAAACCCTGATAAAGTCTTTTTTGCTGGGCAACTAAGCTTGGCATTAGTTTTAAAAGTTTTATTTACATGCAAATGGGATTTTAAATCATGAATTAAAGCAGAAATAATGAGAAGAAAACTTGTTAACACACCTAGTTACCTGACGGTCCTGAGGTGCAGACAGACGGTGTTTTCTGACGTCTGTCTCTGTGTCTCAGGTCAACTGAAGAACTCTTCTTTTTTTTTTTTTAATGGTGATGATCACAAAAATAACACATTTTTCTCTCTTTAAACAATGGAATGCATTTTAAGTGTATTGAGGCGAAATTAGAAAGAGATGTCGAAAGCAGCAAGGAGAGATTTTCTTACTGGAATGTACTTGACTCACGACCACAAAACCTTTACAAGTTAATATGGCTTATATATACTTGACCAGTGCATACTTTAATATACCTAGAATACGTCCTAAAATTAAGTCAATATAAGCAAACATCTGTCTCTAAGTTAAGTGCCATAAAATCTTTTTTTATAGGACCATTTTGCTTAAGCTCAACTTTGGTCCATCTGTCCTGGAGCAAAACATCAAATCTTCAGTCGAGAGTTTCTCATAGATCATATCTAGAAATGGTTTCAAGAACAAAAGGAATGAGCAGCTTAAAACACCCACAGCACAGTACAGCGAGTGATGCCGTTCACAGATGAGCCCTGGTATACTTTTCCTCCACATTTGGGCACCAAACCGGCTTGTTTTAATGACTATCACTGTTTTACAGCTCCAGACTCCAGCCCGCCTCCTCCTTTGGCACAAAATATTACAGAAACTCACGAGTGCTGCGACCGTACCGCCTTTCTCTGTGTGGCACGTTTCATCAAAGGGAAGTTGTACTGACACAAGCCTGCCGCAATCACTGCAATACACCTAAAGCAACGTATGTATGGACCCAGTGAGGAGCATAAAACACAGCATCTATACACATTGCTGCTCACTGGAGGACAGGGCTCCACATTCAGGAGTTCTGGGTGCTTCCGCAGCCTAGTACCTGTAAAGACCAAAAGGAAATCAGAGAAAATTCTGTTGTTTTCTTACATAAAAGATCCAGTTTTCCTTACAGCCCAGAAAGCATGGCCATTGTGGTTCATTGAATGCACGTCCAAATGTCAGCTGATCAGTACCTGTAATAGTTGGGTTTGAATGGACCGTTCTTATTCAGTCCCAGGTACTTGGCCTGCTCATCAGTGAGTTCTGTCAGGTGGGCGTCGAAGGTGGTCAGATGCAAGCTGGCGACATACTCATCTGAAAAAGAAAGCCGATTTAGAAATAAAGGGCTGAGAAGGAAAACTCCTTTGTTCTGGATCGAGTCCACCTAAACTGTTCCAGATAGAGTCCAGAACCTCAGATTTGGTCTGTTGCCCATTAAAGATTGTCCCTAATCTTGTTACCCAATTCACTTCAAAAGATCTGTGCATAATTCCTCTTGAAAAAAGTTGTTAAATACCAACTTGTCAAACATTTTAACCACAGTGTTAGGGTTTTTCCTTCTCTGCTTGACGTTCAACATCAGAAGAGTGAGGATCTGCTCTTAAAGGGTTAGGGTTAGGGTTACCTTATCAGTTTCTTTTAAGCAAAACTTCACAAGTTTAAGTGTAGAAGAAGCTCCAACACTCAAATAAATCAAACTAAAGACTGGTCATTAGCATGAACAGGAGTGTTTAAGTGAAAAATGCCACTTGTGAATGTATATTTGTGAACAAACTCAAACTGTTGAGTTTCAAAGCAGAGTTCTGACAGACAGCAGAGTAATAAATCAACGTGAGCAGATGAACTCGGGTTTCTATCACAAACTTGCTCCTGATGAAAGACACCAGCTGTAAAGACGAGCCATCTGGTTTGTTTACCAGTGAGCTGCTTTTCATTGACACGATGGTGAAACAGATCACAGTAAACAACTGTCATTTAAAGACAAATGGAGCGTGTTACAGCAGATTTGACTTTTGACTTCAATTTGTTCACACTCTGTCATAAAGAGAACTTTTGCTGTGAACAGTGGGAACGCAAATGCCCTGAATGTAGATAAATGGCTGTTTATTCTAACATATAAGTACTGCAGTATTTATATCCTCACCCATCTTCTTGGGAAGCAAATAAACATCCTGTTTGTATCGTCCCTCCGGAGCGTTGTACAGCTCTATCAGAGCCAGAGCCTGTGAACAGAGCACGGGACAAAAGGGAATCCGCAACATCCAGACTTTTGGAAAGGAGCTAATCTGCTCTGATCACTTCATGACTGCAGCAAATAAAAAAATTTTAAAAAAACACCGTATTCCTTCATCTTGTGTAGGGAAGGGTAATGAATACAGTTGTTATTTTACCTGAGTGGTGGCTGTAATGGACAAAACAAAAGTAGGAACAGTGGAGCAGCTGAGGTTCAGGAGGCGGCCCTATGAAACCAAGAAGGACATGATGCCGTTTAGTCATTATGGGATGCTCAGACTCTTCATTTTAAATGGAGACCAAATAGGAACATCATCAGAGACACCATGAGGCTGTTGAGCTGTTGTGGGCGAAAAATAGACGAACCTGGACAAGACACGCAGGCGACCTTCACAAAATCTCCAGGTCATAGAGCGCTCAATGAACTCGTGCGGTGAAAATGTTTTTTTAAGTCTACGGAGATGCTGCGAGGTCATAGTGAACACATCACCACGGTGCAGGATGGTAGCCAAGCACCCGTCGTGCAATTACCTGTTGTCTCTGTCGGATTGTGGAAATATGTGATACAGTATTCCCCCCATGTTCGCTGGGTGAGGGACCAGAGACACCCCTGAATTCAAGAACCACCCCCCAACTTACCAATTCTGACTCATCTAAAACCCTTCAGAAACATTTCTGATGCTTTGTAAAACATTCATTAAAGAACATTGGAATACTGCTCAACATAAAGAGTTTTATTTCTAATATCAGACCAATAGACTGCACCGTAGTGTACTCTTTAACACACAATAGGAGTGTCTCTCTGTCCCTAAAAACCAGGAGACCGGGCTTCCTCCTTTGTTTCGAAGGTGCTGGTTTCATTCATATTAAAAACCTTCTCCGGATGATAATTATTCTCCGCGTTTATCTTTTTCAGCGTTTCAGGATGGGGTTTTTTTCCCGGCCGCTTCTGAGTCAGCTGATGCCATTTCTCCATGCAGGGGCACAAACTTTGGGTGTAGCGATTCAGGAACTGGTGGAGCCAGCTGTGAAATATTCCTTAGCAGCCGGCGAGGAAGCCGACGGGCCGGCGTGCTCTTCATCACCGACCCCCTCCTCTCCAGCAAGCACCTCCTTAAGATTCAAAGGTCTCGCACAAGCATCGTGATCTGAGTTTTGGGATGAACCGGAGGGGGGACGTGACTGAAAACAAACCCGTGAATACGTGACACTGCAAATAGCGAAACGCAAAAAAGCGGACACCCACACCCCCACACACACTTTTTTTTACTGTACATACTTTATCCTGGTCTTTATCTCTAATTGTAATGCTGCAATATGGAAATGTACCCATTCTGGGATGAGTAAGGGATTATCTTATCTTTTCCTAAACGTCTCTTAATAATAATAATAATTAATGTTATTTGTGTAGCACTTTAAATGGCACACAAAGACGCTTTACAAAATGTGAGTAAAAAACAGTCAATCATAATAATAATTAAGGGTAAGTAAGGGTGAAGTAGGTGAGACACAGGCATGTTGTACGGATTTTTCCTTTTTTAAACCCGCTAAAATCTGGCGGACTACGCAAGGAGGCCACTAGCACTGATCAAGTGCCCGCCTTGGCGTGCAACCCTGCTTGTTAGAAAGAGGGAATTAGACCATCAGAGTGTAGTTTGAGACGTGAGAGCAGCATTTGCCAACAAGGGGCCGGTATGCGCACCTTACAAGGTGTGGCGTAAGGTCATCACCGTACGACAGCATCACCTGTACAGCCTGAGTGCGTTTAACTGAAATTATCCTTACAAAAGCTTCACAATACACTTACCACATGTATGACAATGGTACGCTCCATTTTCATGGCATTCCTTGAGGTGGCCGTTCAAGCCTCATGGGAAGTGCAAGAAATGCCTAAACTCCCCTTCAGATGCGGCCGCTCCTCTCTATGCCCCGAACAACCCAAAAACCTGCAGCCTCCGTGACGCAGGCTTTATTTAAACATGCTTCAGGGACTGTTAGCGTGTTTGACAATAGTACCTCTGTTTACTCGCTAAATCAACCTTTTGTCAGAGGAAATGTTTTCAAATGTTTTCTTTTTTTTGTGTCTCTGTAGATTTATAAACCAGAAGCCCCTCACCTCGGCCAGGAGAATCACTCTTTTGCCGTCAGGCCAGATGACGTGATCCACCTGGGAGCGGACTCTCTCCCAGGTCAGCTCGGGTGTCCGAAGACTTGCCTGAAAGAGTCCAGGACGCCTGTCACTCTCTGAACCACAGACAATGACTTTGGCCTGGACAATCTCAGATCTAGGAGTGCTAATTTACCACGTCGATCTCAGTGTTGGAGTGTCCCATGTTGCAGACGATAGACCCGTTCTTCATGCGGTCCAGCTGATCTCTGGTTACCACGTTTTTGTTCCCTGCAGAAACACGCCATGGCGTCAGTCATGCTCATCGTCACCGGAGAGCAGACCGCGCAGAAACAGACAGAGACCCACGACACAACAGATTAATGGGTTCATAGTACTAATTCCGTGTCAGTGTAATCCATCACTCATGTCGATTTCAGTGAAGTTCCAATACCAGTGCACGTTATGATGATGTCAACCTGCCGAATGACCTCGTTCAGTTTGACCACCCTGAATCCATCCATGCTGTGGAACACAAAGCAAGGCAGCGGTCAGCCAACAGTCAGCCAACAGTCTGACATGAAAATGGATTCAGCTAAAGGTCATGGATCCCAGCTGAGCTTTGACGGTGGGATTGGCATCAGTAATCCAGCAGACTGTTAGATATGCTGTCAGCTGTCCTCTCGGCTCACGCCACGCTGGAGGAAGTGGTTCTCTCTTACCAGGCCTGCAGGGCGCAGATGGGATCGATTTCTGTCACGTAGACTATGGCTCCCAAAGCTTTCAGAGCAGCACAGCAGCCTTTTCCAACCTGCAACACCACAAAAAAGAGACGCCCGTCGCTGCCTAATCTCCATTTAAGTCTGTCACTCAGTGGTGCTCACAAGTATTACTACTTTTAATACGACAAGCTCCAAAAGGTATAGATCCAGATATACATTTGTCCTTATGCATGTGTACTAAGGTCACCTTAAATTTAACTTGACTCATTTGATTGATTGATTAATTGACTGATGGATTTATTTCAAGCGTTATAGTCAAAGCAATAAAAAATTTACACTGATTTATCAAACTTAAATATCAAATGATGAAATGCATAAATAAAGAAAAACAGAAAACAAAACAAACAAAACGCACTTAAATCACAATTGCTTAATTAAAAAAAAAGTGATCAGTAACTAAAGTCAAGTAGAGCTGAATTTATTGCTTGAAAAGAAGTGAGAAGAAGCGAGTTTATATAATCCCACACCTACTGAGTTCATTCATTTTATAGTTTTACATAGTTTTCGTGATCTGGTTCTAACAGTCAACTTTGAGGCCTTCAAAGTTGACAACTCCTACAGTACTTTTAGTCTAAAATGGAATGCTGATGTAATAATAATTGAAAAGTAATACAGTAAAAGCACTGTAATCTCTGTGGGATGGCAGTGCAGTCTGTGTAGAACAATACTAGTAATTATGCACCAAAGTCACTTTATTCGACTTCAAAGTTGACAACTTTTAATACATCTCCAGTCAAAAATGCTGTTTTTTTACAAACAACTCAAAAACTACACAGTAAGAGTACACCAATCTTTGTAAAAAGATAGCTTTGTCATGTGTATTACTATTATTTTTGTAGTACTATATTATTACAGAAAGCAGCGACGATGGCGTTTCATGCTGTGCTGTAAACCTTGTGATGGGGGGGGGGACATTTCTAAAGCGAGGTTAGGCTGGCTTAACCACGGCTGAGTCGCTGACTGATTTAAAAAAATATATATATTATATATATAATTATATTAACATTTATCAATCTTTGATGTCCTGCCAGCTACCGTCTCATCCTTCCATCGATGTAGTGAGCACCCCTGCTGTAACTAGTCCCAACACATCACATCCTATTGGAATAGCACTTTTAGCTATATCCCTTTTCTATAGTTGTGTAAATTTCTATTGAACTCCTGCCGCTCTGCAGAAACCACGTCCTAGAAAAACGACAGACGGTTTTTTATTTTGCCTAAAAACGGCATCATCATAATTAAAACACCACTTTGAAAATAGATCAAAAGAAGATAGGAGTGGGACTTTAATATAGAAAAAATGATCATGCTTGTGAGAAATGTGGTAATGTTCCAAAAAGGATCTCACCTCACCGTACCCACAGATAACCACCTGTTTGCCTCCAAACATGACGTCTGTGGTTCTCTTCAGGCTGTGGAGGTTTGACACAGAAGGTTCACCATTTGTGGAGAGTGAAAGAGTGTTCAGAGATGATCAATGAATAGCAACAGAGAAAACCTGCTTATGATCATCAACAGTTAACCTAATCATCCATAGGTGGTTTATCACCCATGATCAAAGCTCAGAAAACAACAACTTCCATCACACCAGTTTGTCGTAGAAACATCATCACTTATTTAACAGAACTCTTCCCTAAGAGCACTTTCACACTCAGCCGGTTGGTCTGCACCCATTTGTTTGCTTCACTGAGCAGGTGTGAAAGCTCAGCTGAGCTCAAACGCTAAAAACCAGAGTCGCTGCACGGCAACAGCTTGAATACAAGACAGACTACAGACCAAACACCTCAAGTCATCCACAGAGTCGCATCAGAGAGACCTCAAGTCTGTCTGAGAAAAGCGTGCAGTGAGGAGGTCTACTGCCTCAAAACTCCAACGTCACGGATTTCACCAACTGCTGGGGATTTTTTAGAACCTAACCCCCACCACACACAAGGGAACACTGTATTGTATTGAACTTCTGTGTGAGGACCCCGTGCGTACATGTCAAAGTCTCAACGTAAACTGGATTGGCTCTTCAGCAAAAATAATCCATAAAAGATTTACAGGAACATTCACATGGAGGCCGATTAAAGGAGAAAACAAAAACATTCCCGCTTGGCTTATGTCACTCAACAGACTCCCTGTCAGAGTCAGAGTCAAGAGGAACTGCTTTGGAAAAAAACAACAACATGACATCCCATAATGAAGAGGAAACTCTGAAACATCTCTTGATTGATTGCTACAAAAGAAATGAGAGCCAGGATGAGTCATGTTGGTTTTGATGTTCCCAGAGAAACTCCCAGATCTACAGAGACGTCTCTTCTGGCTGATCACGTGTGTTACGAACGTTTGGAAAACACAAAAAACAAACGTTTTTCTTACCCAGAACACGATTTACAGTGACATGTTTCTAAAAACTGTCAGAACTGCTCCAATTCAGAGCCCACTGCCCTTGAAGGTCTCACATATCTCACATGTCTGTTGCTCTGTGCATGTTCACCGTTTGCAAGTTCTTTACAATTTGTAACAACGCCTGCAAACAAAAACTGATGTTATTATGGGATGTGTTCTGGCTCTTTGCTCTCTTCCATTGATGGTATATGAGAACTGGGCTGAGTGGCTGTTACTCAGAATAACTATTCTTGTTCTGATGCCTCTTTTTAACATGGTGATCATTTTTATGTAGAGCCAGTTATTCAAACTGACCAATCAGATGCCTCAACAAAAGCATGCGGTTTTACATCAAACCTTTGCAACATTTAATTGACAGATTCCCCCGAGCCCTCATTCAAGTGGTAGGTGTGTGGACGTCCAACAGGCTAATCCTGACCAATCACTGCTTACCGACTGCATCAAGCTCCAACATGGCAGCACCCCACAAAAAGAGACGGCTGAATTTACTTCACTTTGTTGGAACTTCAAGTAAGTCAGTAGCTGCGGTTCCACGTGCAAAATGTCTTTGATTTGATCAATGATCGGATTAGAATAGAACCGTGTCCATGGGCCCAGAAAAACGTCGTCCGATTACAACAAACGTTTACATACGCCACACTTTCCATCGGAATAAATCATTTTGATGTGCAGAACTAACTAAAAGACCAGAAATGGAAAAACACATGAAAAAACAGCAAGTTTCGTTGTAAACAGAGTGAGATCATCTTCTAAACGTGCTTTTATTTTTGCCATGATTATTATTAAGTGCCTGTTCGCTCAGTTTTTTTTAATTCGGCCAAGAAGAGTTAGAAGAAGAGTTAGGGTTAGACTAATCCGTGCTAACAGCAACATTTAGCTTTGGATGAACCTAAAATCTGTGCGGTCAATGCAGCAATCAGCATTTAGGGTGATTGATAAGATGCAAGTCACGTTAACGTTGTTTCTTCCTTGACGCCACGAGACAGTGCGCTGAAGAAGCCGATAACCTGTCTTGTGGGGTCCAGATGACCCCACTCCCAACGTTAACGTGCCTCCAAGGCACAAGACAGTGCGCTGAACCTTTTTCCTTCACTGGTGTCCATGGATGACATGAAATCCTCTCCACCTTTATCCACCTTTGTCATGGTAGGGAGAACACGTCAATGTAAGAGTGGGGTCATCTGGACCCCACAATGGATACTGACGTGACCAAAACAGAAATAACCCTACAAGAATGTGTGAGTTACTCCGTGTTTGTAGGGGAACCTTCTAAAACATAAAATACAAATATATAAAGATATAAATATAGAAACCGCCCATCACGTACCCGTCCAGGATGGACTCCCTGCAGCAGTACAGGTTATCAAACTTTTGCTTGGTCACAGAGTCGTTGACATTCATCGCTGGGACGCACAGTTTTCCAGCTTTAGAGAGCTGATACAGCCTAGAACAAAACGGTAAAAAACATTTGTTCATCTAGAAATCTACTGGAACCTCAAACACACACAAGAACACATTACCTATGAACGCCAGTAACGCTCTCCTCCACAATGCCTCGGATCTTCTTGAAGACATTTGGGTATTTCTTGTACACCCAGTGTGTCAAGTCTCCTCCATCATCAAGAATCTAAAACAAAAGTATTTATATATATATATATAAATGAGCCAAGTATTTGTCCCCACAAAAGTCTAAAAACAAATATTTATGTCCAACCATGTTGGGCTGCCAGCCCTCCGTGTTGACACAACGATCAATGCACCACCAGAAGTCATCCTCAGATTCTCCTTTCCAGGCAAACACGGCGACCCCTGAAGCATTACGGACAGAATCAATACACTTCCACGCTAATGAACACATCCCTTTCTAACCGGCACAGACTTCATTAGTCGGCCGATGCCATCATGGAAACCACCAGTCCTGTCCCGTGTTTCTTAATCACGTGTCAAGTGTTGGACATCAGGAGATGTTTGTTCTTTCCGAATCTGCTGACGGTTTAATGAACAGCCCGTCTTGGATAAGAATATGTCACTAATCCCAGCTCCTACAAGCTGCTGTCACTCTCAGAGTAGTGGGTTCCTGTCCTCATGACAAAGGTCTACTCTGCAGATTTAGTGCTCGTCACGTAGCAACCAGGCATGAGGAGCTGGAGAAGCAGTTCTCCCACACTGCCTGCTAAGACTTATGGGTTTCTATTATTTCTGCAGGCTGAATGTTTAACACATCCAAACAGTAACCATGGCTTTGACATTTCCACACAGAAATGAGCACAGTGGCCTGCTGCCAACGCATCGGATAAACACCAGGGTACAAATAAACAGTTCCAGAAATTTAAAAAAAAAAGGATTGAAGTCAGTCTTCTTTTGAGGACATGAATGTTTCTTCCCGACCATCTCTGCTGCCCACCTGTCTCTGACAGAGCAGCAGCCACTTCATTCTGGGTAGAGTAAATGTTGCAGGCCGTCCACCGACACTGAGCTCCGAGAGCCACCAGAGTCTCGATGAGTACCTGAGCACACAGAGTTTCAGAAAAGGCTCTGCCTGACCGTTATCGGGCTTTCGGACTGCGTTGGCTAGCGAGCGGCAGACCGTGGACAAATGGACGTGAAGAAATTCTTACTGCAGTCTGAGCGGTGATGTGAGTGCAGCCCACAATCTTGGCACCTGCCAAGGGTTTCTCACTCTGTGCTCTCTTCCTGAGTGAAATCAGAGCCGACATATCTGAGAAAAACAACAGAGCAAGTCAGCAGGATGGAGAAAACAGATCACCGTCCAGCAGAAGCCAGGCATTCCTCTACATGAAACGCTGAAAACGGTTGCTTGGACTGTTTGTGTGTCACAGCAGAGGATTTGATTTTGACCTTTTTAACCCTTGTGATATCTTATGGGGTCTAGATGACCCCACTCCCAATGTTAACGTGCCTCTGAGGCACGTTAACATTGGGAGTGGGGTCATCTAGACCCACTAGACAGAGCTCTGAACCTTTGTTCTTCAATGATTTGTGATCTTCACTGGTGTCCATGGATTACATGAAATCCTCTCCACCTTTATCCACCTTTGTCATGGTAGGAGAACACCTCAATGCAAGAGTGGGGTCATCTGGACCCCACAAGATAGCACAAGGGATAGGCCTGGGCGATAAATCGATTGAATTAATTAATTCGAATTTTTTGTAACGGGCGATTTCAAAAATAACTAAATCGCGTTTTTATGTGGCGCATTTTTGGCTCCCCAGAGCTTCCGTAGCGTTAGTTACACACGGCGACACGCGACAATCGACACACGAAACAGCAAGCGACAGCATGGCTACCGGTGAGAGTGGGAAGTTTGTTCCAAGAAAGGAATAAAATCATTTGTTGTGTGGAACTGGTGTGGGTTTACTGCCACAGACGTGGAGGAAGAGACCCCCCCACGCTGCTACATTTACCTAAAGCCCATCGGAGTCAAAGGCTGTCATGTCCTCGCGTGGCACGCGCTCAGCCCCCTTACACATGTGACGCACGCGCTCCGACAAACACACACATACATACTCATTCTACAACGCCTATACTGTTAGTTCATTAGCTAGATAGTTGTTACTGTTATTTGTTAATAAAGAATACTGCGTTGTAATTATTACTTGTACCGGTATATTCGGAGCATCCGGTGGGTGGTTGGGGGGGGGGGGGTCTGACCGCGACTCCTGCTGCTTCATCACTTTCTCCGTGGAGAAGACGGGGTTTATTCATTGAATTAAAAGATTAGACCCCAGATGTGAGCTGTACTGTTAATCCTTTAGAAAATGGTGCTACTCTCAAGGTGAACGTTTGTCTCCTTTTAGTCTAGACTACAAAGTGTGAATTGTAAATAAGTAACCTTTTTATTTTGGACAAGTGAAAACAAGTATAGAATAACAAAATACGACAAAAACAAGACAAAATATATATTAAACAAGACAAAACAAAATTAAATAAAAGCAAAATTTGCTTTAAGTTGTCTGCCGTTTGTACTTATCACTTTCCTTAAGCAGGGTGGGGAAAAAAAAAAAAAAAAAAAAAATCGGGGGAAAAAAATCGGAAATCGAATTAAAAAAAAATAAAATCGGAGATTTTATTTTTAGGCCATATCGCCCAGCCCTAACAAGGGATAAAAAAAATCAGCTCCAACGAAAATGGTGTTTTTGGTGTTTTTATTGTATTCTTGTGGCAATACATGACGTGTCCTCCATTTTTCTGCTGGAGGACACGTACAAAGACATTCACGCTTTGCTGTTCTGAGTACAGCACTCCCTCGCTATACCACAGTTCACCTTTCGCAGCCTCGCTGTTTCACTACATTTTTTTCATGTTTTTTTTTTTTTTTTAAACAGCACACTGTGTTCTGCATCCTAATTGGCTGTTGATCTTGTCAATCAATCTCTTCCGTGCAGCATTTCCTGAACAAAAGCACAGCACATGCAGCTTGCCAGAGTTGCATAAATCTTCGAGCTTTGCTTTCATTTTATAATACTGGACTTGTTTTTCTATGAAGCCTTGGCATTTGAGAGATTAAAGAAGAGAGAAAATAGTGAAAATGTTCACGTCTGTCTGAGAAAAGCGTGTATAAAGTGTGTAGTGAGGAGTTTTACAGCCTTAAATCACCTGGAATCCTATTTTGTGAATTTAACCTGCTATTTATGGAACATAACCCTACAAATACTGCACGCATGTCTTTACTCAATGTCGTGAATCGGGGACAGACAAAGAAATACAGATCGAAAAAAAGCGCATTTGTGACGTAGAAAATACGATAGGTGGGGGTTGTTGCACAACGCCAATAGTCCCCGCCCACAACTCAGGGGTAAAATCCTAATGAACTCCTGCCGCTCTGCAGAAACCATGTCCTAGAAAACAACTGCTTTTGTGTCTAAAAATCGCATAATCATAATTATTAGACCACTGAGAAGGCTTTGAAACTAGATCAAAAGATGATCGGAGTAAAACAGCAAAATGAGTAGAGATGGGAAGGAATTGTGGGTAAAATGCATCGTTACCTTGCTCTGCGATCTCAATTTCACGTCGCCCAAACTCATTCTGTTTGATGTTTTTGACGCAGAAGTCACTGCTGCCCTTGGAGTTGATCTGGGTTTTGTCCCGGGGTGAGGTCTCGTCATCAGAACTGTCTGTGTAGGACGCAGCTGGAATTCAAACCAGGCTGTTGTTAAATCCCGTTCCAGTGTTTGAGCTGTGTTGCGGTCGAAGACGTTTGGTCTCACCTGAGCTGTAGCTGTCTGTGGAGGACTGGGAGATGGAGCGGGACAGCGAGCGGCGGCCGGTCTTTGTAGGGAACCTGCTGAACTCCTGCTTCTCCTCCACAAACTGGATTTGCTAAAATGCACAAAAACACATCCATCAGGTTCACTCACGTCCTATAAACACCAACAAAAAATGCGCTGTTGGTGTTTTTAACATGTTGCCGTGGTATTTTTCTGATGATGAGGGACATTTATACAGAAAATGACATTTTAAAACTGCATTTCTGAGTATTTCTTTACTCCAATCGTTGGGAACCAGGATGTTTGAAAAAGACCGCATTTGTAACATAGAAAATATGCTGCGCGGACAACAAGCATCATTAATCATAATGAACAGACCACTGGGAACGCTTTTACAATAAATCACATGATAATCAGACTTTAAGACTTAAGAAAAAACGTGAACAAGCTGGAATCCTGCAGTTCTGATTAAAGCTGGAGTTCACCCAAAACAATAAAACAAGAATAAAACTATGGCATAACCCCATCAGAAGTGATTCCCTCTTACCTCGTTTTAAACCTTAATTATGGTTTGGGTTTATTTGGAAGGATTGCAATAAAAACAAAAACTCATTTGGATAAATGATCTCTGTATTCCAGTTGACAAGATTATTCGGATGTTTGAAGCTGTCCAAGCCAAAGGTTGTGTAGCCATCACGATAGCACCAATCCAACAATAAAATCCCTCCGATTATCTTTGCTCTTTTGCTCCACCGAAGCGTCAGCTGCTTCTGTATTTAAAATCTCTCATCTTCCTTCACTTGGAGCACGGCAGCTTTCTCGTCTGAAAGAGGTCCGACCGGTTTTCTGTGAGTTTCTTCATGTATGCACTTTTTTAATCCCATTAGTAAACAGTAAAACTGAGATGTTTAGGATTTGGTGTGTGTTCAGGAAACAGGAGAAGGCTCACATGTCTTCCGTCTCTCCCCTAAACTTGAGTCCCAAACGGTCCAGGAGCAAATAAAATACAGTCATTCATTTTTACGTTAAGGCCTGGAGCATTCTTTAGACCTGAAGGGGAGTGGAGTTTATTAATGAGATTTGATTAAATTTTAGTCGGATTTTGTTGCACAACAAGCCTTTCACGCCGTAAGTCGTTGATTTAGGGAGAACCACTAAATCCACTTCATTTTGCCTCACTTTGATGGTAAACCTACAGAGCACCTAAAGGGACATTGAAGAAAATATATAAATATATATATACTGATTTGCTTGTTTGTTTGTGTGTTTTTTAACTAACTGGTGAGTTTTGTTTTGTTTTGTTTGTTTTTTTTACTTCCGTTGTTTGTTTTTTTCTTCAGTGTCCCTTTAGGGGTTTCATATAAACTCCACTGAAGAATATTTGATATAAAATTGGAAATAAATCCAGGCGTGAAGGGGTTAACATCTGGTACTATGACTCTGGCTGTGCTCCTGTTGGAGCTTTGATGTTGGACCAGAACACCAGACCCGTTGGGTTTCACAGCAACAAAGAACGACCAGCATTTCTGCTGGAACACAGTGGTGTTTGAGAAATCCCGGCCTCAATAAGTGATTGAGGGTAGAGGGACAAACACATTGAAGTCATTCTGGATCCCGTTTGTTTATCTAGTTTCTCTGATCACTGATGACATTGAATCATTTCTTTTCCAAAAATGGGCAAAAAGACAGGGATTCAATAAAAGAGAACGTTTGAATTTCTTGTGAATTAAGTGAAATGTGTGAGTCCATGTCCCTACCCGCAGAACAAAAGACGAGACAAAAAGTGATGTCGAACAAAAGTCTTCCTTAAAGCAAGAATGAGGATGTGAAACTGGGCTGAAATGATCAGCTTTATATTTAATATACCTTAAAAAATACTTTGAATATGTTCGTTTTATTGGATTGACTGAAAATATAGATATGTAAATATAATCCTATAGATTTGGAACTTTGTTTCTTTGCCTTTAGCTCTTCAGGTCTGGCGGTTTCAAACCAAAACAAACCTTTGAACTCAGTGGATGACATGAATGTCCTGAGAGGTTTTCTGTTGCACATTCAGTCAAAACACACACACACACACACACACACACACACACACACACACACCCATCCCTGTCAATATATTGTATTATGCAAACACAGAATATAATGCAGAAATGTGAAGCTGCAGCAGAAAACTACACGCTTTTATTTCACCCAAGCAATGACAAACATTTCATCTGTAATAAACATGTTTCTGACTAATAAAAAGAATTTTTTTCTTTTTTTTACTAAGATGCATTAAAGCCCAAAAACAGCCACATGAAAGCGTGCATACACAACATGTATGGATGACAGCTGGGCAGGGTCAGTGGGAAGTCGCATTAGGTTGGTTGTCAGGGGGACTTTGGTTCAGCGTCCTACCTTTTTGACCGGCTTGTGAGTGGGCACCGCGCTGAAGACTGACGCCAGCTCTCCCATGTTCATCTCGCTGTTTTTGCTCACCGTCATGGCTGAGTACTTCTCCGCGGCGTTTTCGCTCTCCTTCACCTCTTTGCTCGCCTGCTTGACCTCCACCTTCGCCTCCACGGCCGGCTCGGACATGTTCGCGGCTGCGTGACCTCACCTGGACACCGAAATAACCTGTAAGTCAGGAAACGTCACAACAAGTTCACGCGCGACTGCTAGCCGCCCGCTCGAACGCAGCAACTGACGGCAGCCTGTTTAGATCATGCGCGGATAAAAAGCAGCAAAAAGCCGCCGTCAGATGGGTATTTGGCTCGCCAGACCGCGGTTTGTGGCTGAGGAAAGCAGTTCTGTGCTCCGTTTCTCCGCTGAGGCTCCAGTCGCGCTGCTTCCCCGCTGTCGTAGCTGTCATCTGGCTGAGAAACTTTGTGGGCGGGAACCAGCTGTCTGCTTGGCGGCTACGTCACTGCTGCGTTCAAGGACAGTTGGAATCGAAAACTCCAACTGAAGAAAAAAAAAGAAAAGAAAAAAACCTCCAAGTTCGTATTTTATTTAGAATAACCCAGATGCTTAATACAAGAAAAAAATCATTTGGTGTTAGAACAAAATCATTTTTGACGTGGCCGTTTTTCAATTCTCCGAGATATTAATTCTTCCTGTGAATTCACCAGTATTTCTGGGCAGAGGCCCTGGGGAAAGCAGACACGCTAGAGAGACTAGGGCTGTTTCCAAATTTCCGCCCTAATCCCTAACTACTAAAACCCTATATAGTGCGGCACTATATAGTTCCCAGGATTTTAAAAGCAATTCGCACACCCATGCTCACTACTTTTCTCTTTCGGGTGTTGATCATATGGCGCTTGACAGAGTGGTGCATTACCGCCACCACCTGGTCTGGAGGCGAACTACTAATACTTTAACACCGATTAGGACGAAACCAATTTTCCAAAGTAAATACCCAATAAAATGTTTATATTTATTATATTTATTTATTTATTTTATGTCTATGTATGAATCTGCTGCTTTCTTATGATGTAAAATGTGGCTGGTTTATAAATAATAAAATTACAAACACAGTGGTGGAGATTTAATGTATTTGTTCAGAAATTAATTGCAAAGTTCCATGGCAATGTTGTGCGAGGAGGCATTTTTCCTGTATTTTTCTCTTCCACCGTACTGAAAATGGCGAATATTAATCTGTCAGTGTTCCTGTTGGTGTGGCAGGATGAGTTAATTGGTGTAGTCACTCATCCTGGTGCTGCTGAAGAGCAGGCCAGCTGTAAAAGAGGACTGAGCTGCTCTACCTCAATTCCTGCGGAGACTGCCTCCTGTTTAGGGTTTCTGCACCTCTGTCAGCAGGTATTGTGGCTGGGGGTTGCTGCCTGCACATTCTTCCTGTCTGTTGCTGCATTTGTGTTTTGTTTTACGTTCTTCCTTTTTTTTTTTTACCACAAATGCAGCAAAACTGAGAGGGAGACTGTACAGCCAACAAGAAGACCGGCTACAATACCTGCACTGACAGGTGCAGGAACCAGGGAGGCAGTCCCACGCAAGAATGACCAAAGCCAGCTCAGTCCTGCTATATAGGTGGCCTGGTGCTCATTAGCAGCACCAGGATGGGAGTGCCTGCACCTGGGAGCCCAATTAAGTCATCCTGCCACATTGGCAATAAGTCGATTGTTTCCGAAAACGAGCTGAAATGCAGCACAGGGCGGCAAGGAGGAGAAGCAGACGTCTCAGACTCAGAAGATTTCCTCTGGCTTCCCTACCCTGACATGAACAACTTGTGAGTTTAACATTCTTTTTTTATTTTTTTTATTTTTATCCCCCCCCCCCCCCCCCCCCCCACCAACACTGTGTTGTAAATACATGTAACACTCTTGTGAGAGTTCAGAGAAAGTTTTGTATTTTTTTTTTCTTAAGAGTCAAACCATATCAGCCTTCAACACAAAGGGTTCTATATCAGTATATTTAGAAAAAAGATTTACAGAACACTTATTTTAAACAAATACTTTTATTTTAAAATTAATATGAAAATCCAAAAACCCAGCCAAAAAAAAAACCATGAGATTTTCCAGCATTCAAAAATACTTATGTAAGAAACATGCCAAAAAATGAGATTTAATTTCCTCAATGAAATAATTAATGTTCCATTTTACAGGGTCTTCCACGTCTCTACTGCTTTCCCAACATAAAGGTCCCTGTCCTGGCCCTCTACACTGATGGTCAGTCCGACTTGACCCACAGGACCATCGGGCGTCTGGTGGAGCAGCTTCAGGTTCATCACACTCTGGGGGGGCTGGTGTTCCTTTTCTGGCTTTTGTGGCACATTTTACGGTGTTGTGGCCAGGGCCTTTGACGTGCCACGGTCCACTGTGAAGGACATTGTCCACAGGATCCTCCAGC
Organism: Oryzias curvinotus; assembly: GCA_023969325.1. Taxonomy (NCBI): domain Eukaryota; kingdom Metazoa; phylum Chordata; class Actinopteri; order Beloniformes; family Adrianichthyidae; genus Oryzias; species Oryzias curvinotus. Next base: position 1,879,904 of record CM043710.1, on the reverse strand, counting down.
TGATGCATAGGGTCATCCGCCTTCCCTGTGGGAATGAACCGTCGTTAGTCACCTCTGGTTTTGAGCAGCTCTCTGGGTCTGCTGCCTTCCAAAAGGTCATGGGGAGCATTGATGGCTGCCACAAAAGAATGAAGGCCCCAAAAGAAGATCCAGCTTCTTACTTTAACAGGAAGCGTTTTTATTCCATTCAGATGTGACTCTAATGTCAAATTTCTGGATATTTTTGTTGGGAATCCAGGATCAATCCATGATTCACGAGATCTCCGTAACGATCCAATTTACGCAAATCAAACGTACCCACCTGAAGGATACATCCTTTTGGGTGATGGTGGGTATCCCTGCATTGCTCATCCCATCACGCTGCTGACACCCTACAGGGAACCCATGAGGAATGTGGCTGAGGCCCGATACAACCAGCACCACGCCAGAACACGCTCTGTGGTGGAGAGAGAGCATTTGGCATGATGAAGACAAGGAGCAGAGCGATATTTCTGGGGGTGTTGGAAGTAAAACCAACCTTTGCAATGAAAAGCATTGCCTGCAGCGCCGTCCTGCACAATCTGTGCATCAGTGAAGGGGACTGCTTGGAGCCACAGATGTTGAGCCACAGCTGGACGACACCAGGAACCAGCAGGACGAGCAAAGTGGAGCAAAGAATTGTCCTTAAAATGCCACATTATTTATATTCTTTAAAAAAAAAAAACAACAAAAAACTGGACAGATTTGTTCTGGATATGGACCAGTCAAGTGCATTTTGTGGATCACACAAGGAGACAAATTTTGATTTGCTGGTGAATTTTATAGAAATATATTTTGGACTCACGTTGGAAATTACATTAGTACTAAAACTGAAAAACACCACATTTTCAGAAAAACAAACCATTTAGGCTGTTATGACAACATGAAGCAGAACTTTATTTTTATAGCACAACTTTTTTGTTTTTGAGAAATTTCATATACATAAAGACACTTTTTGAACAAGTTAATGAAATATGGTGAAAGTATCAAATAAAAAAAGGAAATTTCAACAAATGTAATATTTCAAAAAAATATATATATTTTTTTTCTTTTTTATAAACTCTGCAGCTCATTGTTTTTGTGATGATCCTGTACTGTGCAGTGAATGTATTCATTTCTTTTTTTTTTCTTTCTTTAGACTTTCATGACATTTTCTTTCTTTTTTACTTCTTTAGAATCCGTTTACAAACTTAAAGAACACAAAAGATCAGTTACAACACAAGCCATAGTTTTTTTTTTTAAGGACACAGGCTTAAATAACGTGGTAAAGACCTCAGTCCAGTTCTGAGGTCTTCACTTCACTGACCTCCTGTCTGTCATGGATGGACCTGCTGCTTTAGAAAGCTTTGAATGGTTTAGCACCAACCTTCACCGTTGACCCCCTGACCGCCAGATCTCTCCGCTCATCTGGATCCGGTCTTTTGTCAGTTCCTAGAGCCACAAATGCTGCATTCAGCTTCTATGCTCCACAGATCTGGAACAGACTTCTAGAAGGCCTCAGATCAGCTGAAACACTCAGTTCACCTCAATCCAGGTTATGTCCCACTCCCGTCATCTTTACCTCTATTGTAAAACTGTTCCCAGTGATCTTTTAATTGTGATTATTCTGCTTTTAACGGAAATCAAAGAACCTGTGTTGTTTTCTGGGGCATAAACTCTGAAGAGTCTATGACGATATCAAAAATTTACCTCAGAGTAAGCCTGCCCTCACTTCCCATCGTCCATTTGTCTATACGCTCTCCCGCTAGCCGCTAGCAGCCCCTCACACCTCAAACCTAACATAATCGGTGGAACAATAATGGCAAGCAATATCGGAGTTATCCAGCCGTACGGTTTAGATCCAGATTCCAGCTCAGATGAGGAAAACAAAGACGTTCATGGATTTGTTTGTCTGACAGTGGATGCATCAGAATGGAGCGGAGCAAGAAGCTTGTGTACTGTTGGATCTATGTCAGTCACAAGCTTTTGGTCAACGACCTTTTTTTCACCTGCTCCTGATTCACAACGATTTGAATGAAGAAGTACGTAGAAATGCAGATTTAAGCTTAATTTTCTTCATAAATATCCTCCATGAGAAAAATGCCACAAGAACATGTAAAAAACAAAGTTTTCATCTGTGTTGGTCTTTAAACTCTCACCTGTTCTCAGCTGCATTTGATTAGCTTTTATGCAAAAGTTTACATCCACATTACTTTACATTCAGCTCTATTATTTTTTTTTTACTTATTGATCACTCCTTTAATCCTCTTTTGTATGTTTCCTTTAATGTTTTATGTAAAGCACTTTGTATCGTCCTTTTTTTTAATGTGCTCTACAAATAAACTTGCCTTGTGTGTATAACAAGTATTTAAGTATAAAGGGAAATAAAAAAAAATCAAGAATTTGTAATTATTTGAATAAATGAAAACAGCTGCAAATATTTTTTTCTCCGTGTATCTTTTGGAGAATTTGATACAACTAACAAATCCGGAAATGAACAGTAAAAATAAATAGCCAAGACTGTTATGAAACAGGCCTCTGCAGTGGCTAAACCTGTTTAAAATGAGCTGAAGTGTTGGCCTGCGGAACACCGAACTGGCTTTTGATGTCGACGCTCGCGAGCGCGCACAGAGAAGCCCCGCCCCTCGTGGTGCAGCATCCTGGTCACTTTTTACGGTCGAACGTATTTTCCGTCACGCCATTTTCCACCGTCGGCTGGAGGCAGTGCATCGGCGACACGGGAGCACGGGAAAAGTCTTCTTTTTAGCGGTGAATTTCTTCAGCTCCGGTACAGGTAGTGCCGACATTCACGGACCTTCAGCGCCCGGTAGACACGCACGTGCTTTAGCGCTAAAGGAAGCAGCCGCGTGCGCCATTGTCTGATCCTGTCGTGTGTTGAACCCGCCGCCGCCGCCGCAGGAGAAGAAGGCCGCGGAGCATCGACAGCCATTTTAGCTCCTTTATTCACCCGTTTTCTCCGTCAGTGAAGTCGGTGTGCTTAAAAAAAAAAAAAAGTCAAACTAAAAAACTGAAATATAGTTGCTACGTGTGAGCTTAAAGCTACCGGTTAAGGCTAACTTTACTGGATCGTGTAGCTAAAGTTAGCATTTTATGCTAATTTTGTAGAAATGTGGGTCAGTTTTTTAATGATCGCCTGTAGTGGAAACTGGATGCGTATTTTTTAGACCCAGCCCACCAAAGTCAGAACATTTTTATCTATTTAATAGAATCCTTCGTTTGTTTACTGCGACTCTTTGAAAAATAGGTATTTCTTGGAGCATCTTCATAGTATCGGTGGCACAGACAGACAGAGAGAGACGGATCTGTTAGTTTGGTCTGTCCTGGTTCATCCACGAAAGATCAGTCGACTTGCAGTAAAATTGTTTTATTAAATCCAGAAATGTAATCTGTCATCATCTTGTATTTTTTAGCTGATCCTTGTATTTCTAACCCCATTGGTTTTGGTTATTCCAGATTCCATCATGCACCGTGACTGTCCCCTGGACTGTAAGGTCTACGTTGGAAATTTGGGCAACAATGGAAACAAAACCGAGTTGGAGCGCGCCTTTGGCTACTATGGACCTCTCCGCAGCGTCTGGGTGGCCAGGAACCCCCCAGGTTTCGCCTTCGTAGAGTTTGAAGATCCCAGAGATGCAACGGATGCAGTGCGAGAACTGGATGGAAGGTACGTCCCTCCCTCCCTGTGCGTTTTTGTAGGTACGGCTCGCAAAATCCTCCCAAACGGGTTTGTCGTGCCACCAGCAATTCCACAGAAATCAGAGTTTGGTATGAATGAATGACAGGCGAGAATATTGTTGCAGGACACTGTGCGGCTGCCGGGTGCGCGTCGAGCTGTCTAACGGGGAGAAGCGCAGCCGCAGTCGCGGCGCTCCTCCATCGTGGAGCAGGCGGCCTCGGGAACGGGACGACTACAGGCGGCGTAGCAGCCCGCCACCCAGGAGAAGGTAACCCAGGGGTTATTTGATGGAAGGGATTTCTTAGCTGTATATCCTCTTGTGTGTGATTTATTTACAGTAAATTTCCTGAGAACTGCTTTTGGCTTTCCAGTCTGGGTTATTGTGTTGTTTATTTTATCTTTTCTTTCCTTCTTTTTGGTGACTATTGACCTGTCTGGGCTTACTTTGTGCAACAATGAAAACACACAACATATTCAAATATTTGTAGTGAATTTCATCAAAAGTACATTGTGTAGAATGGGACTTTCGTTGCTTTTAACAGCAAGAGTCCTGTTGTGTGTGTTTTATGTGCACACCCAAATCTTTGTATAGCAGTTTTACAGTGACAAGAGGTCATAAATAAAGCTTTCAGTTGGAAAAAGAAGTAAATTTGTATAAAGTTTGGGGTGGGCGGTGTGAGGGGTAAAACTGCCAAATGTCTTTATTTTTATTTATTTTTTTTACTTTTCATCTATATTAATAAGAATGAAACCCATTGCAGAACCACCACCATGCCTCTTCTCACCACCCTCAGTCAACTAGTCCTCTTTCAGCATCACGCGACTGCTGACCGTCGTGTCCCAATCAGCTTGGCTGGTGCTGTCACATGACCCAGGCTTGGCCAGTCGTCAGGTTGCACCAGCCCATTGGTTCCTCAGCATGCCGTTCTCAACCTCCTCCTCCTTCAGCCTTAAACCAAAGGGCAGCCACCCACTTCACATTCCCGACCAATCAGCGTAAAACGTTCCCAAATGTCTACAACCCACCAGCAGCAGCCGTCAGCTTACCAATTAAAGCAGGAAAAAAGCCACAACCAGCCCCCATCTGCCTGCCATCTAATCACCTTGCAGCATCTGTCCACTCCTATTCCGCCAATTCTACCTACGCGGCCGACAGTCTGCCTTCCTTTCGTCATATCTAGCTTGTTGAAATCCAAAAAAACTAGTAAGTTTCCCTGCTTCATTCAGTACACTGCTGATTTCAGTTTTGAAAGTGAAGAGACAGCTGGTTTGAAGAGACTTTTATTGTTTAAACGCTAGCTTTGTCATCCATCATGTGAGTCTTTGTTTCAATGGGAGTGATCAGATAGATGGAGCCTGCTGTCAGAGGATGGTGCTGATGTTGGGGGATCTGAGCACATCGTAGGTCACAGCAGTCAGAACGCTAAAGCCCCACAACTCTGTTAGCTGGAAAAAGGCTAGCTTCAGGTAAACGGGTCAGTGGGTGGGTTGATTTCAGTCAAACCCAGAGCAGTCTACAACACTATTGAATTATTATATATTTTTTTTAGCACAAAGAAAAATTTGCAGCCTGTTTCAGTAAATGTTGAAGCTACGTTCACACCAAATGGGATTCACGCGTCAAAGGCGTCCAGTTTTGCACTGATGCGAACCGAGGTCCTGCGGCCATCCGGCAGCGGCGCGTCCCGGGTGGTGCATCCAGACCTCCAATGTCTAAACTTTGGCGTTGAATTCGTTAACCAACCAGGGACTCGTCTTAGGCCAAACCAAAATGGAGGAAAATCTGATCGCTTTCTTTCTGAGCTATATTTTTATTTGTTCCCAGACAATAATAAAAAGTACCTCTAATTTTATTTTCCCCCCTCGGACGACAAGTCATTCAGACAAAGCTCCTGCGGTGGGCGGCCGAGCTCGCCGGATCGGGAGAGACTGAGTGACGTCATGAGAAGTGATAACTGATGCTTTTGTAGAGCTCTTCAATGTAAATTTGGGCGTCACCCGTGTCTTCTGTGCGTTGGAAATGAAATGTACAGGCAATGCTTCCCAGTAGCCATAGGGCTAAAGACTTTGGACAGTAGCTCCTCCCCCCTACGTGACGGAGGCGTCAAATTTATCAATTGAATTTTGGTCTGGCGTCCAGCTGCGATTTTGACGCGTGAATCACGTTCGGTGTGAATGCAGCGTTGGGCTTAATCTTAGAAGGACACACTAACCCCTATTCATTTTTTCTGACTTAGAGTAGTCATGTGACCCGAGTAGTGTGGTGGGCTAGGCTAGCAGAGATTCCTGATCTTCTGCTTTCTCTGAAGGCTTGGTTTATTGTCAGTGACTCTATTTTCTTTGGGGATTTTTTTTCCCTCCTGGAAATAAAGGCTTTCATCTCTGGTTTTTGTTGGCGAGAACAAAGGGCTGTGTTTGAGGTAGTCTATGGTAGAAGTCAAATGATGTGGAGCTTCGTTGAAGAACAAAATGTCTTTGTACTCACCAGCTGTCTTTTCCTTGTGCAGATCTCCCCGCAGGCGAAGCTTCAGCCGCAGCCGGAGCAGGTATGTCTGCATTCTCTCGATTCTTTTATCTGGCACGCGAATTTCTCTATCTCTGACATCGGTAATTCCACAATAATTTCAGGCATGCTCGTTTGAACTTTGCTTTTTAAAGCTACAGAGCAAACCCTCAGGATGGTTTCCTTTTTTTTTTTTTTCAGGTCTTTCTCCAAAGACAGGAGGAGAGAAAGATCCCTCTCCAGGGACAGGAACCACAAACCCTCTCGGTCCTTCTCTCGATCCAGGAGGTACTGCTTCCATCTTCAAATGATCTAAGCCTGAAGTGTTGAGGATAAACATGATTGAACTCATTGATGGTTCTTCCTGTTCACAGCCGCTCCAGGTCAAACGACAGGAAGTAGAAGAAACTGCCGGTTTTAAGGGAGCTGTTTGGACCGGCTCCAGCTTTTCGCTCAATGGACTTCAGCTTTGACATTTAGTCTTTTTTTTTTTTTTCTTTTTTTATAGCAATCGAGTATTTTAGATTATGTTTCTTTTTACAGATGGGGTTGTTTTGAGTGCATTGAGCGTCTCAACGGTGCTTGTTTGTTCTGACCCATCCCTGCCGTCTTTGTTTTCCTGTCCATGAATGTACGACGCCCTCACACATTCTTCTTTGTTTTCACTGTACGAACGCCAACTTCTGTTTGATTGACACGCACATCCAGAGATGTGGAGTGCTCCGCTCACAACGCCGATCTATTTTCAATGTAGTCCTTTCATTCACATGTTAGCGGTGGTCTTGTCGCCTCTCAGTTCAGCAAGGAAAAACTGTGGAACCGACTTAAAGAAACGGAAACGGAAGTCTGATTTTTGCTTTCCAAGTTTTACATTGTTATTTTCTTTTGTTTAATACTGTGTAAACTGGTCTCAATTAAAAACTGATTTGAAAAATAACCCGTTTTTGTGATGACTGTCTTCTTTTTCTCAACAATAGGGCTCCCATACAGCTGATTCCACTGACTCAAAAATGTGGGCAGCTGTACATGACATTTTTATTCGAATCAGCTATTATTTTACATTCATTTGCAAGTATTAACCATTTAGGTTGGGTGTATGGATACACATCTTGACAAAAATAAACTCATTGTATGGTTCTTGTAATATTTGTAATAAAACATTTTAGGTTGTCCTAACTACTAACAGGGCATTTAAACTTTTTTAAATTTATTTTTTTGTTGAGTAAAACCTGCTTCCATGCTGGTCCACCTGTGAAGCTGTTGTGTAACTAAGATGATAAATGAGCCACAGAGATGAACTGGTTCAGATCTAGTTTTAGTTTCACTCGCACTTGTTTGGGGTCTTTTTTGGGGGGGGGGAGCCTGTCGTTTTCTCGGGCAGAAGCTTTCCCACCCTAAAATTACACGCAGGAACCGGTTCACGCCGCGGTCCACGTGAGCTGGCAGCGCGCGGGACGCAGAGTTCTCAAAGTTTCCCGCGCCCTTCAGTGACTTCACTCCTGCCGGTCACGTGACAGCAGGGCAGCCGCGACTCACGGTGGCCATGGAAACCAGCGTCTCAGTGAAGCAGCTCGCGGGAGTCCCACCCAGACGTGATCAATTTCCACAGTCTGTTATGTAAACCTAACCCCCGTGGGTGCAGTCTCGGCTCCCACGCAGGCGCAGACGACATGATGCCTAATGTCAACACAGCTGCTCCACCTTAAGGAGCTGCCCTGCTCTGATGCCATCAACAATTCCACCTTTAATCGCACTTCATTCTGCTGGAGCTTCATGTGGAATCTGTATGTTTCAGTTCAGAGGGGAATTGATTGAATTAAAGCAGATTTAGAGATTTGGGCTCTTTGTGACAAACATAACCTGCTTTACTTCGTGATCCAGTGGAAATGTGGAAGGACCTGTTTTAACCTGCTTCATATTTGTTTAGAAGTCAATCAATACAGTTTCATTCCTTTATCTGTTCATTGTTTATTTGAAATCTTTTAAACAAAACATTGGTAAGGAGGGTAAATCGATTGATTTTTAATAAAATACATGTTAGCGTGGCGTTTCTCGTCTGCGATTATTTAATCTGACTTAGTAGGATCACAACGATGAGCTTTCCCTACGATTCGGCCTCTGCCTCGGTTTTTGGGTCATGGTTTTGTTTCCGTTTGATACAGGATTTGTGTATGACAAAACAGCAACAACAACAAAAAAATCCTTTCTTTAAATGATAAGCAGGTAACAATGACAACAGAGCCTTTCAGTTGACTCATTGCTAAGCCGTGTGTAAAGCGATAAAACAAGAAGTGATAATTACTTTGTAAATGTAGCACAATACATGTTCAAAACTTTAAACATGCTGGAATGCTGTAGACATCCACTTTCTCTAGTTTCGGTCCCGTTTTAGCCCTTGTGCTATCTTGTAGGGTCCAGATGACCCCACTCCCAATGTTAACGTGCCTCCGAGGCACAAGGACTAAAGCAGGAATTCTGGCCTCCCTATAGTCATATTAAACCTCTAAGGAAAGATTTTATAAGGATGATTAAAAAATCTAAATTTTATCATATTTTTCTATTCTCTAATCTTAGTAGTTGTATTTATTTTAGCCTCTATGTATAGATAAACATGTTAAGTCTCGCTTGTGGTTCTTTATGATGATGCTGATGTTATGCAACCAAAGAAGTTACAAAAGGGGACAAAAGCACAGTAAACCAGGTAAATAATTAACCAATCTGCTAATACTAGAAGGTTCCATTGTACGTGCAGAACTGGAGTCTCAAACCAGTTTTGCCTTTGTGAACCGTATCCCTCTAAACCTTTAGGGACCGGCCGAAAACATCTGACAGGATGACAAGTTATGACTCATGACTGAAAAGGGAGAACAGGCTTTGACAACAAGAGTGGGTGTGGAAAAAATTGGAGTACTTTGTGTTTTGACGTTCCTCCGTTTCAGGCATCTGTGTGGTGACATAACTGTTGAGTCCAGAGCTACAGAATAGAAATAAATGTTCATTTCATTGTTTACAGAAGATGCAACCATTCATTTTAATAGAAATGTAACGAGACATCACAATCTAATGAAACTGCTCATGGCTCACGGACATTATTATTACATTCACACAGTTTGGCATAATTATACCTAATTGGAAGAGTAATTTTGAAATCAAACAATATTTATTTGTTATTTATTTATTTTAAAATTGTGACCATTTAAACTGTTTATGGCTCACAAGATTGACATTAGGTTACTATAAATATAATAACGGCATTTACACAGTTGAGCATGACTCTGCTGTGTAGTTTAATTGTGTTGCACTTTACTCTAAACATTAATTGGCATTAATAAGCTACTTTCACTGTGTTTCGACCCCTTGAGCGTTTTGTAATTTATTGCTCATCGTGTAAAGGTGTCAAACGAATAGTTGTTTTACACTTAGCCCCGCCCTTGCAGTGTTTTATTAGAGCAGCATACCTACTCCAGGTGAATCAGCAGCAGGTAAGGCAGGAATCTGAAAAATCACATTGACTGTGTTTAGCATCTCATTAAGGTCAGAATATCAGGGTGTGTTTTTTGAAAAAACTTCAATTGTTATTTAGGTGAAATAATCTGTGACTCTGAATAAAAATGTAGCTGTAAAAAAAAGATAAAAAAATACATGAATCAAATGTCATAACTAACTAGGAAAACTTACGGCTTAGTATAAAGAAAAATTTCACCAACCTATCACACCTTTTATTTGAGTTTTCATTATCATAGCACAGTTTTTAGAAAGATTTTTCAATAAAACAGTATTAAATTCTGCCATAAACAGCAACAATCTCATGTAAAAGTTACAGAGGTTTAGCCTGAAAACGCCTGATTTATTTTGCCAACCTGGGCTCCACTGAGAAAACACCACATCACGACACTCCCTCCACAGTTTTTCAGTCAAGCATAAGGGATGATGGATGCCATTTGCCCCCTCAGATGCAGGCTTCAACAGAATAAACATAAATGAGAACAAATGCACGTTTGACACGTATGAGGCTCAGTGGGTTTGGTCTGTTTTTATCTTATTTTATTATTTTTATAATTTACTTTTTTTTGCATTTGAAGTGATCTCTTGGTCTCTGCTCGTGGTGGTTTCCAGCAGCCTCTTGTGTTTGTGTTTCCTGCATCCGGGATACCGCTTCCTCGTCGGCTGCTGGCTTCGCGCATGCGCAGTGGCAGGGGGTGAGCAGCGGGATGGAGGTGCCTGAGCTGGAATTTCCTCCCGTCCAGAGCCAGAGCTTCACGTGTCCTCGTGGAGTTTACGGGAACAGATCCACGTGCGTGAGCCCGCTGACCCCGCCCCCGCACGGGAGCGCAGGGTCTCCGCCCACCGGAGTTCATAAAGTTTGGACCGAGTGGATGTCTGCAAAACAGTGGGAGAAGTCATCACGGACGGAGGCTCCGCGTTGCGTCGCAGCGGCTCCTGGCATCATCACAGCTGGTGTAAAAGTGCAGGAGGAGGACGGGGAGGTGAAGAGATTCACGGGGGAAAAACACATTCCAGGACTTTCGAATGTGAGTAACAGAACTCAAAGAAAAGCTGACACAATACTACGCTTTAAAAGTTCAGATGTTTGTCTTTGAAGGGGCTTTGTCCAAACATACTAGTTTTAAAAATGACGTCACGAATTACTTTTACAGCTATGATCCAACATTCTGGTTATATGAATGAAAAAAGTTTCCTCGTAACTTTTTAAATCATAAAAAGTTGCTAAAGTGTCGCTTCTGCACGAGTCAGTTTTCCAAAAGTCCTAGCTAGGATGTTTTGATGCGCGCGCGCGCGTCCTCCGCGTGAGCCCGGCGGTGACAGTCCCGTTTGAATGGGGGACACGTGCTCCACGTTCACGTGGAGCCTCGTAGTAACCGAACGGGGCAGGTCCAAACCCGGATTCATACTCTCCCGCCATGGCCCGAACGCCCGCCCCGATGGGAGTCGGCCGCGCCCACGGTGGCCCCGCCCCGAAGAGACAACGGAGGGTGTATGTCGGTTCATGACGTCATGAAAAGTCTGGGTTCCTCTGCTAGACCACCGTTACAGCCTCAATGGAAGAATCAAAACATTCAAAAATAAGATATTTACTGTCAATGTCCATCAGTCTGAGCTTTAAGAACAGCGGGATTATGATGTGGAGAAACCTAAACATTAACTTCAACATTTTCACTAATAAACTGGAAATAGTTTGAAACCAGATAAAAGGAAATATTCCTATTTTTGCTATAAAAAAAAGCTTTAAAAATAAATTTATTTATTTTTTTTTTTTTTAAAACAAGAAAACAACAAAAACCTTTTTTACTTTATGTATTATAATACAAACATATCTGACAAGCTGCTGTCTATCCTCATTTTCTGCTCTCTTTAAAAAACAAAACAAAGCTTTACTGTGGACTGGATGACCAGCCTGGCCTGGGATGGACTTCCTTGTTTCCTAAAAAGGAAAACGTCCAGCTCTTTCGAGTTCAGTCCTTGGCTGTCATGCAGACTGAGGTGGAAGGACACCTCTGGTGGGGGATCTGTCATTGCCACTCTGCCCCCTAGTGGTGGCTCTGTGTTGTTGGCCTGTCAGATTATGTCCGGGCATGTACCGATGATTCAGCCTCTCCCTCTAAGAGGGAGCAGAGCAGAGGCACAGCTCTGCTGCGTTTCTCTGAGGGTCTGTAGAGTGAACAGTCATGGTGAGCTCGGAACTTTTGACGCTTTGGGTTTTTCTTTGTCTCTTTTACTGCTTTATCTGATCCATCTCATCATCATCATCCGCCATCTGAGATCTAACCAGGGGTGTTCTGTGTTCAAACAGTGCAGAACCATGGCTGCTCCGAAGCGGATTCCCGCCGCTCCCAGGAGGCCCGCGAGGCGAAACCTGTTTGGCCCGGTGGACCGGGAGCAGCTTCAGCTGGAGTACCAGGCCGCCCTGCGGAAAGACCTGGACGAAGCATCGCTTCGCTGGGGCTTCGACTTCCGCTCCGACAAGCCCCTGGAGGAGGGCAGCCACTTCCTGTGGGAGAGCGTCCCGGGGGCCGGAGTGCCGCTGCTGTACCGCTGTCAGGATGCTGGACGGGTCCAGAAGACTGCGGAGCCCAGGACTCCCCCCAGGAGACGAAGAGCCGAGCTGCCGCAGAGGGAGAAGGAGAACATCCCGCTGACGGAGAACATCTTCAACGTGGAGAGAACTCCAGAGAAGGAGGAGAAGGCTGGGCTGAAGAGGAAACAGACAAACATTACAGGTGCTTTCATTTGTTCTGAATCGTGTTCTTATGACGCTTTATTGACGATGGAGGATATTCATGAAAAGTTGATAAAAAATGCAGTTAGAAAAATAGCGTATCTGCTTCATTTTACAGACAAATACGTCCAAGAACGTCTTTTTTTTTTCTCGTCTGAGCTAGAACAAGTAATGTGAGGGGCTGTAAGCCAGCTGGAGAGCGTACAGCTAGATGGATAATGGGAGGTAGGGGCGGGGTTACTCTGAGCTAACGGCCCACCCACATCTCAGAGGTGAATTTGACGACAAGGTTATTTCATTCATTCATATTCTTATCCGTTTTTCCCTTTCGGGGTCACGGGGCTGCCGGAGCCTATCCCGGCCACTCACAAGGTTATTTCATTTTGGCTAAAAACGGCATAATCAGACGACAGGGAAGGCTTTTATGCAAAGATGTGACCGGAGTGGGACGTTCGGCGGCGGCGTTGCACCGATCCCCCTGAGCTCAGTGTCGCTTTCATCCCTGCAGATTTCTACCAAGCTAAACGACGAGTGGTCTGGATGCCGCGGAAATCGGGCGAGTGACGGAGTCGCAGGAGGAGCGCGCACGCCACACCTCACTCAGGAGCCACGCCCTCCGCAGGAGTCCGTACCTGTGAACTCGGGACGGGTTCAGCTAACATTTCACTGCTCCGTTAATTAGGCTACTGTATGTGGGGGGGGGGATCGGTGCTTTTCCCAGGGCTAAGAAGGGGACATTTGAGCAGAGAAGATTAACGGTAATCCACAGAATCAGTGGATTTATCCTCATTTGGATCAAGCGGTTGCCAAAGTGATGACGGACGTTCTCGCCGCTGTACATTCCACATCTCGGCTCCCGCCCACAGGAGAGGAGGAAGATGCACAGCATGTGTTAAAACCACGATGTTGCCCTTTTTTATGCTGAAGTGAAGAGTTTTATATGAACTATTGGGGGAAAAAGAGACCCAACGCCTCCAAGTCTAGAGACGCTCTGCTTCCATCACGAACCACAAACCTGCATTTCCATTCGTGTCCCGTCTCTTATTCATCAAATTCATCCGCTGCTCTGTCCTGACGTGTGAATGGCTCTGGGTAATGAATGTCAAGTGTGTAGCGATTCTCTTTTTTTGGAGCTTTTTTAAACCCTTGTGCTATCTTGTTGGGTCAAAATGACCCCACCCTTACATTGACGTGTTCTCCCTACCATAATAAAGGTGGAGAGGATTTCATGTAATCATTGAAGAAAAAGGGTTCAGCGCACTGTCATGTGGGGTCCAGATGACCCCACTCCCAACTGGGGTCATCTGGACCCCACAAGACAGTGAGCTGAACAAGCCGATATCTGTCTTGTAGGGTCTAGATGACCCCACTCCCAACGTTAACGTTGGGAGTGGGGTCATCTGGACCCTACAAGACAGCACAAGGACTTTATATATATATATATAGCATATATCAGATGTATTTTTGAGGAGTATAAGACTAAAAACATTGCAGTATTGCACAGAAGTTCTACTTGTAGGTATTTTAAGCTCCGTAAAGGACGTTCAGGAACAGTATTTTCAGGTCCAAATGTTTTTGTGAGGAACGTTTTTCCGTCAGGAGGAAAGGTGGTGTCATAGATGGAGCTGCTGCCCTCCGCTAGTAAACGACCTATCAACGACCATCAAATCCTGCTGCTCCGCCTAATCTGGATGAGAGTCCTGTAAGGTCACTTTAATCACGTATGAACTGACGGCTTCGAAAAGAGCAAACCGGCCCCAATGCACTTCTGCGGACGCTTCTGGTCATGCGATCACTTCTCAGCTCTTCAGCAGTCGACTCTTATTTATTGTGTTATTCGTCGTTTTTGTGTGTATCCGTGATAAATCAGAAATAAAAGGCTGATGGTTTTTTCTGGATCCTAACTCAATCCCAGGAGAGGAAGAGGCGATGAAGCGCTGAGGATTTTTTTTTTTTCTGTAGTCAGAGACACATTTTCTACACACACCTTTATTTTCTTCAACACAATTGTTAGGTTATTCGTGTTGGGATGTGTTTTGGGGTTACTTTTTGGAGCGATATTACATTTCTGAGTAGTAATGGTTTAATTTTAACCAAATGTATGTTGTTGTTTTTTAGAGTTGAGGTAAAAAACCACACGGCAGGAGTTGGCTGATGATCTCAAAGCAGCTGGGACCACAGTCACCAAGAAAACCATTGGTGATACTTTATGCTGCAACCCTGATTAAAGTTAACCCTTGTGCTATCTTGGATGACCCCACCCTTACTTTGAGGTGTTCTCGCTACCATGACAAAGGTGGATAAAGGTGGAAAAATTTCATGTAATCCATTGAACCAGTGAAGATCACAAAAAATTGAAAAAAAAAGCTTCAGAGCTCTGTCTAGTGGGTCTAGATGACCCAACTCCCAATGATAAAGTGCCTAGGATAGCACAAGGGTTAAACAAGCAAACGGTGAATGGAGATCCACTGCAGCCTTCTCTCTGTTTGCTTTCCTTTGCATTTTATGGCAATCTGCTTTAGTGTTATATGTCTGTTCTGGAGGAAATTCCCAATTTGTTCTGCAGGTACAATAGAGGACAATCCGTCATCTGTAGAGTCATTACAAAAGGGAGAGATAGAAAATCACAAAGAACGTCAGACAAACGTATATACATCTCTCTACATTTCATCAAGGGAATCCAGTGTTTGGTCCCGGGCTCCAAACCAGATCTGTCCTGATGGAAACGGTTTCCATGATCATGAGAACAGAGAGAAATCGGCCTAAAACCACACGGCAGGAGTTGGCTGATGAACTCAAAGCAGCTGTGACCACAGTCACCAAGAAAACCATTGGTGATACTTTATGCTGCGATGGTTTGACATCTTGTAGAGCTCGCTAAGTCCCCCTGCTGAAGAAGGCAGATGTGCCGGCCCACCTGAAGTTTGTCAATGAGCACCTTTCTGATCTGGACAGTGATTGGGAGAAGGTGCTGTGGTCCGATCAGACCAAACAACGAGCTCTATGGCATCGACTCAAGCCGTCATGTTTGGAGGAAGACAAACGCTGCCTATGACCCCGAGAACACCATCCCCACTGTCAAGCATGGAGGTGGAAGCATTATGCTGTGGGGGGCTTTTTCTGCACAGGGTAACGTCCCAGTGTGGATGGGAGGATGCGTTTACCTCCAAATGTGTGGTGGATGGGTGGGTCTTCCAACAGGATCCTGACCCGAAACCTGCGGCCAACACAACCAAGGCTGAAGAAGCAGATCATGGTCTTGGAGCGGTCCAGCCAGTCCCTGGATCTATAGAAGGAACCCCCGTTTCCTGTAGAAAACCCGTGGAGAGAACTGAAGCTCAGCCTTGCCAAGCAGCAGCCACCAAATCTGAAGGATTTAGAAGACATTTGCATAGAAGAGTGGACCAAAATTCCTCCTAATGTGTGCAGAAAGCTGCTCATCAGCTACAAGGACCCTCGGACTTCTGTGCTGCTAATGAGGGTTTTGACACAAAGTACAAAGTCTTTCTGACTTTTTTATTCATCACTGTTCAAATAAACCAACTATCCATCACTCAGTTTCTTTAGATGGGCAAACCTACAAAACCAGCAAGGGATCAAACACTTCTTTCCTCCACTGTAGGTTTTCAGTTTTTGGTTTGTTGCTGGGCAGCAGGTTTTCTGGAGCCTCCCTGACAGCTTCAGCGCTTCTCCCACGCTCCTCTGCTGCACCTCAAGGAGGAGGAACCCGAGCGTCTCTGGACCGGAGCTGCTTTTGAAGGTGTGGATGAAAGCCCGCTTTCATGTGCGCTCAGCCTCCATCCTCCTGTACACACACACACACAGGCACGCACACACACACACACACTCACATCTTCAGAGGACACTCCAACAAGTTCTCAGTGGTGGCGCCTCCTCCTTCATCTTCTGTGATGAGCACACAAGAAAAGGGAGGTGGTCACTGTGTGTGTGTGTGTGTGTGTGTTGTGCATCAGTCACACAGGCTGTTTGCACTCAAGGTTCAGGCCTGGAGCCCCCCTCCCTCACTCTGCTGAGCCTCCCCCCACCTCCTTCTGTCTCCATCATCTGTCCTCCTGCTCCCTCATCCATTACAGGGCAGAACTGCTCCCATTTGCGTAGACAGAGAGATGCGGAGGGAGAGCAGAGCGGAGGGTGAAGCAGGAGGGGGGGGGGGTGCTCGTACGACACAAAGGAGAGGGAGGGAAACAGACGCGCGCAGAGGGAGCAGGCTGTGGATGCTGATGTCGTTAACGATGGCGCGTTAGGATCCGGAGCGGTGATGCTGGCGCGCGCGCGATAGCTGCTGGGAGCAGACCCATTTGAGGAGGGGGGCTGCTCCTTGGTGCGCACAGAGGGAGGAGGGAGCGAGGAGGAGGAGGAGGAGGATGGGCCTCGAACAGACACTTGCAATGCCGCTGCAAAAATTGGATTAAAGCAGTATGGTAACGTTTCTGATTGAATATTTTGTTGTCGTCGCTGTGCTGCGTGTGTGTCGTCCTCGTGCGTCCACATCCACGCGTGTTGACATCCATCCCTCGTGTCACAGTGTGTCTCCAGGAAGCCTCGTCCTGTTGTTTTCTGCCATCTCCATCTCCATCTCAGCCCTGCTCTCCTCCGCCGCGCCGTCCGTGTGCTTTGACACTACAAACTTCAGACATGTTATGGCCCCCACCCCCCACCCCCCAGCTGTGTGTTTGGAATCTGGGCCAATGCTGCCCCCCCCCCCCCCATGCTGCAAGCCTCATCTTAGCTTCTCACTTTCCCTCCCAAGATCAGGACGAGACTAATCTGCGCGCGCGGCGCTCATCTGGAATCTGCCCCGACACCATTCCAACCCGCTTCGAAGAGCCGACGCGCGCGTGCTCGCTCCTCTCACAGGCGCGCGGCTGCAAAAATAGACGTGTCGGTGTCATGCGTCCGCGCGCGCGCCCCAGCTCTGAGGCGTCAGATTGCCGGTGTGTTGGCTTCAGGCGGGGGAGTCAAACCAGCCCCTCCCCATGCAGCTGCACCCAGCATTCAGAGCAGGGAATCCCCCACATGCATGGGGGGCACTGCAGGTCCCGGAGGACTATCCTCAGAGAAGGACAGCTGTGATCTGGTAGATCTCCATCCATCCATCCATGTGACATTTGAAAATGAAAGTCATCTTCAGTTTTCAGGGTAAGGCTCTGAGGCTCCGCTGAAGGAAAGCAGAATTATGCTTGACATAATTAATAAAGATGGCCGCTGCACTCACTCAGCTCTCTGCTCTGCTGCCTGAGCTGTTAGAGCTCCTCCATGAACCAGGCCGCCTCATGCTCAGCTCTGTCACTTTGTTTTTCACGTTTTTGCTGCTACTGAGAAAACCCTAAAAAATCCCCTGAAGTTAGCCTTCAAGTCTTTATTGTTGTTGCAAACAGCACAAGAGGCAGGAAATCCGTGTTTAGTAGATGTTAAATCAGCGATTTGATTGTTTCTTGGCAAAACCTGTTTATTAGCCTTTAAATGAAGCCAAGCAGCAATCCAGGCAACACAACAGAGGCTGACAAACACACCTTTACCTGTCCTCTCTGCCACCTCCTTCAGAGGAATTTCCTCTTGGTGGAAAAAGAATCCAAAACTATTGAGGCGCCTTTTGTCATGACTTCAAATTCGTAATAATTGTCTTTGTGTTAGTTTCATTTTACTCTTCAAAATAATTAAACTTTTCCTTCCATGTTGTGCTTCTTTATCCCTTGAGTATGAAATGACTTCTGTCTGCTCATATCTGGAAAGCAGGGGTCTGTGGCTCCACAGGCGGCTCGTCATTTCTGTTGACGTTTTTTACATGTCAGAAAACTGAGCAAAATGATAACCACGTTCTCTTGTCTTCTGCGGGGACAACACTGTGGTTGTTGTTCAGAGGAAAGTTCCTCAAGTACACAATTGCATTTACATATTCCTATATTTTTGATATTTTGATTCTATACCAATGTTGTTTATAGATGATAGGAAAAGGAGAAAATGGAGGTCATAATAATAGAAAACATCATCTTTGACTTGATTATTTTTAATTCTGTAAAATGTGCTGCAGCAGATCTGTGTCTTATTTGACACCATGTGTATTTTATTTTTGAGAGGAACACATTTTAAGTGTTTTATAAGAAATATCTCTATATTTTTATCACTACAACATTAATTATTGTACATTTCATAAATGTAAATGGCTGACTTTGTTACAAAAGCATAAATGATGTATATTTAATGATGTATATTTATTTCAAACGATGAGGTGGGAGTTTGTGGCTCTCGCTGGACTTCAGTCTGTAACAAACTGGACCGAATGGATTTTTTAGCGTTGCAGGATGCAGGCCTGTGGTTTAAAGGAAGATTGGATCAAATCGAGCCGAACTGCTTGGTGCTCAGCCTGACCTTTGTGGCTCTGACCTGTGCTCATGTCTCCTCAGCTGGACAAGAGTGAGGTTTCCACCCTGGGGCTACCATCCACCAGCAGCCACGGCGGCTCTGACAGCAACATCAGCACGGATGGAGCGGGGGCCGCGGCGGCTGGGGCTGTGGCGGGTGGAGCTGAGGGCTCAGCGGCTGGCGAGCCGCCGCGGACGCGTGCAGCTCTGGAGCACCTGCAGCAGAAGATCCTGAAGGTCACGGAGCAGATCCGGGTGGAGCAGGAGGCTCGTGACGACAACGTGGCGGAGTACCTGAAGCTGGCCCACAACGCCGACAAACAGCAGGCCTCCAGAATCAAGCAGGTGTTTGAGAAGAAGAACCAGAAGTCTGCACAGACCATTGCACACTTGCACAAGAAACTTGAGCACTATCACAAGAAGCTAAAGGAGATTGAGCAGGTAAGACGGGACATTTTTACACAGATTACACTCACAGGCCACTTCATTAGTACTGGGTTGGACCCCTTTGACCTTCAGAACTGCCTTCATCCTCAGTGGTAGAGATTCTAGAAGGTTCTGGAAACATTCCGCAGAGACTTTGCTCCACATTGACATGACAGCATCACACAGCTGCTGCAGATTTATCGGCTGCACATCCATGGATGGATGGATGGCTGCACGGTGGTTAGCACTCCTCACAGCAAGAAGACCCCCAGGTCAAGTCCCGGCTGGGGGACCTGAACCAGAACATCAATGGGGGGACCTTTCTGTGTGGAGTTTGCATGTTCTCCCCGTGTATGCAGTGGGTTTTCTCTGGGGACTTCCACCATCCAGAAACATGCTTCATAGGTTAAATGGTTACTCTAAATTGTCCCTAGATGTGAGTGTGAGAGTGAATGGGTGTTCAACCTGAACCGTTTATTTAAGGCAGGATGGATTCATGCGTTCATGTTGATGCCAAATTCTGACCATCTGAATGTTGCAGCAGAAATAGAGACTCATCAGACCAGACAATGTTTTTCCATCTTCTATTGTCCAGTTTTGGTGAGTCTGTGTGGATAGTAGCCTCCGTTTCCTGTTCTCAGCTGACAGCAGTGGGACCTGGAGTGGTCTTCTACTGCTGACGTCCATCTGCCTCCAGGTTGGACGTGTTGTACGTTAGGGCTGCACGATATGAGCAAAAGTTGCGATATGCGATATGAGTGATCAATGTTGCGATAACGATATATTTTGCGGTATATACACAAATAGCAAAACAACCAAAAACATCATTACCGTTTCATTGCAACAATTTAAAAATGATACTCCAAATGACCCTCGTTGACGTAGGAGGCAAACATCTAACATAAAAGAGCTCCATCTGATTGGTCAACAACGTCAAAGGGTGCATCCAATTGGTCAAATGCATTCATGGATTTATTTGATTCGTTAAATACTTCAAGCTGCCATAAGATTGTTTTAGCACGTTTAAGGTAACCATTTATTGCGATTTTTGCTGACTTTTGCGATATGGATATTGCACTGCTTGATATTGCGATAAATTTGCGGTATATTGTGCAGGCCTACTGTACGTTCAGAGATGCTCTTCAGCAGACCTCGGTTGTAACCAGTGGTTCTTTGAGTTCCAGTTGCCTTTCTATCCGTGTGAACCAGTCTGGTCATTCTCCTCTGACCTCTGGCATCAACAAGGCATTCCACCCCACAGAACTGCCGCTCACTGGATAGTTTCTCTTTTTCAGACCATTCTCTGTAAACCCTGGAGATGGTTGTGGGTGAAAATCCCAGTAAATTAGCAGTTTCTGAAATGTTTTTGAAACGACCATGCCACGTTCAAAGTCACTTCATGATGCTCGGTGTGAACTGCAGCAGATCGTCTGGACCATGTCTACATGCAGTGAGCTGCTGCCATGAGATTGGCTGATTAGAAATGTTCATTAACGAGTAGTTGGACAGGTGTGCTGAATAAAGTGGCCATTGAGTGGATCTAGGAAAGGGACACTTTTAAAATGGTCTCCTGGGAGAGTCTGGTTCTATGTGCTACTCCACCTGTATGTCTACCAATGCAGACAGACAGACCCGTCCGTGTCTCACCAAAACTCTGCAGAGTTGTTCTCCTCACCCTCAAACCCAAACGCCGCCTCTCTGCTTCTTCGTTTCCTCTCTGCTCTTTGCAGAATGGACCGGCCCGGCAGCCCAAGGATGTCCTGCGAGACATGCAGCAGGGATTAAAGGATGTGGGAGCCAACGTTCGTGCTGGAATCAGTGGTTTTGGAGGCGGAGTAGTTGAAGGGGTCAAGGGCGGAGTCTCTGCACTCACCCACACAGCCGTGGTCTCCAAGCCCCGAGAGTTTGCCAGCCTGATCAGGAACAAGTTTGGCAGCGCTGATAACATTGCTCACTTGAAGGACACACTCGAGGACGGAGTCGGGGGCCACTCTGAGGACACGCCCACCCCCCGCGCCCTCAGCGGCAGCGCCACCTTGGTCTCCAGCCCGAAGTACGGCAGCGACGACGAGTGCTCCAGCGCCACGTCCGGCTCCGCTGTGGGCAGCAATTCAGGGGGGGCAGGAACAGGAGGGGGGATGTTGGGACCAGTGATGGGGAGCCCCCGCCTGGACGGACACCACCACCACCACCATATCCAAGGTTCCTGGGACTCTCTTCTGGAGGGGCTGCAGGAGATCAAAGCCAGCCAGGCTCACATGGAGGACGCCATGGAGGACATGAAGGGGCAGCTGCGGAGCGACTACTCCTACATGACGCAGTGTCTGCAAGAGGAGAGATACAGGTACAGCCCCCCCTCACCACAACACACACACACCATCTCCGTCACACACAACTCTACGTGCTGAGAAACGTCCCGGGTCAACAGGAAGTCAGCTATTTTGGTTCCATGGTCGCTGCCAGCTCGCCAACTGTATCATACCAAAGCCCCGCCTCCATGGGCTTCTCCTCTGTGCTCTGTGAACTTCATGTGCACACCGATGGTTCAGATCTCCCCAGTGCAGCCGTCATGGCGACCGAAGCAGGTTTAGGAAACAAGCGGAGCTGTGCTGAACTGAACCGGCTCCTGTTACTTCCTGTTACACCCTTCAAACCTTTTCCCTCTAGTCTCCCAGCATGCACTGCAAACCCGTAAAGATGGTCCAGAATGTGACGGCCGCTTCAGTTTTCAATGAACCCTAAGGTGCGGCGGGTGGGTGGGGGGTGGGGGGTCTCTGGTTTCTTTATATTCATCCCATTCAGACTTTTCTATGTTTTCTGTTTTTGTTTAACAAAAAACAATTCAGATGATTTGAGCAAACAAAACGTACAAAAAAGACAAAAACATTTTACAGGACAAAAAAAGAACCCAGTATGTATTTTAATGATCTAACCCTGGAGTTCCTCGTCAGGATCTTTGCTCCCTCGTGTTCCCAAAAGCAGAGGTCTGTCGCCTTTAACAATAAAAGAGACATTTGGTCCAGTTTTTGATTGAGCAAAACCCAGCCAGAGATCACTTTTTTCTGTCTTTATGAACATTAAAGTCCCGCTCCAATCCTCCTTTGATCCACTGTCAAAGCGTTCGTCGAGGTCTTTTAATTCTGATGATGCTGTTTTTGGCCAAATTCAAAAATCCTGTTTCATTTTCTAGGACATAGTTTGTGTAGAACGGCAGGAGTTCATCAGAAATTCACCTCTGCGTTGTGAGCGGGACTGGGTGGAAGAAGATTGTCACTAATTCCCATCATCCATTTGTTTACATGCTCACCTGCTAGCTAACAGCCCCTCACAACCCCAACCTAGCATTAGCAGTGCAAAAAAAAGTGTTGATCCATATCAGAGCCATCCAGCCGTACAGGTTAGATCCAGATTCCAGCTCAAACGAGGAGAGCAAAGACGTTCATGGGTCTGCGTGTCTGCAGGTGGAAGCATCAGACTGGAGTGGAACGGGAGCTCGTGGGCCGCCGTTTGTAGATTTAACACTCTGTTTCAAACGGCTCCTGATTCACAACCATTTGAATTTTACCTGCTACAAGAAGCCGCTAAAACACCATAAGCAGCATTTCCACTGGAGTGGGTCTTTAAGACATTCATTCAAATATTGACATGAATTCAATTAGAGCAGTGTTATCTTTTCCTATAACAATTTTAGCTCCTCCTACTTTCAACAGCAGCACAGACATTTTCTTTCAAAATAAAATACACCCTGAGTCACATAAGATCCTCCTGTTGCAGAAGATTTACTTGAACTACAAGGAGCTGCATTTCCAGAAGAAGATGCAGGGTTGAATGCTATGTTACCGAACGAAAATGAAACTTAAATGGCAATAATTGGCAAAATAAAATAAAATAAAATAACTAAAGAAATGATCAAAAGTGACCATAAAAAAAGTAAAAACAGCACAATAGTAAAAAAGACATTTTTGAGAAAAATGCCAGCGCTGGGTATCGAACCAGCGAGCTTCTGCACCAAGGATCCCCCATGTGTTTCAATGGAGCCAAAAATCCTGGAAATCCTGGGATATCTGGAAAAGTTCAAGGATTTGAAGAACCAAAAGTCCGAGCTGGAAAAAGCTGAAAGAGCTGAACGGTTGAATGGTTAAAATAGATGGAAAACTGTTGCAGGAGTTAAGCGCCAAAAAATGGTGGACGATACTAGAATAAAGAAAGAGAAACCGGAAAACGATGTGTTGAAGGCTTCATAACATTCAACCTATTGAGAAATCCAATCAAACATGACATTTTCTATCAGTGGTGCACCTTTATCCATTTTCTCCTCCTACTGTCAAGTAGAAACACGACAACACTGGTGCAGAACCCGTCCTTTTTAAATCAACGTATGCAAATGCAACTGTATATTTTAAGAATGTTGCTTCTGAACAGCAACTAGACACTGTTGACAGCAGAAGATCAGAACATTAAAAACAACCACATAACTTTATCAACTAAAACTAATGAACCAAAACTAGCAAACCCATTAGTCAATCCTTTAAAGCCAAAGAGCCACAATGAAGAGCAGAGCCTCCGGTTCCAGAGCCCTGTCCTAAACTCATCTAGTCTCCTTATGCATGTGTGATGCATGAATTTAAGCTCCTTGATAATCATGACAAGGCTCAAACGCACAAAAGCACGAGGGAAAAGTTCAACCCAAACAAACACAAAAAACCTTTATGGTCTTTCATTTTCCTGATTCCTCAGTGTGAAACCTGCTCCAGTTTGGATGAACACTGGGCTGATATTCCTGGCAATGCTAAATGCTTTTAGACCAATAAGATGAAATGGAATCATTCCCCGCAGCACACGAAAAAAACCCTGTGGTAAACAAAGATACGTCCACGCAAACACTAGAGCGAACCCTCAAAGATCAAAAACAGGAAGACAAACCTTCCAAAATCATTCCTCATGATCACTTCAAACCTAAACCTAACCTGCTGGTGAAAAGGCATTTCTTTCCGTCTGTGAGAGGAGATTCCTCACAAAGTGCCGTCGCTTGTTTGTCTCGTGAAGAAAACACACATTTAGTGCACGAACGGACGGACGTCTTGGATGTGTGGTGACGTGCAAATGCTGCGATGCTCGTTCAGGTATGAGCGTCTGGAGGAGCAGCTGAACGACCTCACCGAGCTGCACCAGAATGAGATGTCCAACCTGAAGCAGGAGCTGGCCAGCATGGAGGAGAAGGTGGCCTACCAGTCCTACGAGCGAGCCAGAGACATTCAGGTACAGACCCGTCCCGCCTGGAGGAAACCCCGGGCTGCAGCCGTGATGCAGCCGCAAAAGTAAAGCTGCCTGCTGCGGACACACATTTCTGATTCCCACCCTGACCCCCAACTACTAAAAAACCACATAGTGCAGCACTATGTAGAGCCCTGGACTTGACAAGCAATTCCACACCACGCTCACTACTTTTTTGTTTTTGTTTTGTTACACGGCGAATATGACGTCATCGATTTCACTAAGTTAAAATCGAATTAATGTGAGTGTTTTGTGACGATCATTTATAAGTCCCCTGTCTTCTGAAGATAAAAAATGTTGATGGTTTATTAAAAAAGACATTTTAATACTTTTTTTTGGGCAAAAATTGTTCAGATGCAATGCATTGTGGTCTATATTCGCCGATCCAGTGAGCATCGATGCACATTGGTTTTTTGCAGAGACTTCTGGGAAATTTCTAGGGCACTGGATTTTGGAAATGTAGATTCAAACAGCACTAGAAAATGGCAAATGTACTACATAGTGCACTATTTGGTGCACTATTTAGTGCACTATGTAGTGAGTAGGGAAGGAATTTGGACACAGCCATCGTCTGCTGTGGCTGAAAGAAAATTCATGATTTCAACTCATTGGAGATAAAATAAACGACCGTCTTTGTTATAATGATAACAATAAATGAGTTAATCTACATTAAATGACACCGAGCATGTAAAGAAACTGCATAAAAACTGAAAAAATAGCAACCCAACAAATAATTACCTCCAGGATGAACTAATGTCTGTTTTCTTCATAGAGATAATTTGAAATATGTAGGCCACGCCCCATTTTTGAAAAGATTAGCTTTGATTGGATTAGACAGCCATCGTCAGTCCATCAGGAGTTCCAAATGTCTGAATGAAAACAAAGATTTAGAGTTAGTTCCCAGAAACAGTCATAAAAATGAAAGGTTTCTAAAAACGTTTCTGCATTCGTGATTTTATGGAGGTTTAGTGAAAAACCACTCATGGAACAGGGGGTTTAATCAATGATCACTGTCGTTTTTCTACATTAAAGGAAGGTTTAAGCAGGTTTTTGCCATTATTCTCTTGAGAACAGTGTGTATTGAATCTAATAGCAATGTTAATCAAGATAAAAAAAATAAACGTTGGTTGATTAAAAATGACTTTTTGAGGGAAACAAAGGCATTAAAGCTGCTAAAGCTGTTGATTCCGACCATCGTCTAAACCCTCAGACCCTCTAATGTCATTTAAATATCAGTTCTCTGAAAGTTGACCTAAGTGGGTTGGAATCAGGGACCTGATATTAAACGACATAAACTCACATTAGCGGCGTGTTTTAAGAACATTTCAAAGCCAAAACTTGTTGGAATGTGGCGATGAGCTCCACCGTGGTGACGGCGGCGCCTCGCTCTGTCCCTGCAGGAGGCCGTGGAGTCGTGTCTGACCCGCATCACCAAGCTGGAGCTGCAGCAGCAGCAGCAGCAGGTGGTGCAGCTGGAAGGGGTGGAGAACGCCAATGCCCGGGCCCTGCTGGGGAAGCTCATCAACGTCATCCTGGCCCTCATGGCCGTGCTGCTGGTCTTCGTCTCCACGCTGGCCAACTTCATCACGCCGCTCATGAAGACCAGAGCCCGCGTGGCGTCCACGGTGCTGCTGACCCTGCTGCTGTTCGTGCTGTGGAAGCAGTGGGACTTTGTGGAGGTGTGGCTGCTGCCCAGTTAGGCTGGAACAGAAGGAGGACTCTTATGGGATGAAAGCGCCATCAGGATGAAAGACAGAAACTTGTATTTGCCAAGCAACAAAGGGACATCATCTCATCTCCCCCACATAGGTGGTGTTGATGGCCGCTCATTGCATTGCTATCACCAAATACAGACGTTTTTTTTAACCATTTCTAAATGTAAAAGCAACTATGGATGGCTCTGAAATGCTGATCACGTCTGCTGTAATCTTCATGTTGAAGCCACGGCACATCCGAGAGGACTACCGGTCAACGTTTTCCGTGAATGTCACGTGCTCATGCATGTGCTCATACGTGCACTAAGATGCATCCAGCTTGCATGGGTCATTAACATGTCATCAGCGACCAGTGTTGTGTGTCTGCCGTCATGTGGTCCAAACCATGCAGAAACCTTCCAGCTGCACTCCCCCCCCCCCCGAGTGGTCCCCACGTCCTGCTGGGGTCCGAGTGCGGCGCTCCGGCTCCCTCCTTCCGGTTTCTCTCTGGTAGTCCTGAAGAAAAAGACACCCCCCCAACATGCAAAACCCACAAACGCAAGGTCAGAACCACTACTGTAGGAGCTCTGTGCTGACTGGCATGGCAACGTTTATATCCAGTTTGCAAAAAGGAATATTGCTGTTTTAGTAAACAATGTCAAATAAATTATTTCCTATTTTAAGCTGCTCTTCATGTCAAATTCGTCGTAAATAAACACAATTTAGGTAAATGAGCTTTTAAGTTGAAATAGAAGGAGACATTTACCTGTTGCTGATTAGGGTTAAAATAATTTATACCATGGTCTGGTTGAATACTCGATTCTGATTGGCTGCTGGGTATGCATTAAAACCTGATAACCGCACGGTGAAAAAAGAAGTTCCGGTCAGCTAACTTAAATGTTTTGTATCACTGCGCCGGCTTCTTTAAAACAACTTTTGCTTCATAATTTGGACAAAAACAATCGGTAAGAGGAGAAC
Organism: Oryzias curvinotus; assembly: GCA_023969325.1. Lineage (NCBI taxonomy): Eukaryota > Metazoa > Chordata > Actinopteri > Beloniformes > Adrianichthyidae > Oryzias > Oryzias curvinotus. The sequence continues at coordinate 1,852,714 of CM043710.1, read as the reverse complement.
TTTCTCTTTGAACTGATGCTTTATTCAACCCATCGGGACGATTAGCGTACATATATCGCCGAATCTTGACTGCAGCAGTGGTGCTGCGCGACGCGGACTATATATGTTACGTCGCGCCGCATCACGTAACATATAGTCCACTTTTTGTGAGAAAAGCGATCCAAATCGAAAAAAAAAACATGTATTAAGGACTAAAACCTGGTTAATATGTATTACTTTTGTAAGTGACCATGGTATAAGCGGGTTAATGGCCTTCAAAGTGTACGGTTATTACTTTTTCACGCACTTCACGGAAGCAACCGTCCTCCGAGAAGGCTTCCACGGCGTGCGTTAAAAAGTAATAACCGCACACTTCGAAGGCCATTAACCCTTACTTAAAATACAATTTAAAATACATACAATTTAAAAAGTCATCAATATCCCTTGTGCTATCTTGTGGGGTCCAGATGACCCCACCCCCAATGTTAACGTGCCGGGAGGCACGTTAACATTGGGGGTGGGGAGAGAGAATAAATTATATGTATATATCCAACTACTGGATCTTTAACGATAGATAAATCCAGCATTAATAAATGATTCAATATAAAAGTGAAATGAAACAATAGATTTTTACCTGCCACAGATTATGAACCAAATCTTACTAAGAAAGCTTTAAGTGTTCATTAATACATTTTAATGAGTTGTTCATTTTAAGTTGGAGGGGAAATATATATATATATATATATATAAAAAAAGGGACTTGATTTTTCTTGGCTTTAATGCGACCAGATGAATGTGCGGAAACATTTGACAGATCTTTGTCGTCTAGCAGACATTTGACGTCCTGCTCTGATCATCTTTAGATCTATCGTCCAAGTGTTCCCAGAGGTCTTTTAAGATAGGATTATGACACTTTTAGATTTGACATTTTCCAGGACGCGGTTTCTGCAGAGCGGCAGGAGTTCATTAGAAATTGACCTTTGAGTTGTGGGCGGGGCTTGTGGCGTGGATCCGGATTCCAGCGCAGACGGGGAAAACAAAGACGTCTGCAGGCGGATGCATCCGAATGGAGTGGAGCAGGGAGGCTGTAGCCCCGCCCGGACCTATTTTCTACGTCAGAAATACAATCTTTTTCAAACGCCATTTTTCGTCTGCTCCTGATTCACAGCAATTTGAATAGGTGTAGTACAGAAACACTATTTTAAGCGTAATTTTCTTGATAAATGTCAGAAAGAGCATGCTAAAAACACCAAAGTCACGCTGTCACTCTACAAACCTGTCACCCTTTAGATAAGAGTTAGCAAAGGGAGACAAATTTCCCCCTTTTAAATTCATTCATCTTCTACCGTTGTTCCCTTTCGGGGTCACTGTGTTGCTGGAGCCTATCCTGGCCACTTGTGGGCGAAGGCAGGGGACGCCCTGGACAGGTCGCCAGTCTGTCGCAGGCTAGAATGTCCTCAATCACACACCTACGCACTCTCACACTCAGACCTATGGACAATGGTCCCCCTTTTAAATGTTAAGTTAATCATCAGCCTCCATCTAAAGCTGCCATGTTCCAGCGGCAGAAAACAACAGCTGTTTTTTATGAGGGATGCATAAAGGAACTAAATATACAAACAATATTGGTTGGTATTCCTTTTTGACAGAACAGTCCCTATTCACACATTCAGAGTTGTGTTTTTCTTTTGCAGTTCAATGTCGGACCTTTTCTCTGGAGAAACGTCCAGCCTCAAACTGAACCTGCGTCTTCCACGACAACCGCACCAAAAAACACGCAAACCTCATGTCCTTTCAGCTTTAGAGCAGCACTCATTTGATCCTGGATGATTGTGAACATCTAGACGTCAACATGAATCCAGAAGCTACTTGTTAAATGATTCACTCAAATATATATTAGCCCCTGTGGGGTCCAGATGACCCCACCCCTTCCATTGACATGTTCTCCCTACCATGACAAAGGTGGATGAAGGTGGAGAGGATTTCATGTAATCCATGGACACCAGTGAAGATCACAAATCATTGAAGAACAAAGGTTCAGAGCACTGTCTAGTGGGTCTAGATGACCCACCTCCCAATGGTAATGTTGAGAGTTGGGTCATCTAGACCCCACAAGCTAGCACAAGGGTTAAGAAATGGTTTTGAAGATCCAAAATCTATAAAAATCTGATTTTTTAAACTGTTTTTCTTAAAGTTTCTCTGATTAATAAATATATAAATTAAAATGTTAAAACAGTTTTATTTTCTTCATGAATCTGCTTGTTTTTTTTCGTTGGCAGCTCTAGGCTGAGCAGCTCCACAGTTTTTATTTCTGTATTATTATTTCCACTAAACTTGAAAGCTGGGGTGTTTTGGGTTTTTTTTTTGTCACTAAAGCTTGAGATTTTTCTGGGACAAATAGAAAGACTTTAGTCAAACGGATCTGACCCATAGAATCGTGACAGCAGAGTAAAAACTGCTGGGTCAGGAAAACGGGCAGGACAGATTACTCCCATTTAATGCTCTTTTATCAGCAGCATCGCTCTGCTCCAGATTAAATTGACATTAGAGGAGCTACAGGGAGAGCGGGTTTCAAACCAGCATCTGGTAATCCAGCGGATTATTTCATCCATCAACACAAACATGCTCCTCAAACAGATGAACTAAAAAAAAGAACGATTCCTGCGTGGAAATTTGTTGTTTTTATTATTAATCGCCAGGCAAAACCTGTACGAACAATCCATTTATGACATGTATTCTTACAGTACAAGACACAACTCAAAGGGAACAGAGCCAGTGGCAAGGCCACAGATGACCTCCATAAAGTGAGACATTCATCGTCATTAGATTGTTCCAACTTTCACAGAGTTCACAAATGCCGTTTGCATTTGACTCGTATCAAACACGACGGTTTTTGATCAGCTAGCAAATTCTAAAGACCTCGATAGAAACAGCAGAGTAGAAAAAACATCAGAATAAGCAGAAGAATTCCTGATTTTATCTCCATTTCCTGTCAAATGAAAAATTCATAATATATTGCTTTTGGGTGCTCGACTAAAGTTTAAAAAAAATAAAAATTCCGGATGGGCTTCTGCTCTTTCACGCTTCATCTTCTGCAGGCGTCTGATCCCTGCTCAGAGCGGTCCGGACGCTTACCACAGGAGGAGCTGCCATCTGAATGAAATGCGTGAGCTGAACGTAACAGCAGGACCGGCAGCTCCTCCACCAAAGTGCAGCTTTTCTCCAACACCAGTGTGTCTGAACCTCCAAGCTTTTCACAGGAAACAAAGAAAGAAACAAAACGACAGAAAGACCCAGAAGCTCTCAGGTTCCAGGAGTCTGGAGCAGAAGACACAGTATCCAGTCACAGCCGAACATCTGAGCAGAGAACCGTCGACTGTACGTGAGAACTGGACTGAAGGACCCCTCCCACCAAACAGGAAGTCGAAGCCAAAATCCCATCCTGATTCTATGGAGAAATCCACATTCTATTGGTTGGAATAACCATTCTTGTGTTTTTTTTTTCCTGATGTTTTGTCTGTAGTGCCAGTTATAAACTGACCAATCAGACGCCTTTTAGGTGGTAGGGTTGTGGACTTCCAACAAGCTCACTCCTGATTGGTCAGAGGGGTTGCCGTAGAAACAATGAGCCAGACCAACTTGGACCCGTTGGGGCTCACAGGTGACGTCTGGCTCCAACATGGCGCCGTCCGCGACTGAAGCGACTTCATGTGGTCGGAGCCGTTTTCTAAAGGTGGCGCTCACCCGGTCCAGTTCTCAGATACAGTCAACGGAGAGAAGCAACGACACGGGGAAGAGGAGGGACCGCCTCCACTAGTGACGCCTCTCCAGAGGGGAAAAAGCCAATCAGGTGGCTTCATCATTCGGATCTGAGTTTAGAGAACAGAGTCCAGTACCTCTCTAACGTTTGGAGCAGTCAGGAACAGCTTCCTGATCCAGAACCTGTGAAGACGGGGAGCACCGGGTTTGGCCGTGCGGGGCAGAACCCGCCCCCGCGGTCTTCAGGCCACACACCTGAGACCAGAGGCCCGTTTCTGAAAAGCTGCTTCACAACAAAGATGAGAAACAGCTGGAACCGTTGTGGCTCCTCCTGCTGGAGAGTTCCTGACTGGTGGCTCCTGAGAACCAGGCGTTTGGCGGAAAACGCCGCCCTCAGGTTGCCGCGGCAGCCAGAGAGGCACCTAGGCAGACCTCTGTGTGTAGAAGAGGATGTAGGCCTGAGTGTTGCACACCTCCTCCACGCTGCAGACCCTCATCTCCGAGTCGTTGCAGTGGACCCAGAACCCTGAGGACGGCAGAACACAGACGTGAGCGCACAGCGGGGGGGGGCGCGGGCTTCCCACACGGAGCCGGACTCTTCCTCACCCCCCTCGGTGTTGAAGCAGTATGCGGTGTAGTGCCCTGAACCGAAGCCTTTGCCGTGATGCATGACCACAGCAGACAGGTCGTAGACGTAGCCCCCCCTGTGGACCGAGTGACCCGAGTCTGTGCAGCAGTACGGTTGGATGTTCAGAACCTGGTCAAAGGCCACGTGGACGCCGATTTTCTCCCTGTGGTTCCGTCCAGACCATCTGCCGTGCAACACAGGCCAGTTAGTGTGACGATGACGTGGTTGGCGTCACCAGCGGTCAACGTGTCAAGAAACTCACCGAAAGCGTTTAAGGTGCAGCCGTAGAACCTGAGGTAAACGGTAGATCAGAAGCTGCTTACAGGCTTCTGACAGAACTAAGGGTTTGTGGGAGGATTTCCTTCTTCTTCCTGCAACACACATGCACACACACACACACACACACGCACACACACACACATGCACACACACACACATGCACACACACACACATGCACACACACACACACACATGCACACACACACATGCACACACACGCACACACACACACATGCACACACACACACATGCACACACACACACACACAGGTCAAGACTTTCCATAGAAGATCCATCAGGTGACATCATCATTCACTTCAGGGGGGCAGCGGCTCCTTAAATCGTTTGTGGATAGCTTCACCTGCTTTCGTTCCTGAACACATTCTAGTGACGGACGGAACATTAAAAACCCTGAAATGCTAGAATTAACTTGACATACAGCGGGGAAAATAAGTATTGAACACGTCAACGTTTCTCTCAAAAAACATATTTCTAATCGAGCTATTGACACGGAATTTTCACCAGATGTCGGCATCAACCCAAGTATGCACACATAGAAAGGTACTGGTGCTGGTAGACTTCATGTCATTGAAGGAATAATGACTGGAAGAAGTACTGAGACATTCTTGATCAGAATCTGCTGTCATCTGTCAGGCTGCTGAAGATGGAAAGAGGGTGGATCTTTCAGCAAGACAACGATCCCAAGCACACAGCCAAGGTAACACTCAACTGGTTGAAGAAAAAGAAAAGAAAGCTGCCAGAATGGCCCAGTCAATCACCAGACTTGAATCCAATTGAAAATCTTTGGAAAGAACTGAAGATCCGGGTTCACAGAAGAGACCCCCGGAACCTTGAAGATTTGAAGGCAGTTTGTGTGGATGAATGGGCCAAAATCACAGCTGAGCAATGGATTCCACTGGTTTCTCCATACAGGAGGCGTCTTGAGGCTGTAATCACCAACAAAGGTTTTTGCACTAAGTATTAAATACATTTCAGGAAGCAGTGTTCAATACTTATTCCCTGTGCCATTTCACTTTATTACACATAACTTCATTTATGGACATAAATGTTTGGATTTCTTTCTATGTGTGCATTACTTGGGTTGATGCCGACATCTGGTGAACATTTCGTGTCAATAGCTCGACTAGAAATATGTTTTTTGAGAGAAATGCTGACGTGTTCAATACTCATTTTCCCCGCTGTATCTGCAATATTACAAGATTTCCGTCTTCCAAACATGACGCGGTCTGGCTGCTCACACCTGAAAAAGACAGAACGTGCTGGAAACAAATGGATGTTTGCAAACAAACATCCATTCTGAATTGATTCCCTCTAACGGCTGCTTCATCCCCTCACAGCACTGGACTTGTTTTTCTACAAAGGTTCACGTCTGTCTGCAAAAAATGTGTAGAGAGGAGCTTTACGCCCTTAAGGCAACTACAATTACTGTGAAAAATCAAAGATGTCGCACACCATCTCTGCTTTTGACGAGGGCCCAGCGTAACTGAACTCCTCTGCTAGAGGTTTCTCTTTCATCATCCTCACGAGCCGCGTTTACGTGGACAAAAGGCATCGGAAAGAACGCCTGATCGGCATGTAAACACGCCGTTTGGAATACTCTGCCCCGGTCAGCCTCGTTCGGATCAAATCTTCTGTCCGATGGAGATGGGTGGTTATGATGATCCGATCATGCAGCATGTAAACGGTTCATTCTGATTGTGGGTTTTACGTCGTGCGTAGAAGGTGTTTCGCTCCAGAGAAGGCTGTGGAGCGCAAACGGGTCCGCAGGCTCCCCGCCCCTCCCTTCCCGGAAGGGAGCGGGACCGGGGAGGAGCGCTTCGTGCCCCCCGACGTCTGGACCCTGCGTGGTCCGGGCTCGGCTGCCGGTGGACCGAGTGAACCGTGTCTCTGAGCAGAGCAGCCGGACTCATAGTTTTGTGTTTGAGGGGGGAGGAGACTTCGGACTGCGATCAGTCCCGCAGCTGCCGAACTCAGGAGAACCGGGTCTCCCGGTAGAACTGTGTCTCCGAGCAGAGCTCAGACCGCCAGCTCACGGCGGCTTTGGGGCCAGGATCCAGATTGCAGCGTTTCCCGCGTAGATTTTATGATCATCCGTGGCTAATGTTGTTAGCGTGTTAGCCTCTCCTAAACCTTCTTCCGGCTCCGTTCTTCCACGGAAAAAAGCACCGACCACACGGATTAAAAATAAAATGAGGAGTGAACAGGCGCTTCATAATAACTGTAACATTAATAAAAGCACGTTTAGACGATCATCGCGTATGTTACCGAGCTGCCACATATCTATAAGTATGTGGCAGCTCGGCTTGTTTCCAGCTGGACTCCTTTCCTCTTCCGGTATTTTAGAGAGTACTGAGCATGTGCGAATGGTTTATTCTGACCGAAAGTGTGGCGTATGTGAACCTTTGTTATAATCGGAAAAAGTTTTCCTGGGCCCACGAACGGTTGAATTCTGATCCGATCTTTGATCCGATCTAAACATTTTGCACACGGAACTGCGGCTACTGTCTGTCTGTTACTTTTCAAACTCTCCTCCCTTTTCCGGTCAAAGGTCATTTTGTGCACTGACTGTTGCAGTGGTTGCAGGCGTAGATGCGTCCCTCCAGAGCCTCCATCTCCGTGAACTTGGACAGCATCTCTGTGAGCGTGCAGCTGCGGTGGAAGGCCGTGGAGGCGGAGCCTTTGTCTGCGCTGTGGTAGCGCTCCGGGAACTCCAAGGACAGATCCCAGAACGGCTCCACCGTGTTGGACTTGTGCTTACAGGACAGACAAGTCACCTGGAAGGAGAACGCAAACGGCACGGTGAGCAGGGTTCTCGTCAAGACCCACTCCCATGGTTTTTGGGGGACAAATATTAAAAAGATTTCTGAGGATTCCTTTGTTTCTATTGATTTCGTTATCTAGGAGTTGAGAGGAGCTGTAAGCTAGCGGCAGAGTGTGTAAACAGAGAGCTCTCAGTTATGAGGAATTGCTCTGTGCCTACAGTCCTGATACATTTCTGATGAACTCCTGCAGAAACTGTCCTACAAATCGACACGGGTTTTTGGTTTTTGGCCCAAAACGACATAATCCTCATTAAAATACTGCTGGGAAGGATTTGACAGCAGATCAAAGGCTGCTGGGAGTGGGAATGTGGTGTGAGACGAGCAAACGGACCCTCACCTGGCTCAGTAGCTGCCCGTGAAAGATGGTGTTGAGGACTTTGAGCACCTGCTTTGACAGCTTTCTCTTGGTGATGGGGATGACGATGCGGCGCTTGGACCCCTCCGTGTCCAGCTCCTGCTGCACCTTGTCCAGCAGCTCACACAGGAACTCCTGGGCGTCCTGCTGGTCGTAGCCCCGGAACGCCGGGATGAGGTTCCACACCGAGTGCAGCATGGCGAAGGGAGACACCAGGGACCACCGCCCGGACCACATGACCCTGAAAAGTGTATGCAACTCGTGGCACAGCGACATCTTCTGGCGGGCGGAGCAGCGGGGCTCCTTGGGTTGGACCAACTCAGCCGACTTGGAGGGAGGCGGGGCGCTCTCCTTTTGCCCTATTGGAACATTCCAGCAACCCGTCTTATCCGTGGCTCCTAGAGGGCGTTCTGACAGCGGTGCGTTCCCGCCGCCGACAACAGCCCCCGCCACCCCCGTCACCGGCGGGGCGTGGTTGGTCTTGGCCAGCAGCTCCTCGGTCTCACACAGGTCCAAAGTGAGAAAGCACTCCCTGAATTTCTGCAGGTGGCTCAGCACCTGCAATATCGAGTTCATGTAGCACGTGTTGCCCAGGTTCCGCAGGCCGGTGACGCCTGGAGCGATTCTCCGCCGGCTCGCCGCATGCGTGGAATAATACCTCCTCAGTTTGGCTGCTCTGCCGTTCCGTGGAGCCTTACGGGACACGGTGAGGAGCGAAGGCTTCTTAGGAGGAGGAGGAGGAGGAAGAGGAGGAGGAGGTAGACGTTCTGGAGGGTCGCGAAACTTGCGAGGAATGAGTGTGACGGTGGACCGCGGCCCCTGAGTTAGAAGCCTGGCGCTCTTTCTGGGAGGAGCACTACCGAGTTCTTCCATCAGCCTTCGTTTCACCTCCTTCTTTTGTCTCCTGGCCTCCTCCAGTTTCTCTCTGCGCCGACTCTGCACCTCCTGGTGTTTGCCGATCCACATCTGAAGCATTTTCCCCAGAAGCGCCTTCCTCCTGTGGCGCACGGCCAGCTGCATGGCCGGCTGCGGCCCGCCGTCCCCGACCCAGGGGGCGCAATCCCCGCCGGCTGAGGAGCGCAGCGAGCGCCGGCCCGGGACCCGAACCGTGGAGAGCGCCCCCCGGAGGAGTTTGAGGTCCCCCTCTGCGTTGTCATTGAGAACATAGTCTCCACAGGCAAAGCAGAAGACGTCCAGCTCCCGCACCTCCATGGCCAGCGGGTGCTGCGACTCCTGGAAGTGTTTGAGCGAGTGCTCCTCCATGAAGCGGCCACAGGCCACGTGGGAGCACTTGAGGCAGGCCCACACCGAGTCTGTCGTGCCGCATTCCACACAGTGCCATTTCTGCGGATTGAGGATGGAATGGTCCTCACCCAGACGCAGGCGTCCCACGTGCTTACAGCGATCCATCTCTCCAGATGCACATGTGGCCTCAGCGGCGGGACTCGCGTCCTGCAGCCGAGCAGCAACTCATTCTGAGGGGAAACAGGAAGTGAGAGGAAACAGGGGCGCAGGAAACGGAGAGAGGGACGGAGCTGGAAGATACCAACTGGAAAAGTGGTGGGCTCGACGAGGTTTGGGATGGAGCGCCACCTGCAGCTCTGAGATCAGCAGCGACGGCTCGCCGGACCAGCCATGCCCACCTTCAGCCGGGAAACTCTGCAGCACCGAAACAGACATGAGATTAAGCAAACGGATTTGAGGGAAATAATAACTGAAACCAAAAAGAAAGCAGATATAGTCCGGTTAAAAGCACTCATTATTCAGAACTTCCTGCATGTTCACCAAAACGTTTAGCTTTAGCTCAGGTTTCTTCTAAGAGTCGGCGTCTCTAGCTCCACCTCGTCTGCTGTGATGCGCAGACGCAGACTGAGGTCACACGCTCAAACAGATCTGCAGAACCGGGACGTGGTGGGAGCACAGCTGGACTCCCTAGAGACAGGGATGGCGAGCAGAAGGCTTCAAAAACGGCGGTGTATCTTAGATAACTCCACCCATCCCCTCCTGGACCAACACAGAAGAACACGGACAGCTAGACTAAGACTGAAAACATCTGAAACAGACACTTCTGTTTCCAACTACAGCTTGTAAATAAACCATGTGACAAAAGATCTCTTCAGTCATTGGTCAGGAATAACGAGGGCGGGGCAAAACAACGACCGGACGAGATCCTACGCTTTGCAGTCCTTGTCGGGATAGTCCAACGTTTCTGACCAATTGTGAATGTGGCTGCACGGTGGAGCAGTGGTTAGCGCTCTTGCCTCACAGCAAGAAGGTTCAAGTCCCGGCTGCGGTACCTGAACCAGAACATCATTTCCGTGTGGAGTTTGCATGTTCTCCCTGTGCATGCGTGGGTTTTCTCCGGGGACCCCGGCTTAAAAAAAAAACATGCTTCATAGGTTCATGGGTTACTCTAAATTGTACCTAGGTGTGAGTGTGAGAGCGCATGGGTGTGTGTGACTGTGGCCCTGCGACAGACTGCGACCTGTCCAGGATAGGCTCCAGCAGCCCTGTCACCATGAAAGGAGCAACGTGCATCACTTTAAAAGTTGTGTGAAGGAGCCTGCATTCATCCGACTGAATGTTGACGAGTCGTCGAGTCTCGCCGCCATGGTTGCTTCCGCCCTGCATCCCACTCAGAGCGAAGCGGAGCTCAGTCTAACTGCAAACGGACCGGAACGCGGCTTTTGGTCCCGGACCAGGGTCGCTTGGGTGTTTTCACACTGAAAATTTGTTCCGGATTAACAAAACTCTGGTTCTATCTGAGTGAACCACAGGTGTCTAGTCTGAACACACACCAAGACTCCCGGTAGCGTCCCTCTCCATCAGCTTTTCATCTATTCTAAAAGCGCTTCCAGTGGTTCTTTTCGTCATGATGATGCTGTGTTTAGGTAAAATGAAAAAAACCTGTGTGGCTTCCTAGGACATGGTTTCTGCAGAGCGGCAGGAGTTCATTAGAAAGTTGTGGCCGGTCCTTCGGGCGGTGAGGAGACCTGTCCTCGTCTATTTACGCTCTCTCCTGCTAGCTTACAGACCCTCACAACCTCAACCCAACATTAGCGCTGCCACAAAAATGGCGAGCAATTTTGGAGCCATTCCTCCGTCCAGTTTGGATCCAGATTCCAGCTCAGATGAGGAAAACAAAGTGGTTCATGGATCCGTTTGTCTGCATCGGAATGGAGCGGAGCAGGAAGCTCGTGGCTCACTGTAGAACATACAATCGGCTTTTTACCAAAAGCTGGTTGTTTGTGTGTGCTCCTAATTCACAACGTTTTGATTTAAAAAAAAAACAACAACAAATCAGAAATACATTTTCAGCTAAATGTCTTAACATGCATGTCCTCCGTCATGGGAACATGCTAAAACCCGCGTTGTGCAGAGCGCCACAGAAGGTCTGTCCGTCCTGGGCTCATTAAATTGTTGAATGAAACTTCCAACCTCCTGACAGCATTGATTTCCTTTGTTACTTCGCAGGCCTCTAACAGTTTCTTCTTTGTTGCCTGTTGAAGTTGGGTGATGGGACTTCTGTTGTTTCCTCTGGTTTAAATAAAGTTTTCTGCTTCTTCTGCCACGTGTTTGTTTGTTCTAAAGCCGCGGGGGACACTTTTACAAAAAAAAAAAAAGATAATAATAACTACTCAGCTCGCAGCAGAAGTTGAGTGTCTTCATGTTCGCACAAAGACGTCCGGAATATTAAACTGTTCTGATCCGCGCAGGGCAGAGCTGGGTCTCCCGGCACGGCACGGCCCGGGAACTCCCGGTGCAACTGGTTCCCGTCAGGATGCTCGGCCAAACGGCGGCGCCGCGCTGAGAATCGGTTCCAGCTGCAGAGCTTTGATGTGCCGGAACCGCGTGGCCAGCGGCGGGGCGGAGGTTTGTTCCGCGGCACGCGCGGACCTCCCGCGCCGTCCCCGCGTCCGGCCAGAACAAAGAGCGGAGCCGGCGCCGTTCTCCGGGAACCTCCGACAACTTTGTTGGGCTGAGGCAGCCCGGCGAGCCGCGGGTTAGCCGGCGGCGCGACGCGTTAGCTCCAGCGCGTGCGCTGCCTTCAGGCTAGCAGAGCTACTAGCATCCGCTCCGAAACTAAAGGACTTAAGGGCGCGCGGCTGCTGGCGCGGATCGGTCCGCCTCGGTCTTCGTAGCTGGAACTAGCACTAGCCGAAGTGCTAACGGCTCACCGAGGACAATCCAAGTTAACGTAACGCTTGTTGTCGGTCGCTAACGTTAACTAGGCGCTTAGCTCGCCAGCGAACAGCCGCCAATCGGCTACAAACTCCCCGGTGACACTCACCGCGGGGAACGGCCGACCGGAGCGCGTCTGCGGCGGGCCTTCGCGGAATCGATCACTTCATCGGGGTGATCCGGTCGCGGGGGAGCGGCTCCCGTCGCCAGCATCCATCTATCCGGTGCGCTCGGCGCTGCGGCTTGTTGTCCTCCTCGCGGATTGAACAACCCAACCCTCTGTGAGAGCCCGAACCCCGCCGCTCTCATTGGACCGGGGCTGAGCGCGAGCCGGGCTCCCATTGGCCGAGCGGCCGAACAACAGGCAGCAGGACGGAGCGTCCACCCACCGAGTCCACATGGAACAATACCCGAGGCCGGACAGCCCCGCCGTGACCCAGCCTCTGACCCCCCCACTTTAACCCTGCTTTGGAGAAAACCGCTGCAGGAAGAACAGAATCACGCAAAGACCCGATGAGCGCGCGGGGCCCGTGCGCGGATGGATGGATGACTTCTGTCCACGCTAATGATGCATATTCCACTGTGTTCAGTACACCAGGACTTTTAAATGAGAATTTAGATTGCTATATTCAAAGGGATTTAGCATGAAAGGATTTCTGTAGCATCATTAAAAATAAAAAAAAAGTCAATACCAGAAATGCTTTTTCTTCTCAATGTAACTTGACTCAAATATAAAATGAAAAATCAATCCGTGCTTTTGGGGAAACATCTGTGAGGCACGTATCTGCATCTGTATTTCTCTTTGGAATAAAACTTGCCTGCAGGTGGTCAGAGGATCGTTCCCTTTTCGACTTTGCAGCTCAACGCCTCATTCTTATGTGGAAGGATGCTGCCCCCCCCCCCACACACACACACACACAACTTTATCACATTGGATTCCAGATGTGCTTTTCCATCTTAAACTTGAAAAAGTAAGATTTACTGTGAGACGATCAGAACATACATTTTATAAAGACCATTTCTCAACTGTTTTAGTCTACCATCTACAAATGTGACAGAATGATGCCCTTTTTTAAATTTATTTTTTATTTTCTTTACATGTGTGTTGATATATTTGCACTTTACTTATTGTTTTTTTTTATATGCTATTTCACCTATACTGTGACTGATTATATATATTCATGTTTCTCTTTGCTTATCACGTGCCATTTTATTTCCTTATATTTTCTTTACTACATTGACATTGGTGAATATGCGACTGACAGCAGGAGGGGGTGGGGGACTGAGTTTGGAATTTGTTTGTATTATGTTTTAAAACTGAAAACATAATAAATATATAAAACACTGAAAATCAATCATCTGAAAAGCTTTTTCCTTTTTCTTCCTCAACATTCATTCTGTGACATCATTAAAGTGAAAATGCAAAGAGGGGATTGCATTTTTGTTTTCACATCCACTCGGCTAAAAGTGTTGCATAATTTGATTCCAGTCAGCATTTCCAGGAGGGAGTAAGGAAACGGGTTTCCCATGAGGCGTTTACTTTGCTGTTCACTTTGAATGCCGAAGGTAAAAGTTGAAATATTCACACCAAACATAAAACTGTGCATCAGTACATGACTAAAGCTCTGCACAAATCAGCTGTGGTGCAAATTCAGCTGAGTACAACTGTGCAAAAGAGACTTTGAGCTGTTATAGCATCCAACCCATAAACAATGAGTGTGTGAAGGTGATGGCAGAGGGAAAGGAAGAGTTCCTGAGTCTGGAGGTCCAGCTCTTCACAGTCCTGCACCTCCGTCCCGAGGGGAGGGGGGTGAACGGACCTTGTTGCAGGTCGGTGGGGTTCTAGATGGTGGATGTGTACATTTCAACCAAAATAAAAATGCATACACTGGTTTTATTGACACCTGTTTTCCATTAAAAAAAATCTTGATTGAAATGTGACGTTTAAATTCAAGAGAAACCTCCAACAAATTAAATATTTAGCACAGCATCAGTGGTAAACTTGCATGGTTTAGTGCTGGGCTGTTTATTTAATATCAATAAAACAGTGCAAACCGCAGTTTTCAAAGAAATTAATTTTTAGGTGTATATGTAGAGACATTTGATAGTTAAAGAAAAAAAACAATATTTATATTTGGCATTTTTTTTTAGAAGTTTTCATCAATCTGTTAACGTTCAATAGGAAAATATAGCTTAATACATTAAAATGGTTACTTTTTCATATTCAATTTAGAAAAAGTAACTAAAAAGTAAATGCATTTCTTATCATCGATCAAGATTTAAATCAAATTTCTCCTTTTATTTAAGCCGTTTTTAAAACTAATACTTAATATTTCGTAATAATTCAGACTCTCCTTTGTTTTGTTCCATGTGGTGTTTATTCTGTCCATTCCAGGCTAAGGATCACAATCATTTGGTTCAAAGGTTTGAATCCCGTCTTCCTCCCAATTGTTTCACCTCACAGGTATTAAGGCTGAACATGAATTCCATCCATCTGAACGGATTTCTGAATACGCGTGGAAATTCAGAACAAGGTGAGTCTTGGGATGAACGGCTCTCCCTGTGAGCGACGCCACATCGCTTAACCGTCACATCACTGTCACTGGCACAGCAGCGCTGAACGGAGGCTCATCTGCATGACTTAGTTTTGTGTTGTGTATCTTCCGACATTTTTTGCCGCTCGACTCCTACAATTTTTCAGCAGTTTGAACCATTCAACTATTCAAATGTTCAGCTCTTTCAGCTTTTTTCAGCTGTGACTTTTGGTCCTTCAAATCCTTGAAGTTTTCAAGATATTCCAGGATTTTTGCCTCCTTGAAATACATGGTGAGTCCTTGGTGCAGAAGCTCACTGGTTCGATACCCGGCTCTGGCATTTTACACAAAAATACCTTTTTCGTTTTTGTGCCGTTTTCACTATGGTTAACTTTGACAATTTCTTTCTTTCTGCCAATTATTACCCTTTAAGTGTTATTTTCATTCAGCAACATAGCATTCAACCTGCATGTTCTTCTGGGAATGCAGCTCATTCTAGTTAATCTAACATTTTCTGAACTAATAAATGCATCAGTTACATAAAAAAAGGCTCTGGCTTCTTACCTCCACCTAATTTCTTTATTGCAAAGACCTTCAACTAAGTTCCTAAAGTAAATGTTCCAGAAGTTGGTTTTCAAAAGCTTCAGAAAAACATAATCATGCATTTGGTACCCCCCCTCCCCAGCCAAAAAAAGAAAATAAAATAAAAAACAAAAAGCCAGTTTGCTGTTCTGACCTAACGTACGTTACTCCCTGGGATTTGCAGTTTACGAAGTTTGTTGAACAACTCCAAGTACTGAGTCATGGTGTCGACACAGTCCGCTGCTGCAAAAAGCCCTTCGGGTTTTGCAGCAAACACAGATGGAAGTTCGGGAACGCTGGTGCCAAGAAAAGACTGCATGAACTCCTTCATGAGGTTCCAGCAGTCCCCAGGAACCACACAGGGGCAGTACTCCACCTGCAGTAGAACACACAGGGCAACTCAGACTTCATGTCCACGTGTCCCACTGAAAGGGACAAGCTGCATTTCCATACCTCCACTGAAATGCCTCTGGCGCTGGAGCTCATCGCCACAGTGCCAACCTTGATCAAAAAGTCACAGTATCGGTAGCGGGAGCCTCGACTCTCAACCTTGTGTCCCTTGGCATTCTGGAAATGACTTTTTAACTTGGACATGAGGACGTCAAAGTTAGCATCAGCTACTAAGTAGGGTCCTCCTTCGAATAGGGCCATGCAGCTCAGAGGGGTTTCAGAGTTATGCATCACGTATAGGAGCTTGGAGGGCTGACCTGTGACAGACGGGAAACACTGGATGATGCCTTCAACTCAATAATACATAAAGTCCACATCCATCACAGGACCATTTAAATAAATACACATCTATTATTGATGTAAAAAAAAAAAGGTTTTTAAAGTCTAAAACCTTAAAAAGTATTTCGTTTTATTGGTAAGGTTATGAGATGGTGTCTACCACCATAAAAGGCCAGAGACATTAAAGAGCAGCTGAATGGGTGATGGGGATCTGTCGTTACACTCCAGCAGAACTATTAGGACACCATAATCCATTCTTTAATTTGCAAAATATTCACAAGATAATCTGGCAAACATACCTAAAATAAAGAGGGTATTTATGCTTAAATGTGTCCCATATTTACTGCAGATGTGTCTGAAGGATGGAAGAATTAGCAAAAGCCCTGAATGTTCTTTCTTATTTGTTAAAAAATACTACAAATTAAATTCAAGGGCACAAACGGAGCTCATACATGCCAATAACCTTTTTTTTAATAGCTTTTTGAAAGTCTAAGCAACAACAACTAATTACCCCATGAATAACCACTGACATGATGTTTCCCACGTGATGCTTGAAAAAGTAGCTAGCTTAATATTACCGCCAACGTTTCCCGTGGCGTGGTATGTCTCACAATCCACGCAGAAGCTGCCTTGTTTCACGGAACCGAGCTGCTCCAGCTTTTTGTGCAGGACGTCCACCGTCTGCTGCACACTCTTGCCCTCCGCTACGGGAACCTGACACACACTGAAGACAAAACACCCGACTCACTGAGCAGCGACAACTCAACGAATCCATGAAGGGGAGGAGCGCGCTTTCCCCAAAAGAAGTTGAAATCGAAAGGCCCTATAAACACAGCGAAACCAAACTATGTAGAAATAATAATGACACTTTAATGAGCCAAATTATTCCTTACCAAGTTACTCCCATTTTTGTTTTGCCTCCTTCGCAACTACTTCCGGTTAAATAAATTGACTTCCGGTAAAGGAAAACTTTTTTTTTAAAAAATATACGTGAACACAGACGAATCGAGTTACGTGGATTCACTGAGTTATTAAACATAGCTTCTATCATAAATAATGTTTCAAAACCTTTTTTTTTTAATAAAACCGGATGTGACGTAACTTAATTCCGCTGCCTCTCGCGCATGCGGTGTGTCCGCACGTGCTAAACAGCTGAGTGTTTACACACTAAAAGGCATAGACAGGCTTTAGTGTGTGAATTTTATTGGAGCTGTAGCGATGCCGAAAGTGAAGAAATCCAAAGGCGGAGGAGAGAAGAGCTCTGGATCCGTGGCCCTGGCCGACCAGATCCTCCAGACGGACACGGTCCGAGCCCGCAACCGGGTTAAGAGCAGAGACCAGCGGCCACAAACTAGCGACGACACCTACGTAGACGAGCGGCTGTCGCGGAAAATCCTACAGCAAGCCCGAATTCAGCAAGAGGAGCTTCAGACCGAATATGGGCTGGTACCGGAGAAGAAGAAGGCGACACCGGTCACTGTTCTTGGTAATGTTGGATCAGAACCAGGACATCCGCTTCAGCCGTCACAGTTTAGAAAATGATCAAACAGAAACCGTTGAACTTGATAAAGGTTTCTGGCAGTTCTCTTGTTCTAGGTTTTCTTACCGAAGACTAACTTTAGTAAAATTGCGTCATAGATGCATCACAATTCAGACCCATCTACCATTAGCAAAGACTAGTACACTTGAAGTTTACTTAAGGATACTTGATTAGTATAACTGTGTAGTATACAAGTATAGACCATGTACAGTACATGTAGTGTAGGACGTATAGTAACTGAATAGTTTTTCAGACTAAATTGGAACATTTTAGATTTATAAATGGTATATAAAAGGAAAGTTCAAGTATACTGCTTCACTTTTAGTAAAGACTAAGTATACTTGTAATACACTTAAATAAACTACTTTTTGCTAAGGGATGCACCAATGCTATCACTTAAAAATAAAATTAACTGTTCACTTATGATGGTTTTAGTAATCTGTACTTGATTTATTTCACAAACTAGTTAAATAGTACAAATTTCTTGTCAAACTACAAAAATACTAAATATAAAGGAAAAAAGTATTTTGAGCAACACTTTCATTACATTTGATCCCCCAGAACTGAAATATTTTGTCTGGTGTTATCACAAAGTCTTGTGTGTCTTCAAAATTAAATACTTTCAGTAAATGAATACTTAAAACTAGAAGTATTTATGTTATGATTTCCTGGTTTCTGTAGTTGGGGGATTCCATGCATCAAGATCTGCATCTTTTCATTATGCCAGTTCAAAACACTCCTGTAACTGTAGGTCCTGAACCTGGGGATGCAGACTCGGATGAAGAGTGGCCCGCACTGGGAGAAGCAGTTTCTGGGGCGGCAGAAACCGAATGTGATGCTGAAATTATTGTAGACCCAGAAGACGAAAAGGCCATTGAGATGTTCATGAATAAAAACCCACCAATGAGGCAAGAAACATGGCAATTCTGACTAACCAACAACAACCAGCAGAAACCACCAGGCCAGTTTCTTCTGTCCCGACTGACGTGTTTCTCTTTCTCTTAGGAGGACCCTGGCAGACATAATCATGGAGAAGATCACTGAGAAGCAGACCGAAGTGGGAACAGTGATGTCGGAGGTGTCGGGGCGCCCCATGCCTCAGCTGGACCCCAGAATTATAGAGGTTTATAGAGGTGTGGGAAAGGTGAGCTTTCTTATATCATTGAAGACATTGAGTGAATATTTACAAGGAGTCTTGTGTAATCGTCCAAATCCTAATGTTTTTCAGGATAGAGTTGAACTTTTTTAATTTATTTCAAATGAGTAACAGGATGTGAGATGTAGTGGTTTTGGAGGAAAAAGAAAACCTAAAAAATATCTGATAAAAGAAGTTGTCAGTGATTAAATATTGAAATAACACACCAAATTTCAGGAAATAGTTTTTAATGAACTGTAATTTTGTGGGATTTCGGGGCTGGGCCTACAGAACTGTTCTTTGAGTTTCCTCAGCGCAACAAGAGTCTTCACAAACAAAGACGATCATCATAAGAAGATGATCATTTATGTAGTGATATTTAGTGGGTGTTTTTTATGAAGTTACAGTAGCCGCGGTTACATGGGCAAAATATCTTGATGGGATCAATGGTCGGGTTAAAATTCACCCGTGCACATGGGCACAGAGAACCTTTTTCCGATTAGAACAAAGCGCTCCCATGGGTCACATCTTTCGGTCGGAATGAATCATTTGGGCATGCGCAGTAGTGTAAAAACTCCCGGATGAGGAAGTAGGTCCCGTTGTAAACAAACCTTTGCTGTCACAGACATTTATGCAGCAGCTCGGTAATATACGAGATGATCTTCCAAACGGGCTTTTATTAATGTTATGAATATTATGAAGCGCCTATTCGCTCATCGTTTTATTTTCAATAATGCCTTTTTGTGGAAAAACGGAGCTCGAAGAACCCAGTGTTAGGAGAGGCTAACAACACGGGCTAACAACATTAGCCTTTTGATGGACCCAAAATCCAGGACCAACCATGCAGGAAATGCAGCAATCTGCAGCTTGGCTGTGCGTACGCAACGTTTATAAATGAGGCCCCTGAGGTCTTGCTGGTGTTTAGCAGCAGGTGGTTATTTTCACACCAGCCCACAAAGTCAGAGATGACCCCCCCCCTGTACTCCTGCTCGTCCCCCCCTGAAACACAGCCCCCAATGGCACTGTCATCTGAGAAATTCTGCAGGTGACAGTGGTGGGAGTTGTAAGTGAAGTCCGATGTGTACAGGGTGAACAGGAATGGGGAGAGCACAGTCCCCTGAGGTGCCCCCGTGCTGCAGACCCTCACATCAGACACACAGTCACGCAGCCTCACAAACTGTGGCCTGTCTGTGAGGTAGTTGATGGTCCAAGCAGTGAGATGTTGGTCCACGCCTGCAACCTCCAGCTTCCTCCTCAGCAGTGATGGCTGGATGGTTTTGAAAGCACAGGAGAAATAAAAAACATGACTCTCACAGGGCTCCCAGGGGACTCCAGGTGAGACAGGGCCCGATGCTGCAGGTAGATGATGGCGTCTTCCACCCCGATGCCTGGTCGATATGCAAACTGCAGCGGGTCCAGTGCTGAGCTCACCTGGGTGCGGAGGTGGCTGAGGGTGATCCTCTCCATGGCCTTCATCAGGTGGGAGGTTAAGGCGGCAGGTCTGAAGTGGTTCAGTTCCATAGGACGAGGTACTTTTGGAACCGGAACCAGGTAGGAAGTCCTCCAGAGCAGTGGTCCCCAACCGTTTTCATGCCGCGTACCGGTATGACATCACACAAACTTTCACGGACCGGTCTAGGCAGATCTATTATTAGTTTATTATTAGTTATTATTAGGTCTAGGCAGATGATTATTGTAGCAATAGTAGGATGATGGAGGATCAAATACGTGACAAGATGAACCCTGTGCTTTTATTTTGATGCGCTTACAGTTGACTTGGCACAGGTGTCATCATCCTCCCCCCTTCCCACACTCATGGTGCAAAAAGAAGTACTGTCTATTAAATGTAGTTTTTTTTTTTTTGGAGGTGGAAGGCTCCTCTTCTGTCTCCTGGCTGGGCCTTTTCACCTCGGCAAAGAAACTGTCCAAAGACGTTTGTTTTTCACTCATCTTGCTAGTTCCTGGATTTTATTTTAGCGGTAACTTATCACATGACCGAGAGGAGCGCCTTGGAATGCGTCAGAATGACATAGATATTTAAATACTATTAGTAAATGTTTGTTGTTAAATGTTTGTTTATTAGTTACATGTTTATTTGGATATTGTTGTTTAAACACTGATACTTTTGTATTAACAGATGAGGCGGTTCGTTACAAAGACAGAAAGCAGCAACTATCGTATTTAATGCTCTGTTGTAAACTTGTGCAATGGGGGAAGCATGGCATTTCAGGCGCTGCTGGCTCCGTACGAAGGCGTGCCACGAGGAAAAAAAACAGCTTCCTTAATGAGCTCGTATTTATCGGGCGAGAACCGCAAAGCTGGTAGCAGGAGGAGACGCGGGGGGGGCTTCAATGAACACTCCGGTTGTCCAGAGTGGTTTTCTGCCGGGGACTTGACGCGCTGCGGTCAGAAAGGCAGTTTGTGATGACAGACAGAATTTGCGCTCAGTGTATTTAAACACGCATGTGCAGTGACGTATGTATTAGAAGATGTCCGATTGGCCGTTCTGCATGTCAATCAAGTCCCGTACTTCTCGGTAAGGATTTTGATTGGCTGATGGATTGTTTAGAAGTACTTTTTTAAAATTTATTTATCTTTGCTGGCCTGGGATCTACCCTCAAGATCAACCGGTTGATCGCGATCGACGTAATGAACAGCCCTGAATAGACTGATGTAACAGAAAATTGGGCAAATTTTCAAAATAAAACATCTTTCAGATTCTGAAATGAATAAAATGGAAGTAATGCAAGTTATTTATTCTTTCTGTGCGGCCCGGTACCAGTCCGCGGCCTGGGGGTGGGGGACCACTGCTCCAGAGGACTGGTACCTTCTCCAGTCTGAGGCTCTCATTAAATATGAACAGCACCACCTCACAGAGCTGGTCTGCACACTCCCTGAGGATTCTGGAGGTGATTTAATGATCCCAATGTTAAGCACTGCAACTGTATCTCATATATAAGTTGCTTTTACCCAGGCAAATTAATAGTGCTTTTATTTTGGTTACTTAAAACATAGAAAGGGAACAGTCAACATTGTCTGATTTCCACAACAAAATATTTTTCAGTATAAGGAAAACAATTGAATGAATGTGCCTTAACCAATAATGTTCTAAAAGTGTGATTGAGGAAATACAGTGCTGCTTGTTTCAACATTGCTTAACATAGCTTCTCTGGAGCTTTTAAATAGTTCAGGAGCTTAAAAAATTAAGGGGAAAAAACAAAACACTAATTCTTTCCAGAAACAATAAAGTGTGATGATGAGGCAGGCGTGACAGAATGAAGGAAAGTTGCTTTAATGTGGCGAAGATGCTTTGTTTCCATGACAGTCTGCTCTGCAGCTGCAGCTCCATTTGCTCACACGCGGTAGTAAACACGGATTTCACCGCTTATCGCCTCGACGTTGTACACATCACTCTGATCCATCAGGTTACTGAACTTGAATCATTGCTGGGAGGTTCTGCAGAACTTTGGCCCTCTTTGTCGCTAGCATTTTGGCTAATGCTCCGTGCATTAGCCGCGGCGCAGCTGCAGTGCTTCACTCGTTTGTATCTGAGCCCGCACGGTAAAAAGCACAGCAATCCGCTTTTTTATATGTTACTGGCTGCAACGTGGCACAGTGTGTCTGCTGCTCTGTGAAGCTGTGGTCGCAAGGTGGCTGTCGTGGCGGCAACCCCCAAATCTGGTGGTAAGGGATGCTGTAGAACTGGGCCAAAAAAATAAAATCTCAGATATTTCACACCAAATTCGATGTTTGATTTTAATCTATTTTTCCCCCCTCCTTTAACTTTCTTTAACAAAAATGACAAATGACAGAATATGTTTAATAATCTTTTATTTTAACATCTCCTGTGGAAATATGCTCAAACTCAAAGTTGTACTAAATGGGAGCTGTAAAAATGTTTGTTGATCAATGCAGCAGATGTTTTGTGAGCTACTGCTAGCTTGAGCATCTCATAAAGAGAAACGCTTCTTGCTCTCTACAGTGTGTTGGTTTCAGGCGTTGAGACAAATTTGTCGTACTCCCACTTTTGGCAGTTACAACCTTCAGACAGATTTTGCTGCTTCAAGTTTGAAGTCACAACTTCAGTGGTCACATGTACTTTTTTACTCATTAGCCAAGTTGGCAGATAGATGGAAAAATACCGGTTGGGCACATTTTTACCGGACAAATTATTCCATTATTTTACAAAGAAAAGCTAGGTTCTATCTAAACAAAATGTTCTGTCGAATGCAAAGAGAGATGACGTCAGATAAAAAACAAATGTTTTAAGTGACTCAGATTTCTAATCAGTCTTTGCTCTCTCCTTTTGGCATTTTCACTCTATTTAGTGTTTCATTTTCTATCCCAAATGAGTTGTTTCTTCTCATTAGCACAGCTAAAAGCCCCCCCCGTAGCGCCCCATAAGGAAAGGGGTGTCAATCATCTGTAGTATGTTTTGTGGATTTGGAGAAGGCGTTCAACCGCGTCCCCCATGGTATTCTGTGGAGGGTGCTCTGGGAGTTTGGGGTCCAGAGAGCCTTACTGAGGGCGGTCTGGACTCTGTATGACAAGAGCAAGAGCTTGGTTTGCAGAGCTTGCAGTAAGACTGACCTGTTGGTGCATGTTAGACCCCAGCAGGGCTGTCCTTTATCACCGGTTCTATTAATGCTTTTTACGGACAGAATTTCTAGGCGCAGCCAGGTGCTGGAGGGGATCTGGTTTGGGGACCACAGGGTTTCCTCTCTGCTCTTTGCAGATGATGTTGTCCTGTTGGCTTCATCGAGCCGGGACCTTTAGCGTGCATTGGGGCGGTTTGGAGCCGAGTGCGAAGTGGATGGGATGAGGGTCATCAATCTGAGGTCATGATTCTTGACCGGAGCAAGGTAGTTTGCCCTCTCTGGGTGGATAGAGTGCTCCTGCCCCAGGTGGAGGAGTTTAAATATCTTGGAGTCTTGTTCATGAGTGAGGGGAGATCGAAGCGTGAGATTGATGGGTGGATTGGAGCAGCATCCGCTGTTACGCAGTCGCTGTAACGATGCGTTGTGGTGAAGAGAGAGCTAAGCCAAAACGCAAAGGTCTCTGGTCGATCTTTGGTCTAGTACCGGATAAATAAATAGTCTTCATGAAATGCTCAAAATTTTTAGGTTTTTATTTTGGAAAATGGATGATGTGAAATGTAGTGGGTACGTGTCTGAATTGCATTAAATTAAGAACATGATAGTTCAGTATTTCAGGGGTTACTGAGTAGTGAGGGAATCCGGACACAGCTATGGACTTTCAGCTCCATCCACAGATTCTGTATTGGTTTGAAGTCCAGAGACTGACTAGAACACTCAAGAACCACTAAGTGCTTTCAACAGAGCCGGTTCTCTGTTTTTCTTGATGATGTGTTCAAGCTGGAAGGTACAGACGTGTTTCATCCTCAATGCTCTCACTGATCTCACCATACATCGCTCTGTTCATGTTGTCCCTGATGTCCTTTGACAGCTCTTTGTTCATATTGGAGAGGTTGCAGTTTAACTGTTTAAGGGTGCAGAAATATGGAGTTAATTCAGTCTCAATAATCAGAAATGCACACAATCTATTTCACAAATACACACGCTCTGATTCATAACTGTAATTTTACGCAAACGTTCAATATAAATTTGGAAATGCACACGTGTTTCACAAATGCTCACGAAATGATTCACACATGCACAATAAGTGTTTCTCACAAACGGCATGCTGTGTTTCACAAAAACAATACATTTTTCAGAAATGTGCAATAGATGCTTCACAAACATCATTTTTAGGTACACTTGTAATATGAACTCACAGATCGTGAAATTTTGGAATGTGCATTCACAAACCCGCTCTCATTTGTGAATCTCCACACATTTGTGAGAGATTTTTCTACCGTAATTATTTAAGACCCTTCGTGCTCCAGGTCAACTAATGTCACCATTGGCTAATGAATCTGTCAATCAAACTCATCAGCAAAGCAGGCATGCTCGATTTCAGCCAATCGAATGGCTTCTTAGACTTTCTCCAGCTTCCACACAGGTGACAAAAAGCCCCGCCCATCTTTGATTCTGTACCGGTGTGGGTACCGGATCTTCTCGGGCTGCCGGATGTTCTCGGGGTCCTTCGGGGTCCTTCGAACATTGATGACGTCACCCTACGGTACCATCAGTTAGACAAACTACTTAGCGAGCGATTTTACGTTTAGCGATTTTACTACTTAGAGACGTCACCCTACGGGTATTTTGTACCCCCCATAGTGAGTGTGTAATTTGTAGTGTGTTCAACCTCTGCTGGAGTTTGTATTTTTGTCTTTGAAAAGTTCGATTAAAAAAAAAATAAAAAGTTTTTCTCACTCATAACTAATAATGGCATTTTTTTTGTTTTTAAAGGGAGAGCCATTGGCAAAATAACTTATTTTTCCAATTTGAGCAAATGTATTACTGTATAAAAACAATATTTATTTATGGTGTGCAGTCTGGTTTAATTCTCCCAAATGTCAGTTTCCCTTTTTTAATCTCAGAAAAAAAACATTGTCATTTGACTAACTATAATCAAAAGGAGCAGCCTACAGTCCTAAGCATTAATTGAATTCCACACTATATTTCCCGTTTAAAACTTATCGCTCACAAATAACGGAAAGTTATAAATTGACCAATCACTATCATAGACGTCATTGTGGCCACTTACAGCCAATCAAATAGTGTGACTTCATCATTGGTCAAAGGACCCCAAAGGACCCCGAGACGATCCGGCACCCACACCGGTCTGTCGTTAGCTTGTTAGCTTTAGCATGGCTAGTAGGTTTATTGCCTTCAGTCTTCAAAAATTACTGGCTTGTGCAGCTTTCCATTGGACTTGGAAGCAAGGCAACAGTGGTTGAATGCAGTTGGCATTGAATCCAGCGAACTGTCTCCTGGTGAAGGGATTTGCAATGAATGTTTCACTCTGGATAGTTTAAATACTTTCTCCTTATTAGCTATGATGCTAGCGTCATTTCAACACTCAGACACCGGTTCCCTTCGGTCTGGATCATGAGGAGGAGAAAAATCTTCAGCGTCCACAGAAAATTCTGTGGAGAAACTGTCATCACTTTGCTCTGCACCACTCTCTATATTAAAAATGCAGCGTGACTACGTTATCTCAAGCAAACTTCACTGTCATTCACGGATCAATACACCCCCCCACCTTATTTTTCTCTCCATTCTTCAAATCTGGGCTGAGAGTGGAGTCAGCCTCCAACTGTCCTGTTGCTAACCCCTAAAGTTAGAACAAAGTAACAATACTGACTTTAATCATTATGGATGATTTGATTTTGTTAATCCTAACTAGTGGACTTTGCATCTGCCGTGGACCTTCAGTCCTGACATCAGTGTGGAAGCTTGAGAAAGTCTAAGTGGCCATTCGATTGGCTGAAAGCGAGCACGCCTGCTTTGCTGATGAGTTTGATTGACATATTCATTAGCCAATGATGACATTAGTGGACCTGCAGCGTGAAGGGAGTCTCAATATTCACGGTAGAAAAATCTCTCACAAATGTGTGGAGGTTCACAAATGAGAGCAGGTTTGTGAATGCACATTCCAAAATTTGCACAATCTGTGAGTTCAAATTACAAGTGTACCTAAAAATGATGTTTGGGAAGCATCTATTGTGCATTTCTGAAAAATGTATTGTGAATTACTGAGAAATGTGTTTTCGTGAAACACAGCGTGCACATTTGTGAGAAACACTTATTGTGCATTTGTGAAACACAACGTGCGCATCTCCGAATGCGTAAAATTACTGTTGTGAAACAAAGCGTGTGTATTTGTGAAACAGGTTGTGTGCATTTCTATTATTGAGACTGAATTAACTCCATACTGACAGGTGGTTTTTAATACTGATAACCAGTAAAAAAAACAAAAAAAAAAACAAACACGTGGCATTTAATACAGGTGACGACTGGAGAATAGAAGAACTTCTTAAAGAAGTAACAGTCTGGGAGGAACTGAATTTTTGCTTGTTTTTTGGATCTAAATACCTTTTTTTGTGCACCAAGAAAATTCGTAAAAAATCCGATAATGTGATCTTTTGGATATTTTTTATAGTCTCACAGTTGAAGTGTTTTCTATGATAAACATACAGACCAAACTCAGCTTTTTAAGTGCAACAACCTGCAGAATCTGAGAAACTGTTTTCTCTCCACTGTAATGTGATGATGTAAGCCTTTAATTAAAACACTGGAACAGCTGAAGCAGATTTTAATATTTTCTAGTTTTTGAATGTTTTTTTTGGTCACAGTGGTCTCACCTAAAACAGCACTTTTATAAATGATTTAGATTTTTTGTACAACCCAAACATTTACGTTTATTGTGAATATAGGTGATCCTCCTTAAATGTCTTTTTTGATGACATTTGATATATGTCCATACATTTTAGTCATTTAAACTAATCAAGGGGGGGTCTCATTAAAAAACCTGAACACATAAATATTGAATATCTTATTTTCTGCATTGTTTGAGAAGCTCTGATTTCTTTGTTTTCTTGGTTCAGGTTCTGTCCAAATATCGCAGCGGTAAACTGCCAAAGGCTTTTAAGATCATTCCTGCGCTGGCGAACTGGGAGCAGGTCCTGTATTTGACTGAGCCTGAGAGCTGGAGTGCAGCTGCCATGTACCAAGCAACCAGGTGATTTCATGGACAAGGACCGCAGATGGACACGTCTGGTCAGATGTTCGACGTTCATAAACAGCATTTTTAATGTTTCTGTCGCAGAATTTTCTCTTCAAATCTCAAGGAACGAATGGCTCAGCGGTTTTACAATCTGGTGCTGCTGCCGCGGGTCAGGGATGACATTGCAGAGTACAAGCGGCTGAACTTCCATCTCTACAGCGCTCTGAAGAAGGCCCTCTTCAAACCGGGAGCATGGTTTAAAGGTACCGCTGCTTCAGATGTGGAGGGAGAACGTTGGTTTTTTAATGTCTGCAGACAATTTTGATGTTTGAGTTTGGTGACAAATGGAATATTAAAGAATACAAGTTCATATCACTTCAGAGACCCAAGATTAAAAAAAAAATACTTTTAAGCAGCTGTCAAAATTCTGTATTGGCAGTTTTTTTGTGTGTCTTTTTGACTCACCTGAGTTGGAGTATGAAAGAAATCTTTGCTCTTCATCAGGCTTTTCAGAAGCCTGATGAAGAGAAGTCAGTAATCTGCAGAGTTGAGAGGAACAGTCAGGTTTGCCACTCCCTGCTGCTCTGGCCATTGATGAAAGAAGTCTGTGATTTAATTCTCTCTTAATTGATTTAACCTGATAACCCACTGAGATTAAGATCTGTTTTACAAGGGCAACCTGGCCAAATGGTCAGGAGCACACATCATCAACAAAACTAGCAACAAGAAAAAAACATGTGAAAGCAAAACAAATGTAGGAAATAAATGCAAGGATTTAGCAGCTTTTTGCAAATCAGGAAATCTATTTTCATTGGAATGTGTCACAGATGAAATTACTATAGTAAATATGTATACTTAATTGTAAAAAAAAAAACGTGATTTAAGATTACCAAATGTCTGCAGGCCAGATGACTTTGTTGATTCTGTGAGGATAATAATTGATATGTACTAAACTGGGTCAAATAGTTTCAATACCTAGAACTTTATTATATAAAGATATTCTATCCCTCAATGCTGTTGGTGTTCATGTTTAAAAACGGTTTCAGTTTATGAAGACATTGATCCAAACTAAACTATCACCTACTTTCAAACATAACATCCCCTCCAAATGTCACCACTAGATGGCAGTGCTTCTCTCCATTGCAGCCACATAATCTTTCGTCTTTCATACTTACGCACCCATAACCATTGATACAAGTATTATTCTCTCAAGATGAGTACCACATTCAGTTACTCTGTAAATTAAATCTTTAATCGTAATATAAACAGAACAGTATTTATATTTAGTAGCAGTAGCAGATACTTCCTACTGAGGTAAACTATCTCTGACCTCAGAGTCACACATTACCTGGACAGGTGTGTGTGTGTGTGGAGGGGGGGGACTACTAAAATATTATAAGGTTACATTGACAATAGAGAAAAATGAAATTAAATGAGTGCAAACAAAACACAGATAAGTTTAATAACAGACTATTGAGGGCATGTATTTGTGACTGTAATCTGGACGTCTTTTTTGTAATGTATTGGTGCAAAAGGGAGAGGATGTTCTGGAGATTAAACTGGTATTCTATCTATTTGCTTCCACTTATTACTTTTCTGATGTAGACAATGTTGAACATTTTGTTAGGGTTGTGGAGCAGATTTTTTGTTATCATACATTTATACCTGATAAGGGTATACAAAACTAGTAATATTTTATGCTAAAATGTGACAAGTTTTTTTTAACCCTTGTGCTGTCTTGTCAATAAAACCTATAATGTGGATGTCTATAAAGCTGCCCACAAGCTAACAGTTTTCCAAAATGTAACATGTTAGATGAATTCAATAATTCATAATAGAACCCGTTTTTTTTTTATTTTTAATGGAAGTTTACCCTGTCGAGCATTTACTCCCTGAAGTCTTCACCTGGTTTATTTTTATTGTTAAACAGGTATACTGATTCCTCTGTGTGAATCTGGGACATGCACTCTCAGAGAAGCCATCATCATTGGCAGCATTCTCACAAAGTGTTCGATACCTGTGCTGCATTCCAGGTGAGGCCTCTGCACCATGATGTCCAGATGTTATTGTTTGATAAAACCAGCTTTGTAATACTCTGTACTGTGGCAAGCCCAACATTACATAAGAGGTTTGGTTTTGCCTTTCAGCGCTGCAATGCTGAAGTTGGCAGAGATGGAGTATAACGGCGCCAACAGCATTTTCCTGCGTCTCCTGCTCGACAAGAAGTACGCCCTGCCTTTCCGTGTCCTGGATGCCTTGGTGGCCCACTTCCTGTCTTTCCGTAATGAAAAACGTGTTCTTCCTGTGCTGTGGCATCAGAGTCTGCTCACCCTGGCACAGCGCTACAAGGCTGACCTGGCCTCTGAGCAGAAAACGGCTCTGCTGGAGCTACTCAAGCTTCAAACACACCCTCACATTTCTGCAGAAATTCGTAGGGAGTTACAAAACTCAGAGTCCAGGGACATTGAAATTGGGCTTCCTGTTACTGTAGAAATGCACTGATTCATTCTGGGAAAGTTGATCATCCTTCTCACATTTCTTTATGATTATAGATTTTCCAGTAAATCAAACTTCTTATTGTAACATGGAGAGGATTTCAAAACTCTGTGCCTCCCTAGAGAATGGCAGGAACAATATGACCCGGTTTGTGCCCATAACCATCATGTCCTTACATCAGTTTCAGACTTTGGTAAAAATTTTGTTTCTTTAAGGAAACTATTTGGAATAAAAATAAAAACATAATTTGTAAAAGTTGATGATTTATTTCTTTCCATCCTACATCATTCAGGGACACACATTGAGGAAAAAACTGCTATTTAGCTGGAAACTAATCTACATTGTCACTAAGGCTATGTTGGAATTCCCACCCTAACCCCTAACTACTAAAAAACTATATACTGCGGCACTATGTAATGCCCTGAATTATAAAAGCAATTCAGCACCATGCTTACTTTTTTTTTAAATGGTGAATATAACATCATCGATTTCACAAAGTTAAAATCTAATTCATATGAGTGTTTTGTGACGATCCCTTATGAGTCCACTGTCTCACTGAAGATAAAAAACATTGATGGTTTATTAAAAAAATACACATTTTAATACTTTTTTTTTTGGCAAAAATTGTTATGACACAATGCATTGTGGTCTATATTCGCTGATCTAGTGAGCATCGATACACACTGGTTTTTTGCAGAGACTTCTTGGAAATTTCTAGGGCACTGGGTTTTGGAAATGTAGATTCGGGCAGCACTACAAAATGGCAAATGCACTATTTAGTGGGAAGGAAGGAATTGGGACACATCATGATAGAAAATGTAGAGGATCTAACAAGGACCTAAATTACTTGGGTAATAGAGCTAAAGTGTTGAATTGATTGCACATTGCTGTTACAGGATTCTAACCTTTTGACGCCAGATCATGAAATTCAGTTGCTTGCACGTTGCAGTAAAATTACAATGTTTTTGAACAGCAACTCCATAGTATAGGTAGTATTGTACAAAACCAGAGGAGATTCGATGACCGCTCAGGCCCAGAAGTTACCAACTATCTGCCAAACAAATGTTGCAACAGTTCCTCTGTTTTTAATGGTAACACCTGATGGGAACCCACCAGGATTTCATGGCTGATTAAGGATTTCTGTGGAAATAAATGTCAGACAAAACTAAGTTTGCAGAAACTGTTTGAGGAAGATCTTTCACCAGCACGGTCACTGCCAAAATACTCAATTTGATTCTGACTCATATGCTGACAATATGATTAAATTTCACGAGATTAAAATGTTTTTTTTTTGTTTTTTCAAACTTTACCAAACCTAATTTTGAATGCCTATGGCCCTAACTGTGAGAAGAGCAGATGGAAAAAATGTTAGTTTTTATGCAAAAATAATTTTCACCTGCCAAATGTTTCAAAACAGATATGTAACTTCTATTAATGTAAAAAAAAACAACTAACTAACAGAAAAGTGTTTTATTTTTGCTCCCCATAATACAAGAAATAGCCTTGAGAGAGTGACCTTTTGTTTTTTCAATTTGATTATATTTTTATGCAAAGCACTTTGAGTGACCTGAGTTGTAAAAGTGCTATATAAATAAAGCTTGATCTGATTTGATTTAAAGGTTTTTTTTTCCAACCCTGTCTTTCACACAGGCATGATAAGAGGATTTTTGATCCTGAGCGCTAACCAACAAACAGTTTTGGACTGAAAGGTGACTGTAGGCCTGCAAGTCCAAAATCCATGTCTGGAATCATAAAAATCCCAAATGAAACAAGAAAACCCTAAAACAGCTGTTCCTGGGAACCAAGTTCATGTAAAAACATGTAAAATGTCATTACAGTTTGGTGAAATAACTGGATCCACAGGCTGAATTTGTGAGTACCCTTAGCAAACACTAGTCTACAAGTATCCTTAGTCTAAAAGTTAGCTGTTTATATACTATCTATATATTGTCAACTTGAAATGTTGAAATATTCAGTTATTATACTATCTAATCTATGCATACATGGTGTAATATATTTGCTACTAGCAGTGTAGCGATGAATCGATTTCTGTTCCTATGATCCAACCGATCGGTCTTGAAGCGAGTTGTTAATCGAGTCGATCTACAGCCTACCATTATAAAATCTAAACAAATCGAAAATAATCGATTTTGGATTGAGATATGGTAGGTTAATTTACTTTATCGTGTCGACCAAGTGTCATCACAGCAGACCACACGTGTGATGACAGCAAAAAATGATCAGTCCATCATTCCCGTCCCATGAAAGGAAACCCTTTGCATTTGGCAAAGACAAGTGACCATCCAGTGTGCTAGAACGTTCTAAGAATGTTCCCTTTCTATTCTTTGGATGCGGAAAAACAACAGTGGGCTGAACTTTAGGAAACTAAAATGTGAATGGATTTTACATTAATTCTTGTTTACTTGTTTGTACACATATTTAATTTACACTTGATTTTCTCAAAGAAATCTGGAAAACTTCACCTGCACTGTTCAGTTCCAGGTATTTCTCTCTGAGTCACACTGGTTGAAGTTTTGGTTAAAGATGTCCTGGATCCATTTTAGGTCAGTAAATCGGATCAAATCAGTTCAAAATAAACCGAAATTGAATTGTCAACTACAAAATAGGATATGAATCAAACTGTTGTTAAAATGAATCATAACACCCCTAATTGCTATATTTATAGCCTGCTCAAGGAAACTTAATTTAAAAAAACTCAAGCTTGCGATTTTTATGAAGGCACTGAAAATTAAACAAAGGGTGACATTTAAATATTAAAAAAATTACATATTAAAGCTATTTTTTTTCTTTTTTGCCTTTTCATTAATCAGAAATTACTTTTAAACAGTAGGTTTTAATATCCGGGTGTTAAAGCGTTTTTATTTTTTTGTACTTTTGCGCCATTTTTGGACCCAGACTAGCTGATGCAGCTAGCTCACTAAGCTAGCTGTGGCGCAGTTGTTGTTGTTTTTCGGAGATGATGGAGGGTTTCGTTCCGGGTTTAGACGGAGAAAATACTCCAAAAATGCGGACTGTGGTGGTAATTCGGGCGGGAACCGACCCAACCGTCACCGGAGACCTCCGAGTCCTCCTCAACCTTCGAGCCCTGGAGGAGGCGAGCCCGGACTCCCGCTGCGCTTCCGAGCAAAGGGATATCCAGCCCTACATGAGGAGGATCCTCACCGTGTGGATGTTTAAGGTTGGAAACGTAGAGAATTGTTCAGGAGAAAGTCACTGCTCCTCACGTCCCCGCCCGCACGCGCTGTTTGGCAGGTGTGTGAGGAGCAGCTCTGTGAGCAGGAGGTGTTCCCCCTGGCGGTGCATTATCTGGACTCCTACCTCAAACGTTTCTGCATAGAGAAGGCCAGGCTACAGCTCCTGGGAGCAGTCTGCATGTTTATGGCCTCCAAAATGAGAGAGACGGTCCCCCTCACAGCCAGCAAGCTCGCCATCTACACGGATAACTCCATCTCTGCTGCAGACATCCTGGTAAAGCTCCACCTACAGCAGAGGTCACGACCTTAGACCTTCAGCAAAAACCAAAACGGAGTGGTGTTTCCTACAGTTCTTCAACATCTTCTCCCATAATGTCAAATAAATTTAGATTAGTATATGTCAGTTTTATTACTTATAGTCTATAGTTCACAGACTGAGACACATTTGAAGCATGCAAACCACACAATAAACAATACTTTTTTTTTTCAAACACACAGTAGTTTAAAAGACATAAAACAATACAGTGTGCTTGAAAAGGAGTGGGTTGAAGAGAAATCTTGTCTGCTCCCACCCCTTTTTACAAAAGGGAAAGGCACAAAAACACTTAAGGGACTGTACCAAAAATGAACGACCTTGGGAGTATTTCAGGCAGGCAACTCGAGCAGAGCGTTTACCTGGTTACCTGGTGGGAGTGGGATCTGGTTCAGTCTAATCAACGCACCTGTTAAGCGTCCTACTTAAGTTCCAGGTGTGCGGTCCAATCCCTCTTCATCCATTTCCACGAGCTCTGCGTTCATCACCCCACCCTCCTCCCCGGCTTCCACCTGTGAGCTCCGTTAGGGGTAGTTTAGTTTAATACCCAAAGTTTTCTATGGAGATCCTTGTTTTATGTATCTGAAAGGATCCTTATGCCAAACTAAAAGAAATATGGAATAAATCTTCTTTACTGCATGAGTTGTCTGACTGAAATGTCACATAAATCTAATAAACATCTAAAAAGTCCCACTCCAGTCGTCCTTGGATCCGTTTTAAAAGCGTTCCCAGTGGTCTTCTAACAATGATTGTTCCGTTTTTAGCTGACATCTTAAAACCTGTGTTGTTTTCTAGGCTTCTGCACAGCTGCATTAGTTCCTTAGAAATGTCTGTTGGTGCTAGAACCCCCCCCCTCCATTTGTACTACTATTAGCACCTCACAATCCCAAGCTAACGGTAGTACAAAAAGAAAACGGTGAACAGCATTGGAACTATCCAGATGTACAGTTCTGAATGGAGCAGGGAGCTTGTGGCCCACCGATTGTAGATCCTACAGGGCTGATGGCTTACCTAGTGTGTTTTCTACATGACCAATCTGACCTTTAGCAAACTGCATTTAGTTTAGATTAGAGTAGATTAGAGTAGATTGACTATTAATCCCACGATGGGGAAATTCTTTTTGTCTGCAGCATCCAAAAACAGCAAAAGTTACATTCAAAGAAGTAAAGTGACCAGTATTTTCCAGGATTAAGAGTACAAACGTTATAAATGAACAGAATAACATGATAATAATAATAACAGAATAATAATAAAATTAGACTAAATAAATAGATAAGTAAAAGTACACACAAAAACAACTGTTGTAAGACAACAACAAAACGACTGAAAACAACAACTGCGACAATAAGTAAATAAATGATTGTATGAAAAACACTGTTGGTCCATATTGTGTCACTGTAACAGGGTGTTGTACAGCCTGATGGCTGTGGGGGGGGATGACCTGCAGTAGCTCCTTCTTGCTCTGTGGGGGCAACAGTCTGGTCCTGAAGGAGCTGGTCAGCGCCTCTACAGTTTGGTGCAGGGGGTGGGAGGGGGTATCCATGATGAAAGTTAGCTCAGCCAACATCCTCCTGTCCGCCACCTCCTCCATGGACTCAAGTGTGCAGCCCAGGACAGAGCCGGCCTTCATAACCAGTTTGTTAAGCCTCCTACTGTCTCTGTCTGCACTGCCCCCCGCCCAGCATACAACTCCATAAAGGACCACTGAGGCCCCCACAGTGTCATAAAAGGTCCTGAGCAGCTGTCTGCACACGCCAAAAGACCTCACTCTCCTCAGCAGGTGAAGGCGACTCTGGCCCTTCCTGTACAGAGCATCCGTGTTGTTAGTCCATTCTGCTCCAGTTGTCTGCTCCTGATTCACTATCATTTGAACTAAATAATACTTACAAATGCCATTTTGAGCCTATTTTTTAGTATATACATCCACTTCATTGTAGGCACACCTGTCCAACTTCTTCAATTTTCTAATCAGCCAATCACATGGCTGCAACTCGATGTATTTAGGTATGTAGACATGGTGCGGACGATCTGCTGCAGTTCAAATCGAGCATCAGAACAGAGAAGAAAAGTGATTGAAGTGACTTTGAACGTAGCATGGTTGTTGGTGCCAGACGGGCTGTTCGGAAAATTTCAGAAACTGCTGATCTACTGGGATTTTCACCCACAACCATCTCTAGGGTTTACAGAGAATGGTACAAAAAAGAGAAAATATTCAGTGAGCAGTTCTGTGGGCAGAAAGGCCTCGTTGATGCCAGAGGTCAGAGAGGCAGATGGGCTTCAACAGCAGAAGACCACACCAGGTCCCACTCCTGTCAGCTAAGAACAGGAAACCGAGGCCACAATTCACACAGGACTCACCAAAACGGGACAACAGAAGATTGGAAAAACATCATCTGGTCTGATGAGTTTCCATTTCTGCTGCCACATTCGGATGGTAGGGTCAGAATTTGGCGTCAACAACAGATCAAGCACAGATCCATCCTGCCTTGAATCAACGGTTCAGATTGGTGGTGGTGTCATGGTGTGGGGGATATTTCCTTTGTACCAATAGAGCATGGCTCCAACCCCACATCCTACCTGAGTATGGTTACTGACCATGTCCATCCCTTTCTGACCACAGTAAGTAGCATCTTCTGATGCTACTTCCAGCAGGATAAGGAACCATGTCAGAAAGCTAGAACTATCTCAGACTGGTTTCTAGAGCATGACAATGAGTTCTCTGGACTCAAACGGTTTCCACAGTTACCAGATCTCAACCCAGTAGAGAACCTTTGGGATGTGGTGGAACCGGAGACTGGCATCATGGATGTGCAGCCGATAAATCTGCAGCAACTGTGTGATGCTGTCATGTCAATGTGGACCAAACTCTCTGAGGAATGTTTCCAGAACCTTCTAGAATCTCTACCACTGAGGATGAAGGCAGTTCTGAAGGCAAAAAGGGGTCCAACCCGGAGCTAGCATGGTGTACATTATAAAGTAGCTGATGAGTGTGTGCCCTCCATTATCAGAAAAATGCGACAAGAAGACGTTAGTAACCCTAAAAACACAGTTTTCATCTGAGTGGGTCTTTAACTGTGCAGAACATCAGTTGAATCTGTTGGAACTGGCTTCTCTTTAACATTTGGAAATGGAAAAAAACCCCTGAAATTAAAGACCTATAGGTAAGAAGAAAATATTATATTGCGAATAGACATTAATGCAGATAAAGAAAACAATCAACTGATCATGATTTCAATGTTCAGGTTGTCAAAATGTTGGTATTTGACAACTGCCCCCATAAAATGTCTAAAGTTTTCATTTGGGATTTAGGACGAAAAAGGCCGGCTTGACAAAAAAAAAATCTTTATTTTGAACAATTTTAGGTATTTTTGTGGTTAAATTAAAAAGTGTTTGAATAAAAAAACAAAGTGCTCCCTGAAGTAGACATTTATGGATGGCAGATGTTCTGTGGCTTTGTTCTAGTGTCCTTTCTGACCTTGTACTGTCCAGAACACTACTTTACTGATCCTAGAGGAGATGTTCTAGTTAGTTTGTGTTTTTTAGTCTACTCTTCCCATTGTTGCAGGTACTAATCTACCGTAACTGTCCTGCAGATGTCCCAGCATTTTTTGTTTTTGTGTCTTTGTTGTCCTGACCCTGGAGAGCTTTTTTTTTCTGCTGAAGGTTTCTTCCTAAAATGGGGACTTTTCCTCTTCTCTGTCACTTTTTTCTTTCCGATTTAGGGAATCAAAACAATTAGGCCAATCAGAGTTTTCTGGGTTTATTGGAATTATCTGGATTGAATTGGTTTATAACAATCATAATTAATAAAACTCAATCAACTAGCATGCTTTTCTGAACATGAAAGATTTTTCTTTTGCATTTACTGAAACAAAAAACATCAGAATTTGATAGATATGTTGATAAAGGTAATTGTGCCTTTCCGCCAGGAGGGGGCTGGTCTGGTCCATGCTTGTCCAACACATGGATCCGTCTTGGCTTCTTTATTGTGGTTGTTTTTCATATTTGATTAGAGGGTGGTTGGTGGCTGAAACTATTGCAAAAGTCTGCAGTAACCTGTTAGACTAATATTGTTTTTGGAAAACGGGAAGCAAGCTGTCCTCATAATCCTAACCTCAACCTTTGGTAGTTTCAGTATATTTGCATATGCAAACAAGTAGAGACGCAGCTGAATGCGTTCACTTCCCACCAGGACTAAAAGGACCCAGATGAATTTGGAGTCTAGACCCTAAAACAAGCAGCTATGGAAGGTTAGCAGGCAGTTTGGTCAACTCTCAAAATGGCAGTGTGAACATAAACTGCCCCAAATGGTTTTGGTTGACTGCTGGATCATCTGATTGTGAGAGTTTTGGAATTCCACTTATCTTTTTGTTACCACACAGACCTTCCTAATAAGGCTCAGCTCCTTCACAGATACTGCAGCGTGGGGGTTGAATTCCTGCTCCTGTGGCTGGATTATCTGAAGAGGAATGTGTGTGTTGCAGCAGTGGGAGGTGATGGTGGTGTCCAGGTTAGGGTGGTGTCTGGCCTCCGTGGTTCCTTCGGACTTTTTGGAGCCAATTCTTCAAGCTCTCCCCTTTGTTCACCCCCTCAACATTCAGAACATGCGCAGACATGTGCACTCCTACATTGCCCTGGCAGCCATGGGTAAGTTGAAGACAAATCTCCATATATTTCAGGTAAAAGTGTTGAATGATATCTGTATCTATGGAGGATCATTGAATTCAACAGTGAAATTAGATGACTTTCTAAGCAAATGAGGTGTTGGCTCACAGCGGCCGTCACTGTGATGTGTCAGCAGTTCATTTTGGAGACAGAGAGCTTAGTTTGTGTAATCCTCCATTGTTTTCTGTGAAAAAACCCCTCTGTTAGGCGATTCATCTGGCTCATTTCACACGAATCTCTGTGATGATGCCAGCAGCAACAGGTCACCACCACAACGTCAGTGCTCTTATCACATTGCAGCCAAAAACTCAAGACAGATCTTTGCCCAAAGAGTTCTAACAAAGCCTTAAAATGAGGATCAAGTGACCCAAGAAACAATGAGGATATCAGATTTTCCGTTTTTGGGAAATGCTGCTTCTCCTCTTTCCTTTTCCTTCACTACATGTTTATTGTAAAGAAGGGTTTTGTTTCCTTAGACTGCAGGTTTTCGGCCTTCTTGCCCTCCACTCTTGCGTGCGCTTGTGTCACCGCCGCTGTGCAAACATTGGCAGCCGGCAACTCTCCAGATTCTGTGATGAAGTTTTTGTCCAACCTGTTGGCGGCAGATTTGGTGAGTTTAATGTTTGACTACCATTTTCAGTTATCGCTTTGACTTTGGCCTCTCCACATTGACACGTCAGTTTTAAGGGCCTTCTCTTATGTCTTTAATTTATTTGATCGGTCTCAGAATCAACAGAAACTTAAAAAATGCATGCTTTAAACTCTTTTTTTTTTTCTTTTCTCACGTTGAAGCAGCTGTCCATGTCTTTGCTGATGGATTCTGTTGTTTGCTCTGAACAGAGCTCGGTTATGGGCTGCCATAAACTGCTGGCCAGCGTGTTGGACGTCAGCCTGCCTCCGTGTTTCCAGGGTGGTGTTGGGAGGTCAAACACAAACAGTTCAGGGTTCAGGTGCATCTCTGCTGATGCCAAGGACACCAACTGCCCCTCATTAGAGAACCTAACCAAGAGGGTTGAAGGAAATGAAATGTCTGAAGGCGGGAAACCCAAAAAATGAGCTTTATTTAACTTGATGATGAATTTTCTTCTTCTTTTTTTTCTTTTAAAATCTGTAGTGTTGCTGCAAGATTTTTTTTTCGTACCAAGTTTGGTTTTAATCATTAACTTCTGTAAACTACACTGACCTGTTTGCAATTTACTATGTTTTCAGTTCAACTGTATCTTCTAGTACCATTACTATTGGTACTAACGACAAACCGATTCTGGTAAACACCAAGTTTATGTACGACACACACATTAGGAAGCCATTGATTTTTCGTTTTTGTCTTTATTGATTTGCTCATCGTAGTCCCAACTGTTAAAGACAAGTCAGTAACCGTGACAAAAAGGTACCGAACTGAACCAACTTCTGTCAGGAGTTGAAGATTGTAAAGGATTGGTGCCATGCCAGATACATGAAACATGAAATGATTTCAACAATATGTATGTTTGTCACAGTTGTACATTTTTCCTTCTTCGATAATAAAGAATGAGCCTAAATCTGCATTTCATTGTTTCTATTGGAAAAAAAATCCTGATTAAATGTACAAAAACTGTTGCTGATGTATCTTTTCTAAACCGGATTTTGCTTTGAAAGGCCAGTTCAACACACTGACTCATTGTAGTTTCTTAAACACGAATTCAGTGTTCTGTCAAGATGGTGTCATTTATACTGATCGTCTGCACGCATACCTCATGCCCTTGCCTTCCGACATCAACAGTTACACAGAAGGCTGAACCACCGGGTTCTATAATCAATCAGTCATCTGGACCTCATGATTCAGGTTCAAAACTCAGTTATTTCAAAAAACAAGCTACTGTCAATAAACAGACCTGTTTCAGTTTCCCCAAGAATGACGCTCCAAAGCACCACCCTTTTTCTTTTCAAACCTGCTAACTGAAAACAGAGCGGATGGCCTGAGGTGGTGTACTTTTGTAATCAGCGTAGGCCTGGAAGCAAAAGCCGGTTTGACTTGTCCAGTCTGTCATGAGTCACGATTTATTATAATTCAAGTCATTATCCATAATGGAAGCAAGTCATTTCAGGAAATAAATTAAGTGAAAGCTCTTCAAAGAGCTGAGGTTTCAGTTACAAACATACATCAACATGGCACTTTCCCAAAGTTCCACCTTTGGTTTATAAAATTCCCCAAACTCCCCAAATCTGAGTAAAAACAGCTGAGAGAAAAAACAGAAAGAGCCACTTTCCAATGGTTTTCCTGATGGCTGGTGCTTAGAGGACATGATTAAGTACACACCAGGGAAGAAACTCTCAAACTGAAAATGAAATTAAAGGGTTTTATCCCTAAACAGTCATTAAAATACAATCAGATGTTTAACTGGAACTCCCTTTGTTTTGGTGTTATGCACTTCCTTGGGTTTTCCAAAGTGACACTAAGAACTAGCATTTCCGGATCCGCGTTGACCCGTTTTTGGTCTAAATAAAAGTCCGGCTTTGACATCGGCTGTCCTTCAGCTGGCTGCAGGTCCCCGTATGACCATGGCCTGTTTGTAAGCCTCTGTGACATTATCACAGTCAGTGATAGAAAAGGCACTGTCAGCCACTCCAGATTCGTAGCAGTTCCACGGCCTCATCAAGCCGTCAGAAACAATCCCACTTTCAGCTATGTCCAGCAGGTTGTCTGCAGAGACGCAGCCCCTCATGCCCGCCTTGGCTGATCTGTTCATTTCCATCGAGGGCCCCACCGGGTCGGGCAGATCGAGCTGGTCGAAGGACTCAGAAGACAGAATGCTGTCGTCACTAATGGCCATGCTTGGTCGGGACCTTGGGCCTCGTCGGGGTAAGGAAGCCGCCAGTTGATCTAGAGAGCCAAACTCTTGGAAGCCACCAGAAGAGAACTTCCCATTACGCTTCAGGATGCCCTTTCTGTGAGTTGGTGCAGAAGGACACTGTTTAGTTTGTAGTAACACGCCAGAGTCACTGCTTTCAGGAGAAGAGGAGTAATACCCCGACTCCTGCTCTGCGGACTTCTTCAGGATGCCTTTACGAGGCAACAACAATGCTGTTGAAGGGCCGTGACCCTGAGCAGAGGCACCAGAAATGCTCTGCGGTTCCACTGAAGCAGCAGTGCTTTCACTCCCTGCCTTCTGTTTGATGCTGTTTCGTCTCTTTAGGATGCCCTTGCAGGGCCTGGAGTCTGTGTTTCCCTCGTGCACCGTCTGGGAGACATTATTCTCCTTACGAGACCTTCGCAGGGATCTCTGTCGGACCACATCGCCGCCGCCAGCCTGCGAGCGAAGCAGACAGCGCATTTTGGAACCATTCTCCAGTAAAGGTCGGGAAGTGCGTCGCAGCCACGTAGCAACACTAGTCAGGCCTGTGGAATGTGGTGTTGATGGAGGTGCCGGGGTGACGCTCTGATCAACCACACCGTTCTTTGTTTCACACAGTAATGGCTGCTGGTAGCCCCAGTTGAGCCACCAATGCCCAGCAATTTCTTCTATTGTGGCTCTGCGCTCAGGGTTCACCATTAACATCCAACGGATGAGTCCGCAGGCATCTGACGGAACAGACACAGCAGAAAACCGGGTTAATGTTGGCCGTGCGTGCAAAAGTTGTACATTTCCAACCCTAAAACTTACCAGAGGGGTTGTTGGGTTTGCGATAGTTTCCAGTGCTGATCTGCTGGACCAGAGTCTTGTGGTTGTTTCCATCGAAAGGCATATTTCCATGAACCAATGTGTACAGAAGCACGCCGAGCGACCAGGTGTCCACCTCCGGGCCGCGGTATGGCCGTCCGTTGACGATCTCTGGGGAGGCGTACAGAGGGCTCCCGCAAAACGTCTGTAGAAACTCGTCGCGGTAGAAGAGGTTTGACAGGCCGAAATCTGCAATCTGCTCAAGACAGGAGCAAAAGTTTCCAACATGTCACTCTCAGTCAGACAGAAAAGACGATTTCACTTTTTCAATCATTAAAACTTTTTTTGTTTCCTACAGAGGACGCTTTATAAACCAGAAAATCAAATGGAAGGAGAAAAGTGCAGCCAGTCATCGGGCTTACCTTTACATTTCCGCTGTCGTCTAGCAAAATATTCTCCAGTTTCAGGTCTCTGTGCACTATTCCATTCTGGAAAGAAAAAATAAGGATTTGCATACATTTCCCTTTAAAAAAAAACATTTATTACCTCCTGGAGCTCTAAACGTTGGTTTCAGGAAGCTACCAGACAGGATTAGTTTTTAACAGAGCGAGGGCACATTCTTTGCAAATGTCATCGTCAGTTATGCTTCATTGTCCCTTGCGCTGCAGGGGGGCATTTCTTGGCCTCAAATGAGTTTGCATCGACTTTTCTCAAGAATTAAAGTCGGCTGTGTCTTTAAAAAAAAAATCCTTGTTGGTTTTGTCCTGTTGATCAGAAGTTGGATTCGTAAAGAAAGCAGAGTAGAAAAGCGCTAAAATGAGGTGAACAAATGAACAAAACACCAGAAAAGACTTTAGCCCTCCATAAAAGTGAAATACCACAGATGGTAGATGACATGATGGCAGGGCCATTCACTCAGCAAATATGGTGCAGCAAACAGTTTGGAATGCTGTGAAAAGTGCTGAACAGCCATGCTGCAGCTTAGTTCTGAAGAACAACTGGCTGTTGTGTGTTTGTGTGTCCTGTGGGGAGGGGGGTTCTGTTCCTTCACACCCTCATTAAACTGTGAGACCATGCGTGCGCCCAGTTTGGTTGACCTTTAGCTCCTCCTGCAGCCCTCCATAGACTGTTGGTTACAAGCTCCGCCCCTCATGGCAGCAGCATGACGGGCCCTGTGTGCGTGTTTGTATGTACATGTACCAACCAGGAACCCCCTCCTCACCTGATGGCAGTAGTGAACAGCGGAAACAATCTGCCTGAAGAAATGCCGGGCCTCTCGTTCAGAGAGTCTCCTCTTTTCACAAATGTAGTCGTACAGATCTCCTCGGCTGGCGTACTCCATCACAATCACTATTTTGTCTTTGTTTTCAAACACTGAAAGGGAAAAAAAGCAGAGAAAACTCTTCCATTTGAGTGTTTTGCTACACAAACCCTCTAAAGCAAATCTCACAACACGGCTCGCTGATAATTGTGTAACTGTGATGCAGCAGCACCGATAATGGCCTTCTCATCAAGCGTGAGAGCCGCTGCTGGAGTACATGAAGCCGCGCATTATCTCCCAGCATTCAGCGGAGTGTCTGCGCTTACGTAACCAAGCACCATCTTCAGCACAAAGACCTGCGTGACTACACTCAGGCCGTGACAGGAAGAGGGTCTTTCTTTAGCGGGCATCAGGTTCCAGCGCGAAACGCAGGATGTGACGCCCAACCATGAAGCCATGAGACCCGAGCGTTCCTGAACACGCACCTTCATATATGCTGATGATGTGGGGGTGACACATGGAGGACATAATCTCAATTTCTCGGCGGATGTGGACCAGATCCTGCTCATCTTTGATCTTTTCCTTCCTGATGGATTTTACAGCAACCTTAAAAAGATAAGAGAGACAAAAATGAAATTCAATTTATGAACATAATTGACTTAATAGGGATTCATTTTGGAAAATGCACAACAGAAACTCAGCTCAACATTACATAATGTAAAAGAATTCTTAAAAACCAAATATGACCACCTTTTGATTTATTCTCAAAGTGTTCCCAGTGTTCTTTCATTATGATGATGCTGATTTTAGCCTCCTGGGACGTCGTTTCTGCAGAGCGGCAGGAGTTCATTGGAAAGTCGCCTCTGAATTGTGGGTGGGACTGTTGGTGGGGAGTAAGTCTGACCTTCTTTCCCAATTATCCTGCTGTTTACAGGCTCTCCTGCTAGCTTACAGCCGCCCCCCCCCACACCCACACCTAACATTAGCAGTGCATCAAAAATGGCGAACAATATCAGAGCTGACCAGCCGTCCAGATTCCAGCTCCGACGAGGAAAACAAAGACGTTCCTGGATCTGGATGGATTCACTGTCTGCAGGTGAAGGCATC
This sequence comes from Oryzias curvinotus, assembly GCA_023969325.1. NCBI lineage: Eukaryota > Metazoa > Chordata > Actinopteri > Beloniformes > Adrianichthyidae > Oryzias > Oryzias curvinotus. The sequence continues at coordinate 1,808,842 of CM043710.1, read as the reverse complement.
AGAATGGAGCTTGAGGCCTGCCCATCGTATTTTCTTCTTTTTCAAACTGCCTTTTTTTTGTCTGCTCCGCAATTAACAACGATTTGAATGAAGAAATACTCAGAAATGCAACTTTGGTGTTAATTTTCTTTATACATGTCCTCCACCATGAGAAAAATGCCACAAGAGCATTTTAAAAACACCAGAAATATAATTTTCTTTGGACTGGGTCATTCATTCATTTTCTGTACCGTTTTTTTCCCTTTTGGGGTCACGGGGCTGCTGGAGCCTATCCCGGCCACTTGTGGGCGAAGGCAGGGGACGCCCTGGACAGGTCGCCAGTCTGTCGCAGAGTAGAATGTCCTCAATTACACATCCATTCACTCTCACAGTCATACCTATGGTCAATTTAGAATTGCCAATTAACCTATGAAGCATGTTTTTGGACAGTGGGAGGAGGCTGGGGATCCCGGAGAAAACCCATGCATACACGGGGAGAACATGCAAACTCCACACAGAAAGGCCCCCCATTGATGTTGTTTTTCATGTCCCCCAGCCGGGACTTGAACCAGGGGCCTTCTTGCTGTGAGGCAAGAGCACTAACCACTGCACCACCATGCAGCCCTCTTGGACTGGGTCTTTAATTCAATTCCGTTTTATTTATTTATTCATCCCAAAATTACAGCTGTTGTCTCAATGGGCTTCATACCAGTAAACCATATCTTTAAACCACTGAAGTCTAATATCAAACGATTTTATGCAACAGATGAGGTGAGTTTCAACAAAAGTCAGAAAAAAGGAGGTTTATTTTGGTGAAGAAAAACAAACAGATGCTAATTTAAGCCTGTGTGTTCAGCTCAACAGGCTGGAAACACCTACAAATGAGCCCCCATGGAACAAAAAGGCCCGTCTTTCTAAACGCCGACCAACTGTGAAGGGCGCTGGACCGAAAACGGCTTTTCTGATTCCAACATGGCAGCAGGGACTCCAGGTGGAGCTATGCCAGCTTCAAAATAAAAAAAAACTCTATTGTCTGCCGCAGACCCTTCAAGGGCCACAGAGGAACACGTCAACCTAGATAACGGCCGTTTGCTCTACATTCACCAAGGCTTGTGTTTTTAAGCCGCGGGTGTCTATCTGGACCTTGGATGCCTGGGATTCCTCTGTGCGCCGAGTGCGTCATCAGTCTCCCCCGAGACTGAGGGTGTCATGCGGCGGCAGATGGGCCGGCCTGTGAGCCGTCCTCCTTTCCTGGTGCGCCTGAGGCCCTGGAGGCTTCGGACACAGACGGGGACATGAGTGAAGCCATATCACTTTTGTCTTCTGCAGTGAGTCAACGCCTGACGTGTTTCCTCCTCGGGGTCAGTGCCGTGGTCACACCGTACACACCCACTTCCTGGTTCTGGGAGGCGAGGTTTCCTGCGTTTGTTGCCAGACAGGTTCAGGTCTCAGTCAGGGGGAGTTCACACCCGTGTGGGATTCCCTGAGTGCGAGTGCTCTTTGTATCCTACAGTCGACAGACGTAATCGCCACCCGGAGGGTAAAATGTTAGTATTTCTCACAGACTTTCTATGCAAATATTTGGGATTCATGGATTTTCTCGATAAATAACCCAGTCCCTATCGTCAAACATACCAGCTAAATCCTGCTGAGCCTACTTTTTCATCTGTGTGGTTGAACACAGACAGCAGAAGGTGAAGATACCCACAAGAAATGTCCGTGACAAAGACATTTTCTATATTTATGATTAAAAAACTAAACATTTACTTTTAGGTTTTCCCAAAATAATACATATACTATCACTGTCCTGTATAAGAACAGCAGATTTAGTTAAAAACATTGAAAATAATAATACAAATCCATGACTCGTACAAGGTTTTTCTTATCCAAAAATGTCCTGACGATAAGAGCCCATTTCCACCAGCTTTCACCGCCAATGTGCTGTCGTAAGTCACTATTTTTTCCTCAAGCCCAGACGCCGTTTACAGATAAGAGTTTCCACTTCTAAGGAGTCCATAAACACTGACACACTTTAGACCAAAACAGAAACCAAACCTGTGACTCTGTGTGCAACGTACAGCACATCGGGCAAGGCCGTTCATCACTTCTTACTCTGATCACTTTCTTTAGGAATCTATACTGAAAAAGTGAAAAACAAACAACAACATTGGATTTCTTAAAACGCAGGTTTTTGTGTTGGATTTCTCTCCCCTAAACGGTCATCGCTGTAGGATGTTTCCCAAACTTAGCATAAGTTTAGAAGTTCCCCACCAAGCCGTCTGTGTAGGAGCCGTTTCCAGACACCGACGAGTGCGGTGGCCGAGAAGGGTCACTACACAACACAAAACAATAACTCACAACACAAGTGTTGTGAGTTGAAGTGTTGTGACCCTTCTGGGCCACCGCCCATGTCTGCAGAAGCCCTCACCTAAAGGTCTTATGCAGTTAAACTGACGCAGATTGACGTAGGATGGAGAAACACAGCCATGGCGCTGAGCCCCTCCCACCACGGCGGTGCAGACAAAGGAGCACACACCTGTGTCTTTCTCTGCACCTGTGCGTGGACGTCTGCGGGGTTTCTGTGTGGCGTTGAGAGCCGCTGGGACAAAAGGGCGTTCACAGAGGCAGTCTCAGACTCTAAGTCATGTCTTGTTAAAGCAGTGCTCATGGGTGACGGAGAAAAGGCAGAGCGTGACCCAACCTGCCCGCCTGCATGCCTCATGCAGCTCCGCGGGGGAATTCCCAGCTCCTGCAGCCACTTTCCCTCCTTTCTGTTACAGACAACACTTTCAATCAAGGATCTTCCTTTAAACGGCGACTGTTGGGTCTTAGTTTTTTATGGACATTGTTGGAAAAATAGAGAAACTTGCCTTGGAAGTGTTAAAAGTGTTGTTCAGCAGCACATTCAACGTTTGGCCCGGTTTTACTATAATCAGCTTCTTTGAACTCTCTACCTGAAGATTTTTGGTTTAAAAGTGAATATTTTAACAGACAGACAGTGAAGTCTTTTTTCTAAAAGCTATTTCGTTTCTTTCAAGGCCGTCTCTCTCCGGTCTGTTTCCATTTTCTTTTGGGTCACGTGGAACAGGATTTTACCCGACAGGTTCGTTTCCGGGACGCTGAGAGCAAAAACTACCCAACTTCCCAGATTCCTTCATACGGTTTTTGGATTTTGGAGAATTGTTCCCAACATTTTCCAAAAATAATCAAATGAGATGAAATTACACAAAAGAGTAAGTTGAATTCCGGTTACTCCAACATGTCAGGAAATTCATTTCAAAAGTATGACTCTTATTCCTTGTGCTATCTTGTGGGGTCCAGATGACCCCCCCCCCTTCCATTGACGTGTTCTCCTACCATGACAAAGGTGGATAAAGGTGGAGAGGATTTCATGTAATACATGGACACCAGTGAAGATCACAAATCATTGAAGAACAAAGGTTCAGAGCTCTGTCTAGTGGGTCTAGATGACCCCACTCCCAATGTTAACGTACCTCCAAGGATAACGTGTTTAGCCAAAAAAAACAAAAACAAAAACGGACATAGTTTCTGCAGAGCGGCAGCAGTTCATTAGAAATTCACCTCTGAGTTGTGGGCGGGGCCATTGGTGCTAAGTAAGTCTTCCCTCATTTCCCATTATCCCTTTGTTTACACGCTCTTCTGCTAGCTTCTAGCCACAACCTAACATTAGCGGTGCTGCAAGCTTTTTCCAACTGCATTTTTTCATCTGCTCCTGACAATTCAAATAAAGAAATACCCAGAGATGCAATTACGACCATCATTGTCTTTACATACGTCCTCCAACGTGATAAAACAACACGTTTAAAAACAATCATTCGTTGGAGTGGATCTTTAATATACAGACAATTTTTCTACATATATTTTGTTTTATAAATGCATCATCAATAGTTTTGGGAGGACTTCCAATGTTGGTGTTGCTCATAATTTCCTGTTTATATACAATTAGGAAAGAAGCAAATACTTTTTGGAATAATCGCACAATAATGGAATAATGTTTATTACTTAATCAATTAAAAATCACAAAAAAATATTATTGAATCAAACCACTTGTTAATTTATGTCATAAAAAGATATATGAATATATTTTACTGCACTTAAATTTATGAAAGATAAAAATGCAAGAATATCTTCTAATCCTAGTTTTTTGTTTTTGTTTCGTTTTATTTGATTTTTTCATTATTTTGTTATGTCTTTTCTTGATTGATTTTGATGTTTAAGACAGTTGCTGTGAAATTTTATAAATCAGGGGTTCAAATAAAATATTTAAAAAAAAAACTCAATTTTCCCTCTGCGCATGTGCACACCAAATTAAAGTTGTTGATGTAAAACTTCCTGTTTGACCCGAGACGAGATGGTTATCTCCAAATGTTTGCGCAACTTCATGACGTGTTCCAGTAAAGTGATGCTAAATTCTGCACAACTATCGGTCAGATCTGCGACCGCCGCTTTTTCTGGACTGCAGACAAGCGAAAAGGTTCAAGAAAGCGCGAGAAATCCGGCCAAAAAGACGTTCATTGAACTCAGCACGCGTTTATTGGGCCTATTTGTCTGTCAGACAAAGCTTTTATTCGTTTGTTCAAAGTGTGATGTGGCAGACTGTGTGTCTTCTAAAAATAGCCCGGTGTCTTTAAACGACAGGTGGCCGTTACCGGACGGTGACCCGGAGCTGCACACCGATGACCGGGTCCTTGAACTCACCAGGCGTCCCGATCTCTCCTTGGCTTTCTTGACTTTCCCGTAGGTTCCTTTGCCCAGCGTCTCCAGAAACTCGTACCGGTGCTTCAGGTTATGTTTGTGGTGGTGCCTCTTCACGGCTTGTTTCTTCCCCGGGGACGGTGAGACTGTCCCGGCGGCAGACGGCGCCGGGGACCGGCCGGCGGAGACCGGCTCGTCCATGCTGAGGCTCTCCGCTCTTCACGGTGGGACGCACGTGCTCTCAAAGAGCATTCCTCCGCGAGCTCTTCCGCTAACTCCTCTGAGAGCTGCGAGACGGGTCAACGGAACCGAGCCTAACGGTCCAAAGCGGATCGAAGCGAAGCGCGTCAGTTGTTGTGGCGCCGCTGACTGAAGCGCCTCATCAGCAGGTAGACTGCTTGAGGGCGAAGCTCCGCCCCCAACCGGCTACGTCACAGGGACCTCCTCAGCTGGCGGAAGGATATGTAAAAAGCAAAAAAAGGAAATGTCATTCCGACCAATGAAGCAGCCTCACTTTTCGAATTTGCAACTCGATATTCTATTTTCCTGTAGTTTTGTTGTGAGTTAGACTCGTTTTTATTTCTTACTGCCCTCGCAGACACACAAACACGTGTGCTTATATAGTCATAAGACGCAATCTAATCCCACGTGGACCAGTGGCGCCACCACGTGGCTAATTTGTGTCACAGCATTGAACAAGAACTGCAAAAGCAGTCTGAGTCAATTCTGCTCTACTATTATGTCTGTCATTTACAGTCTTGTCTTTTTTTATTCCTACATTTTTATTTTAACACACTCCTTTGACTGTTTTCATGGAAATAAATGAATAACCACAAATAAACACAGGCTGCACTCGAAATACAGCAATGAAATGGATTTGACACATATAGTATCGACACAATACTGTCGCATAAATATTTATATCGGAACATTTCAATGACAACCAGGGTGAGAAAAAAACGGGGAAGAAGACAACTTAATTATGAGTGTTTTTTATAGCAGAGCTGCATGGTGGTGTAGTGGTTAGCCTGCCTGCCTCGTTCAAATCCCGGGTGGAATCTCTTCGTGCATGTGGGAGTTTTCTCCAGTTCCCCCCACAGATTCAAAAACATGCTTCATGGGTTAATGGATGACTCTAAACTGAACCTAGATGTGAATGTTGTGACAAACCGGCAACCTGTCCGGGATGCTCCCCAACTTCTGCCAAAAAGCAGAACCAAACTCATCCGCTGTAACCCGTTTGGGTCAAAGAGAACCAGACTGGCAGGAAATTTGCAATGTCCAACATTTGCTTTTTGCCAACAATAACTGAGCCACGTCCAAGCTTAGCACTTTCTCAAGTAATGTTCACTCCATTTTTGTTTTACTCACGCTTCAGAAGCAAATGTTAAGCAGAAATGCATCAAAATGCTTTCTCCTGTCCAAAGATGGTTTAAAAGGAAATGTCTGGACTTAATAGCATGAATGACTTTTTTATTTAAAGTATCACACAGCAACCACCTTCTTAGTTCTGGTTTACAGTTTAAAAAAGGGAAAAACCAAAAGCAACTAAAATGATCAGCTTTATAAGTGTGTAGACAGCAGATTGTGATGCTATGGATCAATAAAGTCACTGCAGATGAGTGTAGATAAAAAGTACAATCAATTGTCAAATGGTGCCAATTGGAAATGTTAAAGGGCAAAATTATATATTACTTAATATTCTTATTATAATACAGTAAGAGTAAACGTCTCTAATAATGTTTTGTGTTACAGGTAATATTCCTAGTAAATCATCAAAAGTTTAAAAATGTGTTACTTTTTCACATTTTCTCAACTTCACTAAAATGTAAAAAGAATGACAGGAAAAATAATTCAAAACGCAGAAATCCTCTGGTAAGCTTCCTCAGACCCACTTAAAAATATCCAACTCTGACCTGAGGAAGCAAAGAGCATCGCAAACCCAAAGTGGTGCTGCAAGCTGCCTCTGTCTCATTTGCTGAATCCATCCGGATCAGCTCCTTTATTAACCCCGAGCCTCTCAGGGGCCCGTCTGTCGGTTTGGCAGAGAGACGCGTCAGAGGCCCTTCACTCGTGCGGACAGAGCAACACAACGGCAAGTCTGGAGCCAAGTGACTCGCACGGTCAGTCCTGATCTATTCTGGGAACAGAATAGCGTCCGTCGATTCATGACCTACCAAACAAAATTGAAAACCAGATGACCAGACGTTTGTGAAAGAAAGCTCACGCGTCTGCACATGTCTACATACTCATTCAACTCTTTTCTTTAATTTAGACATAGATAATAGATTAATGAAGCTCATTCAAATGGTCGAATGTTTATGTAATTCCTTAAAACACCAGAAGAGGGAGCCCATCAATTTTCCAGCTAAACATTTTCTGGAGCTGCTTCCTTATGGAGGGATATTTATGCCAACATGTTGCACTTTCTAAGTTGCAAATGAAAATATGAAATATCGGCTTTAAAGAAAAATTACTTTATGCTTTCAATTTGTTTTTCTGCTTTTAAATTTTTTAGTTTTGCTTTAAAAAAATATTTTTCAAACTTTTTTTTGCTTTCAATTGTTTTTTTTATTTCAAATTTTTGCTTTAGTTTTCAAAAAATATTTTTGCATTTGCAAAACTTTTTTTTGCATGCGTTGTGTCTTTGATTTTGCTCACATAAGTTACATGTGTCAAAGCTGCCATCAAACACAAAAATATTTTTTTGAAAAAAAAAAAAATTTAAAAGCAAAAATTTGAAAAGGAAAGTTTTTTTAAAGCAATATTAAAATGTTTGAAAGCAAAGAGAAAAAATGTGAAATAGTTAATACTTAATATTTTCATTTGCAACTTAAGGCCCGTACACACCGGGACGAATATTCGCCAGGTGATTTTCGCCACGTCTTTTGTGTTCACACCCAGGCGATTTTCGCTGACGATGAGCCGAGCCAACATGCAATTTCATTCCCTGACATTAGATGGCGCTGTACACAAGGTGGTCGCTTTTCACTCAGAAGAAGAGAGCCAGTATTTACGCGCTTGTCAGAAGAACATGGTGAGTTTTATCGACTGGTACAAGAGCTGAAAATGTATCATGAGCGTTTTAGGGGATATTTTAGAATGTCGTCATTATTTCTTTGCAGCAGTGTAGCCGCTACTTGGCGTCTATCTTCTTTGTTGGTATGTGTGCTCAGAAAGGCAGTGTTGTGTTTGAGCGCCCCCAAGTTGTGTTTTACTGTAACTTCAGAAGCTCCAGACACGTGAGCAAAAGCGCCATTCTCATTGGTCGAATAGATTTCGACGCGAGGCGTCAAAAAAAAAAAAAAAACGAACCTGAGGCGTTTTTTTTTTTTTTGACGCTTTGACGCGTGGCGTTTTTTCGCGTCGGTGTGCACACTCTCATTGGTGCCCTTTGTTTAGTCACGAGGCGATTTTCGCCGGCGAAATTCGTCCCGGTGTGTACGGGCCTTAAGAGTAGAAAGTTAAAGTTAAAGTTTTCTGTGCAACATGGTGGCATAAATATCACTCCATACATTTTGTCACGACCCTTTCAGGAGCATGTTTGGTAAATTAAATGCTTTCCTTAGTTATTGTCTGCTAAACCTGATATTGAATAAAGTTCAAAGGACAGTAAACCTTAGTTCAATAAGAATAAGCAAAAAAAAGAAAAGAAAGAAAAAGTAAAGGAACCTTTTACAGCCGTTGAATATAAACTTGAAATTGTACATTGGCTACTTTAAACCACATACAGCAGATGTATTAGTGTGGGCAGGGAAAGTATTCTTCAGAAAAAATAATTGGGGAGTAACAAACAAAAAGTCTAATATAGTTTTTTGTTAAAAGTGCATTGGATCCTAAAAATTGGACAGCAATCTAACATGAATATCAAAGGAAATGAGGTAAAGTAATATTCAGAAAATGTCTTAAAAGGTCATTTTTAACCATAAATCTAAATTCTGCAAGCAGGTTCTCAGTGTTTATGCTCTTTTATGTGATTTCCTTTTCAATAGAAAATTCTTTACATTTCTGGTAATGTACCCTCATAATTGTGTCTAGCATTATTTAAAGCTGACAAAAGATACTTAAGATTTGGGTTTTTTACATTTTCTTCTTATGTAATGTTTGTTTTAATGAAAACAACTTGAAACTTCCAGATTTCTCTTTTATTTATCAGTAATTTACGACAAACTTGTTTATGACTGGGAGAATTCAGATAAGTACAAAAGACAGACTTTGGACGTGTTTCATGAACTTTAGAATTCTGATCATAAAAAAAACATCTGTGAGTTCACATGTTTTAGTCCATTCACAGTTTATTTAAAGTTTACAAACACATAGAGAGAGACTGAACAAATGAATGAACAAACATATGAACGAATGACTAAAGGAATGAATGAATGAATGAATAAATGAATGAACAAACATATGAATGCTCGAATGCACAGAATGAATGAAGCTTTATTAGTCATATTCAGAAACAACACAAGGTCAAAGGTCACTCATAGGATGCAACAGCAGTATATCGTACCTTGCAAAAACACAGAGATGTAAAAAAGAATCAAACTTGATCAAATACAGGGGATATGTAGAGTTAGAGTATTGAAGGTACTTTCAAGAGTTCAGCAGTCTGACAGCTTGGGGGTAATAACTGCCCCTGGGTCCTTTTGAGTGCAGGCAGGCTCCTGTATCGTCTACCAGGAAGCAGATGGATATGTCTCCAAAAGCTTCATCAAAAATCTTGCTTGTGTGCATAATGGCCTTAAGTTTGGTATACTGAGTTCATGTGAATGTGTATTAACTGTAGTCATAAGATGCCTTGTAATTTGTATACTTGTAACTCTTTAAAGGCTGAATAAATGAAGATAAAAAAGGTTATTTCCCTGACAGTCTTTGCTGTTCCCTCATCTCTGTAGACGCTCTCGTCGTTTTTGGTGATGAGACCGATTATGTGGGTGTCGTCAGGATTCTTTAGGATGATGTTGGAGCTGTGCCTGGCAGCGTGATCATTGGTGAATAGGAGTACATGAGTGGGCTGCGTACACAGCCCTGGGGTGTGCCAGCCCTGAGGACATGTGCTGACTCTCCCCGCTTGGGGTCTGGATGTGCACAAGTCCCATATGCTGATGGACTTCTCCAAACCCTGAGCGGAGAGTCTGGAAACCCGTTTCGAGGGGATCGTGGTGTTCAATGCTGAACATCTGTAGTCAATGACGACAAATAGAATGACTGAGTGACAGCTGTCTGTTTCTCGGTAGAAGTCTGTGGGATTTAGGCTTCTTGGAATCCAGCAGGCACTTCCTGTTTGAAACGCCGGGGGGGCTCAGTCCAGTTTTCTAATACAGTCAATATTCACAACAATTTAAATAAAAACTTACTCAGAAATGGACTTTTAAGATTCATTTTCCATATATATGTCCCCACCGCCAGATAAATCTAATAGAAACTTGTTAAAAACGTCAAAGACACAGTTGCCATCAGAGTGGGGGGTGTTTAAAGATGGAGACGGATTCAAGACGTCTGGAAACATCCAGGCGGGTCGGTCAGCAGCACAGACTCCCAGATGCTGTCAGACCATGATAACTTAGGGGGTTCATTGTCATTTGGTCTCAGTTTAAAAAATGTTTGCTGCGTGAATTTACTATGTTTTCTTTCATTTATCATGTATTTATTTTTTTATCATATTCTGTGAAGACAAAACTTGTTTTTCATGCAGCATCTGACCTTGATCTGTGACATTTGCAGTGATTCTGTTTACTTCTGTTTTTTTTTTTTCATTCATGCTTAGGTTTGAAAAACAAACATCAAAAACTTAAATCAGATAAATGTGTAAAAAAAGGTATGCATGCAAATAAACAAAAGCAAATTGATTGTTTGTGTAGAAAAATCTAGGTGTGATTATCAGATTTCTGAAAACCAGATAAATAACATTTATCTGATAAAGAATAAAAGATGTTTACACAATGACTTAAAAACTGATTTTGATCTCCTTCTGGTTACAAAAACCTGTGAGAGACTGCGAGTTGATGTTTCTTTATGAATAAACTACATTTCCCATGCGCCTCTTCGGCGGCCTGGGCCCACCCACCGCTGACTTGGTCGACTTTCTGTTTTGCCGTGATTTGTTTTCGCCCTGCCTCCGAGCGCGGCGCAGTGATTCGGTCGGGACACTCCTCGCCCTGCGGCCGGCTGCCCGTTTTCCTCATCTCCGTCCCCGCAGGGAGAAGCCAGATTCGTCGGTGTCGTCGTGCTGGGTCGGAGGAAACATGTCGGCGGGTTTTTCCGACCCATAGCTGCCCATTTTGGCATGTTTTTCTTCTTCTTCGCACAGCGGTAGCGGGACAGACAGACAGAGACAGACAGAGCGGCGTTTAGGCTGCGTGAGAATAACATCCGGTTGTTCCGTGGACGCTGGTGCTGCATGGCCGCGAGGAGGAGCGCGGGACTGTTTGCGTGAAACGATGATTTTTGTCCCAGGCCAGGCTCGGGACGGGCTGGAGATGCCTTCAGGCTAGCGGCGCTGCTGCTCGACGCGGTCGCAGAGCTAGCTTAGTACTGCTGGTTGCACTAGTTGTCGATAAAAGCGCCTCGGTTTCAATTTGTGTCGATTAAAAAAAAAACATAAACAAATAAAAATAAATAAAGAAAAATATCGAAAAAGAATATGAAAAGGCGGCCAGCTTGTCGGTGAAAACGACGCTTCGGCTACGGTTGTTGGACTCGTTTAGCTAGCTCAGCTGCGTTAGTTAGTCGGATCCCACGTCTCCCCCAGACGAGGCGCCGTTTCCACGGACTGTCGTCCACTCGTGTCTCGTTTGAGTCGTTCACCTGACGTCAACAGGTGTGTTCAATTGACATTGTTTCCCCCGTTGAAGTGGACTTCTTATTTTGAAGCGTCGAGCTAAAGTTCCGCCGTTCGATGATGGAGGGGAATGTGCAGCAGCAGCAGCAGAAAACGACCCCTTTAGCCCGGGAAATGACCCGAATATTCAACAACTACAACAAGAACTCAGTCCAGCTGAAGAAGAACCTGAAGGAGACCAACAGCTTCTTCAAGGAGATACGACAGAACTACAGCAACGCCTGCGCATCGACCGTACACGCGGATTCACTGGAAGCAGGTGAGTTTGAACGGGTTCGATCAGCAAAGACCCACCTGTGTCTGTCATGTCCAGAAAACGGACATTCATTTGCATTTCTGAGGAGTGCTCTCTATTCAGATCGTTGTGAATTAGGAGCAGACGAAAAACGATTCCGTTGTGCTCCGCTCCATTCTGATGCGTCCGCTTTAGACAAATGGATTTGGCAGATTTGGGCCAGATGCCCTTCCTGAGTGATACAACCCCGTATTTCATCGGGGTGGGGGCCACCAGCACAGACTTGTGACTACAGAGCTGCCAAAGACCCACACTGGATGAAGCTCATCTGGGAATCGAACCCTAAATATGAGCCACTCCTGCACAGCAGCCATCCAGCTGACACATACGCACGAGCTGGCGTCCGGCTCAACGCTACGGCTGGATAGCTCCAATACTGCTCGCCATTTCCGTTGGGGGTGCGAGGGGCCGTAAGCTGGTGGGAGAAAGTGTACACAAAGGGTTGATGGGAAATGAAGTCTCGCCCACAATTCAGACGGGAATTAACCGTGAAACTATCAGGGCTGCACGATATGAGGAAATCTGGCGATATTAGTGATTCCGATGACGATATGAGTTGCGACACATGAACAAACAGAAAAACAACAAAATTCATCTTTTCCATGTCACTGCAACAGTTTAAGAGTCAACATAACTTCAATTCTGCTCCCAGAACATCTAACATTAAAGGCCTCCATCTGATTGGTCAAATGCATAAAGGGATTGATTTGATTTGTTAAATGCTTCAAACTACCATAAGATCATTTGAGCACATTTAAGGTTACCATTTATTGGGATTTTTTTACCGTCTTTTGCGATACATGTGTTGTACAGCTCGACAACGCGTTAACGATAAAGTTGTGATTTATGGTGTAGGCCTGGAAACTGTTGTTTTTTGTTTAGATTTGGGCTAAAAACAGGATAATTTTAATTAAAAGGCCTAAAATGGAGGCAAAAGATGATCGGAGTGGGACTTTAAGATTGCTAAAGCATCCAGAGCAGCTGCTGTGAACGGTTCCAACAGCTGAAAGGCTGAAGCAGAAATAAATCCATTAATTAGGGTCATAGAAGGAGCTTAACAGCCCCTCTCTCCTTAAAGCCAACCAAAAATGCCGAGACTTCAGGCTGGAAACCTGAGGTGGCTTTAGTCGACTCTAGTTTGTGCGCGTTGGGTATGGCTCACTGCTGACCCTGCTATCGTGGCATTATTAATGCAAAAATCAAGTTCAAAGACGGACATTTAGTTTTCTTCTAGATGAAAGCGTTCAGACATCACAGCAGAAGGAGGTTTCATAGCTGCTTCCATGACTGCAGAATGAGCGGAAAACGAGCTACGACACCGCTGCATTCCATGCCGGAGCGCTGATTCAAGCAGGAATCAGTAAAGTTGTCTGAGTAAATGTTTGAGTTTGCTCTTATCTGGAGGGAAAATGTTTGGATTTGTGGCCTTTGGCAGAGGTCACACACAGGTTTGCATGCTCCTGTCAAGAGCCGTAAAGACCTCACACCTCCTGATGTAGAAGAAGGCTGAACTCGATGGAGGATGCTGTTGACAAAAACTGATCCTGGGGGGTTTCCCCCGTCTTCTATGTCACCACGTTGGACATGATTCCGACTGATAAAAGCGGTTGTGTAATGCTGCTGTGGCGTTTGTTCCACGGGACATTTGGAAGTTGAGGAATGGATGAAGATTCCAGTTGAAGATCCACTCCAATGAAAATGTTGTTCTTTGGGGTTTTTAAAATGTTCTTGTGGCATTTTTCTCATGATGGAGGGCATTCATGAAAAAAAAGATTCAATTCATTTTCTGAGTAGTTGTTTTTATCATTCGCTGTGAATCAGAAGCAGGCTTTAAAAAGGGGGTATTCCCTGTAGGCGGGGCCGTTGACTGGATAGCGAGTGTGATGTCATCTGTAGAAAATGGCCTACTTGCAGCTCCCACGAAATGAAGTCAATTTCGTCGCCATTTCTTCGCGATGTGGACGCCGCCATGTTGGAACCAGATATTCTCAGTGAACAGTGATTGGTCTGAGTCTGAGTGTACATCTCTATGGCAACCGCTCTTGTTGCCTATCTAGTAGGCCACGCCCCTACCACTTGATAATCTGTCAAACGGTTTGAACGTTCGATGTGAGACCCCATGCATCTGATTGGACAGTTTATAACTTGAACTACAGAAAAATCTAACCAAATAAAGTAGGATACTAGTAGATCCGTGCACGTTGACCTCGTCTGAGTCGGTATCTGGCTGGATGACTCCAGTATTGATGGTCGTTTTTGTTGCAGTGGTGTCGTAGGGTTGAGGTTGTGAGGGGCTGTAAGCTAGCAGGAGATCGTGTCAACGGAGAGCTCTGAGCGATGGGAAGGGGGGGTGGTCTTGCTCTGTGCCAACAGCCCCGCTCATCATGACTCAGAGGTGAATTTCGAAGGAACTCCTGCCGCTCTGCAGAAACTATGTCCTGCTACCCAGGTTTTCTGATTTTGGCTAAAAACGGCATCATCAGAATTAAAAGACCTCTGGGGACATTTTGAAAATAGATCAAAAAATGATTGGAGGGGGGGACTTTAAGTGACATTTTGCTCAAATATTTTCCTCTTATTTTGAAAGAACGTTACATCCTGCCGTCTGCCTTTTGTAGGCCAGCTTAGCTGCATCTCTTTTCCAAGTCATGAGGAAGAGTTTCTTCGGCACACCGTGGGGGCCGCCCCCTACATCCTCATCCTGGGACAGGACTGCGCCGCCCGCTACCAGCTGCTCAACTGCCTCCTGGGGGAACGGCTCTTGCCGTTGGGCCCAGAGGCCGGAGAGGCCTGCGACGGCGTCCAGGGTAGCGTCTGCAAGAGGCGGAAGCTGTGCTTCACCCACGGGAGACAGACGCGACTCAGCCTGGCTCTGCCGGGTCAGTATGAGCTGGTGCACCAGCTGGCGGCAAACCGCGGTCGCTGGGATACCATTCCCAGAGAGGATCTGGAGATCCATGAGGAGTGTGAGGACCCCGCTCACAGGCTGGCAGAGCTGGAGATCACCCTGCACCACCCGCTGCTTCAGGTACTCTGTTTTATCCTGACATCATAAACTTGTATGCCTTTAGTCTATTTTATCGTTGAAACTTTATGGTTTTATAAGGTGTTATAATACTCATAAATGTCAGTATATAGTAAAAGCAAACCACTGAAAGAAAACGTTTTATTTCCCTTGGTTCTAAAATCTGAATTTGGTCTATTTCTGAATGGAGACGTCACCCTGTATGAATGTTTCAATCATTTTTAGTTTTTCGTGGCTGTATATTGTTGCTACCTCAGATGAACAAACTAGCAAGAAAAGTCAAACGAGCTCTTAAAGTCCAGAAGAAAACAGTTTTTGGTTCTTCAGGGTTAAACCGATTCTGAACCTTCATGACCCTAAAAAAGCAAAAATCCTCGCGGCAGAAGAAAGTCCGTCACCGATCCGTACTCTGACTCCTCTAAAACCCTTCAGAAACATTTCTGATGCTTTGTAAAACACTGATTAAAGAACACTGGAATATTGCTCAGCAGAAAGAGTTTTATTCTATTTCTAATATCAGACCAATAGACTGCACCGTAGTGTCGTTTTTAACACACAACAGGAGTGTCTCTCTGTGCCTAAAAACCAGGAGCCCGGGCTTCCTCCTTCACCGGTTTAGTGCCAGAGGTCATCTTCTTCCAGCAGAAACTGGTCTCATTCATATTCAAAACCTTCTCCGGATGATCATTATCCATGCAGGGCCACGAGCTTTGGGTTTAGCGATTCAGGAACCGGTGGAGCCAGCTGTGAAATATTCCGTAGCAGCCGGCGAGGAAGATGACGGGTGACAATTTTGCATCATTTAAAACAACTTCTGAAGCTAATCTTCCTCTAAAATATACTTAAAAAAGTAATAAAGTAGCTGCGTGAAATTTTACTGACGAGCTCTGCGATAATTTGAAGACAAAAGAACAAAGAAAATCTTTTTAACACGAATTAAAATACAACGTCATGCAAAGAGTGGAGTTGTGGAGGCTTAAATGAATGGATGGATGCATGGATGGATGGATGCATGGATGGATGGATGGATGGATGGATGGATGGATGGATGTTGTGCGCTCCATGCAGATGTTTGGACTGAAACGTGACCTCTGCCACACGCTAACACGTCTCCCCAGTCATGCTGTCGTTTTAAAGCCTTTACAAGTCCAAACAGGTGAGGAGTGCTGAGCTGTAAACGGCTTTAATGACGCTGCAGGACGACAGCAGAGATGCTCACACACATCTGTGGGCTTTTCTGAACCAAATGTTGGTGCAAGAGCTTTGAAAGGGTTTTTTTTTTTTATTTCTCCCATCAACAAGTATGTTGGATTTTATAGTCCAGTGCAAATGTGCAGAATGTACTGGCTTAACTCGTCTCCCATGATCTGTGGAAACCCCTGGAAAAGCATTAAACCATGTTTGCTCTACTGCTTTGTTAAAGCGTTTATCTAAGTAAGTATTAAATTCACTCAATAGGCAATCTAACTGTTATACACAGTCTAATTTTATTATAATCCAGATTTCAGTGGAACAAACTTGTGTAGAGAGTTGATTGTCTCAAAAGCAGCTTCATTAATCGACTGGTACGGTAAGTTTTAACTCACCACTTTAAGGCTTTCAGCTACCGTATCTTCAAGACCATAAGGCGCTCTGAAAAGTCCTACATTTTGTGGGGTAAGGTGATGTTGCGTGACTTTGGTAAAGAGGACATAGGGGAGGACAGCATGAGAACGGTATGGAGGGAAGTGAGGACGTGAAAGAAGACGCCCCCCCCGTATGTGCATGATGAAGAACAACATTGTAAAATGCAAAGAGACACGCTCAAACGGCAAGCTATCAACCACGCGGAGGATCATGGGAATCGAGCAGCTGCCATAGAATTCAAGAGGAAGGAATCCATGGTTCACAACTGAAGGAAGCTGGAAAACAAACTCCAACAAGTCAAGACGACGCAGCTGAGTTTCCGTGGAAACAAGGCGAGGCGGCCCAAGATTTGATTTGATTTGATTTGAAATGGTTTATTTCAAGCAATTAAGTAGAAATAACACACAAAAGCAATATAATCATCAGTTATACATTCATACAGTAACTAATCAAACGTAGGATAATTAGACATATTAATAAATATTGCTTGAAAGGGAGTGGAAGGAAGCGAATTTATAAAATCCTACCCCGTTATACTATAACCATTTTATTACACGATTTATCAATATTCCTAGCTTTTATCAGACAGAATTAAGAATCATAAGGTATCAATAAAGCACATGACAAAGATGAATTACTTATTATGTAAAAATAACTATTTTAGAAATCAACATGGCAAATGCAGATCAGTTATCTAAAATATATGCAGATTATGTTACTTATAAAACTCATTCATTTAGTTAAAACATGATACTATATCAGTAAAAGAGACAACACTGTTTAAGAGATTTTCAAAGCAAAATTTCATCAAGTATCAAAAGTTAAAAACGTACAAAATTATGCTACATTAGTGAAGATTTTTGAATCAATTTATCCATTTTTGGAGCAAGTGAAGTAATATCATTAAACATCGATCAATGTAACCATTTTCAATAAGTGATTATTCATTTGTTTGACTTTTTTTATGTTTTTATTTTTTATTTATTTTTTTAATATAATAAAGTAATGTTGGAAGACGGCCTGGAGCGATGGATTAACGATCAGACAACATCTGGGAGAAGCCTCTCTACAGTCACCGTTCCACTGAGGCCGTAGCGCTGTCAGACATGAAACTGAACATTTCAAGGAGGTCCGTCTTGGTGCTTCTGTTTTATTAAACGCCGTCATCTTTGCATCCCGGCAAGGACTACGGTGGCGCGGCAACTTCCAGCGGATTACAAGCAAAAGATGTCCATCTTCTGCTCCTACTGCAGCGCAAAGATCACCGACATCACATCACCAACGTGGACGAGGCGCCGCTCACTTTTGACATCCCAGTGAGTCACACTGTGGAGTGGCGGCAACAGGGAGGCAGCGCCGGGCGAGTTACGCCACGGCTTGTGAGTGGATTGCAGAAGCTCGGGCCAACGCGTCTGCTTGCACTGTTCTTGGAGCTTTAACAAAACGACGACGAGACGGACTCTGACGATGAGGAAAGGGAAGCTGGCGTGTTTGATAGAAATGTAGCCCAGCTGCTTCATTTCAGATCCAGAAGATGAAGGACTTTGATGGATGTTTGGATGCTGATTGATGACTGAGAAAATAAAAAATAAATCACAACCAACTCAGTTTTGCTCCTAGCAGACTTCTTAAAAAAAGCCCCCCCTAGCATGCATGTTTTACCAGTGTGTGTTAACGTGCCCCCGCCTTCAAACCAGAAAAATCCCCCATAACTGAGACTGCGACCTATAAACCAGTGGTTTATACCACTATGGTTGTAAAAATACGGTGTTTTTGTTTTTTCGCTACTACTAAATAATAAGCAAAGTTTATTACAATTCTCAGCACAGTGAATATGCCACAAATATGTGTTGTAAGCGCTTCCTCCTGTTAAAAAATGGATCAATCCATTCTTTTCCTTGCTGTCTCTCATTTAAACTGGCCTTTGCTCACATGGGTAACAGATAATCCAGAGCAGAGCTGAGTATTTTTTCTACTAAAGTCCGTTGTGCTCCTGTTCAGGGTTAAAATCCTCTAGTAGTTATTTTTTCATCCTTCTGGTTCTATTTTAGGTAAAAACAGACTCGGCCGTTACAAGTTGTGTAGAAAAGGCTGGAAAATGTCGGCCGCAGAGCTGCAGTCATGCAGAAGCTTCATCCAGTGTGACCTGAAAATCACAATGTCCTGTGGGGGGGGCACGATTTGGCACGGTGCGAGGCTCGCAGTCATTCTTTTCATGTGTGACACACGGAAATTGGCCTCTAATCGTTTAAATCAGGGCTCTTTAGTGAGCATCGCCGAGCCCAGAGAAACTGGGTCCAGCTCTGCTGCAGGGCGGCCCACCAGCCCGGCCCCCTTACGTAATGCTACTGGTCTGGTGCGATTCACATGACTGCTTCGTGTAAAAAAAATATATATATATAGTTGCCATGGTTACGCTTTCAGGGACACTGGGGTGTAACTAAAACTCTCCAACATTGCAGTTCTTGTTTTTGTTTTTTGTTGTTGCAGGGTTTCAGTACAAACATTTTCAGGTTTCCAGGTCAGTGAGATGAAATCCCCAAAGTCTGAGCTTTTCAGGAGAACATTTGCTGCTTGGAGACCCAGAACAATCCCATAAACTAGACCATAGGAAGGAAAAAAAGAGCCTTTGAGGAAAACATCTGTTGGGGCAACAAAGGCGTTCAGTTTGCTCCAACCCCACGTTTTGGTCCGTGAAACATTCCTGACGTTGGAGCTTCTTTCTTCCTCTGGCTACACGGCAGGGATCCTGCTGGCTGCACTAAGCTGGGACCAGCTTTCAGAATCTCTCCCCTCACGGTGGTTTTCTCACCCTTCTGCCAGATTTACCACGTTGTGTTTTGGAAGACAGAAAATGAGAACCTACCACTAATTACCCCCCTGAACCTGAACGCACTCCCGGGGGGGCTGCTGACTCACCACCGCCTTTCACTAATCAACCACATCACTGTTATCTCTGAGTTGTTGGCTGCTGAAGATCCACAGTCCCGTTCCTAAGGACTTGGCTGGTTCTTTCTGGAACGTTGTCACTGAAAATCCTCACACTCTTGGATCTGAGGGCATTCAGATTCTGCTGATTTGGGCTGCAAATGCTTGCAGGCCATCTTTGTTCGCGCTCAGGCGGCCCGGCCTCCCTCCGTCTCTGGAGACGGCGCTGACTGTCTCCTTTGTGTGGCTGCCGCTCATGTCTGCCCGTTTCTTCTGCGTTTGCCGGCGAGCTGCCGTCCTGTTCACATTTCTGCTGTCAGACCTCCCTGTTTTTATTTTACTCGTCTTTTTTTTTTTTTGCAGACGTTCCTAAGGCCAGCACAAATATTTATGTGTTCAAAGGAGGGGGGCATGTGATGTTTTTGGATTCTTTGTCTTGTGTTTAGCTTCAGACTCCAGCGGTATGTGACAAAGTGATGTGCTCGCTCTTATTCGGCAGATTTGAAAAGGTACATCTGCTCAGCTGTGCTAAGAAAGCAAACATGGTTTGATGCCTACTGGTGGAGATGATGTCATTAGTGGGACGGCAGCCGAGTGCGGCTGCGTCCGAAACGCTCCCGTTTCATTTTGTGGGTTTGTTGTGGTCACAGTTTCAGCTCAAACTGAAACATCAGCTCCATCAAAACCAACGAATGCTGAGACAAAGTCTCCCAACTAATGTATTTTCCTGAAAGAAAACGTGTTTGAGGACTGAAAGAGCCTCTGTAGTTTTTCTAAGAACTGTTTGAACTCCCAGAATTCATCAGGCTAAATGAAAAGGAAGTGATTGAAGCTGTGGGGCTTCGGCTGTCTAAACTTAGATGAGGACATAGAAGATGAAGAAGCTTTTCTTTGATGACGTGATCAGCAGTGAATGTGTTCATGATTTTCTTCATGCTTACCTTTAGGGTTTCAAAAGCGTCACTGTGGTAGCTTAGAGATGGCATCTCATCAAACGATTTCTGCATTTCAGGAAGCTAAAGTCATGGTGGTTCCCTGCCCCAGCGTCCAGCCCATAGAGGAGGCTCTGGAGGACTGCAGCCACTGCGTGATTCCCATCATCCTTTACGCCGTCAACCGGGACTCCCTGACTGCAGATCAGGTGTCTGAGCTCTGGAAGGTCAGAGAGATGCTGTCGTTTCCCATCTGCTTTGTCCGTCTTCCCGACGGCGCTCTCAACGCCTCCCCGGAGCCCGGCCGGGGGGCGGACAAGGAGAAGGACCGGGAGAAGAGCGCCCTCCACAAGCAGCTCCTCTCGCTCGGATTCCTAACCAGCCCAACGGGCAACTGTTCCTGCGGCGCTCCGACACTGATCCCTGCACCGGGGGCCAAGCCCCAGAGCATGCTGGGGGAATCGTTCGATAGGCTGCATCGGTTGCTGGTTCCTTTTACCCGCCAGGTTCTCCAAAACCAACAAGTGGAGGCTGCAAACGTGCTGAACGGACTTCACTGCCGATGTCTAGATCTCTTCATCAACCAGGTGAGCAGATGGATGTCCAGGATTACCATTTCAAGATGACAGATTCTGCAGTACCCATTCTTCTCTTTTTTGCTTCAGCCTAGTGACGTTTGCTGTTGCCTCTTAATCTCCGTTCTTCCTTGAACTTTAACCTTCTGTGCTCCTGACAGGAACTTTGACCTTGTTGCCTCATTCCCCTGCAGGCCTTTGACATGCAGAGGGACCTGCAGATCACGCCGCGTAGGCTGGAATACACCCGCGAGAAGGAGGGGGAACTCTTCAGCTCCCTCATGGCCATCGCAAACCGCAAGCAGGAGGAGATGAAGGAGATGATTGTGGAGACACTCGGCAGCATGAAAGAGCAGTTACTGGAGGACGCCGCCAACCTGGAGTTCACAGGTCAGTCAGTGTGCATGAGCAACAACAACAAAAAAAAGAAGCTTTCCCCACCCACGTTTTGGGCCACTGCAGATGACATCATGCCTCTTGGAGTTATCAGACACTATCGGGCAGGAACGCTGATGTAATCAAGTCTGGAGTTGATCTGAAACGCAGATTTCCTGGATTTAAGTCAAGTCATATGTCTGCACCTGTCGTCAAAATGACCCTCAACCGGCATATTAACAGAAAATATGACTAATTAAGCACGTCTGCTCTGATGGCAAAGAAATAAAAATCCACATATGCAGTAATATGATCAGACCCAACATCCCATAATGATCCCTTTTGCTGTATTTTAAATATCTTGCAGACTCTTGCTTCGTTCCTGTTTTCATTATGTTTTAGTTTCTGGTGACGTTAGTGAAGCAGGCAGTAAATCAGCACAAAAACCAGTTTAGTGTTGGTGAGCAGCAAATGCTGCTGATTCAGCTTTCCAGTAAACATGCAGATGCTGTTGTTTAGATTTATTTACACAACAAAGAAGCAATGATCCATGTGAGAATGCTATTCTCTTTTAGAAATGGATTGAAAACAATGTGAGATGAAGTGAAGACATCCACGTTGATTCATGAAGCAACAATAAACTTCATGTAGTTCCTAAAAACCTCTGGAACAAAAAAGGTTCATGACGTTCCATGTCGTCTAATGCCAGTCAGTGCACTTCCATGTTGTTCCATGACATTCCCAGAACTCTGATGTTGTTCCATGACGTTCCCAGCACTTCCATGTTGCTCCATAGGGTTCCATGCACTTCCATGTTGTTCCATGACGTTCCCAGCACTTCCATGTTGTTCCATGACGTTCCCAGCACTTCCATGTTGTTCCATGCCGTTCCCAGCACTTCCATGTTGTTCCATGATGTTCCCAGCACTTCCATGTTGTTCCATAGGGTTCCATGCACTCCCATGTTGTTCCATGACGTTCCCAGCACTTCCATGTTGTTCCATGACGTTCCCAGCACTTCCATGTTGTTCCATAGGGTTCCATGCACTTCCATGTTGTTCCATGACATTCTCAGAACTCTGATGTTGTTCCATGCCGTTCCCAGCACTTCCATGTTGTTCCATGACGTTCCCAGCACTCCCATGTTGTTCCATAGGGTTCCATGCACTTCCATGTTGTTCCATGACGTTCTCAGAACTCTGATGTTGTTCCATGACGTTCCCAGCACTTCCATGTTGTTCCATGACGTTCCCAGCACTTCCATGTTGTTCCATGACGTTCCCAGCACTTCCATGTTGTTCCATAGGGTTCCATGCACTTCCATGTTGTTCCATGACGTTCTCAGAACTCTGATGTTGTTCCATGACGTTCCCAGCACTTCCATGTTGTTCCATAGGGTTCCATGCACTTCCATGTTGTTCCATGACGTTCTCAGAACTCTGATGTTGTTCCATGACGTTCCCAGCACTTCCATGTTGTTCCATGACGTTCCCAGCACTTCCATGTTGTTCCATGACGTTCCCAGCACTTCCATGTTGTTCCATGACGTTCCCAGCACTTCCATGTTGTTCCATAGGGTTCAATGCACTCCCATGTTGTTCCATGACGTTCTCAGAACTCTGATGTTGTTCCATAGGGTTCAATGCACATCCATGTTGTTCCATGACATTCCCAGCACATCCATGTTGTTCCATGACGTTCCCAGCACTTCCATGTTGTTCCATGACGTTCCCAGCACTTCCATGTTGTTCCATAATGTTCCCAGCACTTCCATGTTGTTCCATGACATTCCATGCACTCCCATGTTGTTCCATGACGTTCCCAGCACTTCCATGTTGTTCCATGACGTTCCCAGCACTTCCATGTTGTTCCATAGGGTTCAATGCACTTCCATGTTGTTCCATGACGTTCCCAGCACTTCCATGTTGTTCCATGACGTTCCCAGCACTTCCATGTTGTTCCATAGGGTTCCATGCACTTCCATGTTGTTCCATGACGTTCTCAGAACTCTGATGTTGTTCCATGACGTTCCCAGCACTTCCATGTTGTTCCATGACGTTCCCAGCACTTCCATGTTGTTCCATGACGTTCCCAGCACTTCCATGTTGTTCCATAGGGTTCCATGCACTTCCATGTTGTTCCATGACGTTCTCAGAACTCTGATGTTGTTCCATGACATTCCATGCACTCCCATGTTGTTCCATGACGTTCCCAGCACTTCCATGTTGTTCCATGACGTTCCCAGCACTTCCATGTTGTTCCATGACGTTCCCAGCACTTCCATGTTGTTCCATAGGGTTCAATGCACTCCCATGTTGTTCCATGACGTTCTCAGAACTCTGATGTTGTTCCATAGGGTTCAATGCACATCCATGTTGTTCCATGACATTCCCAGCACATCCATGTTGTTCCATGACGTTCCCAGCACTTCCATGTTGTTCCATGATGTTCCCAGCACTTCCATGTTGTTCCATAGGGTTCAATGCACTTCCATGTTGTTCCATGACGTTCCCAGCACTTCCATGTTGTTCCATGACGTTCCCAGCACTTCCATGTTGTTCCATAGGGTTCAATGCACTTCCATGTTGTTCCATGACGTTCTCAGAACTCTGATGTTGTTCCATGACGTTCCCAGCACTTCCATGTTGTTCCATAGGGTTCCATGCACTTCCATGTTGTTCCATGACGTTCTCAGAACTCTGATGTTGTTCCATGACGTTCCCAGCACTTCCATGTTGTTCCATGACGTTCCCAGCACTTCCATGTTGTTCCATGACGTTCCCAGCACTTCCATGTTGTTCCATAGGGTTCCATGCACTTCCATGTTGTTCCATGACGTTCTCAGAACTCTGATGTTGTTCCATGACATTCCATGCACTCCCATGTTGTTCCATGACGTTCCCAGCACTTCCATGTTGTTCCATGACGTTCCCAGCACTTCCATGTTGTTCCATGGATTGAAAACAATGTGAGATGAAGTGAAGACATCCACGTTGATTCATGAAGCAACAATAAACTTCATGTAGTTCCTAAAAACCTCTGGAACAAAAAAGGTTCATGACGTTCCATGTCGTCTTATGCCAGTCAGTGCACTTCCATGTTGTTCCATGACATTCCCAGAACTCTGATGTTGTTCCATGACGTTCCCAGCACTTCCATGTTGCTCCATAGGGTTCCATGCACTTCCATGTTGTTCCATGACGTTCCCAGCACTTCCATGTTGTTCCATGACGTTCCCAGCACTTCCATGTTGTTCCATGCCGTTCCCAGCACTTCCATGTTGTTCCATGATGTTCCCAGCACTTCCGTGTTGTTCCATAGGGTTCCATGCACTCCCATGTTGTTCCATGACGTTCCCAGCACTTCCATGTTGTTCCATGACGTTCCCAGCACTTCCATGTTGTTCCATAGGGTTCCATGCACTTCCATGTTGTTCCATGACATTCTCAGAACTCTGATGTTGTTCCATGCCGTTCCCAGCACTTCCATGTTGTTCCATGACGTTCCCAGCACTCCCATGTTGTTCCATAGGGTTCCATGCACTTCCATGTTGTTCCATGACGTTCTCAGAACTCTGATGTTGTTCCATGACGTTCCCAGCACTTCCATGTTGTTCCATGACGTTCCCAGCACTTCCATGTTGTTCCATGACGTTCCCAGCACTTCCATGTTGTTCCATGACGTTCCCAGCACTTCCATGTTGTTCCATAGGGTTCCATGCACTTCCATGTTGTTCCATGACGTTCTCAGAACTCTGATGTTGTTCCATGACGTTCCCAGCACTTCCATGTTGTTCCATAGGGTTCCATGCACTTCCATGTTGTTCCATGACGTTCTCAGAACTCTGATGTTGTTCCATGACGTTCCCAGCACTTCCATGTTGTTCCATGACGTTCCCAGCACTTCCATGTTGTTCCATGACGTTCCCAGCACTTCCATGTTGTTCCATGACGTTCCCAGCACTTCCATGTTGTTCCATAGGGTTCAATGCACTCCCATGTTGTTCCATGACGTTCTCAGAACTCTGATGTTGTTCCATAGGGTTCAATGCACATCCATGTTGTTCCATGACATTCCCAGCACATCCATGTTGTTCCATGACGTTCCCAGCACTTCCATGTTGTTCCATGACGTTCCCAGCACTTCCATGTTGTTCCATGATGTTCCCAGCACTTCCATGTTGTTCCATGACATTCCATGCACTCCCATGTTGTTCCATGACGTTCCCAGCACTTCCATGTTGTTCCATGACGTTCCCAGCACTTCCATGTTGTTCCATAGGGTTCAATGCACTTCCATGTTGTTCCATGACGTTCCCAGCACTTCCATGTTGTTCCATGACGTTCCCAGCACTTCCATGTTGTTCCATAGGGTTCCATGCACTTCCATGTTGTTCCATGACGTTCTCAGAACTCTGATGTTGTTCCATGACGTTCCCAGCACTTCCATGTTGTTCCATGACGTTCCCAGCACTTCCATGTTGTTCCATGACGTTCCCAGCACTTCCATGTTGTTCCATAGGGTTCCATGCACTTCCATGTTGTTCCATGACGTTCTCAGAACTCTGATGTTGTTCCATGACATTCCATGCACTCCCATGTTGTTCCATGACGTTCCCAGCACTTCCATGTTGTTCCATGACGTTCCCAGCACTTCCATGTTGTTCCATGACGTTCCCAGCACTTCCATGTTGTTCCATAGGGTTCAATGCACTCCCATGTTGTTCCATGACGTTCTCAGAACTCTGATGTTGTTCCATAGGGTTCAATGCACATCCATGTTGTTCCATGACATTCCCAGCACATCCATGTTGTTCCATGACGTTCCCAGCACTTCCATGTTGTTCCATGATGTTCCCAGCACTTCCATGTTGTTCCATAGGGTTCAATGCACTTCCATGTTGTTCCATGACGTTCCCAGCACTTCCATGTTGTTCCATGACGTTCCCAGCACTTCCATGTTGTTCCATAGGGTTCAATGCACTTCCATGTTGTTCCATGACGTTCTCAGAACTCTGATGTTGTTCCATGACGTTCCCAGCACTTCCATGTTGTTCCATAGGGTTCCATGCACTTCCATGTTGTTCCATGACGTTCTCAGAACTCTGATGTTGTTCCATGACGTTCCCAGCACTTCCATGTTGTTCCATGACGTTCCCAGCACTTCCATGTTGTTCCATGACGTTCCCAGCACTTCCATGTTGTTCCATAGGGTTCCATGCACTTCCATGTTGTTCCATGACGTTCTCAGAACTCTGATGTTGTTCCATGACATTCCATGCACTCCCATGTTGTTCCATGACGTTCCCAGCACTTCCATGTTGTTCCATGACGTTCCCAGCACTTCCATGTTGTTCCATGACGTTCTCAGAACTCTGATGTTGTTCCATGACATTCCATGCACTCCCATGTTGTTCCATGACGTTCCCAGCACTTCCATGTTGTTCCATGACGTTCCCAGCACTTCCATGTTGTTCCATAGGGTTCAATGCACTCCCATGTTGTTCCATGACGTTCTCAGAACTCTGATGTTGTTCCATAGGGTTCAATGCACATCCATGTTGTTCCATGACATTCCCAGCACATCCATGTTGTTCCATGACGTTCCCAGCACTTCCATGTTGTTCCATGATGTTCCCAGCACTTCCATGTTGTTCCATAGGGTTCAATGCACTTCCATGTTGTTCCATGACGTTCCCAGCACTTCCATGTTGTTCCATGACGTTCCATGCTGCTTCTGAATCCCTTAAAAAAACAGCAGCAAATCCAACTAAGACAAAGTTAATGGTGATTACAGTGGCCTTACAGTGACGTGGTGCTGGTTCAAATCCCGCCTAGGTCCTTTCTGTGGGGAGTTCCCATGTTCTCTCTGACC
Organism: Oryzias curvinotus; assembly: GCA_023969325.1. Classification (NCBI taxonomy): domain Eukaryota; kingdom Metazoa; phylum Chordata; class Actinopteri; order Beloniformes; family Adrianichthyidae; genus Oryzias; species Oryzias curvinotus. The sequence goes on along the minus strand of CM043710.1, from coordinate 1,781,676 downwards.
TCCTCCCACAGTCCCAAAGCATGTTTCCCAGACTAACTGGTGACTGTGAATGACCTGCAGGAGCCAGTGTGGTTCCTGGTCAGTTTTTACCCAGCGCTCCTGTGACCTCCACTGGAGGAAGTGGGTCTACATGATGGATGGATGATGGTTCTTTATTTAGAGCTAACCCTCAAAGGTGATCATCCACATTCATAACTGCACAGCTGAGAAAAGCTGAAGCTTTCAGGAGCCGTAGTCAGTTTGGTGTTGCAGTGTTGTCTCCATCTCTCCTCCATCACTCCTATTGTGACCAGGGGCCGCATTTATAAAACTTTGCGTAGGATTTGCGTCAGAAGTGGCGTACGGATGAAACATAGGACGTGCGTACGCACAGAAATATTCGGATTTATAAAACTGTGCACACGCACATCCTACGCATCCTTCCCTTAATAAATCACAATAAATGTACCGCAGCTTTTGCAGCTTCATGACACGCCCATAGTTGCCCATAAATAGTCCGTGAAACGCCCACAAATGAATATTCATTGATTGCGAAACCATGACAAACACCGAGAGGAAATCAAAAAAACGTAACTTCACTCAATGTGCAGTAGAAGTTATCGTTGGCGAGGAGAAAAATGTTGTTTGGAGGGCACAGTGTGGGCATTACTAATGCCGAAAAGGCACGTGAGTGGCAAACGGTGGCAGATGTCGTAAATGCTGGAGCCTCACAACCTCAGACCGTGGCCGAAATAAAAAAGAAATGGTCGGACATCAAAGTCGAGGCAGAAAAACGTCTGGCGTTGCATTGCCAGAGTGTGTGTGTGTGTGGGGGGGGGGGGGGGCAGGGGACACCGGGGCTGACCCCTCTTGATAAGAGACTGGCGGCAATAATTGGGGAATCCCTTTTAAGTGGAGTGGTGACTGAGGCGGAGGGGACACGACGCGCCTGATGCACCGGGTGACACCCCCCCAAAAGCTCCACCAGGACGGCTGGAGGAAGTGGGAACCGGCTCATAAGCCACTGGTCCTCGTTTGCCAGCAAGTCTTCTTGCTGTCTAAAGATGCGTTCACTCCCAATTCTTCCATTTACCACATCTTCTAAGATCCAAGATCAGCCATTGTGCGTCATTACGCATTGTGATGGGGCATTTTATTTCCATCCATTTATGCATCTGACAAGCTACAGATGTGGGTAATAATCCACGTGGAAATGGGAAATTGTTCATCAAATGTAATTTCTTGTTGCTTTCTGAATGGTTGAGACATACGCCATACATTGTTTTATCAGAAATAAAACAAACTAAAGGCATATGCATGAATACCATAATTCAGTATTTATGAAGAAATGTTTTACTATGAAAACAACTTTCCCCACTGGACAATTAATACGTCTGTCTGTCTGTCTGTCTGTCTGTCTGTCTGTCTGTCTGTCTGTCTGTCTGTCTGTCTGTCTGTCTGTCTGTCTGTCTGTCTGCACCTATATCTGCTCCGCCAGACGGACACATTGAGGAGAATATCAGTTTTGTACATTATTTCGTTCTGTTAACTATATTATTTATGAGGATGAATTGCATAACATGCCAATATTGCAGAACATATTTCACTTTTCTTTTTGTAAATATGTGTTCATTTGAATTTCTGTTGTAATTTTTGTTTGATATTTTTTTGTTTGTTTCACTGCTGATCGATCAAACGGGTGTTCATGTAGCTGTTATTGTGAGACTTGCTTTGTGAAGTCTTCATGTTATTCATGAGGCAGTATTGTCATTTTCACTTTCACGTGTTTCTTCCATCTGCCGACGGTGTCGCCGTTTCTCATTTCACCCGTTTTTGTGCGTACGCCTGGGTCAGAGCTTGATGAAGGACCAAACATTTTCACGTCAAGTTTGCTTTTTATAAATCTCAACTATTGCGTAGAGAGTGGCGTACGCCTTCTTTAGTGCGTACGCAACGTTTATAAATGAGGCCCCTGATCAGGTGAGCGGTGTAGGAATGACAACAGTTTGCATATGTGCCTCCCACTTGTTAAGGAACCATAAGTAATAATGGGCCAATTGGCTTCTCAGCTGTTCCATGACCAGGTGTGTGTTATTCCCTCAGAATCCAAATTACAAAGAGCAGAGTAAAGGTCCAGAGCTTTTGAAGTGAGCTGCATGCATTTGGAATCTGTTGCTGTCAGTTCTCAAGATGAGATCCAAAGAGCTGTCAGTATCAGTGAAGCAAGCCATCATTTGACTGAAAAAACAAAAGAAAACCATCAGAGAGATAGCAAAAATACAAGGTGTGGCCAAAACGACTGTTTGGAACATTCTTAAAAAGAAGGAACGTTCTGGGGAGCTCAGCAAAGCCAAACGACGCGGAAGACCACGGAAAACTACTGTGGTGGATGACCGAAGAATTGTGTTACTGGTGACGAGAACACCCTTCACAACAGTCGGTTAGATCAAGAACACTCTCCAGGAGGTAGGTGTGTGTGTGTCGAAGTCCAATCAAGAGAGGACTTCTCCAGAGTGAATTCAGAGGGTTCATCACAAGATGTAAACCATTAGTGAGCCTCAAAAACAGGACGGCCAGATTAGAGTTTGACAAACGGCATCTAAACAGTCTTCCCAGTTCTGGAACAACATCCTATGGTCAGATGAGACCACCATCAACCTCTACCAGAGTGAGGAAAGAGAAGAGTATGGAGAAGGAAAGGAACTGCTCATGAGCTTAAGCATACCACCTCATCAGTGAAGCATGGTGGTGGTAATGTCATGGTGTGGGCATGTATGGCTGCTAATGGGACTGTTCTCTTGTATTTATTGATGACAACAGCAGTAGGATGAATTCTGAAGTGTTTCAGGGCAATATTATCTGCTCATATTCAGCCAAATGCTTCAGCGCTCATTGGACGGCGCTAACAAAGTCTACTGCAACGGCAACCAAAGACTCTCTTTAGGGAAAGAAGTGGAATGTTATGGAATGGCCAGGTCAATCCCCTGACCTGAATCCCACTGAGCATGCAGTTCACAAAACTGAAGCAAAAGAATCCAAGAACAAGCAGAAACTGAAGACGGTTGCATTGGAGGCCTGGCAGACCATCACCAGGGATGAAACCCAACGTCTATGCGATCCTATAATTGACTGCAAAAGATTTGCAACCAAGAATTAAAAAGTGAACGTTTGGTTTATGATGATTGTTCTGTCCCATTACTTTTGGTTCCTTAACAAGTGGTTATGGTTCCTACACCACTCACCTGATCTGGACGTAAATCCCCTCAAGTTAAAGCTGACAGTCTGCAGTTGGAGCACATCTCGTTCGTTTCATTTCAAATCCATTATGGTGGAGTATAGAGCTAAACATGTTGGAATTGTGTCGCCGTCCCAGTATTTATGGACCTGACTGTGTATGACAGTTGTTTGGGACAGAATTATTTTTCTAATATTCAGATTCTGTTGAAGGCTTTGTGGATTTCAACTAGTTTCTGTATCTGCCCAAAACTGCTCTGTAAAACAACATCCAACCTATGAATGTAACATTTCCCCCCGTCACCCTTTTTGTTGACTCTTTTTGCTCACTTTTAGTCAGCACTTCATTGCATTTGTGGTGTAAACTGAAAGCAGGTTTGTAAAAACACGTTGATTCTTCCTGGAGCTGATCAGATCTGCTCAGCTTCCCGTCTGTGTCCTTCCATTCATCGGCAGCTCACGGTCTGAACTGTTATGGATTGTTCCTGCCTTCTCCGGCAGTGTCACTCGTGGAAAACTGAAGCTTCTTTGTTTCCATATTTAGGATGTTCTGACCAGGCTGTAACGATTCATTTGAACCATTTGAGTCATTTCACAATTTGTGGTTGACGATCTGTTTTATAGTCTTTTGGTTCAACGATCCGATCCTCTGACCTAAAATGGATCCAGGATGTCTCTAACCAAAACTTCAACCAGAGAGAAATACCTGGAACTGAACAGGGCAGTTTTCCAGATTCTTTGAGTGTAAATGAAACATGTGTCCAGACAAACAGGTAAACTAGAATGAATGTCAAATCCATTCACATGTTAGTTACCTAAAGTTCACCACTGTTGTTTTTCCACATCCAAAGAATCCAAAGGGAACATTCTTAGAACAGGGGCGGCTGTGGTGCAGCAGTAGGGCGGTCAACTCATGATCGTAAGATTGCAGGTTCGATTCCCGTCTTCCCCGCCCATGTGACGAAGTGTCCTTGGGTAAGACACTGAACCCCACCTTGCCCCTGGTGGGAGGTTGGCGCCGGTGTTCGGCAGCAGAGCCGCCACCAGTGTGTGAATGTGTGTGTGACTGTGTGTGTGTGACTGTAAAGTGCTTTGGGCCTAGTAGGTAGAAAAGTGCTATATAAGTATACGCCTTTTACCATTTACCACTGGATGGTCACATGTCTTTGCTAAATTCAAAGTGTTTCCACACATTGGACTGGAATGATGGACTGATCCACCAAGTGCATCATGTGTGTTGTTGTAGTGTGTTATAGTAAAATAAACTCAATGTGTCTCAATCCAAATGGTATTTTCCAATATCCATTATAATTAATCTTAGGGCTGCACGATATGAGCAAAACTTGCGATATGCGATATGAGTGATCAGTGTTGCGATAATGATATAATTTGCGGTATATACACAAATAGCAAAACAACCAAAAACATCATTACCGTTTCATTGCAACAATTTAAAAATGATACTCCAAATGACCCTCGTTGACGTAGGAGGCAAACATCTAACATAAAAGAGCTCCATCTGATTGGTCAACAACGTCAAAGGGTCCATCCAATTGGTCAAATGCATACATGAATTTATTTGATTAGTTAAATACTTCAAGCTGCCATAAGATTGTTTTAGCACATTTAAAGTAAACATTTATTGCGATTTTTGCTGACTTTTGCGATATGGATATTGCACTGCTTGATATTGCGATAACGATAAATTTGCGGTATATTGTGCAGGCCTAATTAATCTCATTTTGAAATGATTTTATAAAGGTACAGGTGGATGTGATTTACATCTTACCCTCTAGTTCTGCCCTTCAGCAGACCAGCCAGTGTTGTGTTGTGTTGTGTTGTGTTTTGTTGTGTTGTGGTCCTCGTTTAGTCCCGATTTGCCTGATTTGCCTTTTTAACTTCATCTTACTTTTCTTTAAGGCCAACAAAGACAGTTTTTCCTTTTAAAAAGTGATCGTATTCTGTTTTTCTGCTTAGTTGGGAGGTTTTCCTCGCTCCTGTCACCTTTTGTTTACTCAGAATGGGAGTTGACCCCAAAACCTTTTTGTGCCTGCTGGTCAATTATCCGAACCACCACTATAAAATGTAGGATAATCCACATGTTCTGGAATATTCTGGATCCATTTGGTTCATAAATAAGTCTGTGTGTTTTTTCAGGTGTTATGAGGTAGTTGTAAACTGAAGCTTCATAAGCAAACGAAATTAGAATTAGGACGATTTTAGTTTACTTCATTGTGTTGTGATGTTGACCCTTTTTCAATTGCCTATTGATCCAGAGAAGGTCAAGGTCTCTAATTTCATTCAGAGTTAGAAAAATCACATTTCCTTTGTGGTTAGGGGGCTGTTTAAGACTGAAGACATCAAATATTTCAAAAAAGTGTTAAATATCCGACATTTCCATTTATCCGAGAATACAAATGGTGGCGTAATTGATTGGATCAGGACATCAGGTTCAACACTAAAACAGTTGTTTCTTCTTCTTCATCTGCAGACATCATTGTAACACCAAACGGAGAGCCTGTTACATCCAAGGAGATCAAGTCCTGCATCCACCTGATCCAGGAGCTGATCGTGGTGCGCTTGAATCAGGCCGTGGCCAACAAGCTCATCAGCTCCGTGGACTACCTGAGGGAGAGCTTCGTAGGAACGCTGGAGCGATGCCTCAGTAGTCTGGAGAAGTCCACCTTGGATTCATCCGTTCACAACGTCACTTCTAATCACCTCAAACAGGTGGGAAGCAAACTTTAGGAACGCTGCTACAAGAAAAGGTTGAGGCTCCACAGTTTAGGTGTTTGCTAAAACGCTGTTGTAGGAGGAGAACATGAGAATAAAGATTAAGGGCAATAAGAAGAGGTTATATTTCTTCTCTTGTCTCATTTGACAGTTATTAAATGCTGCTTATCACGTGGAGGTCACCTTTCATTCTGGATCTTCGGTCACAAGATTCGTCTGGGAGCAAATCAAGCAGGTTTGTGTCTCAGAGATTCTCCCAGAGAACCACGGAGCCATTAGCCACTCAAGAGTCTTCTTCCCGCTGTTCCCTCTCAGATCATCCACAGAATAACCTTCGTCAACCCTCCCGCCATCACTCCAGAGTGGAAGCGGAAGGTCGCACAGGACGCAATAGAGAGTCTGAGCGCCGCCAAACTGGCTCGGAGCATCTGCTCCCAGTTCCGGACCCGACTGAACAGCTCTCACGAAGCCTTCGCAGCTTCTCTGCGTCAGGTGAGGCTCCGCCCACATCCTCCTTATAAGGCCAGCAGAAAACACACATTAGACTCTTAAATCCTTGAGCTGGCTAAAGTGACAAACATTCTGTGTTTTTACCTCGAATTGGCTTGAAGAGACAACTGTCTGAACATCAAAATGACATTTTCCTGTCAGGGATGCAAGGATCAAACCACATTTCTTTCTGCCGTCCTGTTTTCTCCGCCCCCCCTTATTCTTATTATTAAGAATCTGGTCATGACAACACGGCAGTCCCACCAGCAGTAATTGTATTTCTCTTACAAAAATCTGTTGAGTCATTTGTTAGGTCTAGGTTCTTAAAATGGTAGAAAATGTCCCCAAATTTCCTCTAATAGATGCTGATTAGCTTTCTGGTTTCCATTAGGTCTGGTGACGTTTTTCCAAGCGATGTATCTTCTAGTAGTTAAAAAGCTCAGACCAATAAATGTACATTCAGTTTTTCACAGGATGCAAAGTCAGTAGGAAGAAACTAGTACTCAGTATTGGCCGTTTGGAAAGTATCTCGTCTGTTGTTGGGTTAGGGTTAGGGTTAGATTTTATGTATTTTTATGTGACGACTCCCCCGCATGCCGAGCCTCTCTTTTACCTTTATTCCATCTATAATCTGAATAAGTCCCTGAATTTGAAGGCAGAAGCGGCAAATTTCACAACTGTCCCCCAGAGGCTGCTTTCAGAATAGACAAATGGTTTTTAAAATCTGCTGTTGTGATGTGAGTAAAACTCTTTAATTTCTCACGGCTTCCTGTTACCTGAGACACAGACTAGGGAGGGGGCAGTAAGGCCCCCTACCAGCTTCCATTGATCCGTCTGGTGTAAACATGTCGGTGACAGACACGGCTTACAGGTGGATACGGGCCGCCTGCAGGTAAAAACCTGGCAAACCTGCACAAAGTATGAGGATCGTAGACCCTCAGTGAGCCTGTAAAGCCAAAATGTTCATGCACACTTTTTCTACAAGCATGCTGTGGGTGACAGGTCATAGCGAACACTTGCACAACAAGGGCATGTAAGGGTGAATTGTGCATTTTCTCAAGCCCCCTGAAACCTGCACCCTACGAAGGTTCCCGTTAGCGCTGTTCCCGGCGATGAGAGCGCGCTCCGTGCTTGAACCGATGTTCACACTGCACTCAGCAGCCGCTTCCAATGAAAATCCATGTAAAGGTGCGTTAACGTCATAACGTTTACACTTATCTAAGCAGGTTTTTACAGCCAGGTGGAACTTTGACCAGTCAGAGACACATTTGATATGGATTTGCTTCATCCGGTTGAACCCGAGCGTGGCGACGAACCTGATGGCGTCTGCTGTTGTCATTTCCTGACATGACGGCAATCTACATCCACCATTGCAAGGATGCTAGCAATGAACGGAACCGTTTCCGCTCTCATGGCTAAATCTTAAGATTATCACCGCTTCAACACAGGGCAGCGCCATATGAGGAAAACCCGCGATATTAGTGATCAATATTGAGATGACGATTTAACCTTCAATACCTGAACACAGCAAAACAACTAAATGCATAATTTCCATTTGACTGCAACAGTTTGATATCAATAAGTCAACATAACTTCAACTAAACTCCTAATGACCTTCGTCTACATAAGAGGCAACCATCTGGCTTAAAAAAGCTCCATCTGATTGGTCAAAAATAGGACTGCATGATATGAGGAAAACGTGCGACAGTACTGATCAATATTGAGATGACGATAAACCTTGTGGTACATAAACAAATAGCAAAATAACCAAAAGCATCATTTCCATTTCACTGCAACAGCTTAAAAATGACCCTCCAAATGATCCCTCGTCTACATAGGAGGCGGACATCTAACATCAAAGGGCTCCATCCCATTGGTCAAATGCATAAAGGGATTTATTTGATTCGTTAAATACTTCAAGCTGCCATGAGATTGTTTTACCACATTTATTGTAACCATTTATTGCCATTTTTGATTTGCGTATTGCACAGCTTGATCTCAGGATAACGATACATTTGCGATTCATTGTGCCGGCCTACTACAACAACCAAACCTCTTCCGACAGTAGAAAAAGCCCCTCCCTGCTTGTGTAGTGTGAACACTGTGGCCTAAACACGTGTTCAAGAACGCACTTGTAGCGTGTCTGCCGTGTTCTTGGACACACTTCTAATGCCCGGTGTGCCTGTAGCTTCACTGTGAGGAAATCAGAGGAAGTGTGGGCGTCCTGTGCACCTCACTAATGAGGTAAGGGCACCGTATGACCGCGTCTTCTATACATTCTACATGTGTGTAACTTTACAATACTTGACGATTCACTTATCAAACGCACAGCAACGGTACATTCCATACAGTCCATTTTCATGGCGTACGACCTCAGGGGAGCTGCAGCCGCTCCTCACCGCGACCCTCCATGGGCCCCGACAACCCAAATGAGCGGCAGCTGGAAAAGCGGGATACCAACCTCTGATGAGGTTTTAGAAGTGGAAAAATGTAGGAACCCACTTCAGGTGCATTTGACAAATCCAGCGCTTCCACAAGGATTAACCATGGAACTGGTTAATCCTTTAAATGTTATTTTGCTGTAAAGAAATCAATCTGATCCATTGTGGGAACAGAAACGACATGTCTGATTCTGACACGACCACAGAGCTTTTTCCCACCTTCTTTCTGAGGACACATAGTGTCTGATCCATTCTGGGGTTCAGAGAGGATCTTTGTCATCATGTGAAAAAAGCTATTATTGAAGAATCTGTGGTTTATGTTTCTATTTGAAGTTTTCCTGCAAACGCTGTCCAAACCCCCTGCAGTCATTGACCTGGATTACAGGCGGAGAGCAGCGAAGACAAGGCCGACCAAAGAGAACCACATCAGAAGTCTGTCACACTCCTGCTGAGAGACAGAAAGTACCTTCATAAAGCATTGAGATACCATCTCTGCTCTGTAGGATCTGGGGATGTGAGAAGACATTCAGGAGCAGATCTGAATGTGAGAAAAGATTGTATGTGGGCTTTAGCTGAGAGCGGAAAATTCCCCCGAGCATTTTGGAAAAGTCAAGAAACTCATCTAAGCGGTTTGACTGTTTGCATCTTAAACAGATGGGACCAGTTATTTATCTATGGTACAGAACAAAAGTTTGGACACACCTTCCCATTCATTTGAATGGGAAGGTGTGTCCAAACCTTTGGTCTGTACTGTATGTTTCACCAGCGGACCTAATGTTTATAGAGTAAACATCCTTTAACTCTTGAACTCGGGCTTTAATGAATCCCACGGACCAATGAGAAGAGCCTGAGGAGCGCGGACGGTGGCCTGGAGGGCCTGAGAACCAGTGATGGTGTTGTGGTCTCAGACCAACTCAAAAAGGGGTTTCGGTGCCGTCCCAAATGAGAGCTAGCATTCCTGTGGGAGGCTGCGGTGTCCCGTCTGGGCGCTAACATTTGTGTCGGTTCGTGCAGCTGGAGGAGGGGCACACGGGCCGCCTGGAGCGCACGGAGGACCTGTGGCTGCGCGTGAGGAAGGACCACGCCCCGCGGCTGGCCCGCCTTTCCCTGGAGAGCCGCTCGCTGAGGGACGTCCTGCTGCACGGTGAGTCACTGCTCTGCTCAGGCGAGGCTCCCTGCTGCTGCAGAGTGGATGTTTCTAAACGGGAAGAAGAGCCTCAAACATCTCTGTGAACGGGAACGTTCGATGTTTTGAGGTAACCGGGTCAGAAAACGGTTCATAAAAAGAGGAGTGTTGTTCAGTTCTTTGTGGGTTTTTGCCTGTTCTAAGCGCCTCATCCTGCGTCTTCCAGGCAAGCCAAAGCTGGGTCGGGAGCTGGGCCGGGGCCAGTACGGGGTGGTGTATTTGTGTGAGAGCTGGGGCGGGCATTACCCCTGCGCCCTGAAGTCTGTGGTTCCGCCCGACGACAAACACTGGAACGACTTGGCTCTGGAGTTCCACTACACCAGGTGCGTCTGCCTGTCATCAGATCTGCCGGGTTTCATTCGATCAGACTCCGCCCACCACTCCGTAGAGGCACCGCTTCAGGCTGTAGTTGAAAACCGTCAGGAGGTGGAGCTTTCATCCGCCTGAAGGCGGGGCGTTGATTGGCTGTCATCTGGGATTCAGGTCTCTGCCTAAACACGAGCGGCTGGTCGACCTGCACGGCTCCGTGATCGACCACAGCTACGGGGGCGGCTCCAGCATCGCCGTGCTGCTCATCATGGAGCGGCTGCACCGCGACCTCTACACGGGGCTGAAGGTGACCTCTTGACCTCCAGACTGAGGCGAACACCCTCCGGTCTGTTGTGATGCTGATGCTGCTGCTGCTTTTGTCAGGCTGGTCTGTCTCTGAGGGAGAGGCTGCAGATCGCTCTGGATGTGGTGGAGGGGATCCGCTTCCTGCACGGCCAGGGCCTCCTGCACCGGGACATAAAGCTGAAAAATGTTCTGGTGAGCTCAGACCGATTACCAGTTAAGCCTGTTGTGCTTGTTGCTGAGTCATGGCGTTGGACGGCTGCTGTGGAAAGCAGATTGGAGCGGATCAGTTCAGCAATCAAAGCTTCAACGCGCCTTCCTTCCATCCAGCTCCGCCTCAGTCCTGAAGATGTTCCAACAGTACTCTCTCTTTCTGTGAATCTGTGTGAGAAAAGCAGATCTGGGCGAGCGTCTGCCGGCTCTGGGTTCCAGATGCCGGTCAGGTTCTGGTGGACTGAACACACCGGATCTCTATGGAGGGATATTCATGCCACCATGTCGCACACAAAACTTTCTAAGTTCGATTAAATATCTGCTTTCAAAAGATATTTTTGCGTTTGCTAAACCAATGTTTTTGTGTGCTTTGTGCCTCATCTCGCTTTTTTCCCATTTTGCTCACATAAGTTTCAGTTTACCGGGACAAAGCTGCCATGAAACGCCAAAATGATTTTTGAAAGCAAAAAAAAAAAAAAATTGAAAGCAAATATTTAATATTTTCATTTGCGACGTGGTGGCATAGATACCACTCCATAGAGCCCATAGGTCTTAGACCTCCATAGGTAGCAGGGGGGCGGTAACGTCCAGACAGGAGTATGTCCTAATGCGGGACCGTTTACGTCCTGAGCTGGTCCTTCAGTGGAGCAGGACGGTCCGGTCCGGCTTAGAATGGTCCAGGCAGTTCAGATGGGCGTCTCCACTCAGTTGGACTGACACGGCGCCGCGGGGGGGAGGGAGGGTCTTTGAGAAGATTGCAGGCAGCGAACAGGAAAACCGCTGCTTTCTTTTGTCATAATGACCGTCAGCCAATCAACACAGGTTTCATCAGTAGCTCCGCCCCAACTGGTCTGGTCCATTTTCGATGGACCCACAACCAATGGGGACCCAAAAATGGTTCGGTCTAAGGGGTCTATTTTATAATGGGAACTCTGAAAAAACCATATCGGACCGGACCGGACCGCTCAATGGAAACGAGGCTCAAGCGTGACCCCATTCCAACAAACGGCAACGAGAAAACAGATTAGACCGGATCCCAAGTATATTACCGTGACGTCTACAAAATGATCCAGTCAGTGACTCAGTTTAACCTGAGGAGCTCTCCAGAACCCAGAGGAGGAGCAGGGAGGAGCGGGAAGGGGCGAGAAGGGGGCAGGATGGATTTCTTTGAATGTCACACGTTAGAATCCTGAAATGCAGACGCTCTGTTTTTTAGTCAGATTTTCTCTGATGGCTGGGTCTGCTCGCTGGCCGTGGTCCGCTGTCGGTCAGTGGGATCCTCCCCTCTTCTGCGCGGCTGTGGCGGACCCGGCCGCGCTCCACCTTCGCCGTGACGGACCCAGCCGGTCGCCGAGGTCAGCGGAGGAAGGAGACGCGAGGATCCCGCTGGACGAGGGCGGTGCGCGGCTTTCGCGCAGACCCGGCCGTCGTCCAGCGCCTGGGTCAGAGACACCGCGCTCCGCCGTGGCTCAGCGGCCAGCCGCTTTTTTCAAATGTTAATACACATTATTCATAATAAAGCTGCTCAATAGCCCTGTTGTCCTGCTACAACAAAGATGATTTTCCTGCTGACGGTCCCGAGGCAGCCGTCTCGCTGCATGTCAGCATTTAAAGCACGAACAGATCATTTGTCATTAAAATGCAGGAAAATAGGACTTTTTTCTTTAGAAATGCTATAGTAGTTCCCTCTGTGTGTTAAAACAAAATGACTGAGATACCTGCTGTCACATTTGAACGTTTATCAGAAGAGTTATTGAAGCAGGAAGTCCGAATCTGTGAAGAGCTTCCTAACTTTACCAAGTTCTCTGAATCCTGCACTCTGATTGGCTGACTCCGCCTCCTCTAACCCTCCCTCCCCCCCAGTTCCATTTTCGGACACAGATCAGTTTTGACACAAGTTTCTCGCAAGGAATGTGTCAGAATTCAGAGTGCAGTTGTAGCGCAGTGGCGATTTGCAGCAGATTACCGAGCTCATTGAGCAGCTAATCACGATGAACGTACTCTAATGACCGCTAACGATCTGTCAGTTCACACACAAGTTTTTACCACAGGCGATTTTGATGCAAAGTTCTCACATCAAAGACAGCGTCCATTAGACATTTTTACTTCATAGACCCGAAGAGGCAGCTGTTAAACGTCCCCCACGATTTGGAGCTGAATGTCTGTGAAACGGTTCAGACGCTCTGGGATCCTGGAACGCCTTCCTCACGCACACCGCTTCCTGCACAGACCCCTCCCACGCACCGTCTGCAGCATTTTGACTCCCGCGGGCCCAACCGCCTCCCGGCAAACGCCCCTCTACAGCCCCCCCGCGGGCAGACCGCCTCCGGGGCCGACGGCTCCCTCGGCAGACCGCCTCCCTCGGGCACCCCTCCGCGCAGACCCTCCCGCGGCAACGCTCCGCGAGCAACGCCTTCCGCAAACCTCAGCCTCCCTTGGGCAGACTGCTGCTGTGAAACCGGTCCGCCAGACCGGCTCCCTGCCGCAGACCGGCTCCGGCAGACTCCGCGGCATGCTCCACGGGCAGACCACCGCCTCCCCTCCGCACGCAGACCGCCTCCTCCTGCAACGCTCCCGCGGGCAGACCGGCTCCCGCATTCAGACTGACTCCTTCTTGCAGCAGAGAAGCCGTCTGTCCTCACACGAATGCCATCCTGAAAATGGAACGGAGAAGCTGCTTCCTTACGGTTCACATCCACCCGTGTTCAACACCATGAGCGTGAACAGAAGAGAGCCGAAGGCGACTCGACTTGTTGGTTTGAGCTCTGAGATGTCGGGTTCGCCGGAAGGAAGGCGGAGTCTAATTCCTCCAATGCTGTCCCCTAAAAACCCAAAGGGTGAAAGACCAGAGTGCAGGAGAGTGGGTTTAGGAATCGTAGGTTCCCCCGAGGGGCGGGGCTGAGACTCCAGCAGCACGGTTCCGATGAAATCATGTAAACCGGTGAAAGCAGAGGCTTCACAGCTCAACTGTCTCTGTTCTCCGCTCTCTGAAGTTGGACAAACAAAACCGGGCAAAGATCACTGACCTGGGCTTCTGCAAACCCGAGGCCATGATGTCAGGCAGCATTGTTGGGACCCCCATCCACATGGCCCCCGAGCTGTTCACAGGTACGGTTCCGCCTCCAGCCCGCCCGCCCGCCCGCCCCCCAGCGGCGTGCAGGACGCGCCTCATGCTGCTCCACTGATGCTTCTTACAGGGAAGTACGACAACTCCGTGGACGTCTACGCCTTTGGGATCCTGTTCTGGTACCTCTGCACGGGTTCTGTCAAACTCCCAGAAGCCTTTGAGAAATGCTCCAGCAAAGATCAGCTGTGGAATAATGTCAAGAAAGGTAAGAGCTACGGTGGCCCTGGAGGCCAAATCACTCAACACAAAAACATCTGAACCCTTGTTTTATCTTGTGGGGTCCAGATGACCCCACTCCCAATGTCAACATTGGGAGTGGGGTCATCTGGACCCACTAGACAGAGCTCTGAACCTTTGTTCTTCAATGATTTGTGATCTTCACTGGTGTCCATGGATTACATGAAATCCTCTCCACCTTTATCCACCTTTGTCATGGTAGGAGAACACATCAATGGAAGGGGGGGGGGGGGGGGTCATCTGGACCCCAAAGGATAGCACAAGGGATAAAAATCCCAAAAACAGTTTAAAAATGGTTTCTGGAATTAGGTCTTGATTTCTCAAATGCTGATTGATTTTTTGATTTGTAATCAGTGTTTTCTAGGCCTTTCCTTCACTTCTGTGCAGAAGCTCTGAGACTTTGCTTTACTTCACTAGAAGCTAAACTGACACTGATTGGTCTGGTTGGGATTTCATGATGTGTTTGGACTCTGCAGGTGTTTCTGCCGATCACAGCAGAGCGCCACAAACCGCTTCCCTGACGGCGTTCTGTTCTCTGACGCCTCGGCAGCTCTGGAGAAACGGGCCTGAGTGTTTCCTTTCTGTGCCGTTGCAGGAGCCAGACCGGAGCGGCTGCCCTCTTTTGACGAGGAATGCTGGCAGCTGATGGAGGCCTGCTGGAACGGGGACCCCTCCCTCAGACCCCTGCTGGGCATCGTGGAGCCCGGCCTGCAGTCCATCATGGAGCGGCTCTGCAACGGCAGCTCCGGACAACGCAGCAGCAGCCTGGAGGATTCCGGCTGAAGACGGACGGACGGACGCTTCTGCTCTATTTATGAAGAACAAACTGAGAGACGGGGAGCTGGTCCTGCTGATCGGCTTTGACTTATTTATCTGCAGTTCTTCCACCAAGACGGCAAGCAGGAGTTTGAACGTCTCACTCCACTCTGAGCTTCTCTCCCGACTGTGTTGCTGATGTTGTAGAAATGTTACTAGATGCAAATTGTTTTAAAACAAGTCCATCCTCCAGTATTATGAAAAAAATATAAGATACATTTTAGATTGTATTTAAACAGAAAATGTCTGCATCTGTACAAAACCTTTTTTAATAAAAGTCATCTGTTACAACCAAGTTTGTCGACGCTTCACTCACCGCAAGACGCAAAAGGATTCGCAAACTCTGCATGAAAACATGCGTCCGAAAACATTCAGTGATTGTGTTTGTGCAGATCTAGACAATAAATGTGTAAATGATGGTTATTCAGAAATGAGCATTAAATTTGTGCAGAAAGCAAAGTTCTTCCACGATCATCTGGAGTGGTGCTTTAGTGCCACCTAGTGGGTTTTTAATGACATGTTTTTCCTCATGAGCTGCTGAAATGTGAAAATGGAAGAATAACTAGAAAAAAGAAATCAGTAGTTTCAATTATTATTTAGATGTAACTGTGACCTGTTCAGGGTGGGATAGGCTCCAGCAACCCCAAAACGGATCCAGTGGTTCAGGAGATGGATGCTTGCATAACTTCATAATATATGTTGTAACCCTTGTGCTATCCTAGGCACGTTAACATTGGGAGTGGGGTCATCTAGACCCACTAGACAGAGCTCTGAACCTTTTGTCTTCAATGATTTGTGATCTTCACTGGTGTCCATGGATTACATGAAATCCTCTCCACCTTTATCCACCTTTGTCATGGTAGGAGAACACGTCAATGTAAGGGTGGGGGGGGGGGGTCATAGGATAGCACAAGGAATAATGACAACACAATATTTATTTAATTTCCTAAAAGTAAAAAAATAAACGTAATTAGCATTTAGTAGATCATTTTGAAAGGGCATTTTCTCATCATCTGTTGGTTCTGCAGCACAAACGTCCATCAGAACCACGAGTCTGACCCACATTGGACTTTAGAGGAAAACTACGGTTCACTCTGAGAAACTCTGCATGTGGCTTGGAGCAGAGCTCACCTGTCATTCAGTTTGGAGAAAAATCTGGAGGTTTTTGGTTTTAAATTTACAAACAATTGGGGAAAAAACAGCCCTGAATGTTTTGATATTCAACAGGGACAATGAAGACAAAAAGACGTAACATTGTTTTACTATCCCTTGTGCTATCTTGTAGGGTCCAGATGACCCCACTCCCAAGGGCTAGAACACGGAACATTACAAGTCTTAGTTCTCCTAAAATGAATTCAAAATATTACAAAAGTAAAAAGTGGCCTTGTGTTTTTGAAACATTTCTTTTAAAATTATTGATACTTTTTATTTTTGGTAAAAAAAAAAAAAAAAAACAGCACTTTTACAACTTTTACAACATGCATGTTTGCTGATCTTTGCCATTTGTGGCATTTGGGCATTTCTGGCTCTGTGAGATTCTGACAGGAGCTCAGGTTTCATTGACCTCTGACCTCAGCATCCGTCAGAATGGTGCAACTGGCCTTCAAGAAGGAGCTTTAATTTGGCCAGAAGACCAGATGAAAACAAGAACAGTCACGTGACTTGCTGCAGGATCTTCTTCTAACTGTGTTTTACAAAGACGATAACATTTTGTATCCACTTTAGATCTGAAAACATGAACTGGAGGCTTCACAAACGGTAACAGTTTTTCTAGGAAATGACAGTGAACAGCGTTTCAGCTTCATTCCTACATCTTTGCGTCTGCAGATAATCAAAATCAGGCAATAAAAATCAAAGTGAAAGTCAGAAATGATAGAAAACAGTTTAATTGGTAAAAACAGGAACAAAGCAGTAGAAACTTGTGTTATAACAGGATTGACTTGTTCTTATGGCGAGTCCTTTCTACATGTGGCGGCTCGAAAGGCTGTTGGCGAACATCCCAGTGATTCCTACACATTCAGAGACGGATCTCAGTTCATGCTGCACAGAAAAATGCTTCACAGCTCCAGCAGAAGAGCACCAGTCTGCAGGAGTCTGGAGGAGTCTGCAGGAGTCTGCAGGAGTCTGCAGGAGTCTGGAGGAGTCTGGAGGAGTCTGCAGGAGTCTGCAGGAGACTGGAGGAGTCTGCAGGAGTCTGCAGGAGTCTGGAGGAGTCTGAAAGGGGTCTGCAGGAGACTGGAGGAGTCTGGAGGAGTCTGCAGGAGTCTGCAGGAGACTGGAGGAGTCTGCAGGAGTCTGCAGGAGACTGGAGGAGTCTGCAGGAGTCTGCAGGAGTCTGGAGGAGTCTGCAGGAGTCTGGAGGAGTCTGCAGGAGTCTGGAGGAGTCTGGAGGAGTCTGCCGGAGTCTGGAGGAGTCTGCAGGAGTCTGCAGGAGTCTGGAGGAGTCTGCAGGAGTCTGCAGGAGACTGGAGGAGTCTGCAGGAGTCTGCAGGAGTCTGGAGGAGTCTGGAGGAGTCTGCAGGAGTCTGGAGGAGTCTGCAGGAGTCTGCAGGAGTCTGGAGGAGTCTGGAGGAGTCTGGAGGAGTCTGCAGGAATCTGCAGGAGTCTGCATGTCCCTCCTCGTCTAAAAGACACGGCATTTCCGCCTGTTGACTGCAGGCGACAGCACCTGAGTGCTCACATGAATTCATGAAGCAAAAGTCCTCGCCGTCTTCGCCGCCTGCAGGTTTGCTCCTCCTGCAGACTGCTCTGGGCGGCCGTCAGCGACGAGCTGTCGCTCATCAAGTCCCTCCAGTGTTTCACGTCCTCTGTCCCTTCAGACACGTGGCGTGACTCGGCGAGTCTGACCTCGGCGGGCTGGCACAGACGTGAGAGCAGCTTCCAACACCAACGCACGAAACACAGAGAATTCCCTGAATGGTGGCAAGTCTATTACTAACCCCCCCCCTTCAATAAGCAGGACAGTCCTCAGAACAGCGATTACACCATGGAACGAAAAAACGACAAATATAACAATAAAAAAAACAAAAAGTCAAATCTGGGCAGTAAACAAAAAAGTGCATTGCTTCAAGTATGTAAACAAAAACATTTCTTTAAAGGGAGGTTTGATCTGTCTGTGTGCAGCTGATGCACAAACACACAAACACACATGCACGCACGCACGCACGCACGCACACACACACACACACACACACACACACACTCCTTCAGAGGATCATGGTGATGGAGGCTGATTCCTTTTTTGCTTCCATGTTTCCTTCTTTCTCCTGGTCTGGAGGGCGGAGTTTCTATGACCTGCAAAGACACGCCCCTCGGTGAGTGGGGGGGTCACATGGATATGTTGCAGTGGCTTATGGGAAGAACAGGAAGGATGGACAGTAAGATCAGAGACGCATGTGAAGCACAATTACAGTCAACAAAGAGGATGTTAGAGGATGAACGGCTGTGGGGGGGTGGCGGTGCTTTAACATGCAGGGATCTGAAGACGGTCATCCTGATGCTGATCCGGTTCCGGATCCGGATCCAGACTGAAGGAGGATCAGAGCTTCATGGGAGGAAAGAACAACTATCTCTGGTTTTTGCAAAGAGAAGATGAATCCGTCCGAAAGATTCCTGCAGTTTGACGTCATCATTGTAACACGTGTGTTACGGTTTAGAAGCGTGGAACACACAACACTTCACATGATGTTATTGTCAGGACTAAACTGCTGCTGTCAAATATTAAGCCCGACCCCAATTCCCATCGCCCATCTGTTTAAATGCTGTCCTGCTAGCTTACAGCCCCTAATAACCCCTAAACTAGAATGATCTATTCAACAAAATTAGTGATCAATAGCAGAGCTGTCCATCCGTCCAGTTCTGATCCAGATTCCAGCTCAGACCAGGAAAACAGAGACCTTCATGGATCCATTTGTCTGACAGTGGATGATCAGAATGGAGCAGGGCAGGAAGCTCATGGGTTGCCGTAGTAACTAGTAACTAGTAACTAGTAAGTGACACTTGCAAGTTTTTTCCAACTGCATTTTTTGTCAGCTCCTGTTTTACAACGATTTGAATAAAGAAATACTTTGTATTTTAAGCTGAATTTTCTTTAAGAATGACCTCCATCGTCATGGAAATGCAACAGAAACATGATAAATACACCAAAAACACCAATTTCATTGGAGCCGGTCTTTAAATTCAAACAGGAATCCATGTGGAGAAAAGATTAAATCTGGACTAAACTGACACCAATACTGGGATGTTTTCATGGAAATAATTTATCATTTCAAGTTTTTTTGAGTCAGATTTGTAAGTTCATGATTTTATTTGATTGAAGACTAAACATAAACTGAATAAGTTTCAAATTTTTTCATATATTGAGTCCAAAAATACTTTATTTTTTGTGACTTGAATGTAAAAAATGTGTCACTTATGTGATAAATTCTTACAGAGTCCACTAAAACCTCCCCCGGTGGAGGAGTCGTGTTGGCGGGGAGGTTCTGTGGGTGGAGGACGGGCGGGTACTCACTCTGATCCGGATGAGTCTCCGTCCGCAGTCCCCGCCTTGATGCTCAGAGCCACGCCGTTCAGCCGGTCCGGACTGGGCTTGCCGGCTCGGTTGTCACCGGAAGACGACCCGTGTGGGGAGGCGGCGCCCTCGCCCTGCTGGCCGCGGGGACGCCCGTTCCTCTCAACGATCGGAGAGAGCTGCTTCTTCTTCAGGATCCCTGTGAGACAAACAGCATGAAGCTGCTGTGCCGGTCGTGAGGCGCGGCGGCGTCTCCGCCCGGGCTTCACCTCTGTGGGGGTGGGCGCTGAGGTTCGGCAGAGCGGGCAGCAGCACGGCCACCGAGTCGTGCAGCCGCTCGTCTGGCAGAACTTGCGTGTTTCGGCCGGGGACGGGTTCTGGAGGTTCTGCTTTCAGCCTGTCTCGCCCTGCGATCTCCTGGTCGTCTGCAGGATCTTCAGGCCACAGCAGCTTCAGGCTGGAGTCTGAGGCAGGCAGACGTTCAGCAACACAGTTAATCAGTTCTGCTGAGGAAGAGTCTGACTTTGATGAAATGTCAATATTTGAAAGTTTTTAGAACTTTACAATCTTTCCCTTGACAACAGGGCTGTGAGATTGCAGGCCTCGACTGCCGGTGTCCAACCTGTTTCCCGACCAACCAGCCATTGAAGGTGTCTGAACACACCTGATCCAGGTGGTCCCGGTGTTGTCTTTTAAGACGACACAAGGGAATGCATTCAAAAATAAAGATGCTCCAGGTGAATCAGCCAATCAGAGAGCAGGATAGACCGGATGTCAAACTGAGAATACAGAACACCGGAGGAGACCCGCCCTCGAGGCCTGGATGTGGACACCCCTCAGCTTCAGTTTCATTCAGAGGACCAGCTTTACCTTGTGTTTGGGGTCTCCTAGCAACCCCAGAGGCCATGTTTTCCCAGCACTCCTCTGGTGGGAGTGGACCCTCCTCTTCCTCACTGTCAGAGGAGTGGGTGGAGGCGTAGGAGCCGCTCTGGTCGTCCTCCAGAGACAGGTCGCTGTCCGAGTCGCTGTCGTGATCTACAGACAGCAGAACAGGCGTGAGCTGGAATGTGGGCGGAGCTCCACTCCATCCCGGCTGCAGACGTACCGTCAGGGTTCTCCTTTGTTTCGCGGAAAAGCGAGGCGTGGTCGTTGAGAGCGATCTGCGCCTCGCTGCTGTTCACGCCCTCGTCCCTGCAAGCACAGCAGCCGTTTCAGTCACCTCTGCCTCTCTGACCTCCTCTGTGGTTTCCTGCAGAGGCGTCCTGACCTGAGCACAAACGGGACGTAGCTCTGCTGGCTCCTCCCACTCTGCATGGTGCCATTCAGAGACGCGCTGGAGTCGCCAAAGGGGAGGTGGTACAAGCGGCCGTCCACGTAGTTCGTGCTGCATTTATACCCCTGGAGGGGCAGCAAGGAAAGGGAAAACCTTTAAACTTACAGCAGAGAAGCAGAAGAAATGTCGACAAAGACAAAATAAAGGAAATGTTTTCCATTCTTTGGGCTTCGCTCCATCTAGGGGTCAATTCATTTTCTTATTTTGACGATTTCTTTATGCAGAAAATTCTCCAAATCAACTTAACACAAACACATATTAAAGTTCACAAAAACAAAAAAAAGCAAAATAATAAATAAAAACACATTTTAGAAATCAAAATAAAATCCCAGAAACAAAAACATAGAAAAAAATTGGAAAACCCAAAATCTTTTCCAGAAATCTAAATAAAATCTGGCAAATGTGGTAAAGGTAGGAATTATGGGACATCACTGATGATGATGTTTCAGTTTTAAAGAAGAGGGAAGCAGAAGGACGTTTAGAAGGATTTCATTTTGATTTATGGAAATTACTTTTGTTTTCCAAAACGTTTCTCCTCTTTTCTTTGATTTTTTCTTTTTAATTTTAATCGTATTTTGTGTTTCTTTGGAATTTAGTTTTAATTTCTAAAATGAAATGTTGTTTTTTTATTAATTCTTCTTCCTTTTTAATAGTCGATGTAAGCCTTAAAATGTTTTTCTGGTTTAGTCATAATTTGATGTGGTTTGAACTTCAGGGCCACCATACATTTAGAATGAACCAAATCCAACAAAGCTGTTTAGTATCATTTCAGGTTAACTTTACAGATTTTATTGACTTTCTGAAGAACGTTTAGTGTTTTATACTGAACCAGACTATTCCAAATGGTCCAGTTTTCCCTTCTGGAGGTTGTGATGGGAGCGTCTCCTCCGTAAACTCACAGAGGTCTTGGAGTTGATCATGTGATCCGGCCGCTTGCGGCTGCAGCAGAACTTCATGGCGTTCCTCGCTTCCTTGTTGAAGACGATTCGGAAGAAGAAGACGAACGGGCCCTGAAACGGCGTGAGAGACGAAGTCATCACGGCTGCAGAGGAGCGGCGGAGCCGCTGCCTCGGCGTCCAGCCTCACCTGTACACAGTTGAAACCCGCAAACAGGTAATGGAAGAGGATCATGTCACTGTTGACAGAGAGGAGCGCCAGGAAGCAGGTGACCGACACCAGGAAGAGGACCCCGCCGGCGGTCTTCAGGCCTGAGCTGCAGGGTAGAAATCACAGGAGGTCAGTTTGGGGGGACGGGGGGACGGCAGCATCCGTGCAGACACAGAAGAACATCCAGGAGATCATCCCAGTGATTTCTGTGAAGAAAAAAATGTCTGATTGTATGAAACACCACAGACGCAATTTTGGATGCCCCGCCCCCTCTGTTAGCACAGATTCCCTCTGCACATGGTCTCTCCCACTGATCTGATGTCACAAGGAGCGGCGGCCTGCATCTGTCTGCATCTGTCTGCATCTGCCTGCATTCGTCTGCATCCGTCTGCATCCGTCTGCATTCGTCTGCATCCGTCTGCATCCGTCTGCATCCGTCTGCATTCGTCTGCATTCGTCTGCATCCGTCTGCATTCGTCTGCATCCGTCTCCATCCGTCTGCATTCGTCTGCATCCGTCTGCATTCGTCTGCATCCGTCTGCATTCGTCTGCATCCATCTGCATTCTTCTGCATCCGTCTGCATTCGTCTGCATCCGTCTGCATCCGTCTGCATTCGTCTGCATTCGTCTGCATCCATCTGCATTCTTCTGCATCCGTCTGCATTCGTCTGCATCCGTCTGCATTCGTCTGCATTCGTCTGCATCCGTCTGCATCCATCTGCATTCGTCTGCATTCGTCTGTATCCGTCTGCATTCGTCTGCATTCGTCTGCATCCTTCTGCATTCGTCTGCATCCGTCTGCATCCGTCTGCATTCGTCTGCATCCGTCTGCATTCGTCTGCATCCGTCTGCATTCGTCTGCATCCGTCTGCATTCGTCTGCATACTCACACTCGCAGCTCTTTCTTCTCCATGCCGTGGTGCCTGAGCGAGCAGGAGGCTCTGAACGACAAAATGTACAGGAAGACGTTCATCTGTGGAAACAGCAGCAAGGAGCATGAAGCCGTGCGGGAAGTCGGAGGCGTGCGCGTCAAACCTGGACCTGAACTCACCGACACCGCCGCGGCGATGGGACCGGCAAAGCTCCAGATCAGTGTGTCGTACATGGAGAGCCAACAGAAGTCCGGGTTCCCGTAGCCTTCGGGGTCCAGTCCCACCGCCAAACCTGGAGGAGCAGGAACAAAAAAACCATCCACTTCACTGTATAAACGGAATCTTAGCCCTTGTGCTATCTTGTGGGGTCCAGATGACCCCCCCCTTCCATTGACGTGTTCTCCCTACCATGACAAAGGTAGATAAAGGTGGAGAGGATTTCATGTAATCCATGGACACCAGTGAAGATCACAAATCATTGAAGAAAAAAGGTTCAGAGCTCTGTCTAGTGGGTCTAGATGACCCCACTCCCAACGTGAACGTGCTTAGGCACGTTCACGTTGGGAGTGGGGTCATCTGGACCCCACAAGATAGCAGAAGGGTTATGAAAGTAAGTAATTTTTTATATCTTTATGTCTTCAAAATAAATATTCTTTTTCAAAAGTAAAATAATCTTAGCTTGAAAAAACCTGTTTTTAGTGACGACAAATATTCTTTAAATTGGAATTCCTGGTTGAAACCGTTTTTCTTGCCCCACTGGCAGATTTCTTTGCTCATTTAAAGAGTTTCGCTCAGGACAAACGTCAGAGTTTGGAGAACTTAAAGCCTCTTGGTGGAACCAAACACGACTAAACAAACAAAAGAACTTAAAGTGCTGATAAAAACACAAACTCATCATCTTAAGGAAGCCGTCTTTTCAGTCGTGTGACCTTTTACTAGTTCTTTAGTAGTTCGGGAGCTGTTTGTCTACTTTGTTCTAATAATTTATCTTAAAAGCTGTTTTTTTGTGGCAATGCTTGATACCTATTAATTTAGTACAATCCCAGCTTCTTTTATTGATAGTTTTCAATATTGCTGAATATTATCATTGACCACAAGGAACCTGAAACTGTCAATAAAACTCAATTCTGAGTGGTAACTTTTTTTTTTTTACTTTAAACACACAAAAAATGAGATTAAACAGTTTCATGTTTTAGACCTAGAGATCAAACATGTAGACACAAAATAAGAACGTATGAATCCACAAAGAAAGCAAAGACATGTTTAAAACTGTGTATCAAAAAAACAGGTGAAGCTCCGCTAAATTCCTTATTCTAAGGAGAAGCACATTATTGAGCCACAACTCTTTTTATTTTGGTTTTAAACCAAACATTTCAAAGCTAAAAAGGTTTTTAAACGTTAAATTCTGAATGAAATCCTTCCTGCAGTGGGAGTCAGCCATGAGGTTTGTGAGGCTGCAGCACTCAGAAAGCTGAACAGGACACGCCTCTTTTTGTGCTCGTGCATGACAAGCGTGTGCATCAGGGCTCTCAGACTCCCTGTTTTTCAGAAATCCTGCCCCGTCTGCTGCTGATTACCTGGATCAGGTATGTTTAGAAGCTAAACATCCTCCCTAAATGCACACAAAGGGAGTCTGCTTTCCCAGATGTAGCAGTCCAGACCTGTGATGAAGGCCGGGACCCCCCAGCCAATCAGGTAGTAGAACCTCATGGGTCCATAGTTGATGTCTCTGACTTCACAGATCATGCGGTAGACGTGCAGCCCCTCCAGGAAGAGCCAGGAGAAGGAGCAGAGGTAGAAGAAGTGCAGCAGGATGGCCATGACCGTGCAGAGGAACTGTTGGGACAGAGGGGGGGTTAGAACATCGGGACCCCCGGCGGCAGACAGCCAGCGAGCGCCGTGGTTACCGGGTTGTCCGCTTGGTTGATTCCGAGGATGAAGATGAGCTCAGAGAGGAAGAGGGCGGTGGCTCCGTTGTTGATGATACTGGTCTTGTTGCAGCGCATGGCTCTCAAGCTCAGGAGGAAGATGGTGGTGAGGAAGAGGAAGCCCAGCGTCACCCCAGCAGTGCTCCAAGTCAGGATTTTGACGGGCAGGATCTCGCCGTTCTGATGCAGACATCCCGTTTACTCAGGGAACAAGCACAACAAGAACAACACGCAGGTCCGACTCTCACCTCCCTCCTGGACACGTCCATCAGCACGGCGAAGCTGGTCATGTGATAACACTGACAGCTGATGTGGGAGCTGTTCCGGAAAACCACCTCGCAGCCTTTGGCCGACCAGCCGCCGGTCCCGGCCCTGACACGACACAAGCAGAGCGTGAGCGGCGTAAGCGACGTGGGCGGTGTGAGCGGCGTGAGCGGCGTGGGCAGCTCCTCACGCTGCGGCCCTCACACTCACAGGATGCTGTGGTTCCAGAAGACACAGATGGGTTTGGAGCGCTCCTCTGTGGTGACCAGGCGGAACTGCACGGTGATGGGTTTGTCCAGCGTGTGCTGCAGCAGCTCGTCGTTGTCGTGCACGGTGATGCTGACCACCGGGGTGTTGATGACCGGACGCTTCGGGACCCTGAGGAAACAAGCGAAATCTACAACTGCACTGTCTGTTGTGAAGAAAATAGAAACATTTCAGTCTGCTGCTGTTGAAAAACAAACAACTCAACAGAGAGAGTCAAAAACAATAAAAACAACAACCTGTGTTTCTGTGTTTGTTTGTTTTTGTATGTTTCATATATTCACATTAAAAATATTCTTTCTTTTTTTTCAGATCCTTCAGTTCTGGTGCCCGTTTGCTCCAAAGAACATCTTAAGATAAGAAACTCCAGAAAACAAAACTATAAAACTACACACACACTCTTTCAGCATACGGTGTTCACTCTGGACGGCCGCTACCCAATACTAGCACATGTGGCTACAGCTGGAGGAGGCTTGGTTTGGCCACCAGTGTGTGAATGGAGGTGTGACTGTAAAGCGCTTTGTCCTTGTAGGTAGAAATGCGCTATATAAGGTATACGCCATTTACCATTCACCATATCTTGAAGCAGTGCAGATCCCAGATTTTGAGTGAAAACCTCCGTCCATCAGCATTGAAGATGAACCGTGGCTGGGTCTTTCAGCATGACAACCATCCCAAACCCACGTTGCCCCGGTAACGATGGGGTGGCTTCATAAGAAGCATTTCAAGGTCCTGAAGTGGCCTAGCCAGTCTCCAGATCTCAACCCCATAGATCATCTTTGGAGGGAGTAGAAAGTCTGTGTTGCCCAGCAACAGCCCCAAAACATCACTGCTCTAGACCAGTGTTTTTCAACCAGTGTGCCGTGGGAAATTGCCCCCATTAACTGATCTAAAAACATTTCCCATCTCCAGGCTTCAGCTCTGTGTTCATCCAAACAGGTCCTGATAAAACACTGAGTAGTTAGGAATATGAAAGATTGTAAGATACTTTGTGTTTATTTGATTCTATTAAAGACATTTTGATCAGAATGACGGTTCTGTGATTTAGCCGCAGCTTCAGCTCTGTTTTTGGAATAGTCCTGCCCCTTTAACTGTCTCCACCAATCATTCTCGGAGTCTTAATCACGCGTCATCAGTCTGACCAATCAGAAGTGGTTAAAGTCTTCACTTCCTTGTTCTGATTCTGCTCATAAAGTCTCTCAGTTCTAACAGAAATACCAGCTAAAGCTCGTCTTTAGCGGTGTAGCTTTCCACAGAATCCGGTATCAGACCGTGGAACAAGTGAACAAAACCATGAAGCTCAGAGAAGCAAGTCTGTTTGCACTACATCTCCCATGATGCATTGGGGTAAAGTGATGCGTCTCAGCGCACAATGAGTCTTTCCTGTTAAACGTTTTGAAACAACAACGAACACACATCAGACGGTTTTTAAATCTTCTAACTTTACTTTTATTATATTTTTTAGAAAAAAACAGCTGCAGTTTTCGTTTTTTTCTGCCACAATTATCTCAAAAATGTACGTGAGATTGTGGAGGGGCTGTAGATCAATACAGACTATGAGTTTCTCCTTTTTATTTATTTTGGATGCTGGGGTGCCGCAGGATTTTTGTCAAGGTTAAAGTGTGCCGTGGCTCAAAAAAGGTTGAAAAACACTGCTGTAGAGGAGATCTGCATGGAGGAATGGACCAAACTACCAGCAACAGTTTGTGAAAACCTTGAGAAAACTCACAGAAAACGTTTGACCGCTGTCATTAGCAACAAAGAGTTAAAACATAGTGCTGAGTTAAACTTTTGTTAATGACCAAATACTTATTTTCCACCATAATTAACAAATACACTCTTTGAAAAAAATCAGACAATGTGATTTTCTGGATTTTTTTCTCATTTTGTCTCTGATAGTTGAGGTAAACCTTGATGAAAACTACAGGCCTTTCTCACCTTTTTAAGGGGGACAACTGGCTCATTTGGCTGCTGACTGAATACCTTTTTCTCCAACTGTATGAAAGACTTGGTGTCATAGAATTTAGGCTGGGCACAAATCGCAATAGTTAATCTCTTCTCCTTGATCAATTTGCAAACTGTTGGCACTTCCGTGTTTTGAAATGGGCGCCACCCACACATCACGACCAAATCCGATTACCTGATGGGTCAAAGTTCAAGTGATTTAACTCTCAGCATGACGGCGTTGAAAGTTACATGTTTTGTACGTAGAGGCCGAAATAAGAATAAAAAAACTTGCATTTTGAATGCAGACGCCCAAAACACACACATCCGTGCATTTACATCCATTTTTCATTGGAAGTGGTCGCTTGAATGCGCCTTTCCCAGGCCGCTGTGAACGCAACACAAAAAAACACGTATGTGGACTTCGTGAACTTCAGGGCCTTCTCTCACCGCAGACTCCTCTTGTCGGGGTCGTAGCTCTCTGGTAACAGTGAGGCCAGGCTGTGGAAGATGATCACACTGGCGATGGCGTCCTGCTGACTGTCGTCAGGGTGACGCCTCTTGCGGTTGGCGGAGCGGTTCCTCAGGGAGGATTCTGGAAACACGTCCAGATGTCTGTGGCCTTTGGTGTCCACAGGCGGCTGAAAGACGGAGTCTGGGAGGGTGACGGCCGTGTCCTGGTCCAGCGGACGGGGACCCCTCAGGGACTGGTACCGCGGGAGTTTGGCGCCAGCAAAGTTCATCTTTTTCAGACGGTCCACAGAGATGACTGCAGAAATCAACCCAGTTCAAAAGGAGGTTTTTTCACAGCAGAAATTCACATTTTCATTATAAACTATAATCTCTGTTTTTGCAGAATAATCTCTAACCAAACAACTGATTGATTATCAGAAACAAATCAAACAAAAACAACTGAAGTAAAGTGAGTGTCTGTAAAGAGTTTCTCTGCTGTTCCTCGTAGCTCTTCTCACGCTCATCTGTGTGATTCGCAGATCCAGACTTCATCATTTGGAAGTCTGTCTATTCTCCAGGGCTTACCTATGTTGGGTGTGACGATGGTGAAGGGGCTCAGGTAGGTCTTCCTCATGTTCTGGGCCAGGGTGCTGGCGTACTCCTCGTAGTGGCGCAGCAGCACCGCCGTGCCGCCCTCCGTGCGCTGGATGAACTCCCAGTGAGGCCGTGAGTCTGGAGACAGGATGGTGCTGCCCACGCGGACCAGATTCTGTCAGAGAGCAGAGATAGGTGGTGCCTTAGTCCCACCTGCCCTTATGGGTGGATGTGGGCTGACTGTGGGCGGAAGAAAACTTGTACAGGGCACGCAGGTGGCCCCACAGGAAATATCAAAGCTGTAGATCGCTCGGTGAACCTGTAGAACCACAATGTTCATGCCTTACGAGCTTTTCTACAGGCCTACTGTGTCGTGAGGGTTGTGTGTGCCTTAGTTCTGCTTCCTGTTTTATTTTGAAGGTTTCTTCCTGCCTGTCTTAGTTTGAGTTTGAATTCCCTTGTACCAATCTCCCCTGATCGTTGGCACCGTGTCTCGTCAGTCCTGTCAGTATCTACGTCTTGTCTCTGCCTTCCTCTGCTGCTGGTCCGTACTGTCTGCTAGTGATGGGTAGATGAGGCCTCGTGAAGCGTTTCGGCACATTGCCCAACCTGCATCACTACTGTGTCACTTAATACTGACTCCTGCTGGACCAAAAATGTCATTGCAGGCAACAAAGTTAAGAAACTGCACTGATATACTTGTTAAATTGAATTTAAACACAATATTTGTCATTGTAGTTCCTTATTCCCATTTTAAGTTTGACAGTTCTGCTGAACAAATTCCACATTTAATCTCCAAAACATAAAATGAATCATTTCACATAAGAGTCCGTTTGAAATGGGATTGTATTCTGCTAGATCAAGCGGAAACCGAGAGAAACAGGAGAAAAAAAAGCCATTAACACTATAAAAGTATTAAATCATTCCACGAACCTCATTAAAACACAACATTCAACACCTCAAGTAAAGATTCAGTAAAATAAAATGTCAAACACACGAGCGCGAGAATCGTTCAACAGCTGGAAGCTGGGCGTTCATCCAAAAATTCTCTGTTAAACTCACTGCTGGACTGATTTGTGGGCAGTGCCTTTTGTCACCCAACTAAACCCCTTTTTTTTGGAACCGCCTGCCTCCCGTTTCTGCATTTGGGTCCTTCACTAACCCCCTGACATAACATGCTGTGGCTGAGAGGTCCTAGTGAACACTTAAACAACACTTAAGGGTAAAGTGGGTGAACTTTATCAGTGGTGGGCCGTCAGGGCCTTCAAGGCCTTCTCTGAAGGGCTAAAACATATCTGAATCGTGTGTTAATGATATTTTTTCCGTGCATACTCATTAAATCATTCCACATGGTCTGTCCATTTCCTTTTATTGTGTTCATGATGGTTATGCTGCTTCCAGACAGACATGGATTTTCACAGTGGAGCATTTAACCAATCAGATTTCAGCTGTCATTGCAGCACATACACATCTCCATTCCACTACAGTGGGTCCAGACGATCCTGGCTCTAATGCCTTCTTAAAATGAGAGGACTGTAATTGTGCTGCTCCTTTGTGGAAATGAATGTAATAATGCAAAAGAGCTCCACTGTTGACAACACTGTTGTTGACATCCATTGTTAACGTTAGCTACTTCCACAAACAACGAGTGACGTCGTTCACCGTTGAGTTCTCTTCTGCACATGCGGCTCACTTCTGGGTCGTTTCACGGTCACACAGGAGATCACAAAAGTTCACATTTAATTGGAAATGTCAACGGCCTTGCAAAAAAACTGAATTTTTTTCAAAACATCTGAATTGAGCATGAAGGCCTGCGGTGTGAACGTAGCCCAGGACTCTTCCAACTGTAGGTCCATGCGCCGGCATCGCGTGGCGACAGACCAGTGTGAACACCACAGGCTAAAAGCGTGTTCCAGAATGGTCTTGGACACTCGCACACCCCGTTTGTGCTGTGAAGAAGAGGCCGGTACTAGCATCTTACTCATGACTAGAGGGTGCCATAAAGGTGCCAACAGTGTGACGGCATTGTCCGTGTGTCATAAGTGTCTGTAACGTCCATTATCCTCACAAATACTCCGTACTACATTAAGTACTTGTCAGGACTTATTCATTTATTCTTCTCTGTCTTGCCATGTGTGACGTACATCTGAGTTTTACATTCTGCTGAGCAGGAACCTGCTGAGTCAAACCATGCTCTTTTTTCTTGTTTGATAACTAATTTAATAAAAAATGGTATGTTCCGTTTTGGTGATGGCCAGACGAGCCTCAAGGGGACTGCGGACACACCTGCATCTTCCTTTTAGATGGAGCCGTTTTCTGTGCGACCCTCCACTGACAACCCAAAAACCCGCCGCACCCGTGTGAGTCACCCCCCCCCAGGTTCTACTGCACCTCAGTGAAGTGGACGTCCTGCGTCGCCGTCAGGTTGAAGCCCTGCTGGTTGATCTCATGCCGCAGCAGGCTCTGCGTGAGCCGGTAGGCCACCTTCACGTCGCTGCCGTGGAAGCGCTCCGTGTGCGCAGTGGCGTTGGCCAGCATGGCGGCGGTCTGCTGAACGCGTCGGGAGTCCAGGAGCGACGCGTTCCGGTAGAACTTTTCAGACTGGAAGAGAAAAATGCAGCAGAAGAGCAAGAATGAAGCCAAATGCTGACTCAGCAGTTCATCTGCATGTCCTGATGCATCTGAGCTCTAAGGGAGACTGCAGACCAGAGTTCTCAGCGCGCTGAAGGTGATGGAGGTGCAGTTGAAGAGGTTGGGGGGCAGCCAGCCCTTGTGCTCATCACAGTGTCGGATGGCTGTGCCTAGGAAGAAGCAGCATCGCAGCAGAGGTGAGAGTCAGCCTCCAGCCTGAAGCTGCAGCTTCAACACAGTTACTTTATGCTAATGTGACGAGCTGCCATCCTACCCAGAGTCCCCTTGGGACAGGAAACGGCTGCAGGGAGACCAAACTTAGTCCTGGGCCACCAGATCCCTGCCTCGATGACCTGGGGGCAGCTGTCATAGATGACTGCAGCCAGAGCAGGGGGTGGTGATGGGGGATTTTTCGTTAATCCATACCAAAAAACAAACAATGTTTTTCGTTTTGAGCTCCTACCTTCGCAGCCGTTGGGCGACACCTCTGCAAACGGGTTATCGCAGCGATCGCACTGTCGGCCGATGACGCCGGCCTTGCACTGGCACTGACCGCTCTCCCTGTCACACGTTCTGGAGAAGGATCCCACCGGGTAGCAGTCGCACAGCAGGCAGGTGTCGCTGCCCTCAGGGCGGTAGTGGTTGTCCTGGAAACAGGACAGAGAGAACGGTTCTTTAGGAGTTTGCAGCCGGTGGGAGCGTCACGAACTCCAGGTGACGGACAGAGAAAACAGAACAGCATTCCTGGAGTTTCCGGATGGAGACTCACTTTACAGCGACACTCGCCGGTCGTCTTGTTGCAGTCGGAATCAAACCCTCTGACGGTGGCACAGTTGCAGGGGCCGCAGGTCTTGTGACCCCACCAGCCTCTCGGACAGGGCAGGTCAGTCCTGCAGAAGCAGCAGTTTAGTTTTTCTGTGGACGGATGAACTCTGCGCCGCTCGGCGAACGCCGTACTTTTTCTCGCAGTATTGTCCGAAGTAGTTCCTGGGACAGTCGCACTTGTAACCGCGGGGGGAGCCGGGCTTCCTGCTGCAAGCAGCTTCATGCTCGCAGGGGTTCAGAGAGCACACGTCGCTGCAGTTGGTCCCAAAGTACCCTGGGGAGGGACAGAGCAGAAGGAGATGCTGGGGTGTCCTGCAGAGTGGGCGTGGTTGTGGCTGTGAAGGCGCACACTGACCGCTGAGGCAGGTGCAGGAGTGGGCGTCCCAGAGGTCGTCGCAGTAGCTGTTGGCAGGACAGGGGCTGGAGCTGCAGGGGTCGGGAACGCTGCAGCCGGGCTCCACGTTCACCTTCCTCGCCAGAGCCAGACTCAGCGCGCCGCCGACTCGAAGGCCCTAGAACGAAACAAGGTCCTGACGGATGCACGGCTGCTGGCGTTGAGAAGCGGGTTTGCATTCAGAACATCCGTGTTTCAGTGCTCTAAAACCGTCTGCAGGACACGCCCAACCCTCAGTCGGCTCTGAACTCACACCGGCTGTTTACGACGACGCGGGAGGAACACCGACCCCCCCGTCAGCGTAGTTCCATTCAAACTTGAATGGGAATGATTTTCATTTGGAATTTTTGGTTTTAAAACAAACATAACAAGAGCTTTTTTCCCTTGGAGTAAATCCTTGAACTTTAAGTGGAGTTTTAGCTGTTTTCTAAGACATTTTTCACATTGTTTTGATCTTTTCTTCGTGAATTTATCCATTTTCTTTTTCGATCTACAGATAAAAAAAAAAAACAGTTTGATCTCAATTGATGTCATTTTTTCATCAAAAAATGACTAAATTTACCACTCGGAATTAAGTTTTCTGCACAGTTTCAGGTTCAGTGTGGAATTATTGTGCAATCAAAACTTAAAAAAATAGAAGGTAGGGCTGTACAGATGAATTGATAGAGCCAATACTTAATGGAAGCACGGAGTTGACTGCAGCTACTAACCTGTATGCAGCCGCGGAAGCCCATTTGAATTTTCCCATCCGGCCTTGCCAAACCACCAATGCTGACAGTCTTCAGCTTGGAGTCCCGCAGCTTCCCGTCCACCTCCATCCTGGCCTGGACACAAACCCCACCGGGAATGTTCAGCTCACAGAAAGGCAATTTTCCGTCTTTTTTGGTGCAGCGTCGTCTCACCAGGTAGAGCCCGTGATCAACAGACAGCACCGCTTTGTGGTGGCCTGCCGCCCCTCCCAGGCTGCTTATATCCAGCTGCAAATGATGCCACTTCCCATCATTCGCCAAAACGTCTTCCACCTGGGAGAGGGTGGAGTCCTCCCCCCTGTGGAGCCCCATCAACACACTGCCCTCACGTAGCTGCAAGAGTCAGCGGAGGGGGAAGACGATCAGAAAACTGAGCTCTCATCTAGAGACTTTCAGCACCATCAGGGTGAAACGTTCAAACCGGGAACTGCTTCACGTCTAGTCGGCAGAAATAGACCGTTATGTAACTTCAAAGACGTCAGTCTAGACCTAATTCCACAGGAGGAGGGTTAAAAAAGAAAAGCTCTGTGCAGAAACGAATCATTCCAGCATGTGAGCCTGGAGAGAGCGGTCATTAAAGTCTACATTTAGCTGAAGCATCACAGTTGTGTGAACCGTTGTGCGTTTGTCTGCATGCAGGCGCAGCGAACCTGCAGAGTGAGGTTGTGCTGCAGGCTGGAGGAGATGTGCAGCAGCGAGGCGCTGGGCTGACGAGTGCGGAACATGAGCTCGATGTGCCACAGGATGGAGGCCGCCACCGCCTCCAGGTTGTTCCACTGCAACAGGCTGTTACCTTGGAAACGAAGCGGGCTGGCCATGACTGGAGAGGAAGAGCAGGCAGAGAGAAGGAAAATGATTACAAATCACAAAAGTCCTCGGAAAAGCTGCAGGGGAAGAAGAGGTGACAGACAAAAATGAGAAAAGTTTCCTCAGGGGGGCCTGAGACGGCGAGCCTGTTCTCCGGTTCAGCTCGTTAAAGCCAAACTGACTTCCTGAAGGACAGACGAGACCAGACGGGTGAAGAGACCCTTATTATTTGCATCAGGAAGATGAAGATGTGAAGAAGATAGAAGATTTCTTTAGCATCACCGACACCATTCACACCTCTGTGCATTGTGATGCTTCTCCGCTCTTTCTGCTCTGGTGATGTTTTCAACATGCTGGAAGCGTCATGAAGGATGTTTTCCTTCAGCCCGGCTCTTAGTAAAGTAGTGAGAAGATCCAAATGACTGATTACATCTCATTCACTCAGGAGAAAACCTAAAGCTTCTCATGCAGGCAAAGAGCAAAATACATGTTTTTTGGGGATTCTTTAATCCATTTTTGTGTAAATATATGATGAAGGTTTTGTTAGGAACGACAAAATTCTTGATCCTTAAAAGAACTGTTTGCTAAAAATGTTGGGTTTTGATGTGAAAGGAAAGGCAGAACATTTAGCATTTACTATAGGACTCTGACAGCTGGAAAAGCCGTCAACGGGCTTCCCAGAGAGACTACAAAAGTTCTGGACCCCCTTTACTAAGAATTGTGGGTCCAGCAGAATGCAGAGCCTCAACCATTGACTGTATATGAGAACTGGACCGAGTGAGAATGAAGTCGCCCACGTGGAAATGCTTTACTTCCAGCTCCAACTAAATCAAGTCAATTCAGTCGCCATTTTTTCGGGATATGGACGCCGCCATGTTGGTGCCAGTCAACGTCAGTAAGCAGTGACCGGTCCAAGTTGGTCTGACTCAAAGTTCCCATGGCAACCACTCCTGCCAGTCAGGAGCGAGCTTGTAGGAACTCTGCACTGTTACTACTGAAAGCGGGCTGCAAAAAATCTGTCACTCAAGTGTTTTGAACGTGAGACCACCTACTTTTATTGAGGCATCTGATTGGTCAGTTAATGACTTAAACAAATTGCACTACAGCAAAAATATCAAGAAAAAGGTTAAGATTAGCAAGAAGATGTGAAAGATAACAAAGTAAGACGGGTTCTGGTTCCAAACGACTCAGTAATAGCTGCTTATTTCTCTATAGAAGTCTATAGGATTCTATTAGTGTGTAACAGCTGCAGAACAGCAGGAGAACAGCTGCAGAACAGCAGCAGAACAGCAGCAGAACAGCTGCAGAACAGCAGGAGAACAGCTGCAGAACAGCTGCAGAACAGCAGCAGAACAGCTGCAGAACAGCTGCAGAACAGCTGCAGAACAGCAGCAGAACAGCTGCAGAACAGCAGCAGAACAGCTGCAGAACAGCAGCAGAACAGCTGCAGAACAGCTGCAGAACAGCTGCAGAACAGCAGCAGAACAGCAGCAGAACAGCTGCAGAACAGCTGCAGAACAGCAGCAGAACAGCAGCAGAACAGCTGCAGAACAGCAGCAGAACAGCAGGAGAACAGCTGATGTAGTGTCCACATAAAGTTTATGTTGTGACTCAATCAGGAGGTCTGGTCTGGTTTAGAACCCGGTCTGTGAGCCGCTCCGGCTACTGCTCGGTTCCTCCTGGTGGATGTGGGCTCACCTCTCTCACAGTTCTGTCCTCCAAAGCCGAGCGGGCAGTCGCAGCTGAAGGAGCCCCACAGGTTCACGCAGGTTCCTCCGTTCTGACACGGGTTATTGTTGCAGAAATGTCTCTTTGCGGAACATCCTGAGGAGGTTAAGCATCAGAAACCCATTTGATCCAGAATCTCTTGTGATTTCAGAGGAGAAACAATACAAGTCAGGGTTAATGAAGGCATCAGAGCGTCATAAGTGCCTGTTCCTTCCAGCGGAGCTCATTTTACCCAGAGTTCTTTTCTCCTTTCTCTGTCGGCTGCTCTAGCGGTTAACACCTTCTTCACGGATGGATCGTAAACGAGGCGTCGTGCACAAACAAAGGAGTTTGGAAACACTGCGTACCGGGAAGAGTGCCGTTGTTGGCGATGAAGCTGGCCATGTCGACGTGCTGGTTGTCGATGCGCAGGTTCTTCATGCAGCCCACGTACTGCCGGCTGCGAACGGGGAAGTCCTCCGGGAGCTTCGGGACCCCCCCGAGGAGCAGGGGGCCGGTCAGGTCCAGAGACCTGTCAGTCAACACAGGAGAGTTTCTACATCCACAGCTGTGCTCTGCCTCAACCCCACACAGCAGCAGTAGCGGCGGCGGCGGCGTGAACATCAGTCCAGAAAGGTCTACAGCTCACGAAAAACACAAACTAAAACCGTTCTGAGAAAACAACAAAGAAAGTCTACGTTCTGCTGATGAGGACCTACTTTTTGGATCCGGATTGGCTCCCCTGGGCGGAGCAGGTGTAGTTTCCCACCATGTGACCAAACCTCAGTGCCACGGAGGAGTCGCAGCTATCCACCGTCACCACGACGACCTTCTGCTCCGACGGGCCCTGCGGCAAGCCGGCCTGGCTCAGGACCGGCTGTGGCAAAGACAGGAGCACTGATCAGCCGACGGAGGAGCTCCGCCCACAACTCACCGCAAAATGAAAGTCCCACAGACGTCCTGGACGGGAAGGACGTGACTGTGTGTCTTTTCTTTCTCAGCTTTCCACTAGTACACAGAAAGTCTCCATAATTCGCGAAAACCTTCGGGCATCACATAATTCAGAAACTTTTTTGGGGTTTGTCCAAAATCTACTTACAACACCAAACCACACATGTTGGGGATATTCAAAGGAAGCTTTAAAGGTATTATGGGATGGCCATAGGAACCACGGCTTGGTGGAGGCCACGTGTCAAAATTGGCAATTTTCAAATTTTCCCACAACATGGAAAAAAATATCTTTAGTTCAAGCGATCTTCATAAAATTACACACACGCCATGAGGTAAAGTCTACAATTGCCACCGTTGTTGACCTTTGACCCCGGACAGAGGCCGCCATCTTGAATTTTCCAGGAAAGTAATCTTTAGTACCTTTGACAAAGCTAAACTCCATGATCCATCTCCTCCCAACTCCCCCAGCGTCACTAAAAAGCTACTTGGGAATAATGTTTGGATATTGAAGATGTTGATTTTCAACGGGGTCAGGGTGGCGAGCTCGCAAACATGGCGCTCCCCTGTTGCTCACACTTTTTTACTGGAATTGTGACAATTGAATACCTGAATCATTGGCTCAAACTAAACAAAACCACTTGAACATATCAGAAATGTGGGTGTGGTTAACAATGAACCTCGGTTGCCAAAGAAATCAAAAAGTTTGCTTTTGCAGATTCTTCTAGAAATCACGTAGACTTGTTCATTTTGCCCCGGCGACCAAAAAGTGAAACGGTTGCTATGGAGATTAAACTAACAGGAAAGCCACCACTTTGAAAAAACTTTTTTTTTTTCCCATGAGGATAAAGGAGAAAGTGAGGAGCGTGCAGCTGCCGCTCAGCCGGCGAGGGCAGGTAACAACGGGGTAATAGGGGGGCAGTAAGGGCAGGGGCAGGTAGCCCCCTGGGGGCCCCATAACGCCGAAAACACAGCCTAAATTTTAAATCTTTTTTGGTTAAAAGGGATCCTTAAAGTAGACTGATGTTAGACATTACGCCCTGAACTGTTTCAGGGATGGCTCTCTGAGACCCCCCCCAACAACAAAGCATCCTCTTCATCGTCTGTGAAATCTTTAGGGGAAGTGAAAGACGGAGGAGGAGCGTGCGTGGGAGGAATGATGATCCTGTCAATAAAAGGTCGTGACCTCTTCACACACATGCCGCCTCCTGCGGGTCACGGAGAGCTCACGTCAGCCTGAAGGGTGGGTTCAGACCGCAGGTCCCCCCCCCCCCCGGCAGCGAAGGCCGGGGCGGCCCAGCAAGCGTTCAGCCGGTCAGACGGGATTTGGACAGAATCGGCTTTCCTCGTGTCCAGAGGCGATAAAAATAAGGCGGGTTAGATTTACGGCAGACTCTCTGAAGTCGAATTAAAAAAGATCCCCTTCAAAGCGGCGGCGTGAGCTCAGGGAATTAGAATTTCCTGAGTGCTGTGCTGTCATGACTCCTTTGTTTTGGTCGTCTGATCCCTTCATTCACACACAGACGGGCTGAAGGCTTGCTGGCTGCTGTCAGGTACTTGGCAGCTCGGCTTCCCCGAACAAAACCATCACCCCATCCACGACAGACATCACTTCAGCCCAATCTGCCACCACAACTGAACTGTTTTCACGTGATTTTCACGTTGAGCAGATTAAATTAATTCTCCGTGAGCCTCGGTAAATGAGAGGCTGCCGCTGGTGAGATTCCTGCAGTCTTGTGATTTGGTAATGATATGAGTGAGGCGGAGGCGGTCCCGGCCCTAAAAGCTCAGCTGAAAACTCTTTCAACTTCCAACACCTCCAGTGAAAAGCTTCACAACACGAGGAGGAGAAACATGCCGCCTCGGTCCTGATGGACAGCAGACACCAGGCCCACAAGAGACCCAGCAGAACCGCAAGATTCAGGAACATTTTCCTGGATCTTCTGTAGGAAAACAGTTCCTGTAGTAAATAAATGAACCTTTCATCTCCAATTCTCTTTACTAAACAAAAGATCCATCCCAGACTCAGCTGTTTGGGATTTTACATGTGAATAAGCTGAGTTACAACAACTCTGTGTCCAGAAAATGTTCTGATGAAGAACTGCTAAACTCTTTAGAGTGACAGGAATGTCTGTGAAGTTTCAGGTTCATGTTTCTGTTTAATCCTGTTCTTCACAGTTTGATCTGTGAGATATTAAAAAACACAGCAGATTGGGTTTGATGCTGTCCTTACCTTTAAGATGGGAAAAAAATTGATCGGTTTCTCATAAGCAATCAGTTTAAAACTAAAGAGGACAAACAAAATATATATATATATATATATATATATATATATATATACACATATAAATCAATACACATGTATATAAAATTAAGTTAAAGTTAAGAAAAGCTTGTTTTATCTTATCAAGTTTTTAAAAGCATCATAATTTTACAATGTGAAAATGTGTCTTGGTGACCAGAATGTTGTTGTTGAAACGTCATTCTTGGGAAGACCATTTTTCTTACCCCATTGGAAGATTTCTTTTCTGCTCAAGCGAACGAGAAACCAGATTGAAATTTGAAAAAAAAAGAAAAGTGAAATTCGAAATTTGTCTTTAACTCAAAAGTACACACAGTGAACTTGAATGACATAAAAAACATTAAAAACCTTATTGTAGAAAAACTTTACAATCTAGCTTCTCATTTACTTTAAGCTGATCCTAATTTGACCCCATATATTTGGGGGGCCTGTTCCACAGTGCAAACTGTGACCTACTGAGGGATTGGGACACTGAATTGGGCGACTGAATTGACGTAGGTAATGAAGTCTACTGACTAAAAAAGTGGAGAAATCTCTACAGTGGAGCTTTTGCAGTCTTCTTTTTGCTCCTCTCAGCATGAACTCCTCACCAAACATCTTTAATAATCTAATCAATAACAGAATTCCTCATCAGCCAGTCTGTAAACGATAAATATTCATCAGCCTCCCCCTCTGAGAAGCTGCATCTGTAATGGGACGACTCCTCTGGGAGTCTTGCTGCTGACATTTTTCAATGTCACAGACATGCCCTTTAAATTTTGGGGTGAGAGGTTTTCCAGTGAGGGCAGCGTTTGTCGCTCCAACCTGAGCTCAGCTCCTTTGTTAAAGCTCCACAATCCTGAACAAGATAACTGGGCTGTCAGTAAATGAGATGGTTTGATTAAAAACATCCCCAGACTGAGCCGGGCTTCATGAACATCATTTAAAGGGGGGGGCAGCTTTAATAAAACCGTCAAAATGACATGAATCTGTGTTTGTGCAAAGCAGAGCGGACTAAAAATAACAGTGAAAATCAAGAAACAAGAGAAGTGTGTAACTCAGAGGAGTTCAAATATCCCTTTTATTTAAGGGCCTATATCATGCAAACGGGTTTTTTTCTGAGCTAATACGTGTTTTCTAATAATAACGTGTTTTTTCTAATGAGAGTCCTCACAAAAACAACCCCAAAGCAGTGGTTTGCTCCATTCATGCATCTCTGACTATTCCTCTAAAAACCTGCGTTCTGAACACCCCCAGCCCATGAAAACCAGCGGGTTCTCACTCTGTGATGTCACACAGTGAGGACCCGCCCCTTCCAGGAGGAGTCCGCGCTGCCAGCTCCGCCCCCAAGCCAACACGCACACAAAACCCTAGAAAACGACACAGGTTTGTTGACTTTGGCTAAAAACGACATGCTGTATTTACCGTCAATGATCGGCCGACCAAACTGTACGGCAGATTAAGAGACGAGTCCCAGAAAAGTCAGCCAGACTCTATTAGCTGTGCTCACAGTAACTGTTAGACTTGTGTGTAACACACTACACATGTTAGCCACGTTCAGGCCGTGTCTCACAGCCACGTACACTTTGCGCATATTGGATAACTAAAAAATTGGTCATACGTGAAAAAGTGAGAAAAGTTGTGGTGAAATCTTTATAAATGTATCACGAATGAGCCCGGTAAAACCACGGGAGAGGTACGTATGAACCACGCAAAGAACACGGACACCGACGTGTTGATTTATTCATCTGAATATGATTTGTGTGTCGTAAAATTAATTAGACATATGTGGACATAGCGTGGTCGTGGAAAGCCACACATTTTTGCATGTGCATCTTGAAGAATCGCGTACAATTACATAAAATGTTTGTAATAATTGTGTACAAATGACGTAAAATCCACATAAACTGCCTAGTTTATAACCGACCAGAAATGTTGAACAGTTTAAAACTGAATTGACGTAAAGACCCGTCTATGACGTGATATTTATGCTACCACATTGCAAACAAATCTTTTTTATGTTGCAAAGGAACATATTAAATATTTGCCTTCAATTTTTTTTTTGCTTTCAATTTTTTTTCTGTTGCTTTAAAAAAAAGTTTTTTTCTGATTTGATTTTGCTTTCAAAAAAAATGTTTGCATTTGCAACACAAATTTTTCGCATGTGTTGTGTCTCATCCTGTTTTTTTCCTATCTTTGATCTTGCTCTCATTGGTTTCAGTTTAGCGTGACAAACATTTGTGTTGCAAACGCAAAAATAAAAAAAATGTAGAAAAAAAACGTATTGAAAGCAATATAAAATAAAATTGAGAGCAAAAAACTAAAGTATTTACAGGCAAATATTTAATATTTTCATTTGCAACTTAGACAGTTTTGATTGAAATGGCATAAATGTCACTTCAGACCCGTCAGCCAAAACCCTCAACAAACATCTGTGCATCAACAAATGACGAACACAAGAAACACTTCACGTACATCAAACATGGATCACGAAAGACTGAAATTTCATACGTGGGAAATGCGCAAAATGTACATGGCTGCTGTGTGACACGGCCTTTAGAAGCGTTAGCGTGTGCCAGAATCAGAAATACTTTATTGATCCCACGCGTGAGAAATTTGTGTGTTACTGTAGCAGCACTGTAATCATAAAAAAAAGGAATAATATGACAAACATTGTAGATGTAAACAAATAAGGTGGTATACTACTACTACTACTACTACTACTAATAATAATAATGTATGCAATACCCGTAACTCCCAAAAGTGTTTGCAACAAATAAACAGATAAAACAAACTTTACATGACTTTGCTAACTGCCGACGATACTAGTAAACAAAAAAGCAGTGTGACTCTGTTACAAGTTAGCTGCGCATCTATCCATAGATAGATGGATGGATGGATGGATGACTTTATTAATCCCACAATGGGGTAATTTCATTTATCTATGGCAGCAAAAACGACATTCAGAAATAATATATTTAATATAACATAAAAAAGGCATAAAAAATGACATTCATATTAAATTATTAAAAATTATTATGAAAATTATTATCGAAAATGAGATTAAATAAATAAATACATATTAAATAAATACAGCTGCGAAAGTGTAAAAAATATAATTAAAAATTTATATATATATATATATATATATATATATATATATATATATATATATATATATATATATATATATATATATATATATATATATATATATAAGTAATAAAGTACACACCAAAACAAATAACTGTTCAGGAGCAGAAGCAATTTATAGAACAGCAACAACTGCAACAAAAGTAAATGAATAAATGAGTGAACGAAAGAAAAACACCCCTGGGACAGTGGAGTGTCACTTTAACATGCTGTTGTACAGTTTGATGGCTATGGGGATCAATGACCTTAGCTGCGTCAGCTGCGTCAGCTGCGTCAGCTGCGTCAGCTGCGTCAGCTGCGTCAGCTGCGTCAGCTGCGTCAGCTGCGTCAGCTGCGTCAGCTTAATCACAACAACACCCACCCAAACATTGTGCCGTCTATAATAATAATAATAATAATTGGTACTTTATTGATCCCTCAATGGGGAAATTCTTCTCCGCATTTGACCCATCCCCTGGGGGAGCGGTGAGCTGCAGCCTGACTGCGCTCGGGAGGCAGTAGCGCTAAGGGCCTTGCCTAAGGACCCTCACTGGGTGATTGCTCTGTTGACATGGTAATTGCCTCAGCACTCAGTACCATTGTTTATTCCCCTGCGGGAATCGAACCCTGGATCCCTGCGTGGTAGCCACTCACCTTACCAACTGAGCCACCCAGCCATCTACCTCTGCTCCACATCACTAAACACACTAGAATGATTCCATATACTACGAGCTCTGGGTAATGAAGTGCACTGTCATTTTTGAAAAAAAAAAAAAAAAGGTCTTTGAAGTGCGTCTTATAGTTGAGAAAATATGTTAAAATCATAAGTGATGGTAATCCTAATCTGAAGACCACTGGGAACGCTTAAATGTTATTGCAGAGGGACTTCACGTTGAGATGCCGCCTGCATAAAGATTCAAAGACAAAGCAGGAGGTCTCAACCAAAAAGATAAATGGCGGGAAATGTCAGCGCAGACCTTCAGGGTTTCACGTCTCACCCTGACTTTGGGAAGCTCGCCGTGTTCATCAGAAACATCCTGATTGTTTGGGTTTTCCTCCACTTTCTGGTCCGTTTCTAGAACTCATCTTTGAAGAAAGGAACTCACAGAGAGGAGAGGCCGTGCCACTGTGCCGTTGTCTGAGTATAATGTTCAAGAACGTCTGAATTAATAGCAGGGAACGGCCGCTCTGCTGCAGAGCTCCTTTCCCACAGGAAGCCACAATACTCGGAGGAGCCGTTCCGGCTCCTGCTTTGCCGTTTCTTCTTGCAAAGCCAAATTTGTTACAAATTTGCTGATGATGGAACAAGCAAACAGTGAGCTGCCAAAGGTGAAACCATTGGCCATGCTCTTTTCTGCGCCTGTGAAAGCTGTGGAACAGGCAGCGCTCCAGCTTGGACGCTCCATTCTCTGAGCTCGCTGTCATCAGTCACGGCTGTTGACTCCCTCATAATGACTGTCTGTCAGGACGCCTCCACCCAACGCCGTCCTGTCTCAGCTGACGGGGGTGCACATGTTTGCTCTGCAGCCCCCCCTCCACGACGTGCAGGGGTATTATGGGAATATGAGTTCCCCGTCACAAATATGGGATTGAAGACTGAGGTGAAAAACCATGGCAACCGAAGGGGTTGTCCCTGAAGCGCAGCGTCCCCGTTCAGAGCTGGAGTCAATACTTCTCCCCTCTTTCTTCCCCCGTCTCCCTCGTCTCTCCTGCCCGGCCCCTCTGTCCTCGCTGGAGAAGGAGAGGGGCACCTACCCCGGGGCCGCATCATTCACTGCCCCCGGTCCCAAAGGAAGCCGAGCCAAACACAAAGGCAGCGGTCATTGCCATTCTCTACAGTCCCCCCGCTGCCCTGAAAGCCACATTTCAATCTGACATGCCCCCTCCCATCACCCTGCTCCACCCCCTGCGGACAGGGATGGGTCAGAGCTCTGTGGGACACCTCTGCGGGGAGGAACCTCGGCTGTACCTCAGAGACTTGGGGGATGAGGAGCATCTGATGGGAATGAAGGAGACCCACAGAAACAAACCATCGCTCTGAAAAATGATGAGACGCCTTCATCCAGAGCAGCATGTGATGCTGGTATAAGCTCTGATAAATCATGGATTCTTGATGCTATCCATGAACCTAACATAAACGGCAGGCAGCTTCAGACACGCTCACACAATATTGGTGATTAATAGCCAGATATGACAAGTCCAAAAAGAAAACTGATGAGACTGTAATGCATGAAAGCAAAGCAAAGTTTTCCTCCCAAACCCAACAAGATTCTCCTCTTCATCACTTCTGCTGGCTGAAGTCTGGCACGGTCAAGTCATCATACTCACTGAATAGAAAATTTGCACTGCAGGGGGGTTGCCTGGCAACACCTTTCTGATGCAAAGTGACTTCCTCAAAGGACAAAAATGTGACATCCTGACTGTGTGTTGGTTCAGGCTGGGAAAGTCCTGCGAGAACAGACAACAGGCCCACACATGCCTGCTCTGATTGAGCTGTCCACATCTTCCTGCAGAGAAATAAACATATTTATTCTAATACCAGCACAGCCTGCTCCTCCCATTGTCTGGCCTCCATTCAGGCCTTCCCTC
The DNA here is from genome assembly GCA_023969325.1 of Oryzias curvinotus. Classification (NCBI taxonomy): domain Eukaryota; kingdom Metazoa; phylum Chordata; class Actinopteri; order Beloniformes; family Adrianichthyidae; genus Oryzias; species Oryzias curvinotus. Next base: position 1,737,277 of record CM043710.1, on the reverse strand, counting down.
TTCTGTTCTGTCTGTGTCTCCCTCTGTCATTCTCTAGTCGTGGTGCTGGATCCCCCCCAGATCCGTCAGTCTGGTACCGCACCAGAAACACTAAAGGGACAACAAACTGACACCGTTTCTACTTTGTGCTCCATGAATTTCCCTAAAACTCCTGATCAAAGAACAGCAGCTCCTGCTGCTCACATGCTGAGGAAAAGTCTGCGTGCATTAGTAACCACACTCCATACCTGAAAAGGGAACCTGAATACGTGTTCAACGTTTTCCCTTTTACAGACCCACTCCGATGAAAATTGTGTTTTTGGTGTTTTTAAAATGTTGTTGTGGTAACGGAGGTCATAGTTAAAGAAAATTAAGCTTAAAATTTCATTCCTGAGTATTTTTCTTTATTCAAATCATTGTGAATCAGGATGAAAAAAAGAAAAAGCCATTTGAAAAACAGCACGTTTGTGACATAGAAAATACACTGGGGGGGGCCACGAGCTCCCCGCTCTGCTCCGCAACGGGAAGGGGGGCGGGGTTGCACTGTGCCAACTACAACTCAGAGGTGAATTTCTGATGATCTCCTGTCACTCTGCAGAAACTATGTTCTATATTTGGCTAAAGAAACGACAGTCATGAATAAAAGACCTCTGGGAGCGCTGTACAACACACCAGCGGGACTTTAAAGGTAAAACAGCTCCAACAGATCCAGATATAAATTTAACAAACATAGTAAACATGTTTCCTCTAAAAAAAGACTTTAGCCAGAAAACAGACACTTTTATGCACAATAAACGCCGGGGACGCACACCGTTTAGCCGTTTGTGTAAAGCAACATCAGCTTTTGCAGAGTCCAGTTGATGATAGAATCTCCAGCATTAGTGAATTCTAGTCAGTGGGTAAAGTGTAAACATCAAAATCTTCTCATTTTTAATCCAAAAAAGACCTTTTTTTCCATCTTAGATGATTACATTTTGGTGGAGGCTGTAATGCAGGATATGTTCATGAAAGGATGACACGCGCAGCTGTTGCCATGGTGATGGGCTGTGGTTCCACAGCCTGGAACCCTAAAACCAGTTTTTGTCAGACATGAAAAACTCTTTTGATCAACTTCTCTGAGATTTTGTCAAATATTTTTATTGCCAAAAACCTCAGATACCTCCAAATGAGCGTCAGCATTCTCCGGTGCTGTTTCAGGTGCGTCTGTTTCTGAACAGCTCACTCCTGCTAAGTCAGTGTTTTTCAACCTTTTTTGAGCCACGGCGCACTTTATCCTTGACAAAAATACCGCCGCACACCAGCATCCAAAATTTAAAAAAGGAGAAACTCATAGTCTGTACTGATCTACAGCCCCTCCATGATCTCACATGCATTTTTGTGATCATTTTGGCAGAAAAAGCTGGAAGCTGCAGCTGTTTTGTCTAAAAGATGTAATAAAAATTAAGTTAGTTTTCAGTAATAATTTTGAACTAAGTTGTTTTTTCCTCCAGTTTATTAACATGCAATTTTATGTAACCTCACAAAAAAACTAAATATATTCTTTCTAAATAGTAATGTATTTTTAAAACATTTTTTTAAATGTTGGTGCAAAGGAAACTGTAATTTCTGAACAATATGATCACAATATGTTTGATACATTTTACACAAAAAACTAACATTATATTCATGTTTTCTGTAGCTACATAAAAAGTGAAACATGTGGAAGTTTTATTAGTTTTTCTTTTGTCTTAATCAAAGATGAAGTCTTTGAAAACTTTAATGAAAATGTTTTATTTCTTTTTAGAAATTTGATGATTAAATTGTCTGAATTTAGTTTCATTGTATCTGATAGCAACTTCACTTTTAATCATGTTTCTTAAATGTTATTACTTCTTCTTAAGTTTAACATTTAAAATTATTAATATTATTAGAAAAGTGTTTCGGTCAGAAAGACGACTTGGACCAAAATCTGGGATGTTTGGCTGTTAAGAAACACAAACCTGGAAGGAGAACTAAACTGTTGACCTCTGACTTCATCAAGAGGATTTAGATGTGTGTTCATTGTGGTTTCAAGACGTTTAACAGCAAGGACTCATTGTGCTCTGAGACGCTGTTACTTTACCCCAATGCATCATGGGAGATGTAGTGCTGCCGCAGAAGGCAGACAGACTCGTTTCTCTGAGCTTCATGGTTTTATTCTCTTGTTCCACGGTCTGACACCGGATTCTGTGGAAAGCTACACCACTAAAGACGAGCTTTAGCTGGTATTTCTGTTAGAACTGAGAGACTTTATGAGCAGAATCAGAACAAGGAAGTGAAGACTTTAACCACTTCTGATTGGTCAAATTGATGACATGTGATTAAGACTCCGAGAATGATTGGTGGAGACAGTTAAAGGGGCGGGACTATTCCAAAAACAGAGCTGAAGCTGCGGCTAAATCGTGGTACCGTCATTCTTATCAAAGTGTCTTTAATAGAATTAAATAAGCAGAAATAAAAAAGTATTTTATTATCTTTTATATTCCTAACTACTCAGTGTTTTATCAAGGCCTGTTTGGATGAACACAGAGCTGAAATCCTGGAGATGGGAAATGTTTCTAGATCAGTGAATGGGTCATTTCCCACGGCACACCTGACTATATCTCCGGCGGGACACTGGTTGAAAAACACTGGACTAATGTACAATTTAAAAAATTTTAATTTTACTGAAGATCCTTTGTGTTTTGCATCCACTTTGCATCAGTTAAAAAAGTCAAATGTGTTTAAGTGAAGCTGTCAATGGTTTCCCTTCTATAAGGAGACAGGAGCCATTAGGGAAGATCAACCTCCTGCTGAAGCATCTTTCAAAAGCTGGAGAAAAGAAACAGAAAAGTCAGCTCCACTCACTTTGTTGTAGTAGTGAACCTCCACCACATGCCACTGACCATCGCTGACTCCCCCGCTGACGAACGGAGAGACCGTGGTCTTGGTTTCTCCTGGAATCAAACCGAGGATCAAGTTTGGGATGGAGGTGAGAAAAGGTTATTCTGGGATGTTGGAGAGTGCTGTACCTGCAGAGAAGGTGAGCTGAATCTGCTCATCGATGATTTCCATGGCGATGAAGTCGTGTTTCTCATTGAAACGGCCGTTGTAGAGTAACAAACCATTTGGCTCGTTGGTTGCAAAACTAAAGTAAAACAAAGAAGGGTTGTAACATGTTTATTTGATCTCCATTATTTTCTGTAAAACATTCTTCTAAAAAAACCGGACCAAATATAAAAGACAAATATTAGGAATTCAACTTTCAACCTTTTAGATGCTTATTAATTAGGAAGTTTTCTAAAATGCAAACAAAAAAGAAAAGATGTTTTATTATCTCTAATAAAATAAAATGTTTCAATGAAAATACTCAGCTAACGATATATATTTTGACAGCACTGCTGTCTACGTTTTGACCTCTTTCCTCTGAATACTGCTGCTACTATTTTAAAAACAATGCTGTAATAAATAGAATTGTGTCATTTTTAAAAATATAACTCCAGTCTACGAATAACAGCTGACAGATCCTTTGAAAAAATCTCAACACAGCAGCTCGGTGAGCGGGATTTGTTCTGACCTATTTAACACGATTTTCACACACAGTTTCTGCTTCTAGAGTGAATGTAAAGAGCAAAGACACAAAGAAAACCTATGGTGACTTTAAGAACTGAAGGAGAAAAGGTGCATCATAGATTTGTTTTCCTTGACACAAAATTGTGAGTAAACACCAAGACACACAAGGTAACACATCACATCGGAGACTAAAAGGAGGGTAAAGTGAATGCACAGAGGGCCGTGGCACTGAAACTAAGGAGGTCTCACACAATAAGACACGTTGGAGTGAGCAGGAGAACACAAACATAAACATGTTCCTCTTCATGACGTGAGAGCAAACAGAAGGAAGCCCAAGTGTCTGGGCAGGGTGTATTTTATGACTGGTTTCTGTTCCTGTACAATCCCTGGTCTGAAGCCCATTGAGACGACTATTGTTCTAATATAAACATGAAGTTGACTTGATTTGCTCAGATCCTGATGATGAATCCTGGATCCACTGAGCTGGAAGATCCCGTCTTCCTACTTTACAATGTCAGAATAAAGAGTCTCTTTTTCTGTAGGATGGAACTAAAGAAGTGGTGCAAAAACCTCCTCCTCTACCTGTCAGCTATGGTTGTACATCGGATCTAGTGGAAATAGGTCACTGGGATGTTTCAGAATGCTCAGAAAAAGAAATTAAAAAAACAAACTCACTGACGACCAGATTTATTCACCTACAGGGGATCCAGCAGAGATTCCCGGGTGCACATCTGCCAGCTGAGGAGCACGTGTGGCTTTCTGGCATCTGTATTTTCTGGTCAGTTACACCACCAAATGACAGAAACCCCAGAGGGGCTCATTAATTTCTCTCCCAGAAAAGGTCACGCTCTGACTGACTCCTTCTCCAGCCTCCTCATGAGGAGGTTCATGTTAGACCGACGATGTCGTTCACACGTCGTTTTTTATTCATGTAACTCCAACCAGCAATTGGCAAGAGTGAACATAAAGCAAACTTTCTTATCAACGGAGCTTAAACGACAACAAAAAAAGAATGATCACTTCTGACAAATTAATGTAGGCGTGTCGGAAAGGGGGCGGGGATAAACTGAGCTTATTTAAACTCTTCACCCCCTTACGCTTTACAAAACACACACTCACACATTTCTATGTCAACACTATCTTGTCTACATCATCACCATCCTGACTGTACGGTGGCCCTGAAGGACAAAGCAAACCAACAAATCACTCAACGCAAAAACAATTCCAAAAACTGAATTGAAATAAAACAAAAGTACAGAAAACAAAAGTACTTTCCAGGATTTAAAATTAATTGTTAAAAACCAAAACATGAGACTTGTTATTTTTGTGCAATAAGTAGACTTATATGAGAGTCAGAGGTCAGAGCTCCGTCTCCCCCTCTGGTCACCATGGGAACCGTCTCCAGAGTTCTGAGAGTACTTCATCTCCCAGCAACCCCAGCGCAGTTCCTGGATGCCACACACCTGACCTTCATGTGCAATCACTCACAGTACACTTCAGCACTGCACTGAGCCTCACTCAGTGCAAAGTACTGTTTGTGACACTCTGCCTGCATTACGGCGTTTAGCGTTACATTTGGACCTGATCTTCACATTTCCCCCCCCTGTTTTGTCTCTGAGTCTGGATCCTGAGTGCAGTTGTTTCTCTGATGCTTTCATGCCAGCTGTTGACCATGATTTAGGTTGGTGGACTCAAACCTGCTGCATTTGGATCTGCCTGATATTTTGACAGTAGTATTTTTCTATTTTATTGTTCTTTTAGTGCTTGTGCTTTAAAAACTTGTTCTAAATGGTTCTATGACATTGTGTTATTTTGTTCACTTTTTCTGAACACGCGACTGTAAGGACACTTGGGAAATTGTTGTTGTGCGTGTGACATGTCACAACGACAATAATTTCTATTCTATTCTATTTTAAGAAACCATAACATGTTTTTAGGTAGTACCTACTACCTAAAAGGCAGTAGGTACTACCTTTTATGATATCCAGCATCACTTTATGTCAAATAACCTTCGGTTGACATGATGGACAAACATCATCATCCGTTGTCCCATAGCACAGTTCCTACATTGTCAAAACACAAAAAAAAATATCAGAAAACAAAAGTAATTTCCAGAAATCAAAATGAAATGTTCAGAAATAAAACACAATAAGAAACTGATTGGATGATGACGTTTGTCCATCATTTCACTTGAAGGGCATTTCTAATCTGTTCTGTACGATTCATAACATTTTTATTACTATGCAGACATTAAAGGCGCATTTGAAAAACTGAAATGTTGTAAACCAACCAACTTCTTCAAATGTTTCATTTTTATTTAGATACATTTTTTTGAAATTGATGGACTTTAGGTTGTTTTTTGTGATATGTTGGGCTTTTATAAATCGTGGTTGTGATCATTATTACGTTTATGCGTCGAGTGATTGGTTGATGGGATTTGCACTTCAGGGTCTTCGCTGCAGCGTTTTCACAGATCTGTCCTCCCATCAGCCATTCGAGCCTCACAGGCACTACCCGCTTCGCTGTATTATCCAACCTACCTGTTATTGTTTTTTAATACTTTTTTATAATCTAACTTTAAAAACTTAGTAGTTTTGATATATGTTGACTGTTCTTATGCTGGTTTCCCAGATCATTGCATATTTTGCTCCTCCCCACACACACAACCTCCAGAGTGGTTCAGTTTGCAGTGACTGTCCCCCCCTCAAACAATAACGGTCATTGATGGTAAATTTCTTTTGAATATTGGTCAAATATTATGGAATGTTTTAAAAAGGAACTTGTGTTGTTTGGTATTTAAGTCATGGAGTTTTAATAATTTAGATGATTAAAAAAAGTTGATTTGTTTGCTTCAGGATACATTTTTGTGCGTGATAGGGATATAGTGAAGTGAGGTAATTATTTCCCTACACTTTAGCACCATTGGTGAATAGTGGAGTACCAGTGAGCAGTTTAGTACAGAGTGTATTACAATCCTGACTATATTCAGCGTCTAAATCCTGTGTGAAGCCAGACAACAGGAGCAGCCACATGTCCCATCTTCCAGCTGCCAGGCTCAGAGGAGACGCAGGACTCGGTTCTGCTTCCGCAGGATCCTCAAACTAAAGAGCAGCCGGGGGGCACGGCAACGCTGACCCGCTTCTTAAGGAAAAAACATCATCTTGACCTCGGATGAAAGAGGATGCCAATGCTTCAGCAGATAATAATGGTGGAGAGAGCACAGACAGGGCGCTGGCGCTGCATATATACAGCAAAAAGCACAAAACGCCAAGGAGAATCACCGTCCAGGGTCTCCTCAGTAGGCCCCCCGGTCCTTGACGTATCGATTTAAAAGGATGCTCGACAATGTCCCCCGAGTCCTCTGAACTGGGAGGGTAATCAGCCAGAACTAAAGAGTGACTTTACTGGCATCACTGTGTGTCACATTAGGCAGCCATCAGTTAAAATAACAACCAGCCTGCCCTCACGGGGAGACCCTTGTCACGCTACCATAACACGCCCAGATGCATAGGATGTGCAGTGAGACGGAACGGCCCATCATAGGAGAGAAACGGCACAGATGTACAGCCGGTCAGTTTTCCAGCCACTACACAACGAGAAGTATTTCCACATTGTTGGCCTATCAAAATAAGAGCATGGCTTTTTGTCAGGTTCCTGTTGTTCACAGAGTACATTCAAATGACTGGAATGAAAATGTTTCTCATTAACATGGCACACTGATGGGATTTTCAGACTGGGACACAACAAATGAAGATCTCCAGAAACGACCACAACCAGCCATCTCGAAAGCGTGCTCAGCATACTGGACCGAGCAAAACTTTCCATTTGATAAGGACAGGAAAGCTTTTCCCCCCGTTTCTCAACCCACGATTACCCAGAGAAGAACGTGCAAAACACAGAGCAAACATCTTTAATGTTTTACTTTTATTGCAGGAGAAAAAATACATTCTTTTATTTGGTTAATGTGTTCAATGTTGTAAAATCATTTTCTTAAAAATGTAAATATTCTCATAATCTTGAAGTTTAACATTCACTTAAACGTTGAATATTTTACTTATTTATTTATTTATTTGAGGAGTTAAAATATTGGAATGAAAATGAACCAAATCTAAAGAACGTTCACACTGCAAACTATTTGATATTTGTAAAATATTTTAACGTTATTTTCAGACATTCTAGATGTTCCATCAGGTTTGAAGTTGTTGTGTTTCATCTTCTCTTTGCTCCACACCTTTACAGGCTTTTCTCAAAATGAGCACAGATGAGAGTATTTGGTCTCTTTAAGAGCTAGGATCGAAAAATAAGGAAATTATTATTAAAATGAGTCAAAATCCTTTTGCTCCCTACTCTTGACAAAAGCAAAACCTAATTTAAGAACAAAAAAACTCAAATGACTTGATTTTAAAGAGCTGCATGAAATTTTATGAAGATTTTTAAGTGATTGATTTTCTGTCGTCAGTATGAAGCTGTCGTTCTTGGCTCAGGTTTAAGGATGTTATACTAAAGATCAGTACATGTTGACAAGTTAGACTGGCATTCACAGTCATTATTTTCCTGTACTTTTGCTTCCACCTTGTATTATTTTTTATTCTTACTCATTGCTACTTTGTTTTTCGTGCTTTCCAACTGCTATTTTTTCTTGTTTTTGGCTGCTGTGACAACCCAATTCCCCCCCGGGGATCAATAAAGTCCTATCTTATCTTATCTTATCTTATCTTATCTTATCTTATCTTATCTTATCTTATCTTATCTTATCTTATCTTATCTTATCTTATCTTATCTTATCTTATCTTATCTTATCTTATCTTATCTTATCTTATGTAGATTTATCTTCTAAGAAAAAGTGCTAGTTTTGGATTTTTTGAGGATTTTCCTTTGGATGGACCAACTTGTACAAAGATCATATTCTCATTCTATTCTAAAACGAGTCCTTTCCACTTTTTACACCAGTTTTTGGTCACTGTGATCAAAATGAACCACAATTAAGTTTATAAAAAATACAAACCACTTGCTTAGAACTAGCAAAAATCTACCTATGGGGCTGTAGAACATTCAATTTGAAGTAATTCTATCTCATAGTATTATTCCCTTTTTAATGCTTGTGTAGACCTCCTTGTTTCTAGATTTGACATCTTATCACAGGACATTTAAGTAGGACAGTTAAGTAAAATGAGTTCATGATTTCCTACTTTCTTTTTAAGAAAAGTGTGCTCTTCCTCTTTTGTACGGTGCAGGGAAATTACTTTTCTGTCAACACCGACACAAAAACACTTTTTACTCAAAGTGTTTCTTGTGTAGAGAAACCAGAGACTGATGGAGGAAGACTTTCATCAACAAATCAGCTACGACTCAACCCCTCAACTCCAACGTCATAAATGTAAAGACACTTCACAGATGGAGAACGTCAGAGTGATGCTACTGATGTTAAACAAGAGAAACCAAAGATCAGCCTCACTGAGGAGGGGGTGGGGGTGTGTAGGTGTGACCAGAACTGAAAGTCAGACTACAAACAGGGTGACAGGAATAGAAGCATCCGTCCAGCTCGTCGTCCCCTTAACCCTTGTGCTATCTTGTGGGGTCCAGATGACAATTAACGTTTAACATTGGGAGTGGGGTCATCTGGACCCCATAGGATGGCACAAGTGTAAAGTGGAACGTCTTCCTGGCGCTCCCGAGCCGACAGCAGAGGCCGTTCTGAGCAAAGACCAGCCGCGGCCTGAGCTTCCTTTTTTTTTTTTTTTTTTTGTAACAGACGCCCTTTGTGAGTGAGGGAAACCCGATCAGCACCGGCTCGGGTTCTAGAGCAGCCAGTTGACCTCACCTGAACATAGCTGTCAGTAACAACACCTTTTTACCTCACAACTACTGAAACCCGCCGACAACCGGTCCGAGCAGTTCTTCATCAAAAAGAGCCATTTGAGCCTTCTTAATGGATGCCTGAGTTCATAGAGTTTACAAAGAGGATTTTATTTCAGCATTTGTGGGATAAACTGCACGTCTTGGATTACAAGGTTCTCAGTGGAAACAAGGAGGGAAATTTAAAGACACAAACTTTATGTTCCACTCAAAACAGGACGACAGCAGAGACTATGTCAGCTACGCACATGGAGAGCTTTGTTTCTTTATAAAAGTAGTTTACTGTGATCACTCATGTCATTAGGTTTGGGGAGTGCAAACAAAATTAGTCCTTGTGGAAAAAGATTTGTGAGTGCAGACATTATCTGAGATTGAGACAACCTTCACAAAAACACGACATAAAAATCCCGCTGTGACTTTAATGGGTGTTATTTTCAGGCCTCTGCAGAGGCTGGATAAGCTGGATCAGGTGTGTTTTAGGGAGATAACAGAAAAAATGAAGGAATAGAAGGGGAGTTTGGAGAACTACAGCAGAGATGCGATGAAACAGTCCCCAAAGGTTAACCTGACAGGACAGATTATTGCTTTTTTTGATGTTTTGTATAAAAAGATTAAAATGTTTAGTTTGGTGGATCATCACATTAATAAGAACAATTTCTGAACAAAATATTTCCTTCAGAAAATACTCTACAATGTCCTTTTGAGGCATAACAACAACATTTGTCATCATTTTACAAACGCTGAAAGTCTGCAAAGTCATTAGCTTCAGCTAGCTAGCTTGCAAAAAGTCAACAATCAGAAGTTGCGTTTTACTCTAAAACTTAACACTTCAGCAGACTTTGTTACTATATTAAATCTTTAAGTGGTAATAAATATAAAAAGAGGAGGTGCTTAGATGAAGTCAATAAAACAATAAATTATTTTCCTCGGCTAAAATGAGAGATTTTGTCCTGAAGCTAAATTTGGGCACAGAAAGATAAAACTGCTCCTAGACAGGTGAAGTGCTTGAGAAGATCTGCAAACTTGTGTGAGTTTTCATAAAAATATTAGACTTGAAAGTTTGTGTAAAGACCCACTCCAAGGACAATGCTGTTTTTGTGTTTTTAACACGTTCTAGTGGCATTTTTCTGATAATGACGAATACACACTAAGAAAATTAACCCTAAAATAAAATTCTTGAGTATTTCTTTATCCAAATTGTGGGAGCAGAGGAAAAATGCATCTGTGATGTGAAAAATCAGCTGGGAAACTTCCTGATCCGAGCGCTCAGCAACAGAGAGGGGAAGAGGGGGTGGGCTTGCTCCACACCAACAGCCCCTCTCACCACTCACAGGTGATTTTCTAATGAACTCCTGCCGCTCTGCAGAAACTATGTCCTAGAAAACGACACAGGTTTATTTATTTAAATCATAAGACTAAAATATGTTGTAGTCCAAAGCCTTGTGAGCATGTTAATGTTTTAATAGTGCATCTAGCTGAAAGAATGCCAAAATAAGAAGCTCCAAAACAGGGTGAACTATGGTGAAAACGTCGGAAGCATCTCCCATTGAAACCCATTATAAAGCTGAAATTACCACAAAGTTTAAAGGGTTATATTTCAAAAACTAAACCATATTTTAAAATTCTGAAAGGATTGGAATCAGTTTAAAGTCTTGTGAATAATTTGCAGTTAGAACGGTGTCTCTAGCTAAAAGAATGTTGAAGTAATAATGGTTGAAAGAAGCAAAGGTTTTCAAGGATTCCCCATGTGTTTCAATGGAGGCAAAAATCCTGGAAATCCTGGAATATCTTGAAACGTTCAAGCATTTGGAGGACCAAAGGTCAAAGCTGGAAAAAGCTGAAAGAGCTGAACATTTGAATAGTTGAATGGTTAAAATAGATGGAAAATTGTAGGAGTTAAGCAGCAAAAAAGGGTGGAAGATACTAGAATAAAGAAAGAGAAACAGAAAAACAAAGGGTGAAATACTTTATAGCATTCAACCAAAAATGTGTACTAATGATGACAGATGACAGTTCCTTCTTGATGGTAAAGACTGTGCTGAAATAGGTCAAGCGTACTGCCATAACTCACAGTGATGACTGATACAGAGACTCCAGCAACATCGGACTCCATGAACCGCCTCGCATCGTGGAAGACATCTTTCAAAAATAGACTAACAAGCTCTCCTCCTTCTCTTTGCTTGATTTGATGCTCACGCCTCCACATCAAGAGCAATATGCTGGCTAGGTGTTTTCATAGCACAGGTGCTTTCAGTCTGATTGTAAAGTGGCTCTTTAAAAAAAAAAGCTGCTGCTAAGTGATTCCATTACTGCTTTTTTTTATCAAAGTTCTGGCTGCATAAGTGTGAGCACAGAGCAGAGGCTATGAGGGACGGCTGGGGTTTGGCAGACGGGGGGGTGGATGAAGCACAGATCAGAGAAGTGAGGTGCTTACGTGAGGGAGAGTGTGAAGTGAAAGCGCTGCCGGAGACCCTTGAAGGTCAGGAAGGAATGCGGAGGAAAGTTGCGCGTGGTCATCTCGCAGTAGGGTTTCTCGTAGCTGCCCGGCGGACACTCGCACTTGAATCCGCCGACCAGCAGGTTCACGCAGGTGCCTCCATTCCTGCAGACTCCTGGAGCACAGCGGCCTGAGCGCGACGACAGCTCACAGCGCTCACCTTCAATGCACACAAGAGCAGATACATCAGCATTAGTCCTCTGTGGTCCTGCACACATGATCCTTTTCACTTTCACTTCACAGGAAAACTGCTTCAGACATTCAGGAGTAACGAGAACATCAGAGAACGTTTGACAGGGAGCAGGAGAGCTCACCTGAGCTGAAACGATTAAAGCAGTGTTTTCTGTTCAGCCGTGTCTGCAGATTGAATCTTTTCTCTGCTCTGTTGCACCCAGCAGGACTCCCATTGAGAGCACGGCTGCAGCTCCAGCTCCATTCATATTCAGTGGAACAGCACCGTGGCTCAGAGGCAGTGAGCTGGAAGTGCTCCTGCATTCAGGCTCTGCAGACCAAGCGGCTGCAGGATGTGGCAGCTCATGATGATTATTCTGGACTTTCTCACACGCTCTCAGTATTCTGTCTCCTCACTGACACACCATCAGAAAAGAACATTTCTAAAACGCCACCAGTCCAGAAACCTCAACGCAAACACACTCAGCCAGCTCCTATTATTATGGAAGCGGTTCTGTAGCATCATTTAAATAAAAGTCAACACCAGAAATGCTTTTGCATTTTCCAAATGAAGCTGCGTTTGCTGACTCAAAATTAAAATGAAAAATCAATCCACCAAACCGCTTCTGCTTTTTCAGGAGTCAATTGATGCAGTTACATCGTAAAAAATGAAAAAGCATTTCTGGTTTTGACCTTTGTTTTTAGTTATGCTGCAGAAACTCTTCCATACTTTTGGGAGCTACAGTCCCCCTCAACTGAATTGAAGAAGCAGATCACATGATGAGAATCGATTTCTACATCTATACAACTTTGTTGTATCCATATATAAAACAAAAAGATTTTATTTGAATTATAACCGGGTGAGTGTCACATCACCCAGAGAAAATGGTTTACTCATGGCCCTAACTAAATGAAGTCAATTTCCATGATAACGGTGAGTTAACATGTTGGAGCCAGTCAACGTCAGGAAGCAGTGATAGGTCGGAGTTGGTCTGAGTCAATGTTTCTATGGCAACCACTCTCACCAATCAGGAGTGAGCTCCTTGGAAGCCCACACCCTACTGCTTGGAAGCGGACTTGGCAGAATCTGTCAAACCTTTTGAACTTGAGACCGCCTACATGAATCTAGGCATCTGATTGGACAGTTTATAACTTGAGTTATGAAAAATAATCAAGGAAAAAAATAGTATAATTAAGGACTTGTTAAAAACATGTAGCAGATCAAGAATGATTATTCTGACAAACAGAATGACTGAGTAAAAACTGTTTATTTCTCAGTAGAAGTCTTTGGGATTTTGGCTTTTTGGAACCAGCAGGTATGGGGAAGGGGTCACTCAGTACAGTTTTCATGTACAGTCTATGGTTTAAACCAAGACTAAACCATGGTGAATGGCTTTACTTATACAGTGAGGTCAATAAGTATTTGATCACCCTGTGATTTAGCAAGTTCTCCCACTTAGAAAACAGGGAGGGTCTAAAATGTTCATCATAGGTGTATTTCCACAGTGAGAGACAGAATCTGAAGAAACATTCAGAAATCACATTGTACGATTTTTTTAAACAATTTATTTGTATACTACTGTGACAAATAAGTATTTGATCACTTGATTATCAGAGAGATTTGTGACCAGCAAAGACCTGCTGTTCTGCTTTGAAATAGTCCAACTCCACTCTGCTCATGATTCTACATTAGTGGCACCTGTTTGAGGTGGTTAGCTTGCATAAAGGCACCTGTGCCCCCCCACAATCAGTCAGAAGTCTAACTACCAACATGGGCAAAACCAAAGAGCTGTCAAAAGACACAAGAGACACAATTGTAGACCTTCACAAAGCTGGAAGTGGCTACGGTGCAGTTTATTTATCCTTCTGTTAAAAACCTGATTTAAAACTGTATTACAAGACAATTAATACAGCTCTGGATGAACAGCTATGTAGCATATGCAGGACATCTCTAAATGTTTGTTAATATGCGGTCTTATAGTGGAAGATCAATAATATAATCTAGTTGTTTCTGCATAACTCATGAACGGATTTACCATCATCACTGATTCTTTAGTTCTGAAATTTCATGTACATCGTTTTCAGGTAGAAGAACCGTGAGTCACTTCAAGCCACAAAAACAGTCATGGAATGATCATGAAAAAGTTAAAAAAACAAAAGCACATCTTACATTGGAGACAAACAGGCTTTGACAGTAATTTTTTGAGGAGTGTTGAATGTTTGTGGTGGGATTCTGACTCCACAGGGTTGCTGGGATGCAAAGAAAGCAGCAGCAATCCACATCCAGGCTGCTAATTTAATAGCAGCGGCTGACTGACTTGTGTGGACGACTTCCGCAGCCCAGAACTGTACCATCACTGAAAAACATCTTCATCAGACACACAAACACAGGCCTTTATTTACTCGGAGACTATTAATCACTCCATTCAGCGTCCGCTGAGAGAAAAGCATCTTTGTCTCCACGCCGTTGTGGGGAGCATCTCATCAGTTAGAGCAAACTGAAGGAGCCTCTGAGGATCCCTGCTCAGAAATACATTGAAGACCTTCAGGCTTTTTCAGCCAGTTATAAAAGCGAGACACAATGTTTGTTTTGTAGCAGATCTTAGGCTTTTTACTACACAGCAATAAGTCGATAAGCCTATTATAGCTACTTTTCTCTCAGAAAGATTTATTTTCAATGTGCTTGTGAACTTTACCTTCTCTTGAACTTTTTGATATCATAAATGTGAATTGAAAAGCTGATGCTCGTGTAGATTTAGTGTACGATGCGGGTGTGCCGCCTTCCTCTGGGTTTGACAACTGCAGTGACTCCAAGTTCAGACGTAAAGTGGCTTCCAAACAGAAGAGCTCACAAGATAAATGTTGTCCTTGATTAATGAGGGGAAGAGGCAAAAACAACAAAAACCAACTAAAGCTGTCACATCCAATCAAAGAAAAGGTATTGAGATGCAAAGATCCTTTCCCTGATCAGCTAACTCCTTTCTGTTTGGACATTTTTCATGCCTATAAGGAAAAATGAGGTGAAATGACTTCAAGCTTTTTGAATCCAGAACTTCTCTAACTCGGGTAGTAAATCTGTTGGCCTCAGAGTTGAACCCTCAGTAGTGGGGACCAACCTTTTTGCAGAGAGTGCCAGATTTGGTGAGGTGAACAAGTGTGAAGGCCAAAAATCCTAATTAAATAATTGAATTAAAACAATGTGCTGCTGTTGGATACTTTTCCTGCTGGGTATGCATTAAAACTTGATAACCGCACGGTGAAAAAAGAAGTTCCGGTCAGCTAGCTTAAATGTTTTGTATCACTGCACCGGCTTCTTTAAAACAACTTTTGCTTCATAATTTGGACAAAAACAAGCGGTAAGAGGAGAACTTTCTCTTTGAAATGATGCTTTATTCAACCTATCGGGACGATCAGCATATATAAATCGCCAAATCTTGACTGCAGCGGTGGTGCTGCGCAACGCGGACTATATGTTACGTAACATATAGTCCGCTTTTTGTGAGAAAAGCGATCCAAATCGAAAAAAAAAACAAGAATTAAGGACTAAAACCTGGTTAATATGTATTGCTTTTGTAAGTGACCATGGTATAAGCGGGTTAATGGCCTTCGAAGTGTGCGGTTATTACTTTTTTTCGCGTCGGACGGTTCAGGCTTCCACGTCGTGCGTTAAAAAGTAATAACCGCACACTTCGTCGGCCATTAACCTTTACATGATTCACATAAAACAGAAATTTATCTAAATACATTTTTACCCACATTACTGTGAATGTCATACTTGAAGACCAGAAATGTTTGATAACAGATTTTCTGACAGGAGCCTGCAGGCCGGTGGAACCTTGAATCCGGGCTGCATTTAGCCCATGAGCCGGACTTTGGACATGCCTTCCCTAAGTAGTCCCTGAACTCACTGGTAAGTTTGCCAATCACATCGGCTGTTTACGATGACATAGAAATGACGCCAGCACCCGATTATGTTTGCTTCCTTCAAAATTCAACGCAAAGGTTTTAGAAAGTTTTTTATTTTGAAATATTTTGGTTCAAAACAGGCATAAGTGAAGCTTTGGCGCAACTTTAATAAGGAAGATCCACATCACTTTGGGATAAGCTGGTGTCACTCTACAGGCCACTCATCAAGTAACCCTTGTTCTATCCTAGGTACTTTAACATTGGGAGTGGGGTCATCTAGACCCACTAAACAGAGCTCTGAACCTTTTTCTTCAATGATTTGTGATCTTCACTGGTGTCCATGGATTACATGAAATCCTCTCCACCTTTATCCACCTTTGTCATGGTAGGAGAACACGTCAATGTAAGGGGGGGGGGGGGGTCATAGGATAGCACAAGGGTTAAGCCTTCACCCTAAACCAGTAGCTAAATTCCCCGGCTTTTTTCCCTCAGCCAATCCCAATAATGTCTGGTGTTAAGTTCACGAACGTTTAATTTTCTACATTCCCGATGGTTTTGCCGGCCTTCCTCCACCCCATTCTCCACCTGGACTGGTATTATGACGAGGACTGGCCTCAACCACCATCAGCGTCTCTGCTCTGGGGGTTTTCCATGGATGGTCTGAGCTTATCCCACCAGAATAAAGACGTCATCTGCTCAAAGCCTGTGGAGTATTTCATCAACATTTATGTGTCAAAAATAAATCTTTATTTGCATTCCTAAGAATTCTTCATATTGCACTACAGTTAAGGCACAAATGTGACTCCTCTTGGAATAAATCCTTGAAAATATTGTAGTTTAGTGGAGTTTCAGCTGATTTTTTAGACATTTTTCATATCGCTTTGACTTTGTCCTTGTTTTGTTTTTGGATGTATACATTTTTATCTGGTCTCTACATGTTAGATCATCGTGATATAGCATTAAAATACATTTGGGGATTTTTCCAGCAAAAAAACCCCAAATGTATTGCTTGGAATTGAGTTTTTTTTTTGCATAATTTCAGGTTCATTGTGGAATTATTGCATAATATAATCAAAAATAGGTGTTAATTATCAAACTTTTTGTCTAAAAGATTGATATCAAGTGTTGCCACGAAAACAGTATTACTGATAAATTGATTGATCAGATTGTTTAGTAGAGGAGAACGCTTTTCAAGGCCCTGAACTACAAAGGGTTAAAGCTAAAGGATCTTCATTTCCTTCAGTGCTCATTAATAATAATTGATATTTCTCCCTAAAATTCAGACTTCTCCTGCTCCAAAAAGCCAACCTATTCTCTGTTGCATATCCTGTCAATCTGTGAAATCAGCTGTCACATTCTGGGCTGTAAATTAAAGTCTGCCTGCTTTGTTATGAATTCAGCAGCTCGCCGGGGGCAAAAAAACAACAATAAGTGCTCGTGTTTCCTGACGCGGTTGAGGTGGTCTCACACTCTCTGCCAGCAAGACCAGCGACTCTGAGATGTGATTCACCGTGGGAAAGCACATTTAGCAGAGCAGCTCTATTGATCCTGCTCATTGATCTGTCACGAATGCCTCCAGGTGGTCAGTGGCCCCGCCCTCCACCACAGGTCCACCTCACAGCGGCCAGGTGAGCAATCAAGACTGGGACAAGCTTACGCTCACGGATCCAGATAAAGACTTCATCAATAATTCAGATGCGCCTCCTCTGCTCCTTGACGGGCGCATCCCTGTAAATAAACTCTGCTGGCTGCGCTCATGCCTCATTAAGCAGCTGATTGCACAAACACGATAAAGATCCAGCTTCTGTTGAGAACAGAGACGCTGCTCTTTATGCTTTCTACTGTAATTCCATAGGTACATTTCACCGATCTGACATTTTATTTTTATGAAAGTAAAACATCAAACTGCTTCACTTGACTGATAAAAGCAGAATTAGACATGGATGAGGAAAGACGGCGGGTGGATTTCTTGATCTAAACGCCGGTATTTACACTTTATTCCATTTGTATTTCTCAGCAAAAATGATCAGTTCCTCATGAACTAATCTCTTTAGTCTTTAAGCACAAACAAACAGAACACCTTTAAATAATTGATCAGATCTAAAGATGCACAAGCAACCACTCATGAGGAGAAGCTGGAACAATTGCAACAATAAGTTTAAGCTAGAATCTGTGCAGCGCCCATGAGAGCATCCTGCTCCTTCATCAGAGCTCTTTACGCTGCTGGAGTCATTCTGTGCAGCTTTAGGATTAGACGTCTCCCTGCAGACAAACAGCAGGAGCAGAGAAACATTCAGTTCAGCTGAAACACCAACAAACTCCTGGCTGAGAGGTCAGCGTGACATTGATCAAGAAATCTGCAATCAAGCCTTTTCTGGACACCAACATTATGTCAATGTTTTCACAAAAGGATGTGGGAGAAAAGGATTTTGCAGCAATTGTTTCACACGGGAAACGCTTCAGAGCTGCGAGCCGTTTCTCCACCATGAAATCACTGAAAGAAATGATCACAATGAATTCACGGCGAGGTGTGCAGCTGTTGTGCAGTGGGCTGCTGCTCTGATTTTATAACAGCATGCACTTATTCTCAGCGGCAAATCACAGAGGCTTTCAGCGTTTGGCACATTTGAGAATGGGAGAGTGAGCATTCACTATTTCTGTTCCAAAGCGGTCATGCACATTATGATTCCAACAAATGCACCCTTAACTCAAAAACATGTGTTTTTTTTTTCTGAGAGGAGGAGGTGAGCAGATGAGTGGGAGCTCCTATCACAAGCATCAGCACGTCAAGTCACCTTCAAACAGAGACTTTCAAAGGAGCGCCCTCCGTCTCCCTCATTTCCCTTCCAGCGACCATCTGACAACGCTTAAGATCCGCTCGCCATGAACGAACAAGCACTGCACACGCGGACTGGCAGACATTCCCAAATAAAAGGCCCCAACCTCTGGAGTGAAAACTTTAGTGCTCAACCCAAAGCCTGAACGCAGATAAGCGTCCATGTCTCAAACCTCCCCCACTGATGTAAAGGATTCCTGCAAACGACCCACAGCACCCACTCCCATGACAAGCACCTGCAGTCCAACACCCACATGCATGCATCAATATGCAAGTGCCACTCAACCTGCACTCGGCGTCCACACACACAGAGGCCGACACTGCTGAAGGCTTTATGAGCAGCTGCTCAAACAGAGGAAAAAAACGCCGTTTGATGAGGGAGAATGGAAAGGACATGAGTGCAGAGGGAACAAAGAGAAGGTTAAACTCTGACTGAAATCCAGACTTCTGCAGGGAAACACCACCAGCCATTCAGTAATCACATCCTAACCAAGGAGAAAATGACATTCAAGTTTTCTACAGAGGTGATCTGAAAGCATCTGAACATAAAGAATTCTGCCTCAGAATGAACAGCTGAGACAGCAAGTAAAAAAACACACCTTGAAGTTGTTGGGTTTTTTTTTCAAAAAAGAGAGTTTCTGCAAAGAAACTGTCGTTGGGTGATAAAAGATGATTCAATACTTTTCAGCATTGAAAACTAAATATGCAACAAACATCACACAGAGGGATCTCTGCCAATATATGGAATGAGCGAGGTTTTTCCCTTTCTTTGTTAGTCCTGATGGTGCAGCTCTTCCTACATGACAATGGCAGGATTAGGCTCACATTGAGGGAGCTTTAAGGAGCATCCTTTAAAGGACATCCTTTTAAAACCACTTAAGTCAACAGTGGCTGATCTGTGACCACCTCTAGAGGCCTTGCTTGCAGAGAAGAAGGAAAATACTGTTGCTGAGGCAAAAACAAGGATGCAGCAGAGACAGAACAACGTGTCTGTGTGAAAGCAGCTTCAGAGTCTGGACATGTTTAAAAAAAGGTTTCAAGAAAGGAGTTCTTAGCTACAAAAATCTGTACCTGTTTAATGATTAAACCATGATGATTATAGCATTAGTAATTATTGCTATACCATCTTATTTGTTTGCATTTACTTTGTTGTTACATTATTCTATTGTCTTTTTATGATTACAATGCTGCTACAGTAACACACAAATTTCCCACGTCTGGGATCAATAAAGTATTTCTGATTCTGATGATGATTGTGCCAAAGTCTAACAAAACAGCAGCAGAGAATCATATCCACAATTACACAGGTTGTCTTATGATAAAGTTATGAGCTTACAGGTTTTTATAAACCGAAATATAATAAAATAAGATAAAAATCAGATCAGTGTTGTAGCCTAACATTGATACTTACTATGTCATTCACCACTTTAGAAAGATTTGGCTTTAATGAAAAACGTCGGCAGAACTTCTACCTACTATCTATTTTTAATGTAATCCTAAAGTTAGCATCACACTTGATCTGAGGCAAAAGTTATTATCACATTTAATCTAATGTTAAAGTTAGCATAACCTTTAATGTGATGCTAATTTTAGCATCACCTATGATCTAAGGCTAAAGTTATTATCACATTTAATCTAATGCTAAAATTTAACTAGCATTAGATTATGCTGTTATTAACATTTTCCTCTTCTTAACTCTTCATTTTTAACCAGTTAGTTATCAGTGACTTTTAAAAATGTTTTTTTTTTTTTTTACCAAAATAGTAAAAGAATGTAATTTTTTGTGATTAAAAAATTATTTGTTAGTCTCCACCACTGGAAAAGATTTGGTTTAATGGTTTATTGTTAGCATTGCCTTAAACCTAATGTTACCAAGAGTTTGCATCACCTTCAATTTCATGCAAGCTTTTATTGCCTTTTGCCAATCTACTTGAAACGTATGTTACCATTAGCTTTAACCAAATGCTAACTAATATTAGCATCACTTCATGTTCTCTCGCTGGTCATGTAGAAAGCACCATGTATTGCAACACAACTGCCTCATTTTTAGGATATCCAATCCTGCACATAACTTTCTTTATTGCATGTTTTCTCATTCATTAAGAATAAACTTTGCATATGAAATTCCAAAGTAAGGATTTGACCCATTTAGCCTCTCAAAAAGAACATGAATGTTACTACTCTAAAATTCAAACTGTACAAATTAGCATAGTTTTGTTCTCTTTCCCCTTATTTTTCTTACTTTGTTCCTCTTTCCGTCCTGTACAGATACAAAGAAGGAATGCTCTTTAACCCTTAATAGCACATCCTGCAACCCCTTTGCAAATTTAACTGCCAACAGCAATACATTAACTTGCGCTTAATCCTACAAAATTGAACTGCGGTATTCCCCTCTGTTTGAACAAATTCTATATGTTGTTTTTTTTTCTTTTAGTCATAGTTTCAAAGCTATCAGACATGCTCTCTCATGTGTGATTCATAGTTTCATTTTCTTATTCCACCCAGCAAAATGATTCTGGATGTGACAGAGCTTTGATTCTCCTTCGTTGATATTTTTTGTCATGCTCTCTGGTCTGAAACGTGGATGTCAGGTGCTCGTCAGCTGGTGTTTTCTTTGTTGCTTTTACTGTGGAAGTTCTGCTAAAGTTGAGCTGAGCACAGGCGTCTCAACAGGTTTCATACGACCCTTTAGATGCACAGCAGCATTTCCAATAAGCATAGAACTTCATCTTGTCTGATTGTTTTAAAATAACTGCGCCTGAACCATAGAAACTGTCAAAGCCTGCGATGGCTTTAGAAACTCAGGCAGATGCTCTGATGGTTTACAGGGTCACACTTCTGCTGAAGTTGTCTGTAACAAGGCGAAATCAAATCAATGGCTTTTCACTCAGCCTTTGCCTGCAGGGCCGCTCATTAGCCCAGAGGACAGTCTGTGTCAATAAAGAGTCCTGTTCGATAAAGGGTGTAGGAGGATGGTCAACACGGCAGACAACGCTTGCATGAGATGTTTGTCCAGGAGAAGAAAATGACATTCCACAGGAATTTACCAAGGGTCTCCAGCATGAGCGATAATCAGGCTTATTTTATCAATGTGGATTTTCTTTTTCTCTTTCCTCGGCATGCTTTTTAAATAAAAGTTTCATAAAGAGATTGGTGACTGAAGTTAGGTGTCAAGAGAATTGCATGTTGTGGGAACCGAGGTATACGTTAGAACCTTATTCAGTGTTTCCATCAGAATCTATTATTTCTTCAAGATGTACATGCATTTCATTAAAATATAAAAGGAATTTCACATCAACAGTCCACGAGTGAAGGCCCGTACACACCGGGACGAATATTCGCCTGGCGTTATTCGCCAGCGTTTTTCGCCACGTCTTTTGTGTTCACACCCAGGCGATTTTCGCTGACGATGAGCCGACTGAACATGCAATTTCATTCCCTGACATTAGATGGCGCTTAATGTAAAACAGAAAGACTCCTGTACACAAGGTGGTCACTTTTCACTCAGAAGAAGAGAGCCAGTATTTACGCGCTTGTCAGAAGAACATGGTGAGTTTTATCGACTGGTACAAGAGCTGAAAATGGATCATGAGCGTTTTCGGGGATATTTTAGAATGTCCGTCATTATTTCTTTGCAGCAGTGTAGCCGCTACTTGGCGTCTATCTTCTTTGCTGGTATGTGTGCTCAGAAAGGCAGTGTTGTGTTTGAGCGCCCCCAAGTTGTGTTTTACTGTAACTTCAGAAGCTCCAGACACGTGAGCAAAAGCGCCATTCTCATTGGTCGAATAGATTTCGACGCGAGGCGTCAAAAAAAAAAAAACGAACCCAAGGCGTTTTTTTTGGTGACACTTTGACGCGTGGCATTTTTTCGCGTCGGTGTGCACACTCACATTGGTGTCCTTTGTTTAGTCACGAGGCGAATTTCGCCGGCGAAAATTGCCGGCGAAATTCGTCCCGGTGTGTACGGGCCTTTAGTGTTGTAGCCTAACACTTTGCTAAATACATACATTTTTAACTTAACTGGAAACATGCAAGCAAACTATCTTCTCAGAGTGTGTTCTCCCCAATCGTCTTCATTTGCGATAACTAGACTAAAAATAGTTTCAGACAAATTAGCTAAATATGTTTGATTTCCTGCTAAAAAAAGAGCAAAGTATGTTTGCATAAAGGCACATCAGAGCAACAGCTCATGTTAAAGGTTTTGGAGGTAAATGCAGGGAAGCGGATTGAGATGTCTGGACACATTCAGAGGAGGAACAGGGATGATGTTGGCAAAAGGATGCTGTGGTTGGAGCCCAGAGGAAGACCAAAGAGGAGGTTCATGGATGCAGTCAAAGAATAGGAGGATGGTTTGTGTGAGTGAGGAAGATGCAGAGGAGAGGGTTGGATGGAGGTGGATGATTGGCGCATACCTGTATAGTCCTCAAAGCACTCGCAGGTGAAGCCTCCCTCCTTGCTGCGACACACACCGTGAGCTCCACACGGTTTGGAGTAGCAGAGATCGATCTCAGTCTCACAGTAGTCTCCAGTGAAGCCTGTAGGACATCGGCATCTCAGCCCCGCGATGGGGTGGATGGGTCTGAAGAGGATGGTGTCGGACGAGACAAATGGAGCCAGGCTGTCAAACTTCAGCACAGACACACACTTCATGTAGTTCTCGCACGGCTCACGGAGGCAGATGTTGTCATCAAACGGGAGAACTTCCTGGGAGGAGATCTGAGCCAGCAGGCTCCGGTTCAAATACAGCCTTTCCTGGAGCTCCTCCGAACCGAAAAACTCCCCCGTCTCCACCCCTCTCAACAGCCCGCCGCCCCCAAAGCCAGCAGGGCGATGCTGTGCCTCCCCAAACACAGGCACGGCCACCGACAGGGTGACGTTGAGAATGGGAACACTAACATCTGTATCATCTTGGATGTTGAAGATAACAACATCCTCAGGAGCAGCAGACAGGACCTGAGCCACGCCGTCCAGGAACTGAGCGAGCAGCAGGGACAGGAAGTGCTCCTGAGAGGTATTGGCCAGGCGTAGCGTGATGCTGTTGGACAGCATCTCATCTGTGATGATGATGACTTGGAGGAGGCACTGAGCCGACACGGAGTGAACGCCATCTGAAAAAGAAGAGAAGCAACGAAGATCAGGACGGTAAACAGAGCAGGGGGGTGTCTGAGACCACCTGATATCAACAACATCCTTTCTAAAATACTTTTTTCTCAAATTCGCCACAGTTTCAGCTTCCACTTTTTGAGAGTGAAGCTTGAGTTTTGATTCTGTCAAGACTCTTTTAGGCGGGAACGTGGGCCGTTGACTTTGGCCCAAGTTTGTGAGACCATCAGTAAAGAGCTGGATTGAGACCATTGGCTGTCTATGAGAACTGGACTAAGTGACTCCTCCCCCTTCACGTTCCAAACAGGAAGTACCTGCTGTCTCCAAGAAGCCTAAATCCCATAGACTTCTACTGAGAAATACATATCTATTACTCATTCTATTTGTCAGAACAATCATTCTTGCTCTGATATCTTTTAAACAATTTTCTTGCTAATCCTATTTTATCCCCATGTTTTCTCTTTATTCCAAGCTATTCAAGCTACAAGCTGGCCAATCAGATGCCTTAATTAAAACATGTGGTCTCACGTCGAACGTTCAAAAATGTTTGACAGATTCTCTTAAACCCGCTTTCACGTGGTAGTGGTGTGGACTTCAACCGAGCTACTCCTGAAAAAAAAAGAAAAGAAATGAAAATAAATTGTAGTTATCAGTTCTGAAGCTATGAGAAAGAAACCGTTTCTGAAGCTAAATAAACTATAATGAAGTCATTCAGAAACAGTCAGAAACCTGGGCGTGGTTTTCCACTCTAAGCTAACTTTTATCCCTCGTATAAATAGGTGGTTAAAACTGGTTTTTATAACCTTAGAAATCTGGCTAGGCTCCGCCCACTGCTCTCTCTCACTAATATGGAGATGCTAATGCACGCTTTCATCATCAGTAAAATTGATTGCTGTAACGCCCCGCTTGATGGTCTTCCTAAAACTAATATTAGGAACCTTCAACCTCTCCAAAATTCTGCTGCACGAGTTCTCACCAAGACCAGGAAGCGGGCTCACATCACCCCCAATGCATTCGGTTGATTTTAAGCTCCTTTTAACCATTTTTAAATGCCTTAACAGTCCTGCGCCTTCTTATCTATCAGATATTTTAGTCAAATATGAACCCTAAATCTGAGGATCCTGAGATCCTCTGGATGAAAGAGATGTGGTTTGAAAAGGAGCTTATTTTTGACACTGACACTTCCTGCTCCGAGCTATAGCGCCAGAGGGGAAGGGGGGGTGGGCTAACTACACACCAACAGACCCTCCCACAACTCATTTCTAATGAAGTACTGCTGCTCTGCAGGACTTCGGTCCTGGAGAGACACAGGTGGTTTAGTTTTGGCATCATTAAAAGACCACTGGGAACGCTTTAGAAAGAGACATTTGAAGAAAGTTGCTGATATTTTCTGCCTTCATGTTGGAGAGCAAACAGTCTGTCCACTGACTCACGCCAACTTTGTGTTTTAAAAACCACTTCAGAGGAGATTCAGCTCCAAACTGATCAGCGCGGCAGCAGGACTGTGGGCGGGGGCAGCTCAGCCACGCTCACTCTGCAGAGGGGACCATCTATAGCACCTCACTTTGGATTTGAAAGGTATTTAAAAAAATGTTAGTAGATGTTCCCTTAAGCATTTATGCAAACAGAAACTTTGAGTTTACAGAGTCTATAGATTTTTGTTGCTGCAGAACAAATGTCCATGCAAAAGGATGATTGACAGGTGACCCGTCACATTTAAACAGACTAATGACACCTGACATGCTGCTGAATGTCATCCTAAATCCTCTTCTGCTCTTTTGGCTCCAGTTCTTTATATTCTGCAGCTAGAACAGATAACAGAGAGCCAAGAGAGAACAATCTCACGCATCCTTTCACTTCTCTCCAGATTTCTAATCAGCGATTTCACGCCTGTTGTTGCAGTTCATCTTTTATTTTGTCGAGGGGGGGGCTTCATTATGCGTGTCACGTCTGGTGTCTCCGTTCAGCAAATCCCCGGCTTCTATGCCCCCCACCAATTGCCCCCAATTTTTGAGCCAATATCAGTATCATCATTGACAAAGATAGTATTTTAAATATGATAAGATTTTCAACGTTGAGCCGTGTTGTTTCCTTGGGCAAGAAGAAATTCTTATGTTTGGAAAACTCATCAATAACAATTCATCGATTTAAAAAGAAGTTTATTCTGCGTAGTTTTGACCCTTCTATTTGTAATGCCACCCTTCCAAAGCCCTCTGACCCCCTTCCACCCCCACATATAAAATGTTGTAGCTCCTCCACTGGTGAAATCAGGGCATCGACTTCCATGTTCAACCTTCATCTGTAATTCCAAACTGAAAGTGACGAGTTCAGCAGTTCAGCTTTGTTCTCCAGAGTCTGTGTTTTTGGGTTTGTTTAAAACCAATTCCTCTCTGAGCTGAACGACAGAAGAATTTGCAATGACTCTGAGATGCAAACCGAGCAACGGCTACCAAGCTCTAAACCACAGAGATCCGTCGGCCTTGACGTGGATCGGCTGACGCTGTGCTCAGACATGAGGACGTGCAGTGCGTCTCACTGAACGCCCCACTGATGTGACAGATGGGACAACAATTCAAAGAGATCCATCTTCCTTCTGATAAGCTGAGGTCTTCAAACGTGTCCCAAAGACAGGAGTCTTACCCCCACCCCCGAACTGATCACCGCCATCCTTTGTTTGGGGCTTCTGGGCGCTCGCCAACCAGCAATAGGAAAATTCACACAAACTGTTTCCAAAGTTACCAGCTCGCTGTTCTGGCAGCGGGCGAGTTTGAGCTCGCAGAGCCAAGGGGGGGTGGGCGACAGAAAAGGTGGGGGTCGCAGAGGAAGCGAGGAGGAGAAGCGTGTTCGACACGGCTTTAATCCCCCAGCTTTCAGTCGAGCCGTTCCAGCGCAGTAATGATACGGGGGCCTTCACAGAGGAAGTGAGGGGGGGGCGGCTCCTCTAATTCACACATTACTGTAAACACATGTACACAACAAACACCTGTGTACACAAGGACACACACCCACATAGGGGCATGGGGGGAGTTCAGCCTCACAGAAATCACCTGCTAGGTTGATCCACGCTGCTCTTCATGGGTGGGAACTTATGCACGCCACGGCGTGATCGAGAACTGGAGGGGGAGTGAAGAGGGGTACGGATGGGGGGGGTGGGGGGTGTATTACTGCTTCCACTAGCAGAACTCCCTAAATAATCTGCTGTGAATCGAAAATCTAAGGCGGCTGAGGATGCTCTTCTCAACCAGGAGTCTGAACTATGAACCATAACATGATAACAGCAGGGACAAACCCGCCACCTTCTGATCGGAGGTCGACCGCTCTACCTCTGCCCCACTGACGCTCCACAAAAAGTAACTTCTAGAAATAGAAACTGAGAAGACAGACGTGGAAGAAGATCTCACCTTCACACATGCTGAGTCTGCCTGCCTGTCTACCTGCCTGCCCGTCTGCCTGCCTGTCTGCCTGTCTGCCTGCCTGCCTGTCTGTCTGTCTGCCTGCCTGTCTGTCTGTCTGCCTGTCTGTCTGTCTGTCTGTCTGTCTGTCTGTCTGCCTGCCTGCCTGTCTGTCTGTCTGCCTGCCTGTCTGTCTGTCTGCCTGCCTGCCTGTCTGTCTGTCTGCCTGTCTGTCTGTCTGTCTGCCTGCCTGCCTGTCTGTCTGTCTGTCTGCCTGCCTGTCTGTCTGTCTGCCTGCCTGCCTGTCTGTCTGCCTGTCTGTCTGTCTGTCTGTCTGTCTGCCTGCCTGTCTGTCTGTCTGCCTGCCTGTCTGTCTGTCTGCCTGCCTGTCTGTCTGTCTGCCTGTCTGTCTGCCTGCCTGCCTGTCTGTCTATCCATCTGTCTGCTTTTTCTTGGTTCTCTACATGTTTCCCTGTCAGTCACACCAGGTTTAGGTTGTAAATCATCCACACTGTCTTGATTTGTGTGAATTATCTTCAGTGTGTTTAAAGTCGCACTCTAATCATCTTTTGATCTTTTAATTATGATTGCCCCGTTTTTAGCCTGAATGAAAAAACCTGTGGCCTTTTCTAGGACAGAGTGCAGGAGTTCAGATTCAGGAGCCAGATTCCCGTTCAGACGTTCGTGGATCAATCAGCGAACACCAGGAAGCTCCAGAATGGAGCGGAGCAGGGAGCTTGTGGCCCGCTCAGCCTGTTTTCTAAATCACAAATACAATCTTTTTCAATCTGCATTTGTTTTGTCTGCTCCTGATTCACAACAATTTGAATAAAGAAATCCTCAGAAATGCAATTTTAAATATAATTCTCTCTATAAAAGTCCTCCATCATCAAAAAAACGCCAAGAACATGTAAAAAACACCAGAAACACCATTTCCTTAAAGTGTCAGTCATCTGTTCTGTTTTGTCACCTTTGTGTTCTCCATGGGTTTTTGTCACGCTTACACTTATTTATAAATGTTTACGTTTCTGCCCCCCCCCCCCCTGTTCTCCTGCATATCAGCTCCTACAGCTCCTGCTCATGACAGCAACTGGCATTTGGTCAGAAAGGCTGCAGAGGGAAACCACATGATGACACCGGAGACACATTTTATGATGCATTTGTTGATTTGAAGTAGTGCAGAGCAAAGAAATTGAATCAAACAGGAGCTCAGACCTGATAAATGTCCCAAAATGATACGAGAGTAAATGCAGAGATGTTTTCCTTAACTAAAGAGGAAAAAGGGTTACAAGCTGTCAAACACGGAGGTGGGATTATCATGGTTCTGAAGGGTCCAAACCCACACTTAAAAACCAAAGCTGTGTCAAAGGAGAAAGAAAAACACGGAGACACGACCAACCCTGCTGGTTGGCTGTCAACTAAAGTAAAAATCTACACAAGCCTGCCACAGACTGGCGGCCTGTCCAGGACGCCCTCGACTGGCCGGGATAGGCTCCAGCAGCCCCGTGAATGAACTACACAAACCCAGAGGGGCCTTTAGTTTAGAATCAGACATGCTAAGACAATAAAAGCGAGCTAAGATCATATATCAGAACAAGTCAAAGTTGACAAACATCTTTGTTTCTGAAATATTTCCTTTGGTTGATGAAACTGTTTAACTTTAACTTCATTTTCTTTAAAACACAACATTTTCAATCAGACTCTGTAAAGTCGCTCCTGCACTTGTTGGTGCCCAAAAAGATGATGTGAAACAACCTGATTAAAAGACGGTTATACTGTTTTAATGTAGGATATTTAGCTGATTGAGGTTTGTGGTTGTTGACAGTGAAATAAAGGTTAACAGATGAATTCAGCTTCTCTGAATTAAGGGAAGTGTTTTTATTTAAAATGGTCATATGTGGAGGTAAACACTTGTTTTTACTAACCACATATAATTTTTTACAATATTTTTTACCTCCAACACTAGTTTTTGCTTTATTGATTTAATATTTACCAGACCATAAAACATATTTAGTGTTTTTAAATAAAAATGTAAGATTTCTGCTTCTTTGTACTCTGACAAAAAAAAACAAAACAAACAGAAACAAGCATTTTTGGAAAAGCAACGCTGTCAGCAAACTGGGTCTTTTAAAGGTTAGGCCGCGCATAAAAGGCAGACATCACCTCATCTTTTGCCAATTCACATTCCTGGACGGGGTTTTGGGCCGAGCCGCAGAGGTGGATGGACTGCTGGGAAACTGAGCGCGAGGAGAATCTCCTCTCAATAGGAGCAGGCTGGCCTTCAAAGAGGTAAGTGTCCTGCGCTCAAGGAGCGGGGAGTAAGCGGTTCCTCCCGAAGCCAGAAAGGGGAGAAAAAAGGAGATGCTTCTTTGGTAGTGACCCAAGGTGCCAGCTCTGAAGTGTGACGATGCTTTCAGTCCGCTGCTCGGCCCCTTTGGGTGCCAAGAATGCTCTCAGCTCGGAGGAGGCGCCAGGGAAAAGATTAGGAAGAGAGTGAAGGAGCGGGACTGCCAGGGCGGAGTTTGATCCCTCAGATCCTTCGTTTGTGCGTACGAGCAGAGAGGACAGAAGACCAGAGCGGGTTTATTCATCACATCGCTGATCGACGTGAAGAAAACGGTCAGAGTAGGATGGAGGAATGAGCATCATCGAGAACAAATGGCACAATCTCACAGCAGAAGAGCATCTTCTCACAGAAAAACTCTGCAGGGTCCTGGAGATCTCCCACCCTGCCCGTTTTCCAGCTCTCCCTGCACTGCTTGCTGCCGATCACCTGGACCAGGTGGGCTCCTTGAGTCAGACTGTGGAGGCTTCTGATCAGCAGCTAGCAGCAGGGCTTGGAGATCTGGGAAAGCGAGCAGCCCAGCTCCAAACGATGAAAAGAGAAATCCCAAAAGCTCGTTCTGCTCCGACAGGCAGGCCTTCATTTGAGCTCAGAAATAAGCAAGCGTCACACATTTCCCCGGCCCTATACGGCACGCAAACAAACTCTAAATCTGCAGTTTCTAAGCTAAGACACTGAAGAACAAACTGCTGCGACTCAACGTCTGCAGCTGAAAATGTCAGCAGAGTCCCGGTGGACAGAAACCAGAACGGCTGTGAGCAAAGCCCTGAGGACAGACAGAGGAAGCCTCCGCCGGAGCTGCTGACAGCGTTCAGTTACTCCTGCCTCCTCCTCTTCTCCTCTGCAGGAGGTCAGACAGGTGAGGGAGGAATACAGGGGAAGCTCTCACAAATGCTGGCTGCGCAGACGCATTGTCTGAGTGTGTGCAGGTGCTGCAAATGCAGCTTAATTACAGCTTACGGCTGAACTAATGGCAGGTTTAGGCAAACTTCAACCTGGAAACGGCGCTCAGTGCAGCAAGAAAGTCCTTACGGGACGTTTAACAGAAAACAGAAACCTTTGACAGAGATTCATGATTGCAAACCCTTTTTGTTTTGTTGACTTTAATATAAAGTACAGATGCTGCAAAAATGGGGCCCCGTGGAAATGGGTCAAAGACTCTTTCTAATTTAAAAAAAACTTTCTTGTAACAAGCTAAAAATCTGCCAGCAGGGTGGGAAAATAGTTTTACCAAGAATGTTTCTTTTAAGAGGAAGATTCTAGTCACAAGTTTTCTCAAACTTTGATTATTTTTCTGTTGAAAAACGGTAAGGTTATGTTTCTTGCAAGTCAGAAAATAAGACAATTTTACCAAAAACAGTTTTTTTTGTACTTTAAGATTCAGTTTTTACTGTAAAAACCTGCAGGAGTAAAGTCAGCTCATCTGCTCTGCATCCTTCCTGGAGCTGGACGGCAGTTTTGCTACGTTTGAAGCGCCTGATCCCGCTTCATGAAGCCGATTTTGTCAAATCAAAGTCAGAAACTTCAGTCATGTGAGGAAAAATCAGCAGATCAATGAAGTCGAGACTCAGAGAGAGAAAGAAAAAGCCCTTTCTACAGTTAAGCCCTTCTGATGAGCTGTTTGCTTATCACTGGGGGCTACAGTTATTCCCACACATCCTGAGATTAGATGGCCACACGCACAGAAACACACACACACACACAGAAACACACACACCTTGTGTTTCCTGTAAGCGTTCCAGGAGCTGAAGCTCAGAATCTGTTCGAGGTTGAAGCTCACAGTTCAGTTTGTGGCAGAGCTCTGATGAAAACGCTGCTAGTGTGCGTGGCAGGGTGGAGTAGTGGTTAGCTCTCTTGGTGGTTCAAATCCCAGCGGGGACCTTTCTGCATGTTCTTTTTGTGTTGGCTGTCTCCAACCACCCTCCTCCCACATTAGTTTTTTTTTTTGCCCTCTCTAAGTTGCCCCTAGGTGGGCACGTGTGGCCCCGTGACAGACTAGTGACCTGTTCGGGAGTACCTCCTCTTCACCCAACAGTAGCTGGGATAGGCTCCAGCAACCCGGTGACCCTGAATGAGATTAAGCAATCCTGAGAATGGATGGGTTAAATTTGACTCATGCCAGCCGGGAAAACGTGTCCAGATTGTTGTGAAGTCTGCCCTTCACACATGTGACCAACCGGTGGTTCGCAGGGACTGTAGGAACAGAACTGAGCCCAGTGACGGTCTGAGCTGCCACGTAGAGACGCAGGAACTCAATGCTGTAGTTAGTTCAGGCAAAGCAGGCGATATTTTCTCTGAACATTTGAAACAGGAACCAGAATCCTCAGTGACTTTCAGCAAAAGCTGAAAGTCTCCAACATTTAGGATGATTCAGAAATTATGTTTTTATACTCTCATTACCCACTGATTTTCCTAATAAAGAAGTCCGTTTGAACCTCTAGAGCAAACGTGTGACGTTCCTCATTCACCAGCCGCTTCAGGAAATGTTTTTCTGTTTCAGCAGTTTAGGTTCTCACAAAGCGGAGAACAGGAACCGTCTGCAGACTCAGATCCAGTCCCAGCAGCTCTTCCTGACTGAGCCGGGGGGGAACGCGGTAACAACGCTGAGATGCACAGAAGGAGCGCTCTCTGATGTTCCATGCTGCCCTTCCTCCATGAACTGCCTCTGAGGCTGCAGATGTGTGTCATGATGGGGAGGGGGGCATAACGAGGGCGAGTAGCGTGCCTTCGCTGCTGACAGCGTGCGTGCACCGGCTGCTCGCCGCATCAAAGCGGCCGGAGCGGAGGAGATCGTCCATCAGAGATGACTTTGGAGTCTGAGAGTGGATTTACACTTTACAGCCCCAACAGCTTCAGAAAGGGGGCTAATCTGCTAACGTGCACGCTTCTGATGAGTTTATGGTTTGAAAAAACGGTTTCTGACTGTTACTCCTCAGAAAAACTGCATCAAAAACTTTTTATTTCATTTTTCTCCATTTCGTGGTGGTTCCTGCTGCCTTAATGCTATTATCACGTCAGCACAGTACATTCCACACTTACAAGCCTTAGTTTAGTTATTTTCTTCTTCAAAAACCACAGTGTGTCTTACAATCCAGAGTATTTTATAGCCCTTGTGCTGTCTTGTGGGGTCCAGATGACCCCCACTCCCAACATTGTTGGGAAAAACCGTGAGTACATCCCATCCCATCACACTGGATGCTGTGGTCCTTTTGTGCTTGCCTCCTCCAGGAGCACTACACCTGCTGCTCATTCCCACAGTCAGCACCTCCACACCTGACGGCCATCAAGGACACTGTTTCTTCCTGAGGAGGATCTCCAGGATTATTTTAGCTGCACCTAAGATTTACTAAAAATCTAACTTTCCCTTCCAGAAAGTCCCCTCTCTTTGCCTGCCAGTCTACCAGTCGTGTCTCATCCGCTCTCCAGCCAAGACATACTAAACCAATTCACTTCTACCAGTTAGTGTCCACACTGGGATTGAGTCATCCACCACCTCCTCCTATCACTGTACGTGGCATAACAGTTGGGTGCGCCTTATATAAGTAAGTCTGGAGATGGAGCGTTCATTGACAGAGCGCCGTGCAATCCGCCGTGCAATCCGCAGAAGGAACTGAAGTCTTTCCTCTGAACTCAGAGCAGCACGTGAGGTGAAGGTTTACCTTCCATCTGCACCGTTTCTTCCACGTTAAAACCTTCACATCCTCCTTCCACACATTTCAAATGTAATCAGACATTATGAACCCACAGGAACGGGATGGCGCAGAGGGAGCTCCTCACTGAGGACAGAATCTGCTGACTGCCTGAAGCTGCTCAGACTAAACACACACAGGACAATTCTGGCTGGTGCTGATTCTGCAGAAATGTAAGCAACAGCGACTGTAGATGATATGATTTATTTCTGTCTCTGACTGAACCAAACAATGAAGTCAGAGTGGCAGCACGCTGCTGCACAGTCTCAGAGCCAAGCAGTTTCTGAAGGAAAAGTCCTTTGAGCTGCTGACACCACATGTTTACCTGACCTGAGCTGGTGTCCACACATAGCATTAGTTCTGCTGTAACCCAGCTGTGTTTGACTGCTGTACTGTGATGCTGTGAGCTCCCTCTGACTGCAGAAAAGGTAAAACAGGAGATGGCCATCAAGCCGCGGCTGTGACAAGAGCTGCTTCTGGAAAATGTCCGTCTGACAGTGGGGATTCAGAAACGGTGTCCGCTCTTGGAAACGTTTGTGCGAACCCCAACTGCACCTTTGGCTCCGCCTCAGTGTTTGGAGGCGGTCCCAGTTCTCTGAAGAGCAGGACCCCAAAGGAGCAGGGTGCATGACGGAGGAGGAGTCCCGTGGTGGAGCTCATACCAAGCTCTGGACGGGTGCCGGATGGAAAAATACACGAGCTGTGCTAACACCATCATTAGGGTGTCAAATTATTGGGCTGATTGCAATAAACTACAAACAGAAAATTTGGCAATTACAAAAAAAAGTTTTACGAAGTTAGTGTCATTTTTAATCTAAACCTATTATTGATGATGAAATGTGCATTATCATAAATTATTGAATGCAGCAGACATCTGTGGAGTCATTTCATTTATAGTAACGGACACCTCAGAGCGTAATATCCTGCTTATACCACAGTCGCAGTAAACTATTAGGATTTTATTCTTTTTTTTTTTTCATGTTTAGACCCATTCAAAACGTAGTGTGACACGTTGTCATGGTAACGGCTACAGAGCCCGCACCGGCGGAGGAAAGTGGTACACTCTAGACATTGTGATGTGTTAAACGAAGCATCATTTCAGTGGAAAAATTCAGCTCTTCCGGGTGCCTCCAGTCCAGTCATAAAGTCACAAAGTCCACGGTCTAAAAAGTTAAATTCCTCCTCGTGTCGCATCTTCATAGACTCTCGTCTCTCCTTCTGTTCTGCTGCGTTCCAGTCTTCAAAGTGATCAAACTCCCCAAACAGCTTAATGGAGACAATAAGTCCTTTGTAGAGCACAGTTCAAGACAATTCTAAGTGCTTCACATTAAACATTACAGAAACTATCAAACAAAATAGTAAAGGTGAGATCATACAAACAAGATTTAAAGAAAGTTAAAAAGATCGAGCTTAGAAAAACAGCGTGGATGTAAACTTTGGAATACAAACTAATGGAAGGTTACCATCTGTAACTGGATTGAGGTGAACTGAGTGTTTCAGCTGATCTGAGGCCTTCTAGAAGTCTGTTCCAGATCTGTGGAGCATAGAAGCTGAATGCAGCTTTTGTGACTCTAGGAACTGACAAAAGACCGGATCCAGATGAGCGGAGAGATCTGGCGGTCAGGGGGTCAACGGTGAAGGTTGGTGCTAAACCATTCAAAGCTTTCTAAAGCAGCAGGTCCATCCATGACAGACAGGAGGTCAGTGAAGTGAAGACCTCAGAACTGGACTGATAGGGAGTTTACTTTTTTGACCTTTGTGAGATGCAGCGGAGTTCTGAATAAGCGGCAGTGATTGATTTTGTGGTAGTCCTGTGTAGACACTCTTACAGCAGTCAAGTCGTCTAAGGATGAACGCAGGAACTGGTTTTTCCAGGTCCTCATTGGACATCTTTAATCCTTGAAACATGTTTGGGGTGATAGTAGCTGGTTGGTAGTTTTTAGCTCTGTGGTGACGTCCAACCGTTTCTCTTTAGCCACAAAGGCAACAACCTCAGGTTTGCTTTAGTTGAGCTGCAGTCAGTTGTGACACATCCAGTCATTAATGTCCTCAATGCCTTCACCTGTGGAATAAGGTATGTCCGCAAATAACAAGAAATCCAATCTTTTGGATTGTTCAAAAAAACTATGATGTGTTAAAGAAGACCAGATGTTTGTTTTTAATGTTTCTTTCTTCTTAATTGTTTGAGATTGAAAAAATACCCTCCTGGTGTGTAAAAGTAAAGGTTGGATGTCTGTTATGATGAAAAGCTTCAGTAGGCCACTTTTGCAGTTGTATTTTGATCTTTCACTGTAGCACCATGTCATGAATTTAAATGAAAATCCCTCAGATTGAGGACTTTCACAGCAATTATTAAGATGATGTTGCTGGAGCCTATAACAAGTTCTTCCACGTAAAAGCGAGGCTCTCCAGACCATCACAGGGCCCCACAGACACCAGCAGCCGCACACACTCACATTAAAACCAGGGGGGGGCAACTTTTAAAATGACCAACTAACCTATGAAGTGTGTACTTAGACAGTGGGCGGAAACCCACACAGGCACAACTCCACACAAAAAGAGCCCAGCTGGGATTTGAACCAGAGCCTTCTCACCGTGTGCTGAGAGCGCTAACCACTGCACCACCCTGCAGCTCATCACCACCGTCTTTATTCATGAAGTTCCTGCCGTTTCTCCCAGTAAAGGAGCTTCACAGGCTGAGAGGAACACTCACAAGAAAAGGCTTCCAGAGCAGTTACCCTCCGGGGTGGAGGCGGGGCTGGGCGGGGGGTGTTAACACGGACCTAAATGCCCCTGATGGGAAGCGGCGGTGCCTCTCCGTCAGTTCAGGACCTGTTTCCCTCCCCTCTGAGAATCACAGAAAGCTTCGTCCAAACGCATTTGACGTGTTCGCTGAAACTGGCTGGTGGGTGGAGGCACTCAGGAACAGACCTATTGGGACAAAGACAGAGTCCCCCCCCTCCTCCCACTGATGATGGGGATTAACTCGGACCACCGTTTGGGGTGTTTAGGCCAGCAGCCCCCTTGCCCCTCCATACTTCAACTATTAGATCAAGCTTCTGGGAGTCTGGGTTTCTGCTGCAGATGCAGAAGATGCTCGTCTGAGCGGAGCGGCCCAGACGGGATTTCCCCTCTGATGAAAGGTTCTCCTCCCAAATCTCCCCCATTCCTGACCAGCAACGGCTGACACCCTTCTTCTTCTTCCCACCCACCCCCACGCTGAATGTAACGGCCTCCGCCGGGTGTCCACCCGCCGCCAGCAGGTCACGCCACCTCAGAGTTCACATTAGGACACGCTCAAGGACAAAAGCATCCAAACTAATACATCTATTGTATAAAACAACAGATTTTTGTAGTGTTGGTCTGCTCAAAGCGTTCCCAGTGGTCTTTTAATGATCATTAATGACGCTTTTAGCCAAAACTTTAAAAAAAACAAACTTTGTTGCTTTCTGGGACAGTTTCTGCAGAGCAGCAGGAGTTTATCAGAAATTCAGCTGTGGGCGGGGCTGTTGGTGCCAAATGAGATCGTCACTTCATCCATTGTTTCCCTCCCCCGCCGGCTTACAGCCCCTCACAACGCCAAGCTAACGTTAGCGTAGCAAAAACGAGCAGTTTGGATCCAGATTCCAGGTCAGACGAGGAAAACAGAGGCGTGCACGGGTCCGTTCGTCTGCATCAGAATGGAGCGGAGCAGGACGCTCGTGGCTCACCGTAGCAGTTTGTACGTCACACCTACAAGCTCCTCCCAGCTGCATCTTTTCATCTGCTCCTGATTCGCAAAGATTTGAACCCAAAAATACTCAGAAATGCAGTTTGACCTTATCTCTCTTTCAATATGTCCTCCATCCATTTTCGCCTCAGTGAGTCTTTAGGTTTCAGACTTTCTTTCAACAGAAAGCGGTTCTCTGAATCTTCTGTTTCTGGAAATGTTCTGCCTTTTCTTCTCCTCCAAGTTCTGAAGCGTTCAGCTGCTATTCCTGAAACCACATTCTTATTAGCAGCTTCCAGTTAATGATTGGCTGCTGTTTGTTAATGTTTTGCCGTGTTCCCGTCTTTTCAGGCCAGTCGCTGGCTTTCAGCTTCTCAAACGGTTTCTTCACCTGCTTTTGTGTTTGTGACTCACATTCCTGCTCTCAGTGTTAAACATTAACGTGCAGCGAGGGCTTTTGTGTTCTCTGAGCTCAAAGCGAGGTTCTGAAACCCTCACTGGAGCATCATTTACAGAAGAAGCAGGACGGGAAGCTCCATCTCTTTGCCTCCTCCTCCAGACTGGGAAGTCTATTGTTGGAAAAGGAAACAGTCCCTGAGCAGCAAAAGCTTGTGTTCAACAGAAAAGCAACCCTGAGAGGAGGGAACAGACAGCTTGTTCTCACTCCTACTCATCAGATGTCCCCGTTTGTGAATCTGAGCAGGAGGAAGATCCTCACATAAGCTTCAGCGCTCGCTTTGTCCCGCTAATGTGTGGTTTGGTGAAAAATTGTAGGGTTGACGTTCTGAGGATCAGTTGGGCTTAAAAAGAGAGGAGGGAGAAAGATCCCCTGCAGGTAAACACAATAACAGCCGTTTTGGTGGAATCTGTGGTAAATCTGCCTCTGCGGCTCAATGTCAGGCTGAGGACTTCCACCCAGACCAACCCCCCCTCGTTTATCTATGCTGCAGGACAGCTGACAGAGCCAGACGGAGGCCATTCGTACTTATTAGCACACCTCCACTGCTGTGCAGACGGTGCTTCTCTGCTCCTGCTGGATGCTCCCCAGCTGAAGCCACAGAGGTTTCCATCTCAAAGGAACCCCCCCCCCATCAGCATCCTTAGTATGCAGACCCACAACTGATATTCATGATCACCACAATGGTATTTGCATCCTTACAGACACACTCATGAAAAATGTGCTTTTGCTGTTTTTAGGATGAAACAATCCTGTTTGACGTAGAAACGACCACGGCAGAGCACGAGCTTCCTGCTCCGCTCCATTCTGATGCAGGAAGCAGATCCATCAACGTCTTTGTTTTCCTGATCCGAGCTGGAATCTGGATCAGAACTGCACGGCTGGACAGCTACGGTGTAGGTACCGTAACCGTTCGGGGTCCTTTCGACTGAGGATAACGTCACACTACACCAGTGCTTCTCAATTATTTTTTGCAAGGAAAAAGAAAATGTTTCGCGCCCCCCACCACCACAACCACCACCGCCTGCCTATAAATAAGGTCAGTAAGTATACCTAAAATGGCATCTTTTCACATTAACAACAGAAGAAAGTCGTCCATCCATCTTCCTCAGTTGCTGTATCCCCTCTGGGGTCATGGGGTCGCCAGTGCCTGTCCTGGCTACCATTGAGCAAAGGTGGGATACACCCCCAACAGTGCCTCCCTCACCTGGGGCTTCTCAAAGTTTTTGTAGGGCCTAATTAGGAACTCGACTTTAGACTGGGGGCCAATCTTGGTGAAAAAAAAATGGATAAACACAAAAAGTTATCCCCAGAGAAAACCCCCGCATGCACTGGGAGGACATGCAAATTCCACACAAAAAGGTCCCAGCTGGGATTGGAACCAGAGCCTTCTTTTTGTGGAGCAAGAACGCTAACCGTAGGACTAAAGTTTAACCATTTGTTTAGTAAAAACCATGGATTTATGACTAAAAGCACTACTTTCTCGTCTCACTGAAAGGACTTTCATGTAGGTGTTTGCTCCATTCTCCTGTGGTCAAAGACTTTATTAGGACCTGATGCACCAAACCCTCTTCCTGCAGAGAACAGCTCAGAGCTTCTCCCACCTCAAAACAGGAAAAACATCAGAAATGTAACATCAGGATATGTGTTTAAATAAAAAGAAAGGACATGATTCCTCTCACTGTTTCAGTCAGTGTCCAAAACTGTGAAAGCAGCAGCATCTCATGAAGAAAGCAGCTGCTGTGAGGAAGAGGAAAACACCGAGCTGACAGCCCTGATGCTCTAAACCACACACAGCCTTCACTCTCATCACTAACTGGAAATTTATCTCAAGAAATGGAAGAATAAAGTCTAAAACGAGAGCATGAAGCCTTTGGAGCAAACAGCTGGACGTCTGCTCTTCCTGTCATTCAGATGCTTCAACCGTCAATCGCAGATGAACCCAAGCAGTCTCATCATTAAACTAATTATAGTCAATTTACTGCTTTTAATGAAATTACAGTTCATTTGAGATCTACTGGACTTAATCTAGACTCCCTGTTTAGTGTTTTAATTAATAATCTGTATTTATGCTGCACACTTTTTCAGTCCTCAGAGGCCTACATGTCGTCATTCTTAAGCCTTTCAGAGTAAAGTGTCTCCATATAAATGATAACATGTTACCCTCTGACACAAAAGGACCCTTTTTTAAAGGAAATATCTTTTATTTTTTGTAAGCTCATTTGCCTACCCCGAAGTAAGACGACTCGATCTCTGAGGCTCCGCCTTTCTCTTTGTGTGGGCCCCGCCCATTTCATGATGTCAACTTAGTCGGCCTCGGCAGTGTGTCGGCGTTTCACCCACGAAAACAAACATCAAAACTTTTACAAAGACGGATGTGCGTATTGTGCATAGAAAAGAAAAGGGTTTAGCTGATATTATGAAGCGCCTGTACGCTCATCATTTTATTTTTAATCCGTGTGGTCTGTGCTTTTTTTGTGGAAGAACGGAGCTGGAAGAAGGGTTATTAGAGGCTAACACGCTAACAACATTAGCCATGGATGATCATAAAATCCAATCTGGATCTCGGCTGCACGTAAATGTTTGAGAATAACATCAGCCTTTATTTTGTCGGGACACGACTGGAAACACAAATCCACGTGATTGTTTGAAGGTTTCTAAGGACTGAGCAGGTTCATGACGTAATGAGACAAATGGACTTCTGGGTGTGTGAATGAAAAGGAAAATAAAGTAGCGGTCCTCTTCACCCAAACGTGTCTCTGAGCTCCTTATTTTGCAGATGAAACTCTGCTTTACTGACACTGAACCCCGAAAAGACAATAATCTGATTTTGAGTCTCCAAAAGGTTCTGAATCTCTTTGTTTTTGAAACTTATCCGGAAATAAATCTTCACAAAACGCTTTCATCTTTCATCTTCAAGCTAAACAGACAACTTTGGTGTTTTTTCCTCGTTTATCTGTGACTTTTTTCTCGTAAATTTGATAACCTAAAAGTTGTAATTAAAAAAAAAAAAGTTTGTAAACTGGCCTAAAAAGGTAAAATGATGATCAACATTTTAAAAGCAATAGGAGCACAGCAGAGTTACAGATACATAATGCATGACTTTAACAACATCAACCTGAATTTGTTAACCTGTGAAATGGAGCAGAACCATCAGCCGCAGATCCTCACTGCTTGGTTAGATGTTGGGGGTTTGAATCCTTGATCTGAACATCACTAATTCTGTCATTAATTCACAGAAACAAAAGCAGGCTCAACTTTAAATGGGGGCGTGAGGGCCGGGATCGAGAAAGTCCTTTAAAGATCGCAGCCCCAGGGGGAAACAAGAGGACACAGACGCTGTGGGTGGGGGGATTGTGTGTGTGTGTGGGGGGGGGTAAACGACAAAGCCATCGTCCATTGTTTTGTGGGGCGACGTGAAGATATATGCAGCGTCCCGACCCTAACCGCAAGCATGATGTCATCGGCTGCACCTCAACCCCACCTCAGGGCAGATGGAGGCCCGCCGGAGGACGTTGGAGAAACCGGATGCCCTTTGAGTCCTCTGGAGTCAAAAATCAAAGGGTTTAACGACGACACTGATGTATTGCCCCCATCTTTAAGCTCACTTGTGCTTTCAGAACGGAGAGCCTGTAAAGTAAACTTCAATGCAGAGTTTACGTTTGGACCCGATTGTCTGCTGACTGTCCTGTTAAAGTCTTACTAGAGTCACAGCAGTGGTGGGCCGGCCGGATGGCGGCCGGATGGCGGGCCGGCCGGATGGCGGGCCGGTAGGCAGGTGGGCCGGCCAGCCGGTGGCCGGGCAGGCGGGTTCTCCCAGAGTCTTACAGGTCCACAGAAGGCCTACATGCTTCAGTGGAAAGAGGGGCACAGGGACAGTTGCCCTTTAGAACAGTTTGCTGCCCCCCACCTCATCCCCACCACACAATGGAGGCCTTAACCCCCCCGTCCCCACCCACAAGAAATTTCTCAGGCATTGCTGGGTTCACCATGACAACTGTGTGCCTAATAAAGCATTTCTCTTAGGCATTCTTCCTTTCACTGCAGAGGTGGAGGGGGGGCGACAGTCAAAGGAGGGCGGGGGGGACACAGAGGGACGGCGGGGGGATAAAGAGGGAGAATGGAGGGGCTGGAAATGATGGGAGGTTGTCGGGGGTGAGAGCCATAGACCTACGCAGTTAGAGGAAAAATGGGAGAAAGTGACGGGCAGACAAAGAGCGGGAAAGAGAAACAGGACGGAGGTGATAGGTGATGCGGCAGAGCAGCGCCGCAACAAATTCCACGCCACTTTGCAAGCGTGACTAACGCCGTGCAGAAAAATGAAAGCAGGAATCAAGTCGGTTCAGTTCTTCAAGCCGAGGCTTTGAACTCTGAAGAAAAAACGGAGCGTTTTTCCAGCCACAAACAGGGAAATCCAGGCGGATCTCTGAGGGAAATCATCCCACCAGAGAGAAGTCGTCAGTGTGAGCCCGTGTCAGAGGTTAGGCCTGCTTATACCGGGTCAATGCTCCATTCTGATTCGCTGTGGCCTGCATTAAAAAGTGATGATGCACGTCTAAAAAAGAAGGTGACAACGCGCCGCAACAAATAGTCTGTTTTATGTGAAAAAACGCGATCCAAACCGAAAAAATAACAAGAATAAAGAACTAAAAACTGGCTGAATATTTATTTCTTTTGTACGTGTGCATTATCTGATTCTGATAATGCACACTTCTTTCTGCGATAACAATATAGAAACACTTGATCATCTGTTTTTGGAATGTTTACAGTTTATGGGAGGATTTTGTATTGTTTGGAGTAGTTTCTGGTGATAAATTATTTGATTTGGTGTTAAATACTATTAATATCTGGAAAATGTTTCATTTATATGAGCAGATTTGTAATAATTAAACTATTATTTAATACATTTTATAAAGACATCTGTTTATAGTTTAAAATAACTGAAAATGCCAGAAAACTGAAGATCACTTGATGTATGACAATCCCTAGTATTGTAGACTACAATTCTACTTTTATTTTATTGTTTTCCTCATGTTTATTTTATTCAGTTCTATTCATGTGAATATGTACAGTATGTCATCTTTCGAAGTTCTACTTAAAAAAAAAAACCTTTGTCAACCATTAACCCTGACATAACGCACCCAAAAAAGTAGTTCCGGTCACATAGCCTAAATGTTCTGTATCACTGCGCTGGCTTCTTTAAAACAAACTTCCTCTTCATCATCTGGACCAAAACAAGCGGTAAGAGGCGAACTTTCTCTGAACTAATGCTCTATTCAACCCATCGTGACCGTCTGCACAGATATGGCTTTCCTTTGCCGCTGCAGTCGAGGTCGGCGCCGGCTGAGCTGGCTAATGGTCGCGTTCTCATGGTAACGTGACAACAGTCCGTTGGGCGCACCACACAACAAATAGTGCATTTTTGGTGAAAAAAAAAAAGATCCAAACCGAAAAAATAACAAGAATTAAGTACTAAAAGCTGGTTGAATATTTAATAATTTTATAAGTGACCGTGGTACAAGCGGGAGAATGGCATTATCACTTTTTGACGCACGCCATGGAAGCCTTCGCGTGGGATGGTTGCTTCCCCGAAGTGCTTTAAAAAGTGAGAATGCACACTTGGAAGGCCTTCACCGTGCGGTTATCCTGTGGTATATCACTTTTTAACGCACACCCAGCAGCCAATCAGAATGGAGTATTCGCCCGGACCATGGTATAACTTCAGATAAAGCACACTTCGTCTGCCATTAACCGTTACAACCAGATCAGTGCGGCTCAATAATGAACACGGTAAAAGGAGAAATCCAGATTTCTCAGCAGCGTGTCATAAATGTTTCCCTGCTGTGAACCATGTCATGAGACCGAGCTGAGGCTCCAGCATTATTCTGACATTGAGCTGTTTGCTCCATGACTGAGTCAACGTATCCAACCAAACTGCTTCAAATTCCACTTCATTTCATTTCCATTTGAACAAAACTGTTTTTTTTTGGTTATGTTGGTTAAAGAACTGACCTAGGAAACCAAAGTGTGGGATTATTGCATTAATACGTTCATCCATCTTCAGAACTTCCCTTTTGGGGTCACAGGGTTGCTGGAGCCTATCCCAGCTGCTGAGTAAAGGCAAGCTACACCCGTCTGTTGCAGGTCCACAAACACCACCATCAAATGACAGAGAGAGCGTTAGAGATACTCAGATCAAGTTCCCTTTTTCTCTTGCTTACTTCTGGAATTAGACTCCCAAACGAGCAGCTTTGTGACTCTGAACCTCTGTCAGGAGTGCAGTGTGAAGGTAAACCAAACACAGGTGTGAGACGTTCACCCCTACAGTCCCTACAGTGTTGTCAACCTGAGCTTCAACATGCGACCATCACGAAAGACGTTTCTTAGAAAACAACCAACATCGCTGACTGCAGTCTGTTTGGGTTGCTGGGATGAACCGAACACAGACAGCAGAGCAGTGGGCGGGTCTGCAGGACAAAACACCTGCTGTCCACCTGAGAAGCTGCTGGCCCTGCAGCTTCTTCATGATGTGAGCTGAATCCAGCAGCGGCCATTAGGCGTGTTTTTCTGATCATTCTAGACCCGCTACTCAGACAGAGGGCATGACTGGGGCTCGAACGTCTGATTGAACAAGGACAAAGTGTCCTGGAGGTATCGTGGTTCAGAGTTTTCGAACATGCTTTTGCAAAAGAATTCAAATCTGTGTGTGACACTCTGGAATGAGCAAACAATTAAAAACACGACACAACAAATAGGTCAAACACCAAAGCACAAGCAGCATCCTCAGAGCCAAGGACAGGGGTTGGTGATTACTTCCTGCAAAAATGAAATGATAAAAGGCTTCATGATGAAAGAAAAGACTTGTGCTGAATGCAAACATCTACTTATGCAGGCTCACGCTTGTCTGGGAACAGTAGATGAGCTCCTGCATATGTCAACAGCAGCCTGACAGAGCCGGGGATAGAGATGCAGAACGTCCAACCCTGCAGCTGAATACCTGCTTCTGGCCCTGCC
Source organism: Oryzias curvinotus (assembly GCA_023969325.1). Taxonomy (NCBI): domain Eukaryota; kingdom Metazoa; phylum Chordata; class Actinopteri; order Beloniformes; family Adrianichthyidae; genus Oryzias; species Oryzias curvinotus. Next base: position 1,692,754 of record CM043710.1, on the reverse strand, counting down.
GTGTGGCCAGACCTCCTTCACAAACACAGAAATGAAGAATGCTTTTTAAAAGCGACCCCCGTGTGGAGCCTGCTTCTCCATCTAAAATCAACAGATATTAACGAGGTGGACTCGGGAAGATCCGTCTTTTGGTTTATCAGAAGCTAACTAGTTGCTGTTCTTCCTCATTAATGCACGAGCACATTGACGGCGCACAACAGGCAGCCAATCCCTGCAAGCGGCGGGTGACAGTGCGCCCGTGCAGCTTTGAATGATTACGGCGCCCTATCTGCTCCCAGCGGGCGCCGCCAGACAGAGCCGCCTGCAAAAATGATAATCCAGGAAGTTCTTTTTATGCTATAGCAGAGGGGGCGGGGACACGGCCTGATGTATTTACGACCACCTCCGCAATACTGTTTGGAATTACCCTCCATCTATTAGTTCTGCCGCGGGGCTGTGGTTGAAGTTTTAACGAGCGTTTGGAGCCTTTTTTTTTTGAAATGTTTCATCCTGCTTTCATCCAGTCTTTGTGTTTCTTTTGGCAGCTTTTGAAATTATTTTTATTTCAACTCTTCATGACTCTGCTTTACTCCAGCAAAGACTACAACGCCTCAGGACAGAAATGACTGTCGTTCTTTATTCTTTAAGTGTATTTTTAGTGTTGTTTATTATCCATTTGCTGTTTTTAATAGAGCTATGGTAACAAGGTAATTCCCCTTTTTTTTAAATCTATTCTATTCTATTCTATTCTATTCTATTTTCTTCTACTTAGTAGTCATGATTTAAAGCTGCTACACATGAAGTCCTAGTATTATTATTTTACATTCATCCTCGTGTTTTTGACTGAAATTGCTGTTTGGGTTCAATAAACTCAAGATAAATGGTAAAAAAAAAATGACATTCAAATTACATTTAATTTAAAAAGAAATTTGCATGAAATTTTAGAAATTCAGACATTTGAGTAAATAGCTGAATTCCCATTTCAAGCAGCGGTTTTCTGTTTACATGTTCCTGTTGTCTGGTGACACTAAGTCTAGGGTTCATTTAATATGATTCTAGATCAATTTGTTCACGTTTCTGGATCAAAACCAATTTACTTGGACTGAAAAAACTGTTGTCACCACAGAGACTGGAGAAATTTAGGACTTTCTTTGATAAATTGATGGATTTTTACATTAAAAATCAACATCAAACATTTTCTCTTCGAAGAAATTGAAGGTCGAGTTGATTAATGTGACATCTTTTTTTCAACCCAGCTCTATATGATCTATATTTTCAAAAGTTCTGTGTAAAATGAAACTGATGGATTTCTGACCATTTTTATGATAAAGCAGCCACTGACTGGACATTATGCAGAAACTGTAAAGGAAAGTGTTTCTAAAGCAGACTTCATGGCTCAAACAGGTCCATCAGAAACTGTCCGTCCTAACAGAGTTCTCATGTGCCGCCGGCTCAAAGATGAGGATAAAGAGACGTCCCCGGAGGTCTCTGGAGAGACCAACCTCTGAAAATTGGGGTCAGTAAGATCTATGAGGGAGGCTCCCCCCCCCTCCCCCCGCTGCCTCCAACAGCTTCTGCCTAACAGCTTGATAATGGTCATCTGTGAAATTGTGTCTTCAGCACGCAGACGCACCTCCACACGGTCAGCATTTCAGGGAAAAAACAACCTTTTTGAAGTTCTACGACAAAACGGAATAAAGGGTTTTTACATTTCTAGAATCTACAAGACAAACTACGGTAGGAAGAAATCCAATGTTTTGGTACTCTTTCCCAAAAATGTCCACATAAAAAACCTGTATGCACAGCATTTATTCAGATCTCCTTCAGGTTTTTGTCGCACGGATGTCGTCCAAACTTTGATGTGTTTGAGCAGAATTTCATTCTTCGAGTCCAACGTTTCTACTGACAAACCCGGTTCTGGATCATTTCGTTTCTCGTCCCAAACGGATCTTTCTAGCTAGTTCACATGACGTACAGTGTAGGACCTGCTCCCACCCCGCTGTCCTCCACCCACCTCCTGCAGGGGTCCTGACTCAGAAACCCCAGCAGGTGCCGGATGAGTTGGGGGGACACGGCCTCTAATTGGTCCTCTGTGGAGTCACAGCTGTTGCCCCCAGCAGTGCCTGCTTCTCGATCAATAACTCACTATTGTTCTCTGGGGGAAAACTTAGCTCAGCTCCAACCTATGATGCCGAGCGCCCACGCCAACAAGGCTCACAGATCGTGTCACCTCGTCGTCTATCCAGCGGTTAAACCTGTCAGGACCTAAGTCTGTACTGTCAGAGCCTTCAAAACAGGCTCTTTGCTACATTTAGGAGATGTAATTCTGCTTCTCCCCGTCCAATTCCACCTTTCTTCTGGATTTCCAATCTCTCCGTAACTCCCAAAGTGGTCTTAGAAACAGCCAAGGTCAGGGGAACGGCAGATTTACAGCAGCGAGCTGTTTGCAGCATCACACACACAACACAGAAACACACACAAACACACAACCAATCCTCATCTCCAGATGATAACATTTAAGCAGTAAAGAAAGCCCCAACGTTTTGTTGACACACAAAATTTAAAGCTAAAAAAAAAGTAAAAAACAATTAAACGGAAGAGTCCTCTGTGGTCATAACCTACTAAATAACAAAATGACATTGTGAGAATATTTGTTCTTTCTCCTTCCACATTATTTCATAAGACTGAGCATCCATACGAGCCTTTACATTTAGTTAATTCTACTAAAATGTTTCAACCTTTTAGTCATATCATTGCAGACATTTTTCCTCCTTACTGTTGTTCTGAACATAGAGGACATGTCAGAGATAGAGTTCCCTCACTAACCCTGGTGTCCTGTTACTGCACTGGGCTTCACTCACTGGGCGGAGTCTGCAATTATCTGGGCATCTCACCTGACACAGAGATCTTCATGGAGGCCTCCAGGGGCCGGTTGTTGTTCAGGGCCTGGCTCAGCTGGATCTCCCCCGTGCTTTGGTTCAGGAGGACCAGGTTCAGCTCGTTGCCCACGTCGAAGCTGTAGTGGAGCTGGTCGGACACATCGGGGTCGTGGGCGGGGATGCGTCCAATCACTCCCGTGGGAAAACTGCTGGACTTGTCAGGTCACGTAATTGTTGAAGATGATCTGGAAGTTCTTAAGCATGGGCAGGTTGTCATTCTTGTCCACGAGTTTGATGTGCACGGTGGCTCGACTGACCAGCGGGGCAGAAGTGGCCTGAACCACAATGACGTACTCGGGCCTTGATTCGTAGTCCAGGTCTATCAGTGCAGTCAGTTCTCCAGAGAAGATGTCTAGCATGAACACCTCCGGGATGTTTCCCTCCACTATCTGGTACATGATCTGTGCATTGCTGCCTTCATCTGGGTCTGTGGCTGAGATATGGCCGACCACCAGACCTATGGGGCTATTTTCCTCCACCATGATGTCAAACTCATCCTTCTCAAACACGGGGGGGTTGTCGTTCACGTCCAGTATGGTTACATGAATGTTCACTGGGGTTCTCAAAGCAGGAACTCCTTTGTCCACAGCGAACGCCTGAAGGTTGTAGACAGGCACATTTTCTCTGTCCAGTCTGCGCAGCGTGCGCACAATCCCCGAGGTGGACTCAATGATGAAGTCCCCATCACCATCCTCCCCGCCCTGGAAAGTGTAGAAAACGCGTCCATTGAGACCAGAGTCTCTGTCTATGGCGGACACTTGTACCACGCTGGTGAACACCGGCACGTCTTCCATTACTGAGCCCACGTAGTGGTCTCTGAGGAAGCGGGGGGAGTTGTCATTGACATCATTGACTAATATCTCTAAGTAGGTCGTGTCGGACTTCTGTGGGATACCGTTATCCCGAGCAGTGATGGCTAGCGTGTAAGAAAGCTGGTCCTCGTAGTCCAGCTCCATCTGTGTGGTGACGGCGCCTGTGTCAGAGTCGATATCAAATTGAGGGACATTGTCGTCCATGAAGTATGTGATTCGTGCGTTTTCTCCCATGTCTTCATCTGTGGCGCTTATTACAACCACGGTGGTGCCCAAAGGTCGGTCTTCGTTAATGTTGACCGTGTAATGCGAGCTCTGAAACACGGGCCGGTGTGTGTTGGCGTCTGTGACGTTGACAAACACCTGAGCGGTGTCAAACAGAGTTCCGTCACTAGCAGTGACAGTCAGCACATACTGCCGTTCCAGCTTGTAGTCTAACGGGAGTGCCAATGTAATGAGGCCACCGCCACTCTGGCTGGTGATGGAGAAACGGTTACGGGTGTTCCCACTCGATATCTGATAAGTCACCACGCTGTTGATGTCCTGGTCTACAGCGGACACCGTCACCACACTGGTTCCCACGGCCGCATCCTCATTGAGTCTCATGTAATACGCCTTCTGAGTGAACTCTGGGTTGTTGTCGTTGACGTCCAGGATGGTCATGCTGATGCTGGCGGAGGAGGACATGACAGGGTAGCCATGATCGCGAGCCTCCACGCCAAAATTGTAAAAATCTACACTCTCTCTGTCCAGTTCTGCTGCCACAACGATCCACCCGGTGCTGTTATTGATGCTAAACGGGAAGTGTGGCGTGGTTTCTGTCAGCTGATACTCCAACCTTGAGTTTTCTCCAGAGTCTGCATCCACAGCTTGGATGTGGATGATGGAATAACCCAGAGGCACGTTTTCCAGCACAGTGGCCTGGAATGGAGTGCTGACAAAAATGGGGGCATTGTCATTGACGTCCAGCACCTGGACTGTGACCAGGCCACTGATGTTGGACAGAGGGGGGCGCCCCCCATCCTGAGCTCTGATCCTTAGGGTGTATTCCTTATTGGCTTCATAATCCAAGTAGCTCACGAGGTCCATTTTACCCGTCTGTGCGTCAATGTAAAACTGTCCACGCGTGTTTCCGCTCATGATGCTGAAATGAACAACCGCATTGCTCCCCCTGTCCTTATCTGTAGCCGTGAGCTGAAGGATCTCAGTGTTTGGGGTCTTATCCTCAGGAATTTGGACCACATAGCGCTTCTCGCTGAACTGAGGGGCGTTGTCATTGTCATCCTCCACTAGGATATGAACCGTAGCCGTGGCGCTCCGTGGCCCGGGATCACGACCTTGATCGTTTGCCTCAACCAGCAAGAAATAGGCTTCCAGCTCTTCCCTGTCCACCAGACCTTTAGTGCGGATGACACCAGACCTTGAGTCTATCTCAAAAACATCATTGGAGCCATTACTGTTCAGAATGTGATACAGGATGTTACCGTTGGCAGGTGCATCGCCATCAGTGGCCCTCACGGTTAAAACTTCATAGCCGATCTCTAAGTTCTCCCTGATGCTCTCTTTGTAATCTTGCTGCTCAAACACGGGGTCATGGTCATTGGTGTCGCTGACAGTTACAGTCAGGGTTGCCATGGCTGTACGGCGGGGCGAGCCATGGTCAACCGCCGTCACACGAAACACATGGGTGTCCTTCGTTTCTCGGTCCAGGACCTCAACCGTCGTGACGGCTCCGCTGACGGGGTCGACGGCGAACAGATTGTTGGAGCGACTGTCAAAGAGAGCCTCTATGAAATACTCCAGCCTGCCTGCGTCCCCCTGGTCCACGTCCACTGCTTTCAGCTGGACCACTGCGGTTCCTGCTGGTTGGTTCTCAGCCACAGACACTTGGTACATTGGAGGTTGGAACTGGGGGCTTCTGTTGATGCTTCTCCTTCTCCTGCTCAGTATACCGGACTCAGACAGAGCGGACTTCTCCAGGAGCTTCTGCAGGCGGCCCTGGTTAAAGGAACTGTGTCCCACTCTCCAGTGAACGGTGAGAACTTCCAGCCCATTTCCGTCAAGAACATCACAGAGCACGTCCAGCTCCGGGAGGCTGTCCTGCGTCCAGCACAGAGTCTCTGACACAAACAAGCCTCCCTGGAAGAAGTAGAAGTCTCGGCTGTTGGCGACCTTGCAGCGGCGCAGGGGGGCTGGCAGCAGACTTCCCACTGGAACCACAGCGGAGTGCGCCTGGAGGCACTGTGCGCTGTGGCTGCTGAACAAACTCAGCACCTCCACGTCCCACCCTGCTTTCCTCCTCCGTGTGTGAGAGCAGTTCCTGCCGTGGACATACACGTCGTACTGAGAGGTGAGCAGGTGTCTGAGGTCCGAGTCCCGGCAGTCTGCCACAGTGTACAAAGTGAAGGGGTTTGAAGGCAGCGAGGGACACTTTATTGATCCCGACACGAACACGGTGCCCGCCGCCGCGTCCGTGTCCAGAAAGCGCTGCGTGAACCTGGGAGCCAGAACCTGATCCAAAGTACACAGAGAGCCTCGCTTCACGCCGGCCACCGTGGCCCCCGCAGCTCCATCCTCACTGATGTGAACGGCGAAGCCCCGGACCAGCGAGAGCAGCTCGCACCACCACAGCACCACTGACCAGTCCCAGCAGAGGAGGCGCGTCTCCTTTCGCCGTGTGCTCCTCATGTTGCTACTCCGGATGTCTTCAAACTTTCCGCCCACGACTTTGCCTTCGTAGCCGAAGAGCCATGCTCCAGCCCGCGCGCCGGTCTCCCGCTCTAACCCTGGCCCGACGCGGCTCTTCTTTACGCGGACGCACGCAGTTCCAACAGCAGCACCTCCGCTCCGTCCGCGCAATGCTGCTCCACTGAGGGAAAAAAGAAAGCTCTTCAGCTCCTCTCCTCCTCTTCCTCCTCCTCCTTCAGGCTCCTCATTATAATAAACCTGTGTCCCCGTGCGCAAAAGACGGGGAGGGGGGCGACTTTACGCATGGCTCCCAAACTTCACCTGGAAGAAAAAAAACTTCACCTTAAAGCCCAATCCAGTTTAATATTAGTATTTTCAGTTTTTGTTCATTCTTGGAAGAAAAGTGAATAAAACTTTTTTTAAAGACAAAAGTTCATAAATTCCTGCTTGACTTTAGTCATATTGTGATGCTTTCAAAATAAAACTGTTCTTAATCCTTCTGCTCACATGATGGATGGTTTCACATTTACAAAATAAACACCTACAGTGTCCTGAAATCAAGATCAGAACATATACAGTCGACATATTTGGTTTAAAATGAATCACATTTATTCATATTTCTCTCAAAAAGACTAACCACAACTGCTGAACTCTGCTTGATGAACTGCTGGGGGATAAACGTTTGCGTAAGAAACTATTCCTGATTCATGTCTTCTCCTTTTTACAGAACATAATACATACATGACAGGCAGGTCTGCAGCGCCTCCTCTTGGTATAGGTTGGAAAATGCAAGAAAAACGTTGAAATATACAAAGGTTCAAGATATTTTTACAGTAAAAACACATTAAACTGTTTCCATTATAGAAGCCGAAATATCTTAGTTTTTTCATATGTGTAACATGTCTGCCTGTTGTTTTTCTGCACATTTGGTTTTTACTTTTTCACACAGAGGAGGGCTAATTTGACGGATCAGCTCATTTGTTCCAAGTGACCCTCTGATCCACAGCTGAGGCCTTCAAGGTTCTGGAAAGTCCCATCAGAGCTGAACTCTGCCTCAAGTCAGCCGTATAATCTTCACAGCTGAAAGCCCGGCTTCCTTCCGACTTGGACCCTCGACAGTCCACTAACACCACCACCACCTCCTCCACTGCTCTCCACACTGGGAACCTCATGGAGCTTTCCAGTCAGTTCGAAACAAAAGAAACTGTTGAAGCTAAAGTTTGTCCTCAGGAGCAGACTGCACTGCGAGGTTTAACTTCGAACATTTGCTCATGTCAGTGATATTTTAGGAAAAAGTGTCAAAACATCCATCTTCAGGACCTCTTTAGCCCCTATCAGGGTTGCTGGAGCCTATCCAGCTAGTATTGGGTCAGGGATCTGCAACCTTTAACGCCTAAATAAACATTTGGTGCAGTTTCTTACAGAAAAGGTAAACCAGCGAGGGCCAAAAAGACTGTTTAGAAAAATGAGCTTTATGCTTTTGTGGCCATTAAGCCATTCATTTATACTAATTGCAATTTTGTTATTTATTTTCTATACATAACAATTTTAACTTTGTTTTCTGGACAGCAGCACATAAAATTTCTTTCATAATAAGACATGTTGTGTTAAAAAAGATCCTCCTACTGTAACAGATTTAGTTGAATTAAAAATTACGTTTTTGGTTATTTTATTGCGTCATAATTTATATCCTTTTACTATCAAATATAAACAGCACCGATAGAGAATCCTGTTTAAGTCAAAACATGTAAACGTAATTTTATCCCTTTAGAATTTGAACAGCAACTAGACGGTCGTACAGCAGATCAGAATGCGCTTTATTCTGATAACAACTGGCAGTAGATCGACCATCATTTTGCCGGTCACTGACATTTTATAGATCCAAACAAGAAGGGGAAAACGCAATAATCTAAAACAACGTAAGCACGACTCCATTATTTATTCAAATCGTTTGCATTTTTCTCTCGAGCCAAAAAGCCACAACAGAGTAAAAAAAGAAGGCTGCATGCGGCTCCAGGGCCTCAGGTTGCAGACTCGTCCGTGTGTTCGGATACACTCTGGACAGGTCACCAGTCTGTTGCAGGCTCACACATGCATGGACACCCAAGGGCAATTTAGAGACAACAATTAACCCGCAAGTGTTTGTTTGGATGAAGCCAGAGTGGCTGGAGAACATCCACACATGCAAACTCCACTTTTTACTGTGTAAAAATGATATTTCTTCAAAAAATGATTATCGTGAAAGTAGAAAAAAGGATATAAAGTCAAGTTAAAGTCTCACTATTTGTCACACATTGGTTCTCCGCATTTGATCCCTCCCCTGGGGGAGCGTGGCTGAGCTGCAGAGGCTCTGGATTAACCCCCCCAATCCAACCCCTTAATGCCGAGTGTCCAGCAGGGAGGCATTGGGTCCCATTCTTTGAGTCTTTGGTATGACTTTGCCTGGATTTGAACTCACGACCTTCCGGTCACAGGGCGGACACTCTACCACAAGCTTGGTAGCATGGCTAGGCTGAAAATATGTTTAAATGTTTTATTGTCCCCCAAAAAGTTGGATCCAGATCTTCAGACTTCCAGTAAAGACGGAACAAGTGTAGCTTTTTACAGTTTTTATTGTTGCTGGAGGCTCTAATACAATATGAATCATAAGCTTTACAAAAGAAGAGCCAAACAAGACAAAGAAAAACAAAGATTCCCATCCACCTCGGAAACATTCAGAGGTTTCCACTGAGACGCAAAGACAAACTGTGACCCCCAACAAGGACAGAGCAGGTGAGAGAGAGAGAGAGAGAGAGGGAGGGGGGCAACTGTCATGTAATATTGGGCATGTGAGAGTGTGGTGGTGGTGGTGGGGAGGGGGGGGGGGGGGGCAGTCCATCCCCTTGTTCGGTCAGCGCTCCCCTCCTGACACAAGCATGCAGACGTGGTGGAGCAGTCAGACCTGCTCGCGTTGATGGGGCCTGGAGGGGCTGACGGCGGGCGCCGTTTAGTACTGACATGGGGGGGGGGGCGTACGGTGACACCACAGCCGGGCGTTCATCACCTCCACAGAGGAGGCGCGGCGTCTCTTTCAGAGTGACTGACGACATGAACAGCTGACGATTATCATAAACCTTGATAATACTATCATTATATTCATAAAGAAGGAGGGTGAGGATGGCTTCATGACATAAAAAACCCAGACTGACAAAAAAACAAAAACAAAGCAGTTTTCTCCTTTTCTTGTTATTCACAAATGCAGACTGGAACAGGAGGAGGAGACAAAGAAACAGATGAGGCAGAGACAATAAGACAAGAGGAAAAAGAAAAAACAAAAAAACCAAAAAGAAAGCATCTCTAGCTGCTGCTGAAGGTGCTACGGTTGTTTGCGCCTGAGTGCCTCCACTAAGTCGTTCCTCAGAGCGTCCTTCTGCTGCTTATCGGCCTGAGTCTGAACGCTCCTGTGGGAGACAAAGAGGAGAGAGAACGTCAGCGCTCGCATCCTGTCAGGTCCGTCCGTGTCCTCCTGCACAGAGGACGGGGAGCAGCAGGCACACATCATCCCCGTTAGTTCCCATCATGCAGCTGAGCGGCTCTCTGATTAGTCTTTTAACGTGCTCGCTTCAGTGTTCAGACTTCACGGAAAACACGTTTCGGGGCAGAAACCTTTCAACAAAACACAACCGCCTTAAAAACCTCTTTAGGGTAGCAAACAACCCGGCTAGAAGCTTCTGCACGTCCATCTCCATGGTGACACGGTTCCTACGTTTGGACAGAAGGGTAAACAACACCTGGGAAATGGGCATTTTTAGCCCTTGTGCTATCTGGTGGGGTCCAGATGACCCCACTCCCAACGTTAACGTGCCTCCGAGGCACGTTAACGTTGGGAGTGGGGTCATCTGGACCCCACCAGATAGCACAAGGGTTATGGCAGACTCAAAGTACAAACACACAGCTGAAGGGAAAAGGTTTGTGCACAAAAGAGCCGTTATTTCGTCATGTCCCACTCTGGAAGTTATGACACACAAAGCCCATGCCTGAGTGTACCTCTAACCCTAGTCAATGAAGATCTGACGCTGGGTGAGGACCTGCGACAGCTCCCTCTGGAGCTGCCGGTACTTCTGATTATCAGGCAGAGACTCAATCGATCTGGAGCAGAGAGGAGCACAGCAGGAGGAGGAGGAGGAGGAGGAGGAGGAGAGGAGACAAACGAGGAGGTGAGAAGGAAATGTGCACCAGAGGAAGCAGAGAGGAGAGAAAAGCTGCGTCTCAATTCACTCACTATTCATTCAATGAACGGGGCGTTTACCGTCTGCAATTCCAAAATCCAGCGCCTTGAACATTTCCAACAAGTCTTTGGGAAAAAAAATCAGGTTGTGTCCCAATTCCTTCCCTACGCACTATATAGGGCCCTTCATAGGGCCCTATATAGTGCCCTATATAGTGCACTATATAGGGCCCTTCATAGGGCCCTATATAGTGCACTATATAGGGCCCTTCATAGGGCCCTATATAGTGCCCTATATAGTGCACTATAGGGCACTATAGGGCCCTATATAGTGCCCTATATAGTGCACTATATAGGGCACTATATAGGGCCCTGTGAAGGGCCCTATATAGTGCAATATATAGGGCCCTTCATAGGGCCCTATATAGTGCGTTCGCTATTTTTTTTTTTTTCGCTATTCAAATCTACAGCTCTGCCCAAATTCCCCCCCTAACTACTATAAAACTATATAGTCTGGCACCAAGTAGTGCCCTGAATTTGAAAAGCAATTCAGACATCACGCTCACTATTTATTTATGTATTTTTTTACTGCAAATATGACGTAATTGATTTCACGAAATTAACATTTAATGTGAGCTTATTGTGATGATAATTTATGATTTTCTGAAGATAAAAACATTGATGGTTTATTTAAAAAAAATACATTTAAATACACTATATTTTGGGCAAAAATTGTTCAGACGCAATGCATTGTGGTCTATATCTGCCAAGCTAGTGAGCATCGATGCACACTGGTTTTTTGCAGAGACTACTGGGAGATTTCCAGGGCACTCGATTTCATATACACTTGATTGTATACAGTGCACTATAAAGTCTATATAGTGCACTGTGTAGTGTATATAGTGCACTATATACACTACATAGTGCACTATATAGTGTATATAGTGCACTATATAGTGCACTATGTAGTAGAGGGCTGCATTGGGATCGGGTCCCGCTGGGTCCCGCGGGACCCAACCCAAATCTCGCGGGATTGGGCGGTTTGGATTGTGCTGCGGGCGGGAGCGGGCGGCAAAAAATAAACCCCGCGGGATCAGTGCTGGCGTGAATATCGGATGAATATATAATAGCGGACTACGTTAGGCTGTGCGGCTGTTGGAGTCTTACGTACTGAAGCTCCGTGAAGCACCAGGTAGAGAGGCCCAATGGCCTCTGTCATCAAACCTGTTGTTGGGGGGTGTGCAACGCCCCGCCCCGCCTCTTACTAAGAGCGCGCTTCAGGCCGTCTGTCTGCGCGCGCACACACGCAGACTTTTAACCGAACAGGATTTGTGAAAATATATTTAATATTTAAGTTGCAGATTACACAAGAGAAGAATGCATCAAAAGATGAGGCTGGAGGAGGACATGAATCTCTTTAATAATATCAATACAAATACGTGTTTTTTTCCTGCGGGACGGGGGACGATACAAAATCAATGCATGTCTATTACTGTGCGGGACTAAATTCTCTGAGTTTTGCGGGAGCGGGCGGGATGAAGAAAATAGTCCCGCGCAGGGCTCTACTATGTAGTGTATATAGTGCACTACATAGTGCACTATATACACTACATAGTGCACTATATATACACTACATAGTGCACTATATATACACTACATAGTGCACTATATACACTACATAGTGCACTATATACACTACATAGTGCACTATATATACACTACATAGTGCACTATATACACTATATAGTGCACTATATATACACTACATAGTGCACTATATACACTACATAGTGCACTATATACACTACATAGTGCACTATATACACTACATAGTGCACTATATATACACTACATAGTGCACTATATACACTACATAGTGCACTATATACACTACATAGTGCACTATATATACACTACATAGTGCACTATATACACTACATAGTGCACTATATACACTACATAGTGCACTATATATACACTACATAGTGCACTATATATACACTACATAGTGCACTATATACACTACATAGTGCACTATATACACTACATAGTGCACTATATATACACTACATAGTGCACTATATACACTACATAGTGCACTATATATACACTACATAGTGCACTATATACACTACATAGTGCACTATATATACACTACATAGTGCACTATATACACTACATAGTGCACTATATATACACTACATAGTGCACTATATACACTACATAGTGCACTATATATACACTACATAGTGCACTATATATACGCTACATAGTGCACTATATACACTACATAGTGCTGGCCTATATGGTCTTTTAGTAGTTGTGGGATATTGCATTGCGTTTGAAAGAGTTGTCATTTAAAAAATAGCATGTAAATTATTTTTTTTTATAAATCCTTCTAGTTTTCAAACATCCAAATATAGAAAACTCTTAAATGATCTTCATAAAATGCTGATATTTAGTTCATAGTGTGTGTGTGTTATTAACTGCCTTCTTAGGTTCTCCTGTTATCAGACACGGTTGTGTTTTTTCACATACCTGACAGGTAGTCAGGTATGTGAAAAAACACACAACCATATTTATTGGGTTTTCATTTTGGCAAATGGGTGACGTCTCTTTTAGAGTTCAAAATAAAGTAGTGAAGGTGTCTGAATTGCATAAAAATTGCGAGCACTACACAATCTTTTAGGGGTTAGAGAGTAGTGAATGAATATAGACATAGTTGATATGAAAACAAGACACCCTGCAGCTAATAAAAAGGTAAAAACGGCATAAACAAACAGAAAAACTGAAGAAAACAGTAGATTCCTGAGAAACTCCACATTGAAGCTATGAAAGATCAACTTTATTGCTCTCACGCTAAATCGGTTTGGGGCTTCAAAGCCGCCTAAAGCTAGACCACCAAAGAGTGAGGCCCTTCAGATGTCCATCCTAAACAAACAACAGGTAAGTCCCGTTAGCCGCGCACCAGGACGGCGCCTGCAGCGGTTACCTGAGGCCGTTGACGATGTCCTTGGTCTTCCCAAAGTAGATTTCATTCAGCGTTGAACGGATCTTGTTCTCCATATCCTACAAACAGGATAAAACCTTTTTAGGATTTCAAAACTTTGCCTTTTTTCCCTCATTTTCAAAGACTTTGTGCAGGAAGATAACGGTTTGTTAGGCAAAAGCCGGCCAGTAGGGGGAGCCAGAGGACCTTGGTGGTCTGCTGTTCTGCAGGAGGCAGTTTACACTCAGAGGGAAAAACAGGCTGGTGCAGGTTATTTTCCCAGCATGCCCTTTGATGCTGTTCAGCCCAACTGAGCACCAGTCTGTGTTAAACAGCAGTACTGGTCTTTTCAGTTCCCCGTGCACGCTCATGCACGCTCGTGCGCGCTGGTGGCAGCAGACTTCATTCATCTTATCTGGTCATCAAATGCAACAGAAGTCTATTATTAACGCAGGTATTTGAATCTGGCGCAGCGAAAGGGAAACATGCAAAACCAGCTGAACAATGAGGACCCAGACGGGAGCGGATAGAAAAGTCACTGACCTCCACCAGACGGCCGATGTTGGCGATGTGGGACGAAGACTCCCCGACCGTCTCGTCTTTCTCCATCTGTGGGTGGGAAAAGAGGCAAAGGAGAAAATGTGATGAGTAAGTGCAGTACCACAGACTGGACCACAGCTGTCTTTGGCTGGGAGTGACCCCCCCCTCACCTGTCTTGTAAGGCTGCCACCGAGGTTCATGGTACCAGATCCGGTTTTGGTTGTCTGCAGCCACAGCATGACGGTGGAGGTGAGTTTGTAGTGAGCAGTACGACCACTCGACTTCTCCTGTTGGCAGAACACCGTTATCCCCACGAGGCTTTCATTTGACCCCCCCCCACACACACACACACACACTGAGGTTTTAATGAGGTTTTAATGCGTGTCCTCACCTGCACCTCCACCACATGAATGGAGTCCCAGCATCCTTTGATCTTCTTGGATCCATCCCCAGCCTTTTTTATGAGAATAACTCCAGCGAAGCCGTGATCCAAGTCCCAGAGGTACACGGAAGACACCCCCCCCTCAAAATACCTACAGAACATCCACATGTGGTTATGCCGCAGCGGCACAAACTCGGCGTGCGAACGCCTCGCTGGAACTCACAGGTCTCTGTACTGATCAAAGGCGTTATTGGCTTCAACTTCCAGTTTCCTCAAGCGAGCTGAAGGCATGGCACCGTCTTCGATGGGGGGCTCGTACTTATTACTCCAGGGGGATCTGTTGAAAACGCCCGGAAAATAAATGGAAACCAACTGACCCGGAGGTTTGGTGCTCACCGCAGTGTCGACACCAAACACTTCCACCAACATCAGACCAAGAACTACTAGGGCGTGGTGGTTTCTCCCAAAGCCCACCTGTAGGAGTCTCCATCCCGGTTGTAGTCGCAGAGCAGGTAGTCCTTCCCCACCACCTTGTCCCGGGCAATCTTCAAGGGCTGGTCCACAGAGGAGAGGAGGTCCTCACACAGACTGGGAACCTGGACAAGCAAAAGCAGTAGAGCTCAGCTCAACATGACAGCACGCCGCCGCTGCCGCCGCTGCACGCCGTCTCATTAGACGGCTTGACAAGCAGGAAGCCGTGGAGCAGATAATGACTTCAACGGAACTGCACTAACAAGGAGAAGAGTCTAAATGAGACATCGAGGGGGAACTTAATATCTGGGGGGGGGGGGGGGCAGTACAGATGACGCCGCACACGCCTGCCAACTCAGGCTACAAACTCGGGGGTGGGGGGTGATTTCAGGTCGTATGGAATCATAAAGGATGACTTTCACGGAGAAAAAACTTTCTGCTTTGGAGGTGATTGACAGCTGTGATAATCCTCACTAATAACAGGAAACATGGGCAGCAGGGGCAGAAGGGGGCAGATGTTGGGGGAGGGGATTAGAGGTGAGGGAAGAGGAAGTTGAGCAGGTGGGGGTCCGGCTGAATTTGAGCAGATGAAACCAGACAAGAAGCTGCAGCCCAAACACAGACTTGGGTCCCAATGCTGCGCTGACCGCCAACAGCCTGGCAGCTTTGGCGAAAACCTTTCAGAGGCGGCGAGAGCTGTTGGTGACACAACGGTCACTGAAAACGCCAGAGGAACCAGGAAACCAGCCTGGAAATACTGACCCTGCTTCATGGACCAATCAGGGGTCAGAGGTTCACGTCTGCTCGTGGTTTCCATGGTTACCGTGCTCCCTCACTACATCTCGCTTCAGCTTTTGTCTATTTCACTTTTAATGTTTCAAATCACATCACGACTAATCGTGTTAAGTTTGATAAATGTATTTATGAATGCATGTCTTTTAGTCTTAAGTATTGTTTTGTTCTGACTGCCTGAAAAAAAACGCAAATACAAAAAAAAAAAAAAAATTAAAATCAAATATATTCAATTTAAATATTCCTTGATATTTAGCCACACAAAACGTCCAAATAAGGGATTAGCAGGTAAAAATGCTCCTAAATTACTTTAAGAAGATAATTCAAGGAACCATTTTTTAGTACACCTTTTTTTTAAGGAACTTTTGCTAAAAATCAAATTCATCTAAACTTTAATTTAACTTTAATGTCATTCAGTTGTTGAAATGGCAGCTGTCCGTCTTCCAAACAAGGTGGCGCTCTGGTCTGCTGAAGGAGACTCACCAGGTCAATGAGGTCGCTGAGGTTCTTCTCGATCTGCTGAGGAGGCAGACGCCTCATCAGGTCCAGAGCACAGTCCAGCTGCTGGTCATTCTGAGACACACAAGCAGGGAAAATCAGGAGACGGCGCCACAACACAGCAGCAACACCCAACATGGTCCACAGACAATACCACTGCTGGCACAAAAGAAAACCAACAGAAATTCATCTGGACTCAACATGTACATTTACATGTACAGTTAATCGCAAATTTATCGTTATCGCGACATCAAGCTGCTCAATATGCATATCGCAAAAGACAGCAACAATTGCAATAAATGTGTTAAAACAATCTTTTGGCATCTTGAGGTATTTAACGAACCAAATAAATCATTTGATGCTTTGATGGAGGATTTTGTGTTAGATGTTCGCCTCCTATGTAGACCAGGGTCATTTGGGGGAAAATTATGTTTTTGGTTGTTTTGCTATTTTTTCATACGCCGTAAGTTATGTCGTCATCGCAATATTGATGACTAATATCGCATAACAGGAGTTTTCCTCATGTCGTGCAGCCTTGGTATACAGACTTTAAACACAGCAGGAAGGAACCAAACTGCTTAACAATTGTTATCCAATCAACCCCCCCGTGTCAGCTCTTTCACTGGGAGCTTTTAGAGACCAGGAATCTGCCCTCATGTCAAACAACACAACCGTGTTTGAGACCCAGCTGCTAATGGAGAAGACGACAGGTCTTCAGCGTGGAACCCGCTTTAAGCCATCAGACATGGATGGTTCCCAGATTTAATCTAAACTCTTCTGTGACAGGTACATGCAGGGAACGTCTCACCAACCGGGGTAACTTTTAATTTGAAGAAAAAGAATGTTAGTCTGCCAATGACTAATGAAATCTGAGTTAATCTGCAGTGACTGAAGGAGATTCAGGGTGCATTCAGACTGGGAGAACCGTTTGGTCCGGACCCAGTCCACTTAACCTGGACGGGATGGAGCTCTGAACCTGGCGTTTGGTCAGACTGTCGTCAAGCGGCATTTCCTGATTAGTACCAAAGCTTGTAAACAAAACCACGTGAATACAAATCTTTTCACTTATTGGTCAGGAATTATGAGGGCGGGGCAAAGCAACTAGAGGCAGAAATCATGGAAGTCTGGCGCTTTACAGTCCTTCTCAGGGTAATTCATTCAAACTTAGTATTTTGCCGACCGATTTTAAATATTTAAGTGTTAACGACATATAGATTGTGTGGAAAACAGTGAGAAACAAAGTGTGTCACGTTAAAAGTTGTTTTGATGAGCCTACATTCATCCATTGACTTTTCAATGAGTCGCCGTGTCTCGTCGTTGTGGTGCTACAGCACTGTTTTAGGGGAATTCTGTCAGGTGGTTTGTAGGATGTCATAGATGTTCCCACAGCGGCGCCTGTCGGATGCACGCCGCGTAACGAGACACAGGAAAGCGTGAAAGAAGCCTTTTCAGCCGTGTTAAAACAAACGTATCATTTTTCTGTTTGTTAACACGACGATCATTACTTTGTATTCGTCCGCCGCTCATCTGTTGCTACATTCTGACCGTGTTTAGATCACATGACCATCGGCTACGGTGGCCGTTTTGGTTCAGTTGTTCCGCTCCGAGGACAGATTGTATTCTGACTGAGGACACTCGGAGCAAACCGAAGCTCAGCCTGATTGGAAACAAACCAAGACCACCGGCAAAGATGGGCAAGAGAGTGGATCCTGGTCCTGGACCAGGGTCCACTTGGGTGCATTTAGACTGAAAACTTGTTCTGGATTATCGGGGAAACGAATTTTGATTCACTTTGAGTGAACCAAATGTGTTTTTTTATTGCCTGTTAAACAAAAAAGAAATTTGCTCACAAAGTCATAAAAGTTACAAAAACCTTCAAATAAATGTGTGTCTACTGCGTCCACACACACAACTGTAAGAGTATGTACATGAACAAATATTCTCTCAGTTGCATCGAAGGTTTGTTATGTTAACACACGAACGAATCCTTTCTGTCAGTCGGAAAAAAGGAAAAGAAATGAACAGAATGTTTCTGTACTTTCTGCTTTCAGCCAGAATCACCATCAGAATCAAAAAGCAGACAATCTTGCAGTAAAAGACGCCACACCAGAGCCGGGCGCCAATGAGAAAACCCAGCCCATATGATCCACAATCCAGGATTCATCAATTCGCATATCTAAACGCAAAAACATTCTCCACTTTTATGGTTTACATTCAATTTTACATGAATAAAATCAGAGATTTTGATTAAAAAGAAAAAAAATAAAAGCTTTTTGGTCCGAAAACAAAAAATCAGAGTGAAATTAGCTCAAAGATTTCATCACTTCTGTTTCCCTTTCAAAGTCAAAGGATTTTTTGTAAAACAATGAACCAAAAAGTGAGTTAGACAGGAAAGGGACATCTGTCTGAAGTGATTTTCCAAAAAATAACAGCACATGAACCAGCTGATCTGATCCAATCAGAAAAATCTCATGTCTGCTTTTTTCCTCCAAATCACATCAAGGTCTTCCAGAGCGACACATCAGTGCTGCTGAGAGTATCTGCAGAAATAATCGTCGTTCCTGTGGGTTATTTATAAAAGCTGTTCCTTTGGGTTCATGTTGGTTGGAGGCCCAAAGAAACTCCAGGGTCCACCAGCACTTTCCAATGCTCCTCAGGCCTCCCAGTTCTACACGTCTGACTCGTTTCCCTCTTCAGCCGCACAAAGTGAAACAGCTTCAGTTTTAACGGAAGCAGATCAAACATGGGAGCAATCAATGGTAGAAAACACACACGCCAATGTTTCATCGCTGTTGAATAATTCATGCTGACAGATGCATCATCTACACAAAGGCACTGCAGCAGAAACAGAAGATCTCACGGGTTTGACTCGTTTCAATCTGAGGAAAAACGCTAACATTTATTTTTTTGCTCCAATATATTGTGTATAAGCATAATGAAGTCCACATGCATCATGGCCCACCTCCCACCATAGAATTCTATACGTCCATAACAGAATACTCTGGACTTCTGCTGCAGAGCCTTCAGGTCTTCAGCTGAGCATCAAGCTTTATTTTGAAAAGCAGGCAGAAGAGTTGAGATTTGGCCTTTCACATTAAAACTGGGTCTGGTTTGATAAAACCCATTAATCAATTTGAATGAGTCCAAACTTAATGAATCAATAACCAATCCATGAAGGTAGGGGTCGATCTATTATGCTTTTCCTTTTCCTGCGACATAATGCATAACAGCAGTAAAGCTAAGGTCTGCTAGCTCGATGTAAAATTTCTCATTTTACAGTATGTGAACTGTAACAAACTAATATGAATATCTTCAAAACACATTTAGATTATTAATGTATTTTTCTACAAATACGTCTAAATGTGTACACCGTGTAAATTCAAAATTGAATCGAAAGAGACCAATAAAAGATATTGTGAATTGAATCAATCCAACCACTGGTCAAACAAATTGAATGGAATCTGTAAATTATTGTGATACCTAGCCTTAATGAAAACGCCCTTAGGCTTCCTTTTCCCGCTCTGTGAACACACACCGTTTCATTTCACCCGAGGGCATAGAAGCAGCTGATGTTCAGGATCTGCGGCGCCCTGGCAGGACAACGGTGTGTGGGACCAGGGACACCTCCTGACATGTCATGTGAACATTTTTTTCCAAACATACACCGACTTAGCCACAGTTTATGTCTTTTTTTTTTTTTTTTTTTTTTTTAACACAGTGTTTAGATCCCAAAAGGTGTATTCCTTCAAACTGGAAAAAAAGAAAGCAAAGCAGGATTCTGGCTTTAACTTAAGTGAAGTGAAGTGGCCATGAAGCGGCATAACTAACTCAAATGTGGATGCAGTTCTCTGCACACAAACATTCCTCACAGGCTAGTCTGTGTTGATACAGCAGATCAGACTGATGCTAAAAACTGAAACGCTACATGTGTTTAACTATGACAAATGACAACTAAAAAAGGTTTTACAACCCATCTTATTACAAATCATTTAGAAACGCATCACATAAAACGGTTTCTTAGTTCCACCGTTTGTCTTTTACGTCCATTTCTACTCATTTCTTTTTTTGAATATTCTTCTGCCCAGAGTTAAAAAGGATCAAATGTGTACAAACTGTACAAATGTTGTGCTGCATCAGCTATCGGATCAAACAACGACGACCTGCTCGAGGGCAGAAACTCTTTCCCTCCATAAATCATTCCTTAAGAGTCGGAAAAACATCTCCGGGGAGCAGCTTCTCCACCTCTGAGTCACTTGTTCGGCTCCATCTTTAAGCCTCTTTTAGCTGATCTTAATCTGCATCATCAGTCACCTCTGTTCCTCGCACGTTTCTGTGTAAACACTAGCTCAAGCCAACAGGCCTCGGGGTCATGAGAGACTAGCAAGGCAGGACCATCAGGATTATAGCCGAGGCTCCGAGAAAAGGCGACTCCAGAGAAACAACATCTGCTGCTCCTGCTTTCAGCAGACCAGAGCTCAAAAACTCCATTTCAAAAAGTCAAAAGCAAATGTGTCTTCAAAGCCGGACTCAGGATTTCCTCTATTGTTAATCTCCTCCTGAGTTGTTGTTTCTGCCTAACTGTCTGCTTCCTCGTACAAACTATGAATAAGAGAAACATCCACGGCTCCAAAAGCAGAAAACTGTTAGTAAAAGTTACTAAAGACGTTTGAAAAGTCCAACAGTCACCAAGCAAAAAATTTACAACAATACGAGAACTTTGATTAAGTTTATGTTTTGATTCTGCGCAAATTAGAAACAAACAGAAATGGCTGGAAAGACAGAAAATAATGTAAAACCCTTGCAGAGGCTAAATGTTAGGAGACATTCAAAACGAACAGTTTGTCATTTCAAACTCCGCTTTGTGAGACAACCTTTCAAAGTAAAGGGTAAAAACAAACCTTTTGTTTATCAGATGTTTATGGGACAAAAGTTCTTGTTTTTTGTTCTTTTGAAAGGATTTCATTATTCAGGAAGTTCAAACAATATCAGGACACAAAAAAATGTTCAACCAATTGTGTTCAAATTATTTTGTTTTTATCAGAAATGCCAAATTCTTTGACATTCACAATATTTGTCTTATGTTCATAATAAATTAATTATAGTTCCAATGCTTTGTAATTGTTTTTTTTTTTTTTTAACAAAACAACCTAAAATGTTTGAAGTGGAGGCTGGCCTCTATTGATTATGCTGCAGCGTTCCATCCACACTATGGACTGATTTGTGGAAGATTTTGATGAAGAAATTCAGTTTTCTTTTTAAAAAATCTTCCCTAATATTTAGTTTAAAGCTCTTAAGTGAAAACTGTTTTATCAAATTTGGTTTTAGAAGGTAATCTAGAAAAAATCTAGGAATATTTGAATAGAACTGAACATCTAATGCTGCATTTTATTCATCTTTAAAATAACAGTTTTGGTACTTTGGCAGTGATGTCTGGCTCTTGTGGTTAAAGTCACCTAGATGTGAACAATAACATTAGCTTAACTCAAATGTCAGCATTGATTCGTTTGTGGCATGTCTTGGGGTAAATGTGTGCTTTCCTTAGGAAGTCGTGACTCCCCAGCAGGAAACCCAGCCTCAGCCTCAGCCTGACCGCCTCTGCTGCTGAGGCGGTCAGGCTGAGGCTGAGGCTCAGCTCGACACGGTCAGGAATACGAGCAGCGAGTCTTATTTTAGCCACAGGCGCCTCGTAGATCGACTGCTTCAACCAGCTTCAATGTGTCTGCTATATTTGGGGTCCCGGATACTGCTGCTAGCAAACTTGTGTCAAATCCAAAACATCCTGTGCTAACTTTAAGCTAGCCTAGCAGGTAGCCCGAGTAACAGTTAGCTAACACCTAACATGCTAGAAGAAACGGGCAAACCGTGCAGAACAGCGGTCCTTCATTTACTCTCCTCATTTTACGGCTGGATGCCTCTGTGCTTTTGGTTTTCTGTTAACCTCAGGTTTCCACTGCTCGCTTGTCGCTTGTCGTCTGGAGGCGTATAGTTAGCAGCAGCCCCTCCAAAACCCTTCCCCGTCTCTCCCACCAGCTCTGCCGCGGCCCTTACCATGTCTGCGGCGGTCTCAACGGGGCAGGGGAGCACGATCCACAGATGCCGGTACGCGCTAGGTTCGCTTTTAGTTTACCAACTCGTCCTTTTCGCTTTTTGTGGTTTTTATTTGTATTTTAGTCCCCTGCGGAATATGTTTTCTTCGCCTCTCCCTCAGTGAACCCAGCCCTGTCAGCGAAATTTACTTCCTCAACCGGGCTACAGGAAGGAGGCCACGGTGAGAAAACAGGCCCCGCTTTGCACATCCGGGTCACTCCGGGCTGTCTCAGCAGCAGCCAATAGCAGCAGAGCAAAAGAGGCATTGCCAAGTATGGAAAGAGAGGAGTGGAGGTGTAAATATGCAGCCGGAGAGGCCGGAAGACGCTCTGCTGCAAAGACACTACATGATCGGTCTATGGGAAGAAGTTAAAAGCATTGCTCTTGTAAATAATTAGGAAGTTATGCTAGCAGTTTGTCTGTTTGAGCTGTGGGACAGCAACCGTTTTTTTTAACACTTTTATTTTTATTTCAGACTCAGATGCGGTCCATAGATACAAATACAGCATACAAAATAAAAAGTTAAGAATAAAAATTAAGAAGAGTATAATAAAAATTAAGAAGAGTATAATGGCTGTATCTAGTGTTTCCTCAGGGCAGAAGTGCAGCGGCATGAGGTTCTTTAGGAATCAGTCAGAGACATGATGATTGAGTTCTTAGATTTGTCCAGGCGTTCATGAGGCTGTATGTTAGCTTACGCAGTAGAGCTTCACAGGTGGGGATGTGAGCATCCACAAACAGCTGACTGGCTCTGTACCACCTGGGCACCTGTAGCAGAAGCCTAAAAGCATCATTA
This sequence comes from Oryzias curvinotus, assembly GCA_023969325.1. Classification (NCBI taxonomy): domain Eukaryota; kingdom Metazoa; phylum Chordata; class Actinopteri; order Beloniformes; family Adrianichthyidae; genus Oryzias; species Oryzias curvinotus. The sequence continues at coordinate 1,669,574 of CM043710.1, read as the reverse complement.
TATGCCACTAAGAATGTGCGGAATGTCCCACGTCCATAGTTCCACCAAAGAGGAGCCGTATACAGAGGAGTGCAGTAAGCTCTGAACAGCGAATACTTCACTTGAAGAGAACACGTACTGAATTTTCTCATCAGCATGTTTGCCTGAAATTAGAGTTTACAGTACTGTCTCTGAATGTCTCTATCATCCCTCCAATCATCAGTAATGACATGTCCAAGATATTTGATAGATGAGGTTTGTTCCAGAGGCGTTCCACAAAGCTTAAAAACAGGAAAGTTTACATTTTTGTCATCTTTGGTTCTTACAATCATTACTTTGCTTTTAGAGGGATTGTAGTTTATATCAAAGTCTCTACCATAGTCAGAACACATTTTTAAAAGCGTTTGTATCCCAGCACTGTATTGGCTAAAAATGACAAGGTCATCAGCGTACATAAGATGATTAAAGGTTTGACATCCAACAACACACCCAGTTTTGCACAGATTCAGATTAGTGGATAGATCGTGAATATATACATTGAATAAAAATGGAGAGAGGACCCCCACCCCCTGTTGAACACCATTACTTACATAAAAAGGCTCAGACAAAGTATTGTCCCATTTGACTACCATTGTTTGATTAGCGTACCAGAAAGCCAGGAATCGTACAAGATATTTCGGAACACCTCGATTAATTAGCTTTTGAAATGGTTTGTGGTGGTTCACCCTGTCAAAGGCCTTAGTGGCATCAATAAAACACAAAAATACAGATGTATTCAGATGCAGGTATTTCCCGACTATTTCCTGTAATGCGTAGATACACATATCAGTGCCGAGGTTTTTTTTAAAACCAAATTGATTCTCGCTTGTTTAAAGATGCACTTCGAGTCTAGTCAATAAAACATATTCTAAAATTTTTGAGATGTTGCTGGCAAGGGCAATCGGTCAGTAATTCAACAGACTATTTAAACTGGCAGTCTTGTCTTTGATGATGGGAATCAATACAACTGAGGGGACTGAATCAGACAGGACTCCATGGGTTAGAAAGCCAGTGAAACACATGGCCAACAGGAGCAGTAATTTAAGACCTGAATATTTTAAATGCTCCACTGTGATGTCATCTAGACCACAGGCTTTGCCTTCTTTTATCTTTAAAATTGCATCTTGAATTTCACTTGCACGAATCACCATTGTGTCAGTAAAATCAAATCAAATCAAATCAACTTTATTTATAAAGCACTTTTCATATAAAAATATTACACAAAGTGCTTTACATTAAAACACAACAAAATATAAAAACAAGCATTGACGATTTCAAAATAAATAAATAAAAATAAATAAATAAATAGGTCCCCCCTCCCCGTACCTAGCCCCCCACTCCTTTCACACCTCCCACCCCCTAACTGATGGCAAAGGACAATGAGAAATAGGCTGAGCACAAAAACAGGATGCTGGAAACGCTGATAATTGGAACCTCCCCTCCGTGAACAGCCGCATAGACAGCCAAATGCAGCATCACAAGCGGGGACCGCTCCACCACAGCTAAGCGGTGATGCAGGTCCCCATCTAGAGCCGCAGTGGCTGAACAGCAGCCGACCCAGAGGGAGAGGCTCCAGCTGAGGAAGCACAGGAAATAAAAATGAGAATTAAAAAAAAAAAAGTAAACATATTGATAAAAACAATAAAACAATAAAATAAGATAAATTAAAATAACGCGTTAAAAATCTGGTTCAAGTTCATTAAGCAAGATAAAATGGATAGATAAAATAAATAAAATATAAATAAAAAGTATATATAAATAAATAACTGAATAAATAAATAAAAGCAGTAAAGCATGAGCTAAAAGCCAGGTTAAAAAGATGGGTCTTGAGCCTTTTCTTAAAAGCATTAATGCTCTCTGCGGCTCTTAGGTCCTCTGGCAGACTGTTCCATAAACAGGGGGCCATAGTGCTGAAACGCAGCCTCTCCGTAGGTTTTAGTTTTTACAAACGGAATGGTTAACAGACCAGAGCCAGAGGATGGGTTCATAGAGGGTTCATACTTTACTAAAAGATCTGATAGATAAGAAGGCGCAAGACCGTTAAGACATTTAAAAACTGTTAAAAGTATCTTAGAATCAGTAAGATCAACATTGTCAATAGAAACTGCATGACTTTTTACCGAATTAAGAATTTGTGGTAATCATTATTTTGTAGACCTCTGGCCAGAGAGTCTGCTCTCATCATGTTTTCTTGCCTTTTGATAATGCAAAGTGAATATTTGAATCTAGCAGCAGTCATTTTCTTGCTCCCGAACAATGGACTTTGTCGAGGTTTCCCAGCTTCATGCCAGAGTGATCTGAGGTAGCCAAATTATACAGGATTTCTATGTTTCTCAGAGAAGCATGAGCATCCGCAGTACAGATACAGTGGTCCAGCCATGAGGTGGAATGCCAGGCATCACTGATATAAGTAAAGCTTGTATGTGGGAGAAGTATTTTACTTGATAAGGTAAGATTATTTTCTTCACAGTAAGAAGTTAAATGATTACCAAATACTGATGAGTCATCTGAGAGATCTACATTAAAATCTCCCATAACAAACACACAAGTGGAGCTGCTATCCTCAATAAATGCCTTTATGAATGCTAATTTGTGTAAGAATTAATCCTCCAATAGGTTAGACTCATAGGGCATGTAAACATTTAGAATTGTAAATTTCTTTTCATCAATGTTGATTTCCAAGCCAACAACCCAATCAACATGAAGTCTCACAACATTAACAGCAGCGTCATACTTAACATTCCAGAGGATAGCCACGCCCCCAGGAATTCTACCTTGAACGATTCTGGTGCTCAGATCAGTGGTGGATTCACCAGCACCATGAAAATCCACATGTAATGAGTTCAGATTGTCCAAGTCCTGTTTGGCAAGCCAAGTTTCTTGCAAACATAACACATCACATTCATTCAAATGGTTATCAACGACATAGCGACTGGATTTATCAGCAACACTGTGTCCAGTACGCAATCCACGCGTATTATATGATACAATCCGCATGATGTTTTGTATTCAAATAAGATGACACAAGAGGTTAGGCGTTTTTAATGTGTTCCCTTCATTTTGACCTCCAGGACATCACTGCCAAATCTTCCTGTGTTTTATTTGTGGGAGTGTCCGATTAAATGCATATGATTGGTGTCTCCATAAGTTTTTTTTTAAAAGTACATTTTGTAAAACTCTCACTATCAGTTGTAAAACTTTAGAGTTGACTTAAATTTGCAGTCAGACTTTACACATAGATAAAGTTGTGACAAACGACTGGACTAGAGTCTTGGCAGTTCCTCAGCATTTAGGAAAGGTTCTAAATATTAAAACATTCATTTCACAAATGGGGATTAAGAACATTTCATTATTTGTGTATTTAAAAAAAATGCTAAACATAGACAAGAGTAGTATTTATGTCCTCTTTGTTTCTGACCTTAAAATGAATTTAGGTAGTGTTCAGGACCTCAAGAAAGGCAATATGTTTTCCACAATTATTTACATTCGCAATCAGCTTTAATGAAGAGGTCCTTCTTCTCTTCATACAACCCTTTAGCAAAAAGTAATCTATTTAAGTGTACTACAAGTCTATACTAAAAGTGAGGCAGCATATTTGAAGTTTACTTTTTATAAAGGTACTATCTATTTATTGTTAACTTAGAATGTTCCAATTTGGTCTAAGGAAATGTTTTTACTCCTCACATACATGGTCTATGGTAGCTATATCTACTATATTTAAGTATACTTAATAAAATAAACTGCATTAATTTTTCCCAGGGGACGCTAACATACGTTAAAACATTTGAAATAGTGCATAAATTCCCATCAAAGAATTTGGGCAGCATTAAACCTTTTGTTATAGGAATTTTGTGTGCTTGTTTTTGCAAAATAGAGTCTTTATTCTTTATTTTTATGTTGCAAATTTTTCCTAATTTTGTTGGTTTAAATGTATTATGACCAGCTGGTGCCTAAAATGAAGAACTGAATATAAATTAGGGAGACAAAGTAACATTTCTATCTTGCAAAGTTTTTGAATAGTCTTCAAACTGACAGTATGAGAGGTAGAGAGATGGGAAGAATCAGATATTCACAATAAAACTAAGGAATTGGAAGAAAAAAAAGCATAATTCAAGTATGAAGAGTAGCTACTTATAGATAGCCCCTTTAATTTCCACAAGATTAACATTTTAATGATACATTTTTTTTGTTGTTTGGGAAACTTTGTATACTAAAAAAACAAAGACATTAAAATATCTACTTAAAACAGAACACAATCGAATGAAGTTGACAGTGCAGTGACGGGATTTCACGTGATTTCTGTTCATGTCTCGCGAGACTTCATCGAGCTCTGTGACCTCAGGAAAGATGGCTGACGAATACGGACGGAAGTGGGACCGCTGCCTTGCAGATACGGCTGTCAAAACAGGTTATTACCTTCATATTAATGCAAAAACCTTTAACGGTTATCTGTCTTATCCTTTTGGCAGACTGTGTACAGAGAATAGAGGCAGTGTACTTGATTCTGTGGCGTAAACGTAGGTGTTTATCAGCATGTTGCTGTAGTGTAGCCATGCTGGGACCGGGACTTAAGGTCGAATGAATGAAAAGAAAAGGTTAGGTTTGGTTTCAGTGGCGTTTATGGTTTTGACCTTCAACCATCAGCTTTCAAGCATCAGTGTACTTAGAAGTGTAAACAAATCCGGTTTTACAGGCTTCCTGACGACCAATCAAACACCACAGGTTTCACGTCAGCAATAAACAATCACTAAACATATTTTTATGACTTTGGCGATACTTCAAAAAAATAAAAATAAAATAAAGAAAGAAAGAAAATCCTGCATCATGGAAACTAAGCACCCAGTGCTATTCTTAATTTAATTTATTTACCAATGGTGTCCTCATGTGACCTTCAATTCAGTTTTTTTTAAGTAGCTCACTATTTACAACAATAGTCGTCTCAATGCGCTTCAAACCGGTAACGTGTAATAAACATGAATCATAAAGAACATAAAGTCATAGAATTCTAGAGGTAATGGAGAAACTAAACCAAACGGGGCATCCCTGCCCTTAGAGCCTCCTTCATTTGGGTCCAGAGCCCTTCGGCTCCTATTTTTCCACTTCTCCTAAAGCATTGCTTGTAGTTTTGAACAATAAATGAGGTGACAGATGTTTGGGCTTTAATTGGTGTTCATCTGTGATGAACTGTCAAAGGTGGACTCTTCCTTTTTCCCACTGGATGCTGGGATAGGCTCCAGCAACACCGTGACCCTGGTTTGGAAGATAAATAAATGGATGGTATCATATTGTAATAAAAGAAAGTACATTTAATACATTTTAGCCTCACTCTGAGTGTGTCCACTTCCAGTCCTGAAAGGGCCAGTGTTGTTATTTATTGAATCTTTCTTTATGTTTTCTCTTTGGTGGGCCCTGCATTAGTTCATCAGCAGGGATTTCTGAAAACAAGGAAAAAGTAGGACATTAGAAATCTGCGTCTAAGCAGTCAATGAAAAGGAGACAACCAGCTTTTCTACATGAATTCCTCTTGGCTGTTTTTTTTTTAACTTATGTTATGCATATATTCTCAACATTTCTGATATTCTCTCAATTTTACATCTTTGCAGTCGATTTAAGCATCTTACATTTATTTCATTTTTTAAAGTTTGGTTTCAGAAAATTCCAACTGTCTTACTGTAGTGGATTAATCCTTTGTTCGTTTTATGGTATTAGTGTACGGGCCAATTGGATCAATCCTGGAGTCTTTTTAGTTTAGTACTACTACTTCTACTTATTTATTGATTTACTTTGTTAGGCTTTGGTGAATTTAGTTCTTTTGTGTATTGATGGAAACTGAAGATGAGAAGAGATCCATGTGGGATTCAACAATAAAAGCAGGACCTTTAACCTCAAGTGCAACATTATTAACATTTGTTCTGGATTTTCATAAGGAGATTACAGAAACAAACTGCTTTCTGATTGGTATATGAGTATCGTCCAGTTCTTCTCCAGCACCCCAATCATTTAAAAAGGACCAACAAAGAAGAAGACTATAGTTGCAGATTTTTTCCAAGTCTGTGATCATATTTTCAAACATGTTGAACATTTTTAGAACATTGATGTTTACAATCATCATTATTTTTGTACGTTGAAATGACTAAAACTCGTTTTGTCTCTGAAGTTCAGAAATAATGATGTGAGATTCCATAAAACTGGTTTCACTTCCCCTGAAATGAGGTCAAATGAATTCTACGCCAAACGTATTGAAAACCAGTTTCCTCAATCCAGCCTAATGGCCTTATGATAAATATAGGAAGAGCATGAGAAAGGTCAACTCTGAATGGGCCCGTGTGGGGGGGTGGTACTGAGCCTGTGAATCAATGCTGCAGAGGGAAGCAATCAGCAACATCCTCTTAATAACAGGAAGTAATTATGATTAGTTGAAAAATGTTTTTTCTCTGGAGTAACTGGTAGGCGACTCAAAACACAGATCCAACTGAGTCCTTGCTAAAGAGAGGAAGTTTCCCTGATATTTTACAAATACTTTAGGATTTTTCCATGAATTCCTTTTATTTGGCTTTTTAGTGCTAAACCGTCCCGAATGTTTTGATTTCTCCTCATTGGAGTACGTTGATGTGCAGACGAGCAGCTGTTGTCTGCAGCAGGATCAGTTCTTACTGGGTTCGTGCTGCTTGTGTCAGTGGATCTGACTCCACTGCTAGAGGCAAACGAAACCTGCTGTGCTGAGATTACAGCCGTTTTATTGCAGTGGCTGTAACAGCGAGTACTTGCTGAAGTTATGTCAGCACTAAGGGTCTCTGAGCTTTGCATTGATTTTGCATCAAGTGTTGTTGGTCGGATGATGACTTTGAACATTTTTATTTCCTGAAGAGTTTCTTCTACAGCAGGGGTCACCGACCTTTTTGAGGCTGAGGGCTATTTCATGGGCACTAAGTGGTATGAAGGGCGCCACAGGACCTGCTTGCTAAAACCTTCCTAGCCCCCCCCCAGCCCTATTTTTATTTGCTCATTTTACACACAAAAATGCTTGAGTTTTCTAGACTCGTATTACAGGGGGGGTCAAACTCAGTTGCAGAGGGGGCCTAAATCCAAAACACACTTTAGTTTGCAGACCGAACAACATAAACATTTACACATAAACATTTAAACACACTAAAGCTGAACTTTTAAACCTTTATAACTTTAACTTAACTTTAACTCTATAAATATAAATAAAAACAGGCAGGAATATTAATCTAGAATAATAAATATATTATGTCAAAATTATGCAAATATGAACAAACAAATCCAGGAAATATTAATAATTAGAAATAATAAATCAAATTATTCAATTTTCTTTGCTCTTTTGTCATTTTCTTAGAGCTGAACTTATGACATCATTTTTAGCTAAAAGTTCATTTCTGCTTGGTGTGTGATGTTCTGTGTGTCTCTTGTCCTGTGTGGGCCTCTGGTCCTGTGTGTGTCTCTGGTCCTGTGTGTGTCTCTGGTCCTGTGTGTGTCTCTTGTCCTGTGTGTGTCTCTTGTCCTGTGTGTGTCTCTGGTCCTATGTGTGTGTCTCTGGTCCTGTGTGTGTGTCTGGTCCTGTGTGTGTGTCTGGTCCTGTGTGTGTGTCTCTGGTCCTGTGTGTGTCTCTGGTCCTGTGTGTGTGTCTCTGGTCCTGTGTGTGTCTCTGGTCCTGTGTGTGTCTCTTGTCCTGTGTGTGTCTCTGGTCCTATGTGTGTCTTTGTTCCTGTGTGTGTCTCTGGTCCTGTGTGTGTGTCTCTGGTCCTGTGTGTGTCTCTGGTCCTGCGTGTGTCTCTGGTCCTGCGTGTGTGTCTGGTCCTGTGTGTGTCTCTGGTCCTGTGTGTGTCTTTGGTCCTATGTGTGTCTTTGGTCCTGTGTGTGTCTTTGGTCCTGTGTGTGTCTCTGGTCCTGTGTGTGTCTCTGGTCCTGTGTGTGTCTCTGGTTCTGTGTGTGTTTTGGTCCTGTGTGTGTCTCTGGTTCTGTGTGTGTCTTTGGTCCTGTGTGTGTCTTTGGTCCTGTGTGTGTCTTTGGTCCTGTGTGTGTCTTTGGTCCTGTGTGTGTCTCTTGTCCTGTGTGTGTCTGGTCCTATGTGTGTCTCTGGTCCTGTGTGTGTCTCTGGTCCTGTGTGTGTCTTTGTTCCTGTGTGTGTCTCTGGTCCTGTGTGTGTGTCTCTGGTCCTGTGTGTGTCTCTTGTCCTGTGTGTGTCTCTTGTCCTGTGTGTGTCTCTTGTCCTGTGTGTGTCTCTGGTCCTATGTGTGTGTCTCTGGTCCTGTGTGTGTCTCTGGTCCTGTGTGTGTGTCTGGTCCTGTGTGTGTGTCTCTGGTCCTGTGTGTGTCTCTGGTCATGTGTGTGTGTCTCTGGTCCTGTGTGTGTCTCTGGTCCTGTGTGTGTCTCTTGTCCTGTGTGTGTCTCTGGTCCTATGTGTGTCTTTGTTCCTGTGTGTGTCTCTGGTCCTGTGTGTGTGTCTCTGGTCCTGTGTGTGTCTCTGGTCCTGTGTGTGTCTCTGGTCCTGTGTGTGTGTCTGGTCCTGTGTGTGTCTCTGGTCCTGTGTGTGTCTCTGGTCCTGTGTGTGTCTTTGGTCCTATGTGTGTCTTTGGTCCTGTGTGTGTCTTTGGTCCTGTGTGTGTCTCTGGTCCTGTGTGTGTCTCTGGTCCTGTGTGTGTCTCTGGTCCTGTGTGTGTCTCTGGTCCTGTGTGTGTCTTTGGTCCTATGTGTGTCTCTTGTCCTGTGTGTGTCTGGTCCTATGTGTGTCTTTGGTCCTGTGTGTGTGTCTGGTCCTGTGTGTGTCTCTGGTCCTGTGTGTGTCTTTGGTCCTGTGTGTGTCTTTGGTCCTGTGTGTGTCTTTGGTCCTGTGTGTGTCTCTGGTCCTGTGTGTGTGTCTGGTCCTGTGTGTGTCTCTGGTCCTGTGTGTGTCTTTGGTCCTGTGTGTGTCTCTGGTCCTGTGTGTGTCTCTGGTCCTGTGTGTGTCTCTGGTCCTGTGTGTGTCTTTGGTCCTGTGTGTGTCTTTGGTCCTGTGTGTGTCTCTTATCCTGTGTGTGTCTCTGGTCCTGTGTGTGTCTTTGGTCCTGTGTGTGTCTCTGGTCCTGTGTGTGTCTCTGGTCCTGTGTGTGTCTCTGGTCCTGTGTGTGTCTTTGGTCCTGTGTGTGTCTTTGGTCCTGTGTGTTTCTTTGGTCCTGTGTGTGTGTCTCTGGTCCTGTGTGTGTCTTTGGTCCTATGTGTGTCTTTGGTCCTGTGTGTGTCTTTGGTCCTGTGTGTGTCTCTGGTCCTGTGTGTGTGTCTGGTCCTTTGTGTGTCTCTGGTCCTGTGTGTGTCTCTGGTCCTGTGTGTGTCTTTGGTCCTATGTGTGTCTCTGGTCCTGTGTGTGTCTCTGGTCCTGTGTGTGTGTCTGGTCCTGTGTGTGTCTCTGGTCCTGTGTGTGTCTTTGGTCCTGTGTGTGTCTTTGGTCCTATGTGTGTCTTTGGTCCTGTGTGTGTCTCTGGTCCTGTGTGTGTCTCTGGTCCTGTGTGTGTCTCTTGTCCTGTGTGTGTCTGGTCCTATGTGTGTCTTTGGTCCTGTGTGTGTCTCTGGTCCTGTGTGTGTGTCTGGTCCTGTGTGTGTCTGGTCCTGTGTGTGTCTTTGGTCCTGTGTGTGTCTTTGGTCCTATGTGTGTCTTTGGTCCTGTGTGTGTCTCTGGTCCTGTGTGTGTCTCTGGTCCTGTGTGTGTCTCTGGTTCTGTGTTTGTGCTTTGGTCCTGTGTGTGTCTTTGGTCCTGTGTGTGGTCTTTGGTCCTGTGTGTGTCTTTGGTCCTGTGTGTGTCTCTTGTCCTGTGTGTGTCTGGTCCCTATGTGTGGTCTTTGGTCCTGTGTGTGTCTCTGGTCCTTGTGGTGTGTGTCTGGTCCTGTGTGTGTCTCCTGGTCCTGTGTGTTTCTTTGGTCCTATGTGTGTCTTTGGTCCTGTGTGTGTTCTTTGGTCCTGTGTGTGTCTCTGGTCCTGTGTGTGTGTCTGTTCCTGTGTGTGTCTCTGTCCTGTGTGTGTCTCTGGTCCTATGTGTGTCTCTGGTCCTATTGTGTGTCCTTTGGTCCCTGTGTGGTGTCTCTGGTCCTGTGTTGTCTCTGTTCCTGTGTGTGTCTCTGGTCCTGTGTGTGTCTCTGGTTCTGTGTGTTGTCTTTGGTCCGTGTGGTGTCTTTGATCCTTGTGTGTCTCTTATCCTGTGTGTGTCTCTGGTCCTGTGTGTGTCTTTGGTCCTGTGTGTGTCTCTGGTCCTGTGTGTGTCTCTGGTCCTGTGTGTGTCTCTGGTTCTGTGTGTGTCTTTGGTCCTGTATGTGTCTTTGGTCCTGTGTGTTTCTTTGGTCCTGTGTGTGTGTCTCTGGTCCTGTGTGTGTCTTTGGTCCTATGTGTGTCTTTGGTCCTGTGTGTGTCTTTGGTCCTGTGTGTGTCTCTTGTCCTGTGTGTGTCTTTGGTCCTGTGTGTGTCTTTGGTCCTGTGTGTTTCTTTGGTCCTGTGTGTGTGTCTCTGGTCCTGTGTGTGTCTTTGGTCCTATGTGTGTCTTTGGTCCTATGTGTGTCTTTGGTCCTGTGTGTGTCTCTGGTCCTGTGTGTGTCTCTGGTCCTGTGTGTGTCTCTTGTCCTGTGTGTGTCTGGTCCTATGTGTGTCTTTGGTCCTGTGTGTGTCTCTGGTCCTGTGTGTGTGTCTGGTCCTGTGTGTGTCTCTGGTCCTGTGTGTGTCTTTGGTCCTGTGTGTGTCTTTGGTCCTATGTGTGTCTTTGGTCCTGTGTGTGTCTCTGGTCCTGTGTGTGTCTCTGGTCCTGTGTGTGTCTCTGGTTCTGTGTGTGTCTTTGGTCCTGTGTGTGTCTTTGGTCCTGTGTGTGTCTTTGGTCCTGTGTGTGTCTTTGGTCCTGTGTGTGTCTCTTGTCCTGTGTGTGTCTGGTCCTATGTGTGTCTTTGGTCCTGTGTGTGTCTCTGGTCCTGTGTGTGTGTCTGGTCCTGTGTGTGTCTCTGGTCCTGTGTGTGTCTTTGGTCCTATGTGTGTCTTTGGTCCTGTGTGTGTCTTTGGTCCTGTGTGTGTCTCTGGTCCTGTGTGTGTCTCTGGTCCTGTGTGTGTCTCTGGTCCTGTGTGTGTCTCTGGTCCTGTGTGTGTCTCTGGTCCTGTGTGTGTCTCTGGTCCTGTGTGTGTCTCTGGTCCTGTGTGTGTCTCTGGTTCTGTGTGTGTCTTTGGTCCTGTGTGTGTCTTTGGTCCTGTGTGTGTCTCTTGTCCTGTGTGTGTCTCTGGTCCTGTGTGTGTCTTTGGTCCTGTGTGTGTCTCTGGTCCTGTGTGTGTCTCTGGTTCTGTGTGTGTCTTTGGTCCTGTATGTGTCTTTGGTCCTGTGTGTTTCTTTGGTCCTGTGTGTGTGTCTCTGGTCCTGTGTGTGTGTCTCTGGTCCTGTGTGTGTCTCTGGTCCTGTGTGTGTCTCTGGTCCTGTGTGTGTCTTTGGTCCTGTGTGTGTCTCTGGTCCTGTGTGTGTCTCTGGTCCTGTGTGTGTCTTTGGTCCTGTGTGTGTCTCTGGTCCTGTGTGTGTCTCTGGTCCTGTGTGTGTCTCTGGTCCTGTGTGTGTCTTTGGTCCTGTGTGTGTCTCTGGTCCTGTGTGTGTCTCTGGTGCTGTGTGTGTCTCTGGTCCTGTGTGTGTCTCTGGTCCTGTGTGTGTCTCTGGTGCTGTGTGTGTCTCTGGTTCTGTGTGAGTCTTTGAAATGTATCAGAGGGATTGATTATTTACAATTATTGTAAAAATCATGTTTAGGTCTCATAAAACATTAAAAACTAAATTACAGAACTCATCACTGGGATTACTACAAAAATATTTTGCATTTTCCTAATTTTGTGCACCAACAGTAACAATCCTCCAAAATCCTTAATACTTTTATAAACAAATGATCTATAGTTTATACAGGTCGTTTCATCCTCTTCCATATATTTCAGGATAGCAGAACTAAAGTTCATCAGTTTCTAATATCAAGCACTGAACCGCCCCCCTCTACTATCCAGGCGAGTGCTGTTGCGCCCGAGTCTTAATTCTCTGTCCTCTTAGTTGGTAGCGGCCCCATTGGACATGTCCCACTCTGCTCCCCATGCAAAGCACAACCCCGGTTTGTTGAGAACGACACTCACATTAGTTAGCAGACAATCATATCAGTCCGTTCTTTTTTGACCACACCCACCAGCAGCCAAACAGCATTAACCTCACTTCTGCTCACAGCTCCCTCACTTATGGTGAGCCATTGAACACACCCCAGATTCCCCACTTCCCATGAGTCTTAAAAGCTGAAGGCGGGGCTAACCCCCAGATCGCCACAATATATTGATTTGCTAAATGAGCAGTGCTATTTTTAGAGCGCTCCCTGCGGGCGACACAAGGGGTGATCGGGGGCACTGGGCACCCGCGGGCATGGGGTTGGTGACCCCTGTTCTACAGTTTCATTGATCAGAAACTGTAAATGTGACTCTCAGCACATCAGGCTTGTTACCCAAAGTTTTAGACTTTTGTCACTTTCTATCATGTGATTTTAATCTAAATCTTCAACAATTCTAGTTCACAGTAATTTGCCGTCTCAATCAATCGCTCCAAACGTCATGTGTCCTTCAGATTAGCCCAAGTACAGAGCACAGAGAGCTTCATGGAATGGGTTTCCATGGCCGAGCAGCTGCATCCAAGCCACACTAATTAAAAAAAAAAGATTATCTAAAAGCAAAATTAAAAGGCTGGGTCCTGGGCCTCTTCTTAATACCTGGCATGAGACCCTGAGGTTCTCCGGCAGGCTGTTCCAGAGGTGAGGACTGTAATAGCAGAACGAAGCCTACTATTATTTGGTCCTCACATTAGGGACAACTAAAAAGTCAGTGCCGGAGGACATCAGGATCCTCAAGGGCTCGTCCTTTAAAAAGAAGATCATTAAGATAAAAAGGCCAAGAGCATAAAAACATTTATAAAGTGTAATGTGTCCCCACCCCGTGGTCCTCGTCAGAACTCGTGCCATGGAAGAATTCTGTAATAGTTGTAGGCTAGCAAAAGAGGGTTTTGGTAAACCAGACAGCAGAGCATTACAATAATCTAAAGGAGTCAAAATAAAAGCATGCATCAGCACCTCTGTGCTGGCAAGAGCGAGGAACGGGCGGACTCTGGCAATGTTTTTGAGATGATAAATCCTGTCTTAATGACATTTTTAATATGAGGGATAAATTCAGCTAAGTCAAGAAGTGCACCCAAGTTTAGTACACATTGAGAAGGTTTAAAACTTTGCAGATACTCTGGAGATGTGGTAAAATCATCTCTCTCTTGTCTCAGACGATTAAAACTTTTGTGTTGTCCTGGTTGAGCTGTAGGAAGTTGTCTGCCATCCACAACCTAAAGTAGAAAATACAATTTAAAAGAGCATTAATGGGTTTAGGGTCATCAGGAGACAGCAATGTAAAGCTGTGTGTCATCAGCATAGCTGTGAAGTCGATGCCATGTCTCCTGATGACATCCCCAAGAGGCAACATACATAAAGTAATAAGTATTTCACCTAGAATTGACCCTTGGGTCAATTTTGGGCAATAGAGGGATTGCTGGAGGGATTCAAATCTTCTCTTGAAGAAGTTTCTGTCAGCCTTTACTGCAAGATGTCCTTGTCCTCATCTGTGCCTTTTTACTAGGGGTCCCACAAGGCTCTATTTAAGCCCCACTCCTTTTGTTTCTCTCTGTACTTGCTTCCTGTTGGTTGTAGTCTGTGTAACTCTAGTGTTTCTTCTCGTGTTATGCTAATAATTGTCTCATTTACCTAAAGTGGGGGGACTCTGGCTCAATGAAAGCTCTTTCTGATTGACTTTTTGTGGTCAAAGACTGGATGCCACATAATTGAGTTTAATGAGAGCAAGACACTTAACCCAGCAGGAACTGCTACCCCCCCTTCTCTGTGCTTTCTTGCTCTGCTGTTAGGAATCTCAAATTTAATTTTGACAAATAAACACGGTTGTAAAATCTGAACTATGAATGGTTAAATTGAATTTGCCGATCACATGGGCGGTTTACTATGACGCAGGAGTGACACTGACCCCCCCCCCCCATTTATTATTGTTTTCATTAAGAATTTAACTTTAAGCAAACATAACAAGGGTTATGATACATAAATGTGATGCTACTTGGAATAAATCCTTAGAACTTTGTATATTCTGTGGTTCAGTGGAGCTTCGCCTGGTTTTTTAAACTTTTTTTTGGTCTCTAAATGTGTTTATCTTTTGTTTAAAAAAAAAAAAAGTTTGATCTCAATTTTTGTGATGTTTGCACCAAAGAAATGCCAACATTTACTGTTTGCAAGTCTTTTGGACAATTTCCGGTTCAGTGTGGAAATATTGTGTGATACGATCAAAAATATATCTTTAAAAATAAAAAGCAGCTGAGTTTGTACTAAAAAGTTGGATATCAAGCATTGCCACAAAAAAGAGTTTTAAAGATGAATTGATAGAACAAATTATAAAGCAGAAAAATAAAAGACTACACATATAACAAATTGATAAGGATTCTCGTTGAACTATAAGGATTTGTGTGCAGACCCCAGGAGACGCCCACACCCCAGATTGTTCTGCATATTTCTGAAATTGCCCCAAAGTAGCAGCATTGCAACATGTGGACATGTATTTATGAAGCAACATCTTAAAAGAGTGCAGATGGACTGGAGTCTTGAGTAATCACTCTAATGGAATTACCATTCTGAGCAGGGTAATTTGGGTTTTTTAGGGCAACAAACCCCTCACCGTGGCCTCTGCAAACATCATAAAACATGACCTAGATTAAAACGCTCAGACACAATCATTGGAAATTTGGGAACGTTCAGTGAAACCAAAAAAAGCCTTTGTGTTCTGTTACTCCATCTGAACTGTATTCAGTCAGAGTTATTAAAAGCGGCTGTCTGATTGATGCCATTCGCTGAAACCACGTCAAAACAATGAAAACATAAATACGAGAGAAATTAAGCAGCTCTGGACTTCATTTGTTGCAGGGAAAATAAAAACACAAGAGCCTTTCTAGTTCTGTGGCTCCTCCGTTTCACTCTAACACAAATGTTTTTGTTAGAATCCAATCCCCTCGGAGACTTTCAGACAAAGGAAAAAGATGCCAAAGTGAGATACTGATCTCCCCGTAGATTTTTGCCAAAGCTTTTGTTGTGAAAATGGCAGAACCAGCGGCTGTTGAGCGCAGAAAACCTGGAGCAGATCCCACATTTATCTGAAGGATTGCTTGAAATAAAAGCAGAACTCCACGATGCAGAATGATTAAAGATGTGCGCGGGGTGTTGTGGTCTTGTCTGACACTTGTAAGTTGTGTAATATGGAGAAGTCTGCGGGTTTTGGTTCAGGCTCTTTGGTCATGCTGCATAGTTCTCTGAATCCAATTAGCAGCCGGAGGGGCCCAGAGGTCTGTTTTGATGCGTTTCTGTGCGAGCTGGTCTGGTGATGGGGTGTGGCGAAGCCCGCGGCGAGGTGAAGCTGAACGCACAAACACATTCCACCTCCAGCTCCGGCTTGGCTCGGCTCTCCGCCCCACCGACGGCTGCCACGGTGTGTCCTCCCCTGACAGGATGTGCTCGTTAGTCAGGGGCGTGCGGCCTTGACCGGCTGGCATTGACGGCCTCGGCTGACCCGCGTCCTCGCCGGCCTTCCGGCCCTCACTTTTTGTTCTTGGCTTCTTGCGAGCAGAATAAATAAAAGTTGATCTCTGTCAAGTCTTTTCTACTTTTCTCGGTTCTCATCCTCCCTCCCTTCTTCCTCTCCACAGTGACGGGCCTCGGCGTCGGCGTCGTCTTCTCCGTCTTTTTCCTCAAACGTAAGTGGTGTGGCGTGGAGCAGGGTTTGTGTAATCTGTCCTGGTGAAGCACAGCGGCCATCGTTTCCCCCCGCAGGTCGCACTTGGCCCCTGTCCTTCGGGTCAGGCCTGGGTTTGGGAATGGGATACAGCAACTGCCAGCATGACTTCAGGCTGCCGTATCTGATTCACGGCCGCGCGGTTAAGGTTAGTTCTCAGCGGGAAAAGATTGCGGCTAAGCAGCGTGCAGTTCGGAGACGTTTCTCTCTGTTTGCTTTCACAGGACCAGTAATGAAGGACTGAAGAGGAGGCTTTCAGCTGCTGCCATCACTTTGCTGCTCGTCTGTTTCTCTGGCACTAACATTCTGCGATGCACATATTGTGTAAATCACAGAGCGATTCCATGTACGTGTAATAAAAGGGATTTTGGAAAAACCTCTGCGTTCTTCTGTGTGAACATGTGAGAAGAATGAAATGCGGTTTCGGGGCTGGGAGGTAACTCTTTGTGTTAATGAGCTGAGAGACTTTAACTCCTGCTGTTTTGGAATGAGGGCCAGGTTCAGCATCTGCAGGCCTCTCACTGAGTGAGTGGGAGCATGAAAAAGCTGCACTGAATGATGGAATAAAGACTTGCTGTCGGTTGAAGAACAAAGCAGGCGTTGAGAGCCGTTAAAGAAAGAATGATGTTTGCAGGAGTGAACTCCCACATGTGCTCATTTCCACTGGTTTCCTTAACCGGCAATGCTTTGTGGGTATGGATGGATAGAGTTCTTTCAGTTATGGAGACCAGGCAAAGATCCACCGTGTTGGACCGCATGCATCCTGTTGTGAGAGCAGAACAAGAGGGTGTTTCTGTGAGCGTGACCGGCTCTGCAGCATCCAGATATCATGAGGGGTATCTTTGGTCCTGGGGTTGTTTTGACTGTGATTGATGTCCTGTGTGTGGCTGAATGGGTCTCCGAAGTGCGAAGAGTTGTGGTTTGTGTGCGGCTGAGCGTGCGTGGTTTCTCCAGCCCCCTGGTGGAGCAGAATCTGTGGAATGCAGAGAGATGCCATTTCTGCACTGGAGCTCAGCTTATTGCTAACAGGTGAGCTCTGCACTTTGCACGTCTGCACACAACACATGTCGAGCGCTTTCACATCAAAGCCTGTCTGAGACACACACTCATATTTTCCATTTTTCTCCTACCAACAGCTTCCTCGGTAGTGTAAGCACACGCATTCTTGCTCAGAGGCCCTGTTGCTTCAGCGCATGCGTGCTGCGGCGCGTCCGACACGCAGTAACCGGGCCAGAAATGAAGCGGCGTCACTCGTCCCCCCGCCATTAAAATATTTGTTTGCAAGTGGAGCGTGAAACCGATAGGGGTGCTCGTGGACGGGGGCCAGGCGGAACACCTGTGTGAGGGCTGCAGGCATGGGATTTCCAAGCACCACGAAGGCCACTAAACCCCCCCCTCCTGTGGAACCGAGGCCAGAAACCCGACCGCAAGCCTCGCTGCGTGAATAGACGAAGAAACTGAGCGCTTTCTGTCCGTTTTCAGCGGTTTCACTGATGACGTTTGGAAAAGATGGTAAAAATTGTGCTGGACCACAAGCTCCCTGCTCTGAGTCTGCAGCAACGGGGAGGGGAAGGGGGGCGGGGTTGCCCTGTGCCAACAGTCCCGCCCACGACTACTAATGAATTCATGCCGCTCTGCAGAAACTATGTCCTGGATAGAAAATGGCTTTATTTTCCCGACTAAAAATGCGAAATCCTAATGAAAAGACAGCTGAGGGCCGCTTTATCGTCCAAAGATGGTTGGTATGTAGTGCAGTTTTTATTTTAGTAAATCTTTAGTGAATCTGCACAAAGTTGAAAAGATTAGATTTTTCCATTTGAGTGGTTTGTGTGAATGTGAGGATTGTCACTGTTCTCCTAATGTTCTGTTTTTTTTAGTTTCCCCTCTTTTGTGTTTGTGATCCTTAACGGTGACATTTATTTATAAAATGTTTATGAGTGTCCTGCCTTTTTTGATCCTCCACCACCATTTTACTGACAGTAAAAAGAAACGTTACTTTGGTATAAACTGCAGAGGATAAGTGACTCTTTAGGAAATAAATCCTTTTTTTTTTTAACCTCCAAAATGAGATCATTTTTGTCTCCAAAGTTGCTCCAATAAACAACGTCAAGTGGTATTTCACTGTAGACCTCTATAGTGAAATAAACAGCTATTACTCATTCTGTTTGTCAGAATAAACATTCTTGTTCTGAATTTTTTTCCATGAAATGTTTTCTCTATCGAATGTTTTTCAAGTTGTAAACTGGTCAGTGAGATGCCTCAGTAATAGCGTGTGGTGTCCGTCCGCTGGCTCCCCACCTCAAACCTTTGATTGACAGATTTCCCTGAGCCCGCTTTTAGTGGAAGGGGGTGTGGACTGCCAACAAGCTGACTCCCGATTGATGACAGTAGTTGCCCAAGAAATGTGACTTAGACCAACTTGGACCAATCACTGCTGTCTGGCTCCAACATGGCGATGCCCATATCGTGGAATAATGGTGACTGAATTGGCTTCGCTGGAGCCAGAAGGTGTTTTCTATGGGTGATGTCACACTTGCTCAGTCCAGTTCTCTCTATACAGTCAATGGGACTGAGTGACCCCTCGCCCCCTGTTTTTCAAACAGGAATTACCCGCTAGATCTCAGAAGCCAAAATCCCACAGATTTCTATAGAGAAATAAACATTTATCAGTCATTCTATTAGTCAAAATAACCATTTTTACTCAGTTGCCTTTTTTTAAAACATGTAATTCCTAA
Source organism: Oryzias curvinotus (assembly GCA_023969325.1). NCBI lineage: Eukaryota > Metazoa > Chordata > Actinopteri > Beloniformes > Adrianichthyidae > Oryzias > Oryzias curvinotus. The sequence goes on along the minus strand of CM043710.1, from coordinate 1,650,972 downwards.
TCCTAATATTTTTTCATGATATTTTTTCTGAAGTGCAAGTTGTTCAACTTATAAACTGCTGTAAACAATCAGATGCCTTGATAAAATTGGGCAGTCTCACCTCAAAGGTTCAAAAGGTTCGATTGACAGTCCGCTTTCAAGCGGTAGAGGTGTGGACTTCCAACTGCCATCAATGATGACTCTGACCGGCTCGGACCGATCACTGCACAACCGGAAGTGAGCCATTTTCTATGGGGGGGTGGGGGGGGGGGTCTCCCTCACTTGGTCCAGTTCTCATGGACAGTCAGTGGACCCGCCCAACGTGTTTGTCTACATCACAAGTACAATCTTTTTGTCAAGGTTGGAGGGACTGGTGAGCATGAAGGACCCAAATGCAGAGGCAGGAGGCACACGGTTCCAGGGAAAGGGGATTTAATAACAAACAAAAAGCGCTGCAGGGCAGGATACTAAAACAAACCTAACTTACAGTGGCGTGGCATGAAACATGGACATGACAGGAGCGACGTTACAGATGACGTTAAGACGCTAATGGACCAGCACAAGAGGAAGGGAGAGACGAGACTTAAATACAGATAGGGCAGACAAGACACAGGCGAACATGATCAGGACCGATTAGGACAAAGGAAGTAAAACTAGAGAACAAGACAAAACAGGAAACTTTTCAAAATAAAACAGGAAACAGAACTCAACTATGACAGAACAAGACAAAGCAAAAACCAACACAAAGAAACCCAAACCATGACACTTTTTTTTGTTTTTTTGTTTTTTCCTTTTTTGTGCTCCTGATTCACAAAAATTGGAATAAAGAAAAGCTAAAAAATACAACCCCATGCTTGGTTTCCTGTACATGTGTCCTCCAGCATGAGAACGATTTAACAGGAACATGTTTAAAAACACTGTTTTTACTGTAGTGGGTCTATAAAAACCCTTAGATTAAAGAGCAGAGTTCATGATTTTTCAGAGAAAACTCACAAATCAATATCAGGCTTAGAAATCTCAAGTGTCTCTGGAACCCAGTTCTAACCCTTGTGCTATCTGGTGGGGTCCAGATGACCCCACTCCCAACGTTAACGTGCCTCACGTTAACGTTGGGAGTGGGGTCATCTGGACCCCACCAGATAGCACAAGGGTTAAATGGATTTATGATATATTTATAAACATTCTACATCCAAAAGTTGCTTAGATTTGCACGTAATGTTTAAATCCAAAGGTGCACAGCTGGGATTTCTATCCAAATACCATCAGCATCTCATCTGGTATCAAAGCACCGCCAGATGCGTGCAGACGGTCCCTGCGTGCGCGTGCGCTTGTTGCGCATCAGTGCAGTGATCAGTGTCTGGCGCTCCTCTCCTGAGGGAGGGGGCAATAGAAGCCTGCACCCTCCCAGCCCAGAGACGGGCTCCACGGGGAGCCCGTCCTGCCCGGGGACTCGGCCGCGCCTCACAACTCCACAGCGCGAGGAAGGAAGAGCGCCTTGTTGTCCCGGGAAGGCGGCGGATGGGCGGGACGTTCCTCCTGATGGAGCCCTGAGAGGAGGGGGCAGTGCCCCCCCCCCCTTCAGCCCCGGGCTCCGGACGCTGGTGGTCGCGCTTCTCCTGGACCATCGCGGGATTATCATCCGCACCGACCGACAGCAGTTGACTGACGGGAATAATCCGCATCTCATCGGTGACCGTCTGAAGAGCAGCGGTATGTACAGTAACTCCTCAAGTAATCTGTTACTTTACAACGTCATCAAATGTGCGCGCAGAGATTATGTCTTGTATCTCCAGGAATAAAACTGAAATTCCAATTGTTTCCTTTCAAAATAAAATACAAAAAAAACAGCTAAATGTGCGGCGCCTATTCTTATCTGAGTACAACCAGATGGCATGTTTTGTTTTTATGAATGCAACAAAGAATCTGGCAAAAATCCATAGATGTACTTGGAACCCTGACGTGGTTAAATGATGTGTTTTTTTGGGGCGTTTGATACCTTCAAACCTCCTTTAGATCATTAAAAATGACACCACAAATTAAACCACAGCTACTTATTTAAGACATTTTACTCATAATTACATTTACACTGCAAATGTTGTTTGCTTCAATCCTTTTTTTCTATTAGAATATGTGAGTAGGGACGCTTATTTACATTTTTGGGCTACTTTTAAGGCTTTTAGACAAAATCTCTTCTTAAAGAAGAAAATCGGATATCTTTTTTTCACCTTTTACTGTGTAAAAACTTTAATATTTTGTGTTGGTCGTAATGGAAATGATGAAAAGTGGGTGAAGCTGTTTTTATAAGTAGGAGGGGAAAAGGTTGTAAAATGACGTTAGCGGTTGAGGCATTTTTAAAGAAGAGTGAAATTTGAGTGAAGTGCAGCGGCGGCTGTGCTGCACTGAAAGGGCATGTGGCTGGTATTTGCTTTGATTCCACCCAAAAACAGATTGTTTTGGAGCTAAATGAGTTCACATTTCTGCTGTTTTCCCAAAGTTCTCTGGTTCTCGTCATTCAGATTGTCTCCCAGCTGGAAGAAGTGGGATGTAGGGATGAGTTTCAAGCAGGACGTTGTGTGTCTCAGCAGGAATGTGCCCGTTGGAGCTGCAGGCGGTATCTGAGCGGCAGAAATCATGTGACGATCACGTGAAGTGAAGTTCTGTGTGCTTTCCTTCTGCTGTAGGTGCAGCCATGTGGCAGCGACTTCAGATCTGCTGCACACTCTTCACACTGTATTCAGCAGCGCCGCCCGCACACATCAACCGCCTGGCGCTGTTCCCCGACAAAAGCGCCTGGTGCGAAGCCAAGAACATCACACAGATAGTCGGGCACACAGGATGTCAGCCTCGCTCTATTCAAAACAGGTCAGGATGAAGGCCCTCTCTGTCCCCCCCTCTGTACAGCTGGAGAAATGAAGGGTGCAGGCCTCAAAGGCCCGCTCCATTCACCTTTTAGGACTCGCGGGTCGTTCAACACCAAGCAATTTTCCACAGGAAAGAAACAAAACAAAAAGTTTGATGTAAAGAACTACAAACCTGCTTTGGTATTTTGATTTCTACCATGATTGACACCCACCTGAACAGCGAGGAGAGACATTAAACTTCATTTCCACCTTTGACCCCAACTGTAGCTTCAATGAATTTCAGCTAAATATTTTTGTCCTAAAAACATTTGTAGTGAAGCACAGTAATACGAATGTGTCTCTTCTTGTGTGTGTCTTACCTTGATCCACGGTGGATGAGTTCGGATCCTGGATGCTGAACCTTTTGAAGGATCAGTTATATCGTTTACTCATGTCAGAAAACTTTGCCCTGAAATTCATTCAGACTCATCTAGTTCCTCACAGATTTGAGGTCCTGCACGGCTGAGCAGACGACAATCGCGTCAAAAAGGAGCTGTGCGGCTGTTTCCATTCATTTCTGCTCTCACCGCTTTGTGGTGTGAGGTGCAGGCCTGGAAGTCATGTCTTCAACGGGAGCTCAGAGGGCTCACACAATGCTCCCTTTACCAAAACACACACATTTATACACACGTGTGCACACACATATGCACACACGCCCTCTGTGTAGGCTGCAAATGGAAATAAAATAAATGATTATCAAAGATCTTTCAGTAAAAAATCATTACTTGATGTTTTTCTTACTGCAGGCATTGATTTCAGTACATGTTGGAAGCAACAATTCTTAGTTTAAAACCGAACCGTATGTTAGACCAATGAACCCAATTGTTGCATCCCTCCTGCCTTCCTTCGCGTATTTTATTTTGAAGGTGCCAAACGCGCGCGTTATGCTAAATTAAATGTATTTAATATACTTTGATTATATCACACCAGGTTTAAGCCACCTTAAAGGTTTTTCTTCATTGTTAACTGCTTATTGGCAAATTTAAAAAAAGGATTCTCCTGAATTTTTGTTGGTATTGTTGTTTTGTGAAACACAAATCGTATATCAAACCGAAAAAAAAAAAACCGGGTTTGAAGTGAATCATGGGGAAAGGGAGTCTTTGCATCTCTAGTGGATGTTGACTAATACCAAACACTCAACAAATCCCATAAAACCAAACTTTAACCTTAAAAAATGTCTCTTGCTTTCCATTTGGGAAAAAAATCTGTATCTTTTTCAGTATAAAAGTTTATGAAATGATTAGAATATCAGAAACGCTTTCATGTTTTTGGCTTGAATGACCCATTTTCTCATCACAGCTGTTCCTGTTTATTGAGGCGACTCTCTTTTCCTCAGGTGAACATTTTACTTCCAGTTTGTTTTAGTTTTCCACTCACTTTGCTGACTTTTTTATGCTTTTCAAGCCCCTTTTTCCAGTTCAGTCTAAAATTGAATATGTACCAAATTCATTTGTATTATAGTGTTGTGGTCATACGTGAAATGTCTCACAAAGAAGAACCTCCAAAGCAAAGGCCATTCACGTTCTATACTGTGACATGCAAAGTAAGCGTAAAATATTTCACATCACTACTAGAACGTAGTTTAAGACATAAACAGTTGCTTGTACATTGTAAAAGTGCTACAGTAGTTTTAGGGTAAAAAATTAAAATATAATTGTATTTCTTTTCAAGGTAGATAAATGTTTCAATCACATGAACCATGGTGTTTTCCTGTTGGTTTAGTCAAACATCCTCAGACTCTACACATGAGGTCAAAGGTCACGTCTCTGGACTGAAAGTGGACTAAAGCAGCCTCTCCTTGCCGTTGCAGGGCTTGCCTTGGCCAGTGTTTCAGCTACAGCGTCCCGAACACCTTCCCACAGTCCACCGAGTCTCTGGTGCACTGTGACTCCTGCATGCCGGCCCAGACGCAGTGGGAAGTGGTGAGAGTTTCTGCACACATGATCACGTCGAACACGCACCAAGGGCGACGGACACACTCTCACATGAACCACAGATTGTACTTGTGAGAGAATGCAAGCACCTGCTGCTCACAACCAAATCAAGAAGGATAAGAAAGCAGAATAGATATCTAGGCAGGAGCAGGAGGAGGAAGAACGGAGTTTCTATTAATCTAAGGGGTTCAATGCTGTATTTCTTTCTTTATTCTAGTATCTCCCACAGTTTTTGCCACTTAACCCTCTCTACAATTTTTCAGCAGTTTGAACGATTCAACCATTCAAATGTTCAGCTCTTTCAGCTTTTTCCAGCTGTGACTTTTGGTCCTTCAAATCCTTGAACTTTTCAAGATATTCCAGGATTTCTGCCTCCATTGAAACACATGGGGAATCCTTGGTGCAGAAGCTCGCTGGTTCGATACCCGGCTCTGGCATTTTCCACAAAAATATCTGTTTTGTTATTGTGTTGTTTTCACTTGATTTATGGTTAACTTTTGATCATTTCTTATTTATTTATTTATTTTTTGCCAATTATTACCCATTAAGTTTCATTGTCATTCAGCAACATAGCATTCAACCTGCTGTTTCTTCTGGACATGCAGCTCCTTCTAGTTATAAGTTAGTTTTCTTTTTTAAATGAAAGGAAATTCATTCTGCAAACAGGAGCTTTATGGTGGATTGTTTTATTCTTTGGGAAGCTGTCAGAGGTGGATGTGCAGGTGAGGTCACGTCCCGCATGTCTGTGATAGACTTTGGAGGCCAGTCTCTGTTTTCTGTGGGTGTCTGTGTGGATCAAGCTGTTGACTCAGGACTTGAAACGGAACAAAACAAAGTCTCATGAAAGGCGAGCCTTTTCCCACCGAGGAGGATCATCATTTTCAGTGGATCCCAGTGGGACGAGGTTGTGTGAGGTCTGGACACATGATGGAGTTTGGGTCACACTAAACTTACCAGGGCTTGGCCCTTTTCTCTTTATTATAGGCTCTCTAAGTTAGGAAAGGAAAAACGTAGCTTTGTTTGAATTTCTTGATCACTTTTCTAACAAAACAGGAAGGAGCTTTCAAAATGTTTCCACAGAACTGAAGATCGTCTTCTGAGTTGCTAACTCTGCCCACTAATTAATACAAATGTAAATCAAAAATTTCAAGTTTTTAAAAATGTATTGAGTGATGAGAAAGTTTGGCCCATGGTGAGGTTGTCTAAAGATCCAAAGGATGTATTACATTTAGAAAGCTGTGGCATCAAAGTGGGACATCAATGTGAAAATCGCGTCTTTAGTCGTTCTTCGACTTCCTTCCTCTGATCCTGCGGGTCACGCCTGTTCCCATGGTTGCTGAGACGCGTGGCATTCAAAGTTACAGGAATCGTGGCTTTTTCGTTCAACTGTTCTCCTGTAGCGCCCCCACCAGGATGAGATTTTTCTGACAGAGAAGGGGAAATCTGAGCAAGGCAGGATCTGTTTGGCAGACATGTCAGGGGACGGTGACGGGGTGGGCGTGGCTAATGAAGATAATGGTTGCTCGTTTAGTTTCAAGTATTGGCACAAAAATTCATACACACATTTATCAGCACCTAACGGGCAAAAGTAATATCATTCTCATTTTGAAAGTAATTCTGAGTCATAGGGCCATTTTATGCAGGCTCCATTCAGCCTCTACGGGCCGGACTTTGGACATGCCTGGCCTTAGGGCTGGAGAGGACAGTCGGGGTCTGACAGAAGGAAGGGTGCTGAACAAAAAGGCGAGGAACATTCAGTGCTTGGAACTCTGTCGTTGTTTTGCTGGCTCCAGCATGCCGCCTTTACGGCACAAAGTTCCGCCTCAAATGAAACTCGGGAATCTGTTCAGATTGTGATAAAAAAATGAGCTGAGAAGAAGTCATTTGTGGGTCAAAGAAATAGGAAGATAGCAGTGACGTGCGGTCAGGCGAGGCAGGTGAGGCTTGGCTTCACCTGTCATCGTGATAAAATAGACAAAAGGACATTAAGTAAATATTATTTTCCACTGATCTGTGTTAAAGATACATTTTCAGTTTTCCACAGTTTCTGAGGTTAAAATCGCCGAATTTGAGTGTTGCGTGAACACAGACGGAGTGGGAACTCCGGGTGAGGCTCCGGAGCGCTTCGCCTCATGTCCGCCTGCAGGACTCAACTTTAACAGTGGCGTGTGGTCAGAACCTGTAAGCATGTAAGCATGCAGAAAAGGCTGCCTCGCCCGCTGGAGGCAGACGTGAGCTGACAGCTGCTCTGCAGGAAAAACAGAACAGACCGAGGATGTCCGTCTCCGTTGAGAGGGAGAGACTCGTTAAACTAAAGGAAAATAAGGAAGACTTTTCCAACAGATCATAGAGCTTTTTGGGGAGAAGGATTGGTGCATGGACTCAGAAAGTAAGGCCAAAATGGTTTTCAATTTTTGTTTTTTAAAAATAACATGGGAGTAAGTGGAAAAAAAATGTAAGTTTTTGAAAACCAAATAAATTTTAGGCCTCAAAGAGATAACACTGATTTAAAATAAAAAATATCAGAAAAGTAACTGAGGGTATAAGTAAACGTGTGCTGAACACATCTGTATACTTTAATTTATTTATAGTATATATGAAGAATTTATACAGAAAAAGAGTGTTCTATCCATGCATATAAAATAAATATTCTCTGTAGGACAAACATGTTATTGTGTGTATCCTATTTGCTGTTGGATGAATGCTGAAATATTCAGTTGTTGTAATTGTAAGTCTGTGCCTCACCAGCCATAACCCTCACCGCACGTGTAATGATCTATGACGTAATGACGAATGGACAGTCCGGTTGTGACTCACATGCAGACCTGTGTCGGTGTGGTGCACAGGTGACCCTGGACTGTCCCGGCAGCGAAGAGTCTCCTCGGGTGGATAAGCTGGTGGAGAGGATCTTCCACTGCAGCTGCCAGTCCTGCAGTAAAGACGGCGCCCAGGAGGGGGCAGTGATGCAGCTGTATCCAGCCGACAACACTCTCCTCACCTCTCCGTCTCTATCTGACCCCCCCAGCAAACCCCAGCCTCACCCTCTGCCCCATGCAGACACACACTCCAACAAGCAGCTGCACAAAGACCACCACACACTGCCGCACACATCAGATGGGGGGTAGGAGGGAGGGTGTCCTTTGCCGCCGCGTTTGGGACTTTTTCCGTCTCCGCTGTAGCAGTCTGTAGTGATGTAAACGCACTCTGAGGACGTGTTCGAATCCTTCCCACCATCATACACTAACACACAGTAACGCTCCACACAAACACAGATGACTGTACACCTTTGTGTTTGCTGATTAACACCTGCATATATGAACATTTCTGCACCGACACACAACTATAATCTGGAAATGTGCTTTGAATGTAATAAAATCTGTGGTTGTGAGAACCGCCTCTTGTGTTACAGTCATACAGCAGACTGCTGTGTGTGTTTTTGTGTGTGTGTCACTTTGAAGCCTGGTCTGCAGACTCCTTTCAAAAGCAAAGCTGTGGTTCTGGTCGTGCTCCTGCAGCAGGATGAGAGGAGTTCCTTCTGCTTCTTTGGTCGGAATCGGCCAAATGTGTGCATTTCAACAGAACACTTTTTCAACCCACAACCTCTGTGTCTCAGTCCAAAAAGGATCTGTATGTGAAAATCAGGAACGATCAAGAACCAAATGAGAAACCTCAGTGGGTGTTGCGTACAGACACACATCTGGATCTGCTGGTGTTCCAGACTTCATGCTCATTCATCTTCTGATCCATTTGTTCCCTTTCGGGGTCACAGGGCTGCTGGAGCCTATCCCGACCACTTGCGAGTAGGACAGGTTGCCAGTCTGTCGCAGGGCCACAATCACACACCTACGCACTCTCACACTCACACCTAGAGACAATTTAGAGTGACCAATTAACCTATGAAGCATGTTTTTGGATGGTGGGAGGAAGCCGGAGATCCCGGAGAGAACCCACACATACACGGGGAGAACATGCAAACTCCACACAGAAAGGCCCCCCCATTGATGTTCTGGTTCAGGTCCCCCAGGCGGGACTTGAACCAGGGGCATTCTTGCTGTGAGACCAGAGCGCTAACTACTGAGACTTCATGTTGTTCAAGAAATTTCAAATATTTTGCATAAAAACATTTATTTTTTTCCAAGCAATCCTCCCAACACTACACACATTCACATATAACAAAACTGATTGGATAAATCCTGAATTTGTGATGCTCTTCCTGTAATTTGCTGAACTGAAAAGGATTGAAGGGAAAATTCATCTAAAATAATTAGTCGTTGAAATGAAAGGACATTTCAGGTTTGTTCTGAGTTAAAATAGGACATCAGGAAACAAGTGCTGCTGTTAAGCAATTGTATTTGGAACAATTTTGAGGTACTTTTGCCAAATATGTCATGTTTATTTGTGATTTCCTGCTTTGAATTTAAAGGCTTCAAATGCTTTAAACATTTGATCTTTTGCATATGTTAAACTCTTTACTGTTATAACAGTTTGACGCTCCACATAGGCAAACATGATGATGAGGTGACGTGCACGTTTGTATAAATTTACACACAAAAGCATACGGGGAAGCGTTCGACTCATCCCTGCACTGAGAATTGCCTATGGCAACCAGGAGGACGTCCAGTTGATGGGTGGCGAGTGACACAACAGCTGGAGGCGGAGTGATGAGACAGAGCGCCGCTTAGCGTGTGGGGCGTGTGTCACAGAAGTCTATTGAAATAAAAGTCAAGTTTGTACAGAGACTCTTGGAAAACTACAAACAGGAAGAGGAAATTGGCTTTTAAAAAGTTCCCATCAGATCCAGCAGATGGAAGTGAGCGATAGCGGTTCTTCATCTCCCGTCCCCTGATGTGGTTTCTGAGTCTGGGTAACGTCTCTTCTCTCAGCTCTGCCCCCCCCCCCCCCCCCCGGCCATCTTTTCCTGTTGTTCTGGGTAATTTAATCTGAACAATAAAAAGGTTGACTGTCTGCGTGTGCAGGGAAACAAATCGATCATCCTCTTATCTCCCAGCCACGCCGCTGACAAAGACTGCAGGCTGCTGAAGGATGGAGTGAGGAGAGGAGACTCCAAAGCGGACATTTGTCAACAAAACCAACTCACCGTTCAGATGGCCAAACTCCAGCAGACTTCAGCTCTTGAGCTCCCTCAGTTTGGTTCTGCTAACTTCATGCCAATTACTTCCACTTGCTCTGAGTTTAATCAGATGAAATGTGAGGAGGAAAGAAGTATTTGGGTTCACTTGAAAGGCTTTTGTACTTGACTGAAGTTTACTTCCAATTTCCTGATGTCAGAACAGAGTGAGTTACTGACCGTCTTTTTCTGAGGCCAAAGTCATTTGGCTTCTTTAGTAAAGGCGGACAAAGATAGAGTCTGGGTTGTTGGAGGATTCTCATTAAATAAGTGATTGGATGTGTTTATTGTCGGTTCCACATCCTGCTGTTCTTCTGTTTTCAGTTCTTTAAGAAGGATCATCTCCGAGTGACCTTTAAAGGCCTGACAGTCATCCTCTGTTTAAAAGTCATTTAACCCTTGTGCTATCTTGGATGACCCCGCCCTTACTTTGACGTGTTCTCCCTACCATGACAAAGGTGGATAAAGGAGGACAAATTCCATGTAAGCCATTGAACCAGTGAAGATCACAAATCATTGAAAAAAAAAGGTTCAGAGCTCTGTCTAGTGGGTCTAGATGACCCAACTTCCAACAGTAAAGTGCCTAAGATAGCACAAGGGTTAAAAAGTCAGTCTGAGCAGTTTGGAGGAGCATCTATTATGGGATATATTTAATTGTAGACATTTTGAAAATACGTTTTAGAACAGCTGAAGTTGTTTCCTTACAAAGAAGACCAAACGTGACTCAAGAAACGCCTTTCGGCGTTTCTTGAGTCACGTTTGGTCTTCTTTGTTCCGCTTCTATCACTTCTTCCCGTTTCCTTCCTGTCCTCTCACTCCCACTCTTCTTCTTCTAGCTCCCCCCATTTCTGTTGAAGACAGTTGAACTGCTGCCTTTCATGGGACAACCGAGCACTGGGATTTTCAAATGAGCCCCCGTGTGCCTCCACACCTGGAGGACGTGGTTTTTCAACGTGTTCGTTAGTGTGGTCATTGTGTTAGAGTTCACGAGGCTGGACCCAGAAGCAGGACAGAACAGAGATGGTTGGTCAGAAAGAGTTTTTAATCAGTCCCAGTGGTGGTGGGGAAGTTCCGGTTTTGACGGCTGGATCCTAGACGGCAGATGAGACCAGAGGCGTGGAGGACGCTGGAGGCAATGTCTGAAGGAGCAGATAAAACAGTGGATTAGGATTCTTGGCATAGGCATAGAATTGGCTTTGACGAGGTCTAGAGTTTAGCATAGGTCTATACTCTACCGCTGGGAGCAGACGGACTGACATCGGCTAGAATGTGAGGAGTCCATAAATAAATTCAAATTCAAATTCAAATTCATTTGATTTATAAAGCACCTTTCATGTCACACAGACAGCTCAAGGTGCTTTCCATAAAAAACAAACAAGAATACAATAAAAACAAACCCCACACATGAAGTAAAATAATTAAATAAGCCCCTCATAATAAAACACACAAAAACAAATAAAAGAGAAATAACAGAGCTTAAGAAAAGAGAACCCAGAAGGCGCCGTCCGCCCCGTCCTCCTGTTGGCCGGGGTGTCGGCATCTATGCAACACAAGCACAACTCATTCCCAGCACCCCCCGCCCCAGAGACCCCCAACCCCCAGGCCCAGAGCACCAAACATGGGCGCACCAGGCCCGGCAGCCCGGGGAGTCGGAACAAGAGATGCCAGAGGACAAGCATGGCCAGAATCTCTTCGAGCCCGAACATTAACACCCCGGCCAAGGGTGAGAAAACACTCGTAAACAGTCTAAAATGTAAAAGTAATAAAATAAGAAAGTTAAAATATAAAAAAAACAGGTAAAATATGCAAAGATTAATTAAAATAAAATAAGATAAGATGATTTAGTGCCTAGAAAAGTCTGAAATATAAGTTAGAATAAGTTAATAGGCTGAAGGTTGACGAGGAGACTGGAAACAGGTGAGGCGACGATTCCCCGGTAGGAGTGGGAGGAGCCTATAATCCTGACACATTGGGGCTTTGCAATGAGCACCAAGTAACCTCACCATCCGTATCCGTGTCTGAGCTGTGAAAAAGAGTTTGACAAACTGCTGTGTAGGGATGGGTATGGTTAAGGTTTTAACGATACTACTACTCTTATGGATACTGCTTATCGATCCGGTATTTTAACGGTACTCTTATTGATACTTTTTGAGGACGAAAAATAAATAAATAAATAACAAATTAAGAACATAAAGTGTTTTATTTCCTCACTATGCAACATTGTGTTTCTAACAAAACATTTTACTTTATCTATTTTTCCAACTTGGAAAGTAAAATACATGAAAAAAAAGAAGTTATTCAAAGAAAAATAAACAGCAATGTGTTGACATATTGCTGTCATGATGTAAATATAAAACAAATGAAATAAACTGTTCACTCTAAAATAAAAGTTGCATAAGGCAACATGATCGCGTAGGTAGATTGCAGAAAGCTGCACGTTCCTCTTTTTTTTTTTTAAGTTCTGCATATGGTGATGATTTGAGCTATAATAAACACATTCATCTTTGCTAATAATTTACTTTTTCTGCGAGTCCTGTGTTCAAATTTCCATTGTAGTCATTTCCATTACAAGCTGCGTGCGTTCTTGAGTGCGCAACGCGGCCGCCTGTCGGAGGATTTTGTGTTGAGATTTAAAACCTCTTTTTCAATGGGGCTGGGATAAACTAAGATACAATGAATGTTGTGCAAATCTGCTGAGTTATTTTGTAAATTAGAGTAGACATTTGCAAATTGTGAGACATTTTTATTTAAGTCTGTCAACAATTGTAAAAAACTGAAAATAATTCCAATATTCTGGTAAAAACAATTGTGCAGCAAGAGGCGAGCGCCACATTTGTGAGCTCGCCATGCTAACGAAGGTAGAAAATACAACTCCTAAAACTAACATTTTCCCCAAGTAGCTTTTTAAATGATCCTGGAAGAGTTAGGAGATAGATTGAAATCCCTAGGAGGAGTTAAAATTCAAGATGTCAGGGTGATCACAAGGTCAAAGGTCAATGAAAATGTGATTGTGGTTGTAGACGTAACCCTTGTGCTATCCTAGGCACTTTACCGTTGGGAGTTGGGTCATCTAGACCCACTAGACAGAGCTCTGAACCTTTTTTTTTCAATTTTTTGTGATCTTCACTGGTTCGATGGATTACATGAAATCCTCTCCACCTTTATCCACCTTTGTCATGGTAGGGAGAACACGTCAAAGTAAGGGTGGGGTCATCCAAGACAGCACAAGGGTTAAGCTGGTGGCATTTGTGTGTAATGTCGTGAAGATCCCTCGGACAAAACTTCTTCTTCCCCAAACTGTGGCAGGATGTGAACAAGGCCAAATTTCACACTTTGCCACAAAAAGGATGCCAAATTGCAGGTCCGATTGCCATCCCATAGTTTCAAAACTTCTTTTGGATACCCCTGACGCGTGTGTTTTGGATTTATTATAGTGGATTTGAAAAATTTAGTTTTCCGTCCCCATGGGAGATTTTTGCCTCATAAATCTGTAGATGGTTTCTCCACCTGTTATGTCCTTATTTGGATTTTATTTTTCATTTGCGGGGGGGGGGGGGGGGGGGGGGGTTACTTTGCCTCTATGTCTTGTTTTTTTATTTTAAACGATTGTAGCTTTTATGTGATCACATTATGTTGTTTTCTGTTGACTTTATGTCTTGGGGACTGTAGATAGAAATTCAGAGTATGGTCCAAAGCAGCTTATCTTTGCTTAATGCTCCCATACATGGTCCAAAAAAAAAAAGAAACAAAGAAAAGTCATTTTCCCCTTTTAATAGGTGTTTGCAAATTTTGGTGAGTTGCGTAGTTTGTGTTGGGGACCAAATTTAGGCTCAGAGGTGCAGTAAAACAAACGGGAATTGCACAAACAACCTGGTCCGTGGCGTGCAGTCCAGGACTGCTGAAGAACATGATAAAAATAAAGAAAATAGAAGTCAAGGAAAACATTCTTATCAGTGCCATTTCTGCAGCCAAAGCAGCTGAACTCAAAGCCCGCAGGTTTGTGTCGTCAGCACGGGGTCACCTGAATCTGTGTGACCTGTCTTCCCAAACAACAACGTTCGTTTTTTTTCAGGGTGTCAAACAGTTCACGAGCGCGCTCCCTGGGGACGCAGCGCTTGCGCGCTCTTGCGCGCGCAGACGCGCGGAGGATGCTGACGGACGGCGGCATCAGTTCGGCAGCGCAGGGTTCAGGACGCAGGAGTCTGCTCCGCTGCTGCTGTTCGCTCACGAACCCAAAGCTCCACCGCGACCACAACCGAACCGCAGACCCGACCGGGACTCTGCTCACAGGTAAGACCCGCAAACACTGTCAGTCCACGAGTTTCAGCCGCTTTTTAGTCACAGTTTGTAAAGAAAAACAAGATTTTCAATGAGATCTGACGGGTTTTCCCCTTTCAAAATACTGAGGGAAGTGATAAGGAATGTTTCCTCCAGAATAAAACAAAAGGTTGAATAAAAATGGGAGCCATGTTTGTTTTGGGTTTTGATTTTTTAATGTGGCAACAGTGTTAGCAATAACAAATGGCATTTGGAAAAGCAGAAGAGTTTTAAACAGCTGCTAATCCTCCCGTGTCTTCAGGATGTGTGGAGTGGATGTGGACCTGGATGATGGGGCTTCAGCTGAGGACGAGAAAGAGGAGGAGTTCTGGATGGGAGACGGGGTGAAGATGCTGCCCCCCCCTGTGGCTCACAGCGAGGGCAGTGCGTGGGGCAGCCGGAGGGGCAGGTGTGGCTGCCTGGCTTGTGGCGCGGTGGTCGTCCTCTGGAACGTGTGTGTCGTCTCTGCCAGCCTGCTGCTGCTGGTCGCCGTGTTCTCGGTGGTGCTGCTGCCGGCGGCGCTGCTGCTGTATGCAGGTTTCCTCTGCCACTCCAGGGTGAGTTGTGGGGTTTGGTTGCAGGACGGGGACAAACCTAAAGAAAAGCCCTGAACTGACGGCCAAAAATCAGACCAAAGCTTTTCTTCTTGAACTGCAAACAGAAACATTCCGATCTGAATATCTGTGCAGCAAATTTCTTTGTAGAAAGTCATCTCACATGATAGTGTTTACCTCCAGTGACATCTTGTTTTGGTGCTCCCACAGCTCATGCATTGTTACATGCTGATAGTATCAATAATATTACACTCAGCTTCCTCATTCCATGAAATTCTGCCCAGTGAAGTGTTTCCCTGCGACGCCACATTGGATGTGCTGGTTTTCCTAAAGACAGGGAGGGGATGCAATCACACAGTAACTCAAAATAAATACTTTTGAGACGAGAAGATGAGCAAATGATGTTCATTTTACTTTTGCATCTGCTTCCTCTATCTAAGGAAGCTAAAGTGGAAGAGAGTGCAGGAAAAGGTATAAACTGTTCAAAAACACATTTTTTTATTTTACAGAAAAAAGGTGCGGATTTTTAACATTTAGATGACAAAAACATTGTTTTGTTTTTCTGTAGTTCTGCATCATTGCGCTTCTTTTACTCAAAAATCTGGGGCTTGTGGTCACTGAATTATTTCTTCAGTCTTGTTGCACATTTCCTCCGTGGAAGCTGCAGACTGAACCAGAGCGGTCATCTGCTGCAGACTCAGAACAGGGCGAAACTGGAGACAAATGAAAGGAATGCAGCAACATTCAATACTTGTTATTGTTGACACACAAAAAAGAGAACACGAGGAATATTACTGAATAAATGAATGGTTTCTAAGTTGAGAATGTGGTTCCTCTGCTAATCTGGTCAATGATGAGACTCACTGCCATCACTGTCAAGTCCACGTTAGAACCAGATGTTTTCTGAATAAATGCTAATAACAGCAAATTACACAGTTCAAGACAATATATCACTGGGAATTGGCAAAGTTACTGATTGCTTTAAGTGAATCCATTTTGTGGTTGTAATTGTCTGCACAGAATTGTTTTTCTCAGTCTTCATAAAGCAACATGTTTCAGGACTGGGTTCGTGTTTTCTTGTTCAAGTTTGTCCAAAATGGGTACTAGCAGTGTTGGAGTGTTTTGGTGGCTGCTGTCTCGCTGAAGCTTGAATAATCACAAAAGACATATTCAGCCCAACACAAACAAGCTAATGGGTCTGATGAAAGGAAGAGCAGATGGAAAAAAGCTGTTCTAACCTTTTTGCTATGATGTGGGGTCATCTAGACCCACTAGACAGAGCTCTGAACCTTTTGTCTTCAATGATTTGTGATCTTCACTGGTGTCCATGGATTACATGAAATCCTCTCCACCTTTATCCACCTTTGTCATGGTAGGAAGAACACCTCAATGGAAGGGTGGGGTCATCTGGACCCCACAAGATAGTACAAGGGATAAAGCATCGTAGGTTCCTCTACTTTTGCTCATCACTGGGAAATCACTCTTGTTCAGTGCTGGTCTACAGCTCAAATGTACAAATACAGATGAATTACTTGAATTAAACTCATACTGTCTGAAGCACAAACAAGACATGTGGACTCAGGATTTTTCAGCAGACACCTGGCCAGTAAAAACACTTCCCCATCTGGTCTGCTCTTCCATTGTTCACAAACTAAACATTCACGTACCTCAACGTTGCTTTATATTAACGTTATCCTGGAATGTAAAGCAACTTTGCTGCCCTTCACCACCCAAATCCTTGAGCATCTTGATAAATTGTAGAAGTTGGGGTTTCACCATTGACTGTATCTGAGAACTGGACGGAGCGAGAGTGACATCACCCACAGATAGCAGCTTGTTTCGGGCTCCAGTCAAATGAAGTCGTTCAGTCGCCATTTTTTTCGTGATATGGATGCTGCCATGTTGGAGCCAGACGATGTCTGTAAGCAGCGATTGTCCGAGTCGGTCGGAGTCACCGTTTCTATGGCAACCACTCCGTTCAATAGTGAGTGAGGTTTGTCAGACGGCTACACCCCATAAGACATAACAACATAAGACCCCATACTTTTAATTGGTCAGTTTGTAACTCGAAACTATTATGAAAACGAAATTAGGATTAGCAAGAACATGTTGTAAAAAAAGCCAGAACGGTTATTCTGACAAATGACTGAGTGACAGCTGCTTATTTTTCTATAGAAGTCTGTGGGATTTTAGCTTCTTAGAGCCAGTGGGTACTTCCTGTGTGGAACGCCAGCGGGGAGGAGTCACACAATCAGTGGCAGCATGGCAGAGAACTTATTTCACCACACCCCATTGTACTGCTCATGAGGGTCAGCTTGGCTTTCCACCACCTGAGGTGTACTGATGTCAGTGGTTCAGAATGTTCTCCTGACGAAATGTGCCGAGCCAAAACAGGTTGGTTTGGAGACGGTGAGGCTGGGCAGCAACAGTCCTACGGTCATCCATAAACACAGAAACCCCGACTTTGACCGGACCTTTAGCAGCTTGAGAGTTGACGACAGATCTCGTGCTACAGAAACAGGTGTTTGCACTGAAGCAGGAATGTTTTAAAAGGTAGTACATTACCATCCTAGCAGAGCCTGGTGTTAACATCTGCTTGCCTCAGAGCTTGTGTTTACTTCTGGATCGCTCCAATATCAACACACATTTGCCCTGGCCCGCCCAAATATTTAGCCAAAGTATGTTCACAAAGCATTTACACGGAGGAATCCGCTCTGTTTCTGTGTGCTCTGTCATGTGTTCCTTAGCTGGAAGTTCAGGCAAGTATGAACCCATGTCATCTGTGGAAGATGGGAGGATTGCGCATGGTTAGAGCTGGCACCTGCTCAGCAAGCCTTTGGTGTGTTGGAATGTGCACCAGGTGACCCTCCCCTGAGCTTCCTCAGACCGGCCTCATGTTTGAACTAACTGCCTTTCATGGGGTGCAGAAACACGCTTAGATACACTCTTTCAGAAGGAGTATCCTGTAATTAGTCTGTCAGAAAGCTGCAGCAAGTTCGAGTCGCATAACAGGCAGACAATCTACAAACCAAAGGCGGATGAGTCCCAGGTCTGCCAGAACCTGAGCCCAGAGACTTTGCAGACCTGCTCCTACATGACAGCTGAAGTAATCCTCCCTGTTTCAGTGCAGTTTTTGTCATGCATCCCAGTTATCACTCCATCCATGTAACGTGACCAGAATGGAGATTAAAGCAGACAAAATCAGAGTTTTATCTCACGGCGTGCACACAGCGTGACAGACTCACTGAGGGTGTCTGATTTGGCCACAGCACCCAACTGTGACACAACATCAGGGAGGGAAATGTGCTCGGCAAAAGCCAACCTCAGAGGGCGCTGCGTTTTCAACCCCACTGTTGCTATGGTGCACGTGTAGGAGGCAGAATTGATCCAGAGAAAGCTTATAATAGGAAATCGTTGAACAAAAGGTCCTGTGACGTGACCAAATCACTTCAAATGTCCGAGTGTGTTTGAGAGTTTGGCAGAGAGCGCAGGTGTCAGCTCCAAACCACACTGCCACCTCTCTGCTCTTTTCTCTTTGCATTTCCTCCTGTTTTGTTTCATTTTCTTTACCTGCTTCTGGATGTTCTCGTCCTCACGGCCGGCTCAGCTGGAGCCCTGAGCCGCGAGCAAACGTCTCTCCCCATGAGCACATCACACCTGTCTGCCTCCCGGCTGAGTTGAAGTTGAATCAACAACGTCCTCACATCCTGTTGAGCACTTTTCTCCCCCCTTACGCCACCGTCTGTTTTTGCCCTTGCAGGTGCTCAATGCCTCCTCCGCCATCTGCCACTACCTCGATGACAACAGCTGCTCCGCCCTCATCATCCTGGGGCTGGTCATGATGTCTCCGCTGGTGGTGGTGGCGGCTGCCGTCTTCTGCGGGCTGATGCGAAGGTTTCGGCTCCTGCTTTTCATCCAGCCTCTCATGCGGGCCCGCTACAGAGTGAAGCTCTTGGACTGGATGGGCAGCGTTCACGCCTGGGTCTGACGGACGGTCACCGTCACCATCATCGAAAATGACGTGCGCAGAGTTCTGATGGATCAGGATCTGATGCCTTTTCCGGCAGAATGATGCAGAACAAAAACAACACATTTCTCTTTCCAGTGGCAACTGTCTAGGTCCTTCATTAAACCACAGTCACTGATTCAGAAAAACTCATTTAAAAAAGACCAAATAAAGAGAATATACACCCCCTCCCAAAAAAATGTGCAGTTTAGAGAATCACATGTAAAAAAAATATCCACTGACACCCATAAGTTCCTAACGTCTGTATTGAAAATGCACTGTTAAATTACAAAAAACAAAGCTTTAGGTATTAATGAATTTACTTAATAGATTAGAAATTCTTCATAAACTGTAAACAAATAGTTGAGAAAGTCCAAAGGTGAAATGAACTTATTTAGATATTTGTTTTTCTGTTAGACATTCAGTCTGAAGGACAAATTGGTTCCTGTAGAGAACTACCTATTATGGGATGTGGTGACTTACATTGCAGGAGGAGTTTTCATTTTTTTAATTTTGATTCTTATTTATTTATTTTTTTGCTGCAAAGCCTGAAAAAAGCAAAAAAATCCAAAGAAACTAGAAAAAATGAAAAAAAAAAATTATGGAAAAAACAATCAAAGGGAAGTCCTTTAAACACAGGTTTGCTGCAGTCGCTGCCTCAATGTACAATCATTTCTGCTGCTTATGTTGCTCAAATCAAAATGTAAATATCATCATAACAGGTCATAACTCTTGTATTATATCACTGGTATGTAGATAAAGTAGTTTAAACGCTCAGTTATAATTGACCTGAGTTTTTTTTGTAAAATTAAATCATTCAGCTGCTTGTGTACTTATTAGCCAGATTTTTAAGCTTGTTTAAACAGCTTTTTTATTTTTAGGATGTATCAAGCGTTTGACGTTTTTTTCTGCAACTAAAGAATTAATTTTATTCTGCTGCTGGAAGAGCATTTTTTTAAAGCCTTATTCTTCATATTTTGGGTTGTTTTCAGCAGTTTTCATAACATCTCTGTGTGTTTTTACAGTAGAGATAGAACATGTATGTTTTCTCATATTATTATTTTATTGACATGAAGCCAAATCTCTCCTGAGTTTGAATCTTGAACTCAGATTCACAAAGGAAATAATTGTTCTCAGTGAAGAAGTGAATGAACTGAAATAAAATGTAAAACTGCACATAAAGTCTCTGGTGTTGTGGGTGGGGCTGAACATCATTTCAGTCTTTATGTATAAAACTATTTTATTCAATAGATTACTGCATCTATTACAAATAGTTGTACCATTAAAATATCAAACAAAACAATATGTACATTTGTGTTTTGCGTTGCATTGAAATTAAAAGTTTTCCTTGATGTTTCAGTAAGTTTGAAAACACGTTTATTAAAGCTTATGACCGGAATTGTTTCCAGACAATAATGGGTTATGCTGCCCCGATTAATGACACGGGAGCGGATATGGAGTCCAGGCCGGGGATCAGCCCACAGATCTTTGACAATCTATTATTCAAATGTGAAAACAATATTATTTAATAAAAATGGTGGCACAGAGCAGTCAAAGCGTCCTACAAGGACGAAACATTTTGTTCTACTCAGATGAGAAGGTGAGTCTGTGAATAACAATTTTTATTTATTTATTTTTTTCCCCCTTTTTTTTTAACTTGTCCTGTCCAACAGCTGGGCAGACAGATGAGAGCTGAAGGCCTCTTGTGTTGGACATATTTTACTTTAACAACAGGGGTTTTTAATCTTCAGACAAACCAGAGGAATGTCTGAATAAACCCCTTTTGTAGTTGAGGCCAAACTTTATTAAATTAAATTATTAAATTTATCATATTAGAAAATCTTTGGTGCTGGACCGGACGGAAAAGGAAAGGAGGGAAGAAGAGAGAGGGATGTTAGAGAGGAGGGGGGAGAGGAGGGTAATAATAGGAGGGGGGGGGGGGGGGTAGAACCATGAAGCAGCCTAAAGGCCCGTACACACCGGGACGAATATTCGCCAGGCGTTATTCGCCAGCGTTTTTCGCCACGTCTTTTGTGTTCACACCCAGGCGATTTTCGCTGACGATGAGCCGAGCCCACATGCAATTTCATTCCCTGACATTAGATGGCGCTTAATGTAAAGCAGAAATATTCCTGTACACAAGGTGGTCGCTTTTCACTCAGAAGAAGAGAGCCAGTATTTACGCGCTTGTCAGAATCAAACAAAGAAAACAGGAATATTTCAAGCACCAGTAGCTCCAGCTCCAGTTCCAATGATGAGGAAATTATTGCTCTGTTGATGATGAAAGACGCCGGAAAAGACACCGATTTCGGGTACATCCCATAGTTACGAGAAGAGAAGAACATGGTGAGTTTTATCGACTGGTACAAGAGCTGAAAATGTTTCATGAGCGTTTTCGGGGATATTTTAGAATGTCCGTCAATATTTCTTTGCGGCAGTGCAGCCGTTACTTGGCGTCTGTCTTCTTCGCTGGTATGTGTGCTCAGCCATGCAGTGTTGTGTTTGAGCGCCCCCAAGTTGTGTTTTACTGTAACTTCAGAAGCTCCAGACACGTGAGCAAAAGCGCCATTCTCATTGGTCAAATAGATTTCGACGCGAGGCGTCAAAAAAAAAAAACGAACCCGAGGCGTTTTTTTTTTTTGACGCTTTGACGCGTGGCGTTTTTTCGCGTCGGTGTGCACACTCTCATTGGTGCCTTTTGTTAAGTCACGAGGCGAATTTCGTCGGCGAAAATCGCCGGCGAAATTCGTCCCGGTGTGTACGGGCCTTAAAGCAGTGTTTTTCAACCAGTGTGCCGCGGCACACTAGTGTGCCGTGGGAGATGGTCAAGTGTGCCGTGGCAAATTGCCCTCATTAACTGATCTAAAACCATTTCCCATCTCCAAGATATCAGCTCTGTGTTCATCCAAACAGGCCCTGATAAAACACTGAGTAGTTAGGAATATAAAAGATCAGAAAATTACTTTTTCTTTGTTATTTTGATTCTATTAAAGACATTTTGATAAGAATGACGGTACCACCCGATTTAGCTGCAGCTATACCTGTTTCCTGAAGTCCCGCCCCTTTAACTGTCTCCACCAATCATTCTTGAAGGTTTAATCACATGTCATCAGTCTGACCAATCAGAAGTGCTTAAAGTCTTAACTTCCTTGTCCCAATTTAGCTCAAAAAGTCGCTCAGTTCTAACAAAATTACCAGCTAAAGCTCGTCTTTAGCGGTGTAGCTTTCCACAGAATCCGGGATCAGACCGTGGAACAAGTGAACAAAACCATGAAGCTCAGAGACGCTGGTCTTTCTGCCCTTTTGTGGCAGTTTCACACTTCATCTCCCATGATGCATTAGGTCACGTGACAGCGCCTCGGCGTACAATGAGTTGTCCTTGTTAAACGTCTTAAACCACAACGAACATACAGTTTGTAAATTTCCTAACGTAACCTTTATTACATCTTTTAGAAAAAAAAAACAGCTGCAACTTCCAGCTTTTTCTGGCACAATTATCACAAAGATGCGCGTCAGATTGCGGCGGCGGCGGCAGCCGCGAGGGGGGGGCTGTACATCAAAACTGACTATGAGTTTCTGCCTTTTTTATTTTTTTTATGCTGGTGTGCCGCGGGATTTTTGTCAAGGGTAAAGTGTGCCGTGGCTCAAAAAAGGTTGAAAAACACTGGCCTAAAGCAACAACTTTACTGGATGTTTATCATTACGGTCAGGTTCAAGTGTATTACAAATCTCAAAGGGCGGGGCCTGTCCACACACACATTCAGATGTTATAAACACACCTGTTAACTGTAAAGATGTCTACATGTCAACATGTACACAAAACATGCACACAATACAGATATTGTTCACACACGCATACTTATGCCCCTAAACCACCAGTGTGAAACATTTCATTCATTCAATCCTGCAAATTATTAGTACAAAGGTGAGCTAACACCTGTGCTCAGGTGAGTGTTTAAGTTCTTCTAAATGAATGGTGGAATGTGAAAAGAAGGAGGGAGGGTGACCAGCCATCCCCACACCAAGACCCCCGCCGCAGCAGCAGCGGCAGCCGGAACTCCCAACGCCACCCGGCAGCAGGCAGAGAACAACCACCCCCCGGGCGATCACCTCCACCACCCAGGCCAGGGCCAGCAGGACCACCACGAGGCCCCCAGAGCCAGAGAGCAGGGAGGCATGGGGGGAAGAGAGCGCCGCCCCAGCCCAACCAGGGGAGCAGCCCCCCCGCCGCGCCGGGAGGGCCCAACGCAGGCCTCCACCCGAGAAGAGCGCCCACAGCCCCAGACGAGCACCCCCTCACCACCCAGGAGTTCTGGGTATCCCCCCGCCCCAACCCCAGGTACGAGCCAGGACCCCCCAAGGGAGACCCGCTCTGCACTCCAGGCAGCCACCCACCCGGCCTACGGTTGGTCCAGGAAGGAGCAAGGCAGGGGACAGCTGGCCCCGCCCCGGAGGGGGGCACCCCGGAGAGAAGAGGGGCCCACAAGGGGTGTTGTTAACATGGCCCGACCAGGCTCGGCCACAGTTGGAATGTGGGCGGGGGGCCAGCGCCCAGGGCCAAAACCCGAACCCAACCCACAAGGAAACGGACACCCCCGGCTCAGGTGTAATGTGAACTCCCTCCCTGCGCGGAGAGAGCCCCGCCGGGCCCAGGAAACCGGCACCCAGAGGACACGGCCGCCGCTGCCAAGGGCCCAGTACCCCCCACCAGGGATGGGGTAGGGGACAGACGGACCTTGGACCCACCTTCCTTGTATAATGTGTGTGCTTGTGTTCGTAAGGGTGTATGTGTGCATGTGTGTGTGTTTGTGTTTGAATGTATATTATGAGAAGTAAAAAGGTGTGTGTACTAGGGGGGTGTAGTTAAAATTGGTGGGTAGGGCACAGAGAGGACATTCCCTGATTACTCACAGTAATGTCCCCTCACCCTCCCCACCAAGGGTCCCTAAATGTCTAAGGTGCGGTTAAAATTGGCGGGTAGGGTGCTAGGAGGACATCTGCTGCTTGCTGGCAGTGATGTCCAAGCACCCCCCCCTACCAAGGGCCCTACATGTCTAAGGTGCAAATAAAACCGA
The DNA here is from genome assembly GCA_023969325.1 of Oryzias curvinotus. Classification (NCBI taxonomy): domain Eukaryota; kingdom Metazoa; phylum Chordata; class Actinopteri; order Beloniformes; family Adrianichthyidae; genus Oryzias; species Oryzias curvinotus. The sequence goes on along the minus strand of CM043710.1, from coordinate 1,627,079 downwards.
GAGAGGGGGGGCCCATTCCATACGGCAACCATGGGAGGGAGACCACTGCCAAGTAGCCCCCCCCCAAAGCGCATCGCAGGCTAAACCCCCCACCCCCTCACCCTAATATGAGATTATATGAGGAAGGGGGTGAGTTGGGGACAGCTGGCAGACTGTCTCCCGGTGGTCAAACATCCGTCCCCCAGCCCCCCCCAGCATAGGGCCCAGGTCCCCCAGCCTCGGGGCCCCATCCCCCGAGGCACCGACGTCCCAGGCCCAGCACGACCCACCCCACACAGAGAGAGAGGAGCCAAAAAGCGCCGCCCCCCCCCCCCCCCGGAGCAAGCCCAGGCCCCCACCCCCAGGCGCTGGCCCCGAGGAAGCTCTGGTCAGGCCTCGACGGGACCAAGGCAGCCAACCGGCCCACCAGCGGAGACCCCGACACGTCAAACCCCCAAGGCCCCGTACCCATGGTGCCCCCCCCCCCGGAAAGCCCCTCCACAAGACAGGGCTGACAGACCCCCCCCCCCCCCAGACCCCGCAGCCAGAGCGGGTGACGCCCAGAGCGACCGGGGGCCCCAAGAGGGTTGCCCTGCCCCGCCCCGGAGCCAGGGAAGGGTTGATCCCAGCCCCAGGTGTAGACGGGCAGCCCATCCAGTGCCGCTGGACCCACCCCCCCGAGCAGGACCCCCCGCCGACCCCCCCCAGCACGGACAAAGAGACCACCCCCCCAAGCCAAGCCAGACCACCACCCAACCCCCCCACCACGCACCCCCCACCGCCAAGCCCAGAAGACCACGCAGCACCCAGCCCGCCCCGCCCAGGCACCGGAACCGACCCCCCAACAATTTGAACAACAATTTTTAAACAGGTTCAATTTTTTTACAAAAAAAAAAATCATTATTCAGTAGGGATGTGAGGATTAATCGGTTTAACTGATGAATGGATTTATCTCTCTGAGGCAAGTTGTTAATCAAATCGACCTGATGTGGAAAAACAACAGTGGTCTGAACTTTGGGAAACTAAAATGTGAATGGATTTGACATTCATTCTTGGGTACTTTTTGGTTGGACACATATTTCATTTAAACTTGATTATCTGGAAGAAATCCAAGGAATCTGGAAAACTTCACTGTTCAGTTCCAGATGTTTCTGTCTGAGTCTCACCGGTTGAAGTTTTGGATAAAGATGTCCTGGATCCATTTTAGGTCAGAGTATCGGATCGTTCAAAATGAACCAATGTCGACTAGGAATCGTTTTGGAAACCACTATTTTGAATATGAATCAAATCATGTCATAATGATCACATAAGTGATCATAGGAAACTTTGTTAGATGTAACTTCTTTGATATTCAAAATAGTACCAATCCTAGTCTGGGGGTGTTCCAGAAAGCAGGTTATGCTAGCTCCCACGATAAGTTTGAGGCTAAGGGAGTGGATAACCTCAGCTTTCGGTTCCAGAAATGGAGATATGTTTCAGGATAGGTCAAGTTGTCATAGCAACTCATGCTCTGAACATAACCTGGTCTGGAGCAGGTTTAGTTGAAGGTTAGTTTGTTTTCAGAGAGGTGCAGCAGCATGGCGTGTCCATTTGAAGATGATTTAGTGGATGAAGAAGCTCAGATGATACTTTTTCCACCGTGAGAGGCTGATAAGACCATATATGGATGATTAATGTAGAAAATGTATGTTTTTATATCTTATTCTTTATTAGGTTGCAGTTTTGTCTTTAGTGTAAAGTGAACTCATTTTGAACTCATCAGGACTTATTCTCCAGTGACCTTCAGTTATGCTTTATAGTTGCAGCAGCAACTAGGACTTCTTTGTGCAAATCTAGGAGTTTCCAGAGACGTCATAAATATGTCATGGACTACATCTCTGCCATCTAGGTTGAAGGTTTTTCCCCTGGGAAAGTTTTCAGATTCGTGTTCTCATGTGGAGGATGAAACTGACATCTGATCTCGTGCCGGTGGTGGAGTATCCGTTTGGCCGGTGTGATTTACTTTGGACCATAGGAGGACTCCTTTTGATCATGGACTGTGTGCGCCGGTGAAGGGCCCCCACCCCCGGAAAGGCGGAGTGGATCTGAAGTTGGCAACCTTCATCTATAGGCCGGTGGAAGCACGAGGGGTACCAGATGATGAATCAGAGGGATCCAGGGAGGAGATTCAACGCCATGATGTTCCCAGGAGGAGGAGTGTTAACACATGTTTAAAAGACTGTTTTGAACAGACTTTGTTGTTCTCAGGAAAACCTATGAGTAATTCGCATGTAACTTGTGCGTCTGTAGGTCTTTTATCTTGAGAATCCAGATATCTGTGACAATGTGTTTTAATCTGTCTTAGAACTATTGTTAGGGCAATAAACTTTATGTATATTTAATCCGGTTGAATCAGTCATTCATTTAAGTTGGATAAGCTATATATATATATATATATATATATATATATATATATATATATATATATATATAAAGTGGGCTACTGGAACAAGACGGAAATGGACTAGATGCGTGAACAAGGATCTGTTGGAATGCTACTACTCAAGTAATCCAACCCAGAGGGGGTACATGCAGAGAATGTGGAATGAATGGATGCTTCGAAACCCACAATCAAGGCTAACTGCCAAACAACTGGTAGCCCAATGCTCGAATATCCACAAACGCCAACTCCTATCACAGCTTGAGATTGAAGTGATACAGTACAATGCCAATACCACGGGAGAGCCAGAACAACAGGTCAGAGAGGAGGTTATACCACACTCACACCCTGAGATTGGGTACACAGCCCCAACAACCACAGTTACGCTGAGCGAGGCAGCAACTGACCTGAAAGACAAGATCATGTCTAGAATGAACACTTGGCAACCCCGACACCAGCTACAACGGTTAAGTGATGTACTGCCTGAAAGTCTACTGGAAACTGTGAATGAAGCATTGAGGGCAATTCCTACCACAACCATCACAGAAACCAATGAACTGGTTTACACTTCAGCAGCAGTGATCCTTGAGATGCTTGGCTATAAGAGCAACCATGGAAGAAAACAATACCCACCATGGAAGCAACGGTTAGAGGCCAAAATCAAGGCAACTCGGAAGGATGTGAGTAAGCTGACAGAGGCTCAAAGAGGTACAATGAGAAAGCAAGTACCTAAGAGATACAGCCAGATGCCCATACCTGAAGCCCTGGAAACTGCCAAACAAAGGCTCCTAGCCTTGAGTAGCCGCCTAAAGAGATACACAAGAGACAATGAAGCCAGACGAATAAACAGGCTGTTCGCAACTCAACCAGCGAAAGTGTACGCTCAGTGGCAGGGTCAAAACAGCCGAGCAGACCCACCAAGGCTAGAAACTGAACAATACTGGAAAAGTATATGGGAGAAAGAGACAGCACATAACAGCAATGCCCAGTGGCTGGTCTCTCTGAGAAAAGAACACAGCAACCTCCCTGAACAGAATCCAGTAACCATCACAGTGGCAGACATCCAAGAAAGAGTCTCAGGTATGAAGAACTGGACAGCACCGGGCCCTGACATGATACATGCCTACTGGCTAAAGAAGCTTACCACACTCCACGAACGCCTGGCAGCACAAATGAACCAGCTGCTAAGAGATGGGACTCACCCCGAATGGCTAACGGAAGGGCGAACGATCCTAATCCAGAAGGATCCCTCAAAGGGTGCAGTCCCATCCAACTACCGGCCAATAACCTGTCTCTCCACAACATGGAAGCTCATGTCAGGCATCATTGCAACCAAGATAAATAGGCACATGGATCAATTCATGAGTAACACACAGAAGGGCATTGGTAGAGACTCCAGAGGAGCCAAACACCAACTCCTGGTCGACAGAACAGTCGCCCAAGACTGCAGGTCACGACACACCAACCTGTGCACAGCCTGGATTGATTACAAGAAGGCCTATGACTCAATGCCACACACATGGATCACTGAATGCTTGGAGCTGTACAACATCAACAGGACTCTAAGAGCCTTCATAAGAAACTCAATGAAGCTGTGGAAAACCACCCTTGAAGCCAATGGGAAACCACTTGCACAAGTGTCCATCAAATGTGGGATATACCAAGGTGATGCTCTGTCCCCACTGCTGTTCTGCATAGGTCTGAACCCCCTCAGCCAAATAATCAACAAGACTGGCTATGGATACCGACTCAGAAATGGGGCCAACATCAGTCACCTCCTCTACATGGATGACATCAAGCTATATGCTAAGAACGAGCGTGACATTGACTCCCTGATCCACACCACCAGGATCTACAGTAATGACATTGGGATGTCATTCGGGCTCGAGAAATGCAGCCGGATGGTGACAAAGAGAGGCAAGGTAGTCCACACAGGGGGGGTCTCACTCCCAGAAGGAACAATAGCAGACATTGAGGACAGTTACAAGTACCTTGGAATTCCCCAGGCAAATGGCAACCTGGAGCAGGCAACAAGGAAAGCTGCAACAGCTAAGTACCTTCAACGAGTAAGGCAAGTCCTGAAAAGCCAGCTCAATGGCAAGAACAAGACCCGGGCAATAAACAGCTATGCACTGCCAGTTATCAGATACCCTGCAGGAATAATAAGATGGCCAAAGGAAGAGATACAGACCATGGATGTTAAAACACGGAAGCTCCTCACCATGCATGGAGGGTTCCATCCCAAATCCAGCACTCTGAGACTGTATGCTAGCCGCAAGGAAGGAGGCCGAGGACTAGTGAGCGTAGAAGCCACTATCCAGGATGAAACATCCAAGATGCATGAATACATCAAGCTCAAGGCCCCAACTGACAGTGTGCTCAGTGAATGTCTCAGGCAATGGAGAGCAGAGGATACAGTGCTGGAGGACAGATCCTCATGGGAGGACAAACCCCTCCATGGGATGTACCACCGGACCATAACTGAAGTGGCTGATATCAAGAAGTCCTACCAATGGCTAGAAAGGGCTGGCCTACAAGACAGCACTGAAGCGCTCATCCTGGCAGCTCAGGAACAAGCCCTGAGCACCAGAGCGATAGAGGCTCAGATCTACCACACCAGACAAGACCCAAGGTGTAGGCTGTGCAAAGAGGCGCCTGAAAACAATCCAGCACATAACTGCAGGATGTAAGATGCTGGCAGGTAAAGCATACATGGAGCGGCACAATCAAGTGGCTGGAATAATATACAGGAACATGTGTGCAGAATATGGACTGGAAACCCCAAGGTCAAAATGGGAAACACCTCCGAAGGTGGTAGAGAATGAGAGGGCAAAGATCCTGTGGGACTTCCAGATCCAGACTGATAGGATGGTAATGGCGAACCAACCAGACATCATAGTGGTGGATAAAGAACAGAGGAAAGCCGTTGTGGTGGATGTGGCAGTGCCAAGCGATGGGAACATCAGGAAGAAGGAACAGGAGAAGAACTGGAGAAAGCCTGGAAAGTGAAGGTGAAGGTGGTGCCTGTGGTAATTGGAGCACTCGGGGCAGTAACCCCCAAGCTTGAGGAGTGGCTACAACAGATACCTGGAAAGATCTCAGACATCTCAATCCAGAAAAGCGCAGTGCTAGGAACAGCTAAGATACTGCAGGACCCTCAAGCTCCCAGGCCTCTGGTAGAGGACCCGAGCTTGGAGGAGAAACCACCCGCGGAGGGTGAGAGGGGCGTTTTATATATATATATATATATATATATATATATATATATATATATATATATATATATATATATATATATATATATATATATATATATATATATATATATATATATATATATATCACAATGAAAATAGAAATTAGATGGAAACTTGTGCGTTTACTTTGTCTGTTCTTTTTCTCCAAGCAGAAACTCTTTCTTTTGCTGATGGTGCAGCCGTGTTACTTTTTGATGGACATATAATCTTCATACGTCGTCATTATAATCTCAGACTCCGTCTCACTGAAGTATTGCCCTCTCTTTTTTTCTCCATGCGTTTCCATGGTGACTCTGGAAATCAGCGATCCATTAAGAAGGCCTTTATGTGATCGCCGTGCACGTGCATTAACCCAGGGTTACCAAGTCGAGCGTATGCTAACTCATATCCGGTCTTCAGAACCGACATACCCAGAGTAAGCAAGTTCAGGTGGATTTCAGCCAGAGTTCAGGCTTAAAGTCAGGCTAGTTTAAACATGCTTCCTGGAATACCCCCCAGGAGAGCCTTCAACGTTTGAGGCTAAAGACAACCAGCTTAGATGCAAGTGTCACCAGAAAAAACTGCTGAGCACTGAGAAGACTATTCTAAAAAATGGATATCAAACAAATGAGACTGTGACACACCACCTCATCTTTTTTCAAAAAGGGACCCGTGACCCGAGCAAGATCCCTGTGTAGGTCAGACTATCAGTTAAATTCATGAAGCTTTTTTTAAAATATTGCAGTCAGACTGAATAAGCTGACAACTCCATATTACTTAGCCGAGTCAGATTATTCCTTCATCTGCTCTTGAAGGTCAAACCTTTGATTTTTGATTTTGATTTGATTTGAAATGGTTTATTTCAAGCAATCAAGTAGGAACAATACACAAAAGCAATACAATCTGCAGTTTTACATTCATACAATAACTAATCGAACTTAGGATAATTAGGCATATTAATAAATATTGCTTGAAAGGGAGTGGAAGGAAGCGAACTTATATAAATCCACCCCGTTATACTATAACCATTTTATTACATGAATTATCAATATCCGGTTCCCAGTTTTTATCAGACAGAATTAAGAATCATAAGGTATCGATAAGGCACATGACAAAGATGAATTACTTAATTATTATGTTAAAAATAACTATTTTAGAAGTCAACATGGCAAATGCAGATCAGTTATCTAAAATATATGTTACTCATAAAAGTCATTCATATGATTAGAACATAATACTATATCAGTAAAATAGACAACACTGTTTCAGAGATTTTCATAGTAAACTTTCATCAAGTATCAAAAGTTAAGGTCAAAGGTCAAACCTTTGGGTTTAGAAGATTAACTCATTGATTAACTGTAGATCTGCTGCATCTTATCTTCTGTCCACACACTTGGGTTCTGTTTGTGATGTGTGTCCTGCTGTCTTCTTTTTGTCAAATCTGATCTTTTGCCTTTGAAAAGCTATGTTGGAACTTCTTCCTCTGCAGAGCTTTTCCTGGTTTATTGCCGTACTTTGTTCCTCTACCATCTGCCTCCTTCCGATAGCTGCGTTTATAAACAGTTGCCTTCACCACGAGCTGACACATCCAAGAAATGGAGGACCGGCTGAGCTTTAGATTTGACCCCACATATCAAAGTCAGTATTGTTATGTGAACAGACCTTTTTTAACAGTGTGGATGGACGGCGATGTTTGCTCTCACACAGTTTAGCTGATATAAAATCTACAGCAGTTATATCCTGTGGGAGGAATAAAAATCTTTCTATCAATGGATCATTGCGATGACCTATGAAAGCTGTTCAGTAGAATATAAAACAATAAAAGCTGTTTAATGGAAGAATACTGTTAAAAATAAATTTGAGTAAACAGATGCGGGCTCTTGGTTTGTGTTCCCAAGATCAGACATTCAAACTTCAAGTTTCTTTTAAAGAGCTGATGAGAGACAGTTGTTCTTTCCAGATATAGAAACCTATTTGAAGGTGTTTTTACCACCCTTCAATTCAATTCAATTCAATTCAATTCAATTCCATTTATATAGTCCAATATTAGAACATAGCTTTCTCAATGGGCTTCATACCAGTAATTGTATAATAAACACGAAATGACAAAAAACATAAAGTCAGTCATAAATTACAAAAGGTGTTTGTTAAATTAAACTAAACAGGCTAAGCTAAACTGGGCATCCCTGTCCTTAGACATCCCAGTTATTCCTACATCCATGTAACGTGACCAGAATGGAGATTAGAGCAGCCAGGCCGGTGCCTACATGAAGGAGGGATCCTCCCCCAGGCAGAACAGGCGATGCATCAGAACTCTTAGAGATGAATTAGCTTATCTAACTCTACAAATACATGTTTAAATAGTCCAGTAGATGGGCTTCATGCAGATATAACTGGGGGACGGCTGAGGACGCCAGACGAGCCAGAGGCGAGGTCCACGCCCAAGTACAGAATAGAATAGAAGACATTATTAATCCCACGATGGGGACATTCCGTTTGTCACTGGCAGCACAGAAAAACAGCAAAGTGACATACAGCAAGTAATAAAGTGACCAAAATTTTTTCGGTTTAACAGCACAGTGTTCAAGTTAATGTAAATAAAAATAAGTGAACTGGATCAAAATATTATATCAGAACCCCAATGCATCTGTCAGAACTAATAAACAGACTTTCAACAGGTTTTTTCTCGGAAGAGGAACCAGACAGGGTTGCCCACTCTCCCCCTCTCTCTTTGCTATATTCATTGAGCCTCTAGCTGCAGCAATAAGACAGCATGAGAGCATTAAAGGAATTAAAACCAAACACAGCCATCATAAAATTAGTCTCTATGCAGATGACATATTACTGTTCTTAAATATTTCACATTCTGTAAATGAAACGGCAACAACCATTAATTTGATTTGATATGAAATGGTTTATTTCAAGCAATCAAGTAGGAACAATACACAAAAGCAATACAATCTGCAGTTTTACATTCATACAGTAACTAATCAAACTTAGGATAATTAGACATATTAATAAATATTGCTTGAAAGGGAGTGGAAGGAAGCGAACTTATATAATTCCACCCCGTTATACTATAACCATTTTAATACATAATTTAATCAATATCCGGTTCCCAGTTTTTATCAGACAGAATTAAAAATCATAAGGTATCAATAAAGCACATGACAAAGATGAATTACTTAATTATTATGTTAAAAATAACTATTTTAGAAATCAACATGGCAAATGCAGATCAGTTATCTAAAATATATGTTACTCATAAAAGTCATTCATATGATTAGAACATAATACTATATCAGTAAAATAGACAACACTGTTTCAGAGATTTTCATAGTAAACTTTCATCAAGTATCAAAAGTTAAAAACATGTGCAAAATTATGTTACATTAGGAAAGATTTTTGAATCAATTTATCAATTTTTGGAGCAAGTGAAGTAATATCATTAACTTATTATTATTATTATTATTAATCATTTTTTTTTTCCTTTTTTTTTTTTTTTAAATATTTAATAAGGTAATGCTGTAAGGGAGAGAGAAAAAAAAAACAAACAAACAAAAACAAAAACAAAAACAAAAACAAAAATAAAAGGGTCCATATTCTGTCAATTATCCAAGGTTGGCATATCTTCTGCTGAAAAAACAGCTGATCTTCTGGGTTCAAAACAGTTTGTAGTCTCTTCCATGTTATGTCTGCAGACATTAGATTCAGGTCCATATCCTTCTTCAGCTGATATCAGCTCGGTGAAAGTTGAGGTCAAGTTGTCTGCAGGTCAGAACTCTCTGCTGTTGATTCAGGTGACGTCAGACGTATGGAGAAAGTGATGAATCCAGGTGTCATATTTCTTGAAATTATTTGACTCTTTGGTTTATTACTCCATGTTGTTTTAGACCACTGTAAACAAGCACTTCTCAAAGTCGCTCATGGTGTTCACAACCAGAACCTTGGACCGGTCCAGTGGACCGAGTGGTTTGACGTAAATCCTGCAGCCTTTAACCCAAGTGTTCTCAATCTTCTTCTGCTTCCTGAGAAGCCGTGCATGTTTGGAGATTTCAGCATTCCTTCTGGTCAGATGGTCGTTCAGATAAACATTAGATCCTTTGAGGTTTTTACGTTGATTCATCAGAGCTAGTTTGTGTTTGTGATTCACAAACCTGATGAGGATCGCTGGTTTATCCGTCTCCTTTCTCCTGGGGAGCAGGTGACAGGTCTCGATGGTATTGAGATCCAGGGAAATCCCTTTTGATGTGATAAATGAATGTATTTGCTGCTCCAGAGGCTCTGCACCGCGCTCCGTGTTAGCACTGCTAGCTACGCTAGCGCTAGCATTAGCATTAGCAGTGCTCGATCCTGCTGTTAGCTTCGCTCGAGGCTTGATTGGTAATCCAGTGAGAATGACATTATTCATCCTTACTTGCTGTTCCACATCGTCCAGTTTTTTCTCCAGAGTGTCGACCCGGTTTTCTCGTTGCTCGTCTTGAGCCCGAAATCTTCGGAACTCTTCCAGCATTTCCATGAGTGGCGTTAGCTTAGCCGACACCTGATCCATAAAAGATTTAAGCGTTTCTTGAATGCTATCGATAGCTTTTTTGAGCTCTTCATATTCCTGGGATTTCTTAGGGGGCATGGTCAGCTCTCTTTTTGGAGAAAATCAGCTTTTTAAGTAATTTAAGATAGTTGTATCCGCAGAGAGACACTCCACGCGCCCTGCCTGTAACCCGGAACCGGAAGTTCCCTCCTTAATGAATTCTCCTCCATATCAGACTACTCCATTAATTGGAATAAATCTGTTTTATTACCATTGAACAGTTATGCGGAGCAAAGACTCACAATACCAGTTAAATCAGGCAATATCAAATATCTAGGTATTTATTTTTCCCCCAAATTATCAGAACTGGTGCAGCTAAACCACACTCCATTACTGAAAAACATACAGGACGATCTAACCCGCTGGACCAACCTGCCTCTGTCCCTCATGGGCAAGATAGCCATGGTTAAAATGAAAATCTTACCCAAAGTCAATTATCTCTTCTCAATGATACCCATACAACCGCCACTAAAATGGTTCAAAACATTAGACTCATCCATATCAAGCTTTCTATGGAACAATAAACCTGCAAGAATTAGTCTAAAAACTTTAAAGTCTGCAAAAAGCTGTGGAGGCTTGGAACTACCTAACTTCCTCAAATACTTTCTTGCAAATAGATTACAATACATCTTAAAATGGTTAAAAAATAACCTAGAAACCAACTCATGGTTAGACTTGGAACAGGCGTTATGTGGGAAGACCAACCTGTCAGATCTACCGTTTATTAGCCAAACAGTTAAAAAACAGGATTGTTTCAAAAGTATTAATATAAACGCAACTTTAACAGCCTGGTGGGAATTTATAAAAATATCTAACTCGTCAATCCAACCGTGCAGAATGACACCCATCTGGAACAACCCAGTTGTTGTTGTTTCACTTTTGGCTTTTTTCCATCAGGGGGTTGCCACAGCAAACGAGTCGCATGGTAAGCTTGGCAATGTTTTATGCCGGATGCCCTTCCTGACGCAACCTTCTCAGGGCAGCTGGGCTTGGGACCGGCACAGGTAGAGAGGGAAACAGGGAGCAGCTTGGATTTGAACCTGGGTTCCACGGAGGAAGGGCACCGCAAGCCAGCACGAGCTAAACCGGCTCCCCCATCTGGAACAACCCAGACATCCTAATAAACAAAAAAGTGATACACTTCCCAGTAGGGGGCGTGACGTTACTAGAGCACTTAATTATTGACAGAAGATTCATAACATCCCAGGAACTACAAGACAAACATGGAATAAATAACTTCTTGGAATATCAGCAACTTAAGTCTATTATTACTAAAGAGTTTAAATACAGAGACAACGATTTAAAGCTACCTTTTCAATGAACAAAACTCTCTCCAAAATATACAAACTTTTATTTAATTTAGATAATAATATTTCACTTCCAATAACAAAATGGGATGCAGACTTGAGCATCAGCACAGATGAAAACTTTTGGTCAGAACTTTGTCTAAACACCTTTAAACTGACTAAAAGTCCAAATTTGCAGCTAATCCATTTCAAAACTCTTCACAGGATTTACTACACTGGACAGAGGATGTTCAAGATGGGTCTCAGTAACTCAGACATTTGTGAGCACTGTGATAGTAATCTACCCGATAGTTACATGCATGCACTGTGGCTCTGTACACCTGTCCAGGCTCTCTGGCAGCAGGTATGTGCCGATCTATCAGTCTGGCTTAAGGTTTCAATCACGGCTTCACCTTTACTTTGCGTGCTTGGTGACATGAGTGCCATCGAGGTAGAAGGAGAATTATTAAATATCATTTTCATAACTCTTTATATTGCTAAAAAAACCATCTTAATAAATTGGAAAAACTAGAAAAATATAAATATAAGTCAATACAGAAATCTGCTTTTTGATCATATCAGCTTGGAAAAAATGTCAGCCCAAAGTTCAAGCGAAAGAATTCAGTCTCTCTGGTCTCCCATAGCTAACTCCATGACTTAGGGGGTGGGGGGCCTGGTCGTCGCTGCTCCCTGCCTTTCTGCCGTGGTGCGGGGTGGGGGTTGGGGCCTCCGCTGCCCGGTGGGGGTTGATGGGGATCCCGTTCGTTGGGGGTCTGGGTCCGGTGCCTGGGCGGGGCGGGCTGGGGTGCTGCGTGGTCTTCTGGGCTTGGCAGTGGGGTGGGGGTGGGGGTGGGGGGGGTGGGTTGAGTGGTGGTCCGGCTTGGCTTGGGGGGGTGGTCTCTTTGCCCGTGCTGGGGGGGGTTGGCGGGGGGTCCTGCTCTGGGGAGGTAGGTCCAGCAGCGCTGGACGGGCTGCCCATCTACACCTGGGGCTGGGATCAACCCTTCCCTGGCTCTGGGACGGGGCAGGGCAACCCTATTGGGGCCCCCGTTCGCTCTGGGCGTCACCCGCTACGGCTGCGGGGTCTTGGGGGGTGTGGGGGGGCCTGTCGGCCCTGTCTTGTGGGGGGGCTTTCTGTAACTTGGAACTTGGGGGTTTGACGGGTCGGGGTCTCCGCTGGTGGCAATCGGCGGTTGCCCCGGCCGGTTGGCTGCCTTGGTCTCGTTGAGGCCTGACCACAGCTCTCTCAGGGCCGGCGTCTGGGGGTGGGGGCCTGGGCTTGCTCCGGGGGGGGGGGCGCTTTCTGGCTCCTCTCTCTCTGTGTGGGGTGGGTCGTGCTGGGCCTGGGACGTCGGTGCCTCGGGCGATGGGGCCTCGAGGCTGGGGGACCTGGGCCCTATGCTGGGGGACGGCTGTTTGACCACCGGGAGACAGTCTACCAGCTGTCCCCAACCTACCCTCTTCCTCATATAATCTCATATTAGGGTGAGGGGGTGGGGGGTTTAGCCTGCGATACACTTTGGGGGGGGGGCTACTTGGCAGAGGTCCCCCTCCCATGGTTGCCATATGGAATGGGCCCCCCCTCTCTCGGTTTTATTTGCACCTTAGACATGTAGGGCCCTTGGTAGGGGGGGGGGGTGCTTGGACATCACTGCCAGCAAACAGCAGATGTCCTCCTAACACCCTACCCGCCAATTTTAACCGCACCTTAGACACTTAGGGACCCTTGGTGGGGAGGGTGAGGGGACATTACTGTGAGTAATCAGGGAATGTCCTCTCTGTGCCCTACCTACCAATTTTAACTGCACCCCCCTAGTACACACACATTTTACTCCTCATAATATACATTCAAACACAAACACACACACATGCACACATATACCCTTACGAACACACGCACACACATTATGCAAGGAAGGTGGGTCCAAGGTCCATCTGTCCCCTACCCCATCCCTGGTGGGGGGTACTGGGCCCTTGGCAGCGGCGGCCGTGTCCCCTGGGTGCCGGTTTCCTGGGCCCGGTGGGGCTTTCTCCGCGCGGGGAGGGGGTTCACATTACACCTGAGCCGGGGGTGTCCATTTCCCTGTGGGTTGGGTTCGGGTTTTTGCCCCTGGGCGCTGGGCCCCGCCCACATTCCAACTGTGGCCGAGCCTGGTCGGGCCATGTTTACAACACCCCTTGCGGGCCCCCCTTTTCTCCAGGGTGCCCCCCTCCTGGGCGGGGCCGGCTGGCCCCTGCCTTGCTCCTTCCTGGACTAACCGTGGGCCGGGTGGGTGGCTGCCTGGAGCGCAGAGTGGGTCTCCCTTGGGGGGTCCTGGCTTGTACCTGGGGTTGGGGCGGGGGGATGTCCAGAACTCCTGGGTGGTGATGAGGTGCTCGTCTGGGACTGTGGGCACTCTTCTCGGGTGGGGCCCTGCGTTGGCGCGGCGGGGGGGCTGCTCCCCTGGTTGGGCTGGGGCGGCGCTCTCTTCCCCCCGTGCCTCCCTGCTCTCTGGCTCTGGGGGCCTCGTGGTGGTCCTGCTGGCCCTGGCCGGGGTGGCGGATGTGGTCGCCCAGGGGGTGGTTGTTCTCTTCCTGCTGCCGTGTGGCGTTGGGGGTTCTGGCTGCCGCTGCTGCTGCGGCAGGGGTCTTGGTGTGGGGATGGCTGGTCGCCCCTCCCTCCTTCTTTTCACATTCCATCATCCATTTAGAAGAACATAAACACTTACCTGAGCACAGATGTTAGCTCACCTTTGCACTAATAGTCTGCATGATTGAATGAATGAAATATTTCATAACAGTTGGTTTAAAGGCATAAGTATGCGTGTGTGAATATTATCTGTATTGTGTGCATGTTTTGTGTTCATGTTGACATGTGGACATCTTTGCAGTTAGCAGGTGTGTTTATAACATCTGAATGTGTGTGTGGACAGGCCCCGCCCTTTGAGATTTGTATTACACTTGAACCTTACCATAATGATAAACATCCAGTAAAGTTGTTGTTAATAACCCCTGTTGTTAAAGTAAAATATGTCCAACACAAGAGGCCATCAGCTCTCATCTGTCTGCTCAGCTGTTGGACAGGACAAGTTAAAAAAAAAATTAAAAAAAATAAGTGAATAGGAAAAGTACACACCAAAAAAACAGCAGTTATGAGAACAAATAAACAACTGAGAAACAACAACTACGACAATAAGTATATAAATAAAAGGAGCACAGATGAGCCAGAGGCGAAGTCCACGGACAAGTACAGGAGCGGAAGCGCAATGATAAATGGTAAATGGCGTATACTCATATAGCGCTTTTCTACCTTCCTTGAAGGCCCAAAGTGCTTTACAGTCACAGTCCCATTCACCCATCACACACACATTCACACACTCACACACTGGTGGCGGCTCCGCTGCCGAACACTGGCACCAACCCTCCACCAGAGGCAAAGGTGGGTTCAGTGTCCTGCCCAAGGACACTTTGATACATAAGTGTGCAAGGCGGGAATCGAACCTGCAATATTCATGGGTGGACCGCTCTACCACTGCCCACGGTCACAATCTGGAGGAAGCCAACATTAGACTTTTTTGGTCTTCCTGTTTGGGGGATTTATAGACAATAATAGGTTTTCAATGTAGTAATCAACATGCTTGACTTTAGTGCTAAGAAGTGAGCTACTGTGATATCACTGCTAAACCCCCTCCTTTCCCTGAAATCCTGGATAGATTAAAACTGGGGGAGGGGGGTTGCTTCATTCAGCATAAAAAATCATCCTGTTGGAGTGAGTTTGAAGGTTTTGTGATTCATTCATCATATCCCATATTATTTAAGCTTAAAACAATATGTAGTTTTTTATTTCAGAGATTCGTGATATTGAGCTATTCTTCACAAACCACAGCTTTGAAAACCCAGATGAGTATAAATCTGAATTTACCACAAAACTACTGTGGACCAGGGAGTATTCAGCCTGTCCAGAGCCTCCTGAAAAACCAAATGGTGCATTTGAATGGAGGACTTCTGTATTTCATGTGTGTTTCAGTTGTGTTATCAATGGGTGACATCACACTCACGCAGTCCAGTTCTCTGATACAGTAAATGGTGGAGACACAAGAGAAGAGGAGAATTGGTTCACTGTAACGTCTGTTGAACGACCCACAACATATCTGCAAAACAAAGAATTGAATTTAAACAGCACAAGGTCTCTTTAACCCACAACAAATGTGCTTACATGTATGTAGGTAAAAAGGTTTGCAGAGATGCTGTTCTGAATAAAAATAGGATATAGCTTTTGTCTATTAAAGCACCTCGTGTTCTGATTTGGGTATTTCCTGTTTTGAAGTAACTAAACTTGATTTTAAATCTTTAAAAAGTCCTCTGACCCTAAAAATGAACAGCTCGTATTTGCTGCAAAGTAAATTAGTGAGTAACAAGAGAGCATTTTCCTCTGATCATGTGCTTAAACAGTCTGTTGTGCAGCCTGCTGAAGCATACAGTTTATTAAATGAGTTCAGCACAGCTCACAGATAAAGCAGCCCTTCCAAGCAGCCTGCAGTGCTCCCGCGCTGCCCTAAAGCCGGACAGCCAGGTTTGTTTTGAATGTAGCAGAAGCTCTGCTCAAAATTCAAATGAGTGTTTGCCTGGAAATGCTTGAAAATCAAAGGCCGGCTCTGAAGAATCCCATTATCATCTTAGCCATGCAGCTGCTGCTGCAGCTTTATGGTGATGGAACCAGTCAGCCAATAACTCCTGATGGCTTGCCAATAATTTGATGAGGTCTCTCATGATTGCCAGAAGCTTTACAATGATCATTTATCCGGCC
Source organism: Oryzias curvinotus (assembly GCA_023969325.1). NCBI lineage: Eukaryota > Metazoa > Chordata > Actinopteri > Beloniformes > Adrianichthyidae > Oryzias > Oryzias curvinotus. The sequence goes on along the minus strand of CM043710.1, from coordinate 1,610,782 downwards.
TTAATGTCTTTTATACCTGATGGACAAATTCCTAGTGTTTCCTAAATGTCAGGTGAGAGATTTAGAATGCGAGTTTTCTAAGTAACCTGCCATCAGGTTTCTTTCTTTCTTTCACAGCTCTATTTAGATTTGCTTAGGTGCAGAAGTAGAGAAAGGCAGCAAGGAAATTACAAAATGAAGGACAGAATCTGTTTTGTGATCAGTCAGACTTTGAAAAATACAAACTCGTCCTCCAAACGCTGTGGTCAGAGTGAGCTTTTCCTCTTACATCTCTGTTGTCTCATGCAGACCTTTCTGTCATTCTTTGTTAAAGCAGCGAGAGAGAGAAGCCGGACAGACAAAAGCATAATGTCAGGTAATCACATGACGCTCTGTTCTGAAAACAGTAAAATATGTATGTGTGTGAGTGGGGAGTGCAGATTTATTAGGCAAGTTGTATTTTTGAGGATTAATTTTATTATTGAACAACAACCATGTTCTCAATGAATCCAAAAACTCATTCATATCAAAGCTGAATATTGTTGGAAGTAGTTTTCAGTTTGTTTTTAGTTTTATCTATTTTAGCAGAATATCTGTGTGTGCAGGTGACTATTACTGTGCATAATTATTAGGCAACTTAACAAAAAACAAATATATACCCATTTCAATGATTTATTTTCACCAGTGAAACCAATAGAACATCTAAACATTCACAATAAAATATACATTTCTGACATTCAAACAAAACAAAATCAAATCAGTGACCATTATAACCACCTTTCTTTGCAAGGACACTCCAAAGCCTGCCATCCATGGATTCTGTCAGTGTTTGATCTGTTCACCATCAGCATTGGCTGCAGCAGCAACCACAGCCTCCCAGACACTGTTCAGAGAGGTGGACTGTTTCCCTCCTTGTGAATCTCACATTTCATGATGGACCAGAGGTTCTCTATGGGGTTCAGATCAGGTGAACAAGGAGGCCATGTCATTAGTTTTTCTTCTTTTAGCCACGCTGTGGGGAACTTGGACGCGTGTGATGGAGCATTGTCCTGCATGACAATCATGTTTTTCTTGAAGGATGCAGACTTCTTCCTGTACCACTGCTTGAAGAAGGTGTCTTCCAGAAACTGGCAGTAGGACTGGGAGTGGAGCTTGACTCCATCCTCAACCCCAAAAGGCCCCACAAGCTCATCTTTGATGATACCAGCCCAAACCAGTACTCCACCTCCACCTTGCTGGCGTCTGAGTCGGACTGGAACTCTCTGGCCTTTACCCATCCAGCCACGGGCCCATCCATCTGGCCCATCAAGACTCACTCTCATTTCATCAGTCCATAAAACCTCAGAAAAATCAGTCTTGAGATATTTCTTTGGCCAGTCCTGACGTTTCAGCTTGTGTGTCTTGTTCAGTGGTGGTCGTTTTTCAGCCTTTCTTACCTCGGCCATGTCTCTGAGTATTGCACACCTTGTGCTTTTGGGCACTCCAGTGATGTTGAAGCTCTGAAATATGGCTAAACTGGTGGCAAGTGGCATCTTGGCAGCTGTATGCTTGACTTTCTCAGTTCACGGGCAGTTATTTTGCACCTTGGTTTTTTCCCCACACTTCTTGCGACCCTGTTGACTATTTGACTGAAACGCTTGATTGTTGGATGATCACGCTTCAGAAGCTTGGCCATTTAAAGAGTACTGCATCCCTCTGCAAGATATCTCACTATTTTTGACTTTTTGGAGCCTGTCAAGTCCTTTGGCCCATTTTGCCAAAGGAAAGGAAGTTGCCTTATAATTATGCACACTTGATATAGGGTGTTGATGTCATTAAACCACATCCCTTCTCATTACTGAGATGCACATCACCTAATATACTTAATTGGTAGTAGGCTTTCGAGCCTATACAGCTTGGAGTTAGACAACATGCATGAAGACGATGATGTGGTCAAAATACTCATTTGCCTAATAATTCTGCACTCCCTATCTATCTATCTATCTATCTATCTATCTATCTATCTATCTATCTATCTATCTATCTATCTATCTATCTATCTATCTATCTATCTATCTATCTATCTATCTATCTATCTATCTATCTATCTATCTATACTGTAGCTCGGTTGGTAAGGTGCAGGACTGTCATGCAGGAAACCCGGGTTCGATTCCCAAGGCGGAATCAATCAATCAATCAAACAATCAATGGTAATTAATGGAATGGGGCAATTACCATGCCGTGGGTAAATGAAGAACTGATTAGTCTGGTCAGACAGAGAGATAAAGCCTGGGAGAAATCCCACCGTACTCAAGACCCTGCTGATCGGGATGCTTACAAACGTTTAAGAAATATCTGTACAACAAGAACTAGAAATGCTAGATCCAACTATTACAAAGATAGTCTATCTAACAATGTTAATAATCCAAAGCAATTCTGGAGGCAAATTAACAACTTCTTAGGAAAAACTGATTCTGCTTCAACTAATATGCTTATTAATAATGTGTGCACAAATGATCTGGCTGTTATCTCAGAGGCATTCTGTCAGCATTTATCAATATCACCTCCTATTCATTCTCCTTTTCACTCCATTTCCCATTGCGATGACATGTCCAGGGGCAGTACCTTTTCCTTCAGAATGGTCAATCCGACTTTTACATGTTATTCTCTTATGTTTGTTTTTTCTAATGCAGAAATCGGACTAATTAGCTTTTTTGGAAAAACAGATTTCGTTTCATCTTTCATTATAGCTTTTCTTTCAGATCACATTAAAAAAGAAAGCATCATTACATATCTTTGACTGATGTGGAACAGGTCATAAATGAGCTCTCCTCCACCAGGAGCGCTGGACCAGATGGTATTGAAGCAAAGTTTATTAAACTTGCTTCCCATGTGCTTTGTTTTCCCTTGGCTGCTATTTTAAATCTCTCTTTTAGCACGTCTGAAGTCCCCTTGGCTTGGAAACGTGCAAAAGTTATACCTCTTCACAAAGGAGGGAATTCTAATGACATGAGCAATTATAGACCAATCTCAATCATTAATAGTATTGTCAAATTATATGAAAAAATTATCTTCAATCAACTTTCGGAATATCTAACACTTAATAATATATTATCTTTTTTCCAATCTGGTTTTCGAAAGCACTTCTCTACTACTTCAGCCTTGTTAAAATTTACCAATGTATTTTCTATGGTTTTGATAATAACATGTTAACTGGTGCCTTATTTATTGATCTTACCAAAGCTTTTGACATGGTAGATCACTATCTGTTATTAGACAAACTTCATTCAATTGGCCTTGATAGATCCTCTTTCCTATGGTTCAAGTCATACCTTCCATCATCGTCAGCAGTGTGTGCTTTTTAATGGCAGCTATTCCAACTTTCTAAGTGTAGACAAAGGGGTTCCACAAGGTTCCTCACTCGCTCCCCTCTTATTTTCTATTTTCATTAATGACCTTCCAACTAAATGCATTTACAGCAATATTCAACTCTATGCCGATGATACTGTCATTTACTCATCTAAATCTAACATTATTGACATTCAATTCAACATGATTTTAATTCTGTTCAATTGTGGATACAATCTAATAAGCTTCTACTCAACAAATCCAAATCCTATTTTATGTTGTTTCAAAAAAGATTACGTCCGGTATCTGCAAATGACATAAATTTAACTTACATGGATATGACACCCATTTCAGCAACAGAAAAATTTAAATACCTTGGTTTGTGGCGTGACTCCTCACTCTCTTTTAGTGCTTATATACAGTCCATTGTCCATAAAATTTCTTATAGTTTAAAATTACTTTTATCTATCAATCAATTGTTTTAGTTTCTCAGTCAGGAAGAAAATTATCTCACAACTGATTATCCCGGCTTTAGATTATGGTGACATAATATATCAAAACACCACTCTCACTAACCTCTGACCACTGAATGTTATTTATAACAGCTTGTGTAGGTTTATTCTCTGTTGTCCGTTTAGAACTCACCACTGTCTAATGCAGGGGTCGGGAACATATGGCTCGCGAGCCACATATGGCTCTTTTGATGGTCACGTATGGCTCGCAGACAAATCTTTATTTATACCATTTTTTTTTTCATTAGACCAGTCCTCGTGCGCGATGCGATGCCATTAAAAGTTCTGGAGTTCATCAAACGCATCAAGCAGAGATCTGATTGGCTCTCAGTTCTGTCACTCAGCCTGTTGTTAGGTAGTTTGGACCAATGGGGTTCAGCTATGGGCCCAATAAGGGAAATGGGAGGGCTGGAGCGGGAGGGGGGAATATAAAGGTGGGAGAAGCGCTCTCGTCTCGGTGGGAGAGATTCAGGAGTTGCTGAATTAATTTTACGGCGTTTGCTGCGGTCTGCATTAACCAGAATAAAGAACCTTGAAAGAGGTTAAGTCTCCATGCCTCAGTGTGGGACAGGGACGCTACATTATTGTATGGCTCTTTCGAAATTACATTTGAAAATATGTGGCGTTTATGGCTCTCTCGGCCAAAAAGGTTCCCGACCCCTGGTCTAATGTATCAGCAACGGTCCTGGCTTCCCCTATCCTCTCGATGTCAGCTTCACTGGCTATTGTACATCTTTAAATGTATTAACCTCAGTTACCCAGAATATCTCAAACAATATCTAACTCCTTTTCAGTCTTCTTATAATTTACGTCATGCAGATCAAACTTTTGTTGTTGTTCCAAGAGTTAAAAAAGAAATCAGAAAATATTCATTGCATTACAAAGCACCCTCTGACTGGAACTATCTTCCTCCATCCATTTGCTCTTTAATCTCATTCTTTGCATTTAAAAATGCCTGTTTAGTACATCTTCAACACTCATGTAACTGTTTTTGATTTAATTTGATTTCTTTCCTGCTTTTTATTCCCTTACCTTAAATTAACTGTTAATAGGTGCAATAAATGTCTGTGTTTGTGTGTGTGTGTGTGTGTGTGTGTGTGTGTGTGTGTGTGTGTGTGTGTGTGCCTGTTCGTTGCCTTGTATATTTTAAGTTCTTCATTGTTTTGACATATGTAAAGTTTGCTCAACTGTATCTGTCGGTATTTGCTTGTTTTGTTGTATGTTGAGGACCCCCTTGAAAATGAGATGACACATCTCAAGGGGCTTATCCTACAAACAACTAAAATGAAATTGAAATTGGATTTCTTATTGTGAGGAATTACCATTATAATCCACTTAAAAGCTCAAAAGGTTTTGCATATAGGCCCTTTAAAGTTCTACCTGGTTTAACTTTCAACGCTTGCTCAATGGCCATGTGTTGGGTTTGTAGAGCCAGAGAACAGTCGCAGAACCTTGTGCAGCTACAAGTGAACGTGAGAGTTTTGAACACGGAAGCCTGAAACGCGCAGTCATGCATTGACACAGACTTTTTATTGGAAGTGGCCAATTGAACACGAGCTGCCGAGGCCGATGTGAAAGTAGCTTCACAATATGGTCTTATGAGTCTTGAACCCTTCACAAAGTTATTTATCATTTCCTGAAACCACATTTTGGTGGTTCGTGACACCTGTGATGACTTTTGCAATTTGTTAATACTTCCACAGGCACGAGAGAGCAAACTCCCAATTTGAGCTGCAGGTTTTAGAAAGTCCTATTTGGATATGACAGCCAAACTGTGTTTCCTGTCTCCAGCCGTCAGTGTTCTCAATGCACAGAAACAGACAGGAGGAGGCTGGTTTGTAGTCAGTCTGCAGCTTTTGGTGAAACTACTCCAGCTTTGCAAACTCTTTAGTGCAGTTTCTTTTTCCAAACTGTTATAGTGGTAATGACTTGCAAAAAGGTTAAAGTAAATTTTGAAGAAGATGGTGCTCTTTTGTTCTTTTTTTTTTTTCCAGACAGAACCTTTGCAGTAACTGGTACAAACACAGATACAAAGACTCAAAATGGGGAATTCCTGTAAACTTTTCAAGAGATTTTGGAAACTCCTCTGCTGTCACTGTTTGCCCTGTAAACGCTGCAGAACATGAATGAGTCAACAGAGAAAAAGGCCAGGGAGGGGCTCAGACTGAGGGTGTAATTAACTTGAATCAATTAATTTGAGCAGGTGTGGACAGGGGAACATGACTGGAAAGCAACTGAGTGGGATTATTAAAGCAAGACCTGATATGAGGAGAACCGGAGGCAGACATGAAACTCATACGCAAAAGCAAAACCTAACATCAACTGTTTTAATGGAGATTAGGTCAGATCCTTTCTCTCAAATAATTCTGTCTGCACTATAATGTCATCTGTGTCAACCTGAACTAAAACCACTTAAAAAGATTTTTTTATTTAATCAAAGCCACCTCTATTATTGCCTGTGTGTGTTATTGTGCCTCCGTTCTCTGCAAAGACAGCTCTCTGAAGCGTTCATGGTTTAACAGGAAACTCAAATAAAGCATAATAATCATTGGACGGGAAATATTTAAAGAACAGCATGTAGTTTCCCTGAAGTCAATTACCGAGCATCTGCAGGAGGGACACTGTGCACCTGTTTGTGTGGCTGCGGGCGGGATGTGTGTTTGTTCAGACTTTGTTGCACCGTGTCAAAGTGACACTTCTACATTATAAGAGCAGTTAAATACACATGCGTGACCAAGCAAATAATCAATGCACTGGTCCGCAGATGGTCTGGCTTTTGCTTTCTCGCTCCGCGGCAGCAAGAAAACAAACCGAGGGACACTGACGGACGGGGAGAAAACTGCTGTGCTGCTGCAGGTTGTCAGAGGAGGAAGCCAAGGCTGGGCAGGACCCCGCCCCGCTGTGAAGAGCTGAAGGGTTTTAATGTTTCACCAGTCTTTTTCTCACGCAGCCTTCATTTGTAAACCCTAATCAAATTCTTTGCTTCAAGGAAGAGAAATACTTGAGGAAACAGGAAAAACAGAGAGGAATTTCAAAGAGACCAGACCGTTTCCCCAGTCAGCCGACGTCTTCAAACTGCATCTGAGTTAGTTTCTAAAACATATGGATAAACAAGTAGCTGCTTTGAAAGCTATTAGGTGACAGTTATACATCAACATATGAATAGCAACAGGTTAGGGACCTGTCCAAAGTGTAACCTGCCTTTGCCCAAGAGGTGCTGGGTTAGGCCGTGGCAGGCCAACGACCCGAAAGGAGTACAGCGGGTGAAGGAAATGGATGGAAGAACAGCGTTTAAAGAAAGGGAGTGCCGGGGCTGGCTTGCGGAGATGTTTTTTTTTTTTTTCAACTTTATTGAACAAAGCGTTAACATACAAAATCCAGCATCAATGAATCAGATAGAACATCAGCAGTGGTGGTCAATGTGATCATTCCAAGCTTATTAAATCATCTCAAGTAAAAAAAAATTAACAGAAATATATCCAAAATAGAATTTGCTTATAGGAAAATAAAGTATCTTAAAATATATAAAAGGGGATTACAAAATAATAATAATAATGTTTACAATACAAAGTTTTCTTAGAGGAGGGGATTACCTATCAAACAGAAAAGCACAAATTGTTTCAGTGTTACTTGCTTTGGGTGTGTTAATTTTTTTGATATATTCATAAAACTGGAGCATGTCGATCTTAAATATGGTGAAATTGGGAGTTGTTTTTTTATTCAGCACTTACGCATGTAAAATTTGGATTGGAGAAGTAAAAAATTAATAATTTTTTCTACTTTTTTATCATCCAAATAAAAATATGCGACTATTTGTTTCAAATTTAAAACAATGTTACAGTTAAATTTGCTGTTTACAAAGCTTTCTAATTGGTTCCAAAATTCATGGGAAAACTTACAAAAATAGAAAAGTTGAAGAACTGATTCAGGGAAATCAATACAAAAACTACAATTATTTTCTATATTTGTGAATTTGGATCTAAACATATTTGTGGGGTAAATGTTATGTAGAATTTTTTGTGTATTTCTTTAACTTTGTTATTTATACAAAATATATCTGGCAGTAGCCATGCTTTTTTCCAGTTTATATCATTTAAAACGTTGTTCCAAAAGATTTCTCCTTTTGGTGTGATGTTTCTTTTTTCACTTAAGGTAATATGAATATATTTATTGTTGCATTTTTTATTGAGAATATCAATGCCATTAATCATTAAAGGAGAGTCAATTTTAGAGGTGTCTTGACATTTAAGGTGAGAGGTCATCAGATGAACTAATCCTGAGGGGAGAGCTTTCATTACACTGTAAATTCTTTGCTGGTTACTGGAAAACACATTTTATTTAGAAATCTGCCATAATCCAAAATCGTACCATTCTCATCAAAAAGATCTGAAACATAAATTATTTTTTTTGTCAATCCAGTTTTGTTTAAACAAAGATTTATTTTGTATTGTTATGTCTTCATTGTTCCAAATGATACTTTTGTGTGGTGAGAAATTATGATTACAACATAACTTTCAAGCAAGAAGAGCCTGCTGATTAAAATTCGAGAGATTGACGGGAATCTTTTTGATATTATAATTACATTTTAATAGAAATTGAAGGCCACCAATTTTATTAAAAATATTGAAAGGGATGAAATACCAAATTCAATTCGAGTGTTGAAGTCATTTTTTAATCCAGTTAATTTTAAATGTATAATTCAAATCAGAAAAATGTTTGAGTTCAAACCCTCCTTTACACGAGGGGGCATAAAGTTGTTCTTTCTGGATATTGGCGTCTATTTTTCCATGCAAAGTTAACTAAGAGGATATTTATTTCTTTGGAAGTTGAATCAGGAACAGATAAAGATGAGGCAGGATAAACTACTCTTGAGATCCCTTCTGCTTTAGTCAAGAGGATCCTGCCAAAAATAGATAGATCTGGTTGAAGCCACATATTCATAACTTCCTGCATGTTTTTAATTCTCAAGGAAAAGTTTTGCTTTTGTCTAGATTTAATGTCTTTAGTTATACTAATACCTAAATATGTAACTACATCTTTAATCATCATACTATGAATTTTTTCATATTTTACATTTTTAATACTTAATATTTCACATTTTCCTAAGTTAAGGTGTAATCCGGAAGCATTTGAAAAGGAGTTAATTGTGCTTATAGCAAGGTCAACTTGGTCTCTGTCTTTTAAGAATAATGCAGTATCATCTGCTAGTTGTGTTATTTTGATTTCTTTCTGAAATATAGATAAACCTAATAAGTTTGGACAATTTTTAATTCTTAATGAAAGTAGTTCTGCCACAATTAAAAAGAAAAATGGAGAAATTGGACATCCTTGGCGTACTGATCTATTTATGGAAAATCTTTGGGATGTATTAGGATAAAGAAGAATAGAGCTGCTAATGTCTTTATAAAACATTTTAGCGATAGATATGAAATTTTCCCCAAATCCAAATAATTTCAATGCATTATAGAGAAAGGGATGCTCCACAGTGTTGAAAGCTTTGTGAAAGTCTAAAAAAAGAATGAGAGCTTCAGAATCAATGTGCTCTGAATAGTCTTATAAATCCAAAATTAACCATATATTATTGCTAATATGTCGATTTTTCATAAAACCAGATTGAGTCTCACTAATAATTTCGTGTAAATTACTTTTCAATCGTTGGGCAAAAACAAGAGCTAAAATTTTTTAATTTCACTTTTAAGAGAGTTATTGGTCTCCAATTTCCTATCAAAACAGGGTCTTTATTTGGTATAATATGATATAGTATATTTAGTAATTAAACCCTGTTTCATTGTAGATGTCATTTCTTGTCGTACAATGCGCTCTTTGAACATCTCCATCAGATGAGGATTGATAACATCCCAAAAGTGACAATAACATTTTTTAGAGAGACCATCATTTCCTGGAGATTTCCCATTGTTCATCTTTTTGAAGGCATCAAGCAGCTCATCTTTAGTTAAAGGATCGTCACAGATAGATGTGAAGGTGTCTGAAATAGAAGGGATGTGTTCTTTTAGGTTATCTAAAAATACTTGACTGTATTCTTCATTAAACTTGGATATATACAATTCTTCATAGAATCCTTTTACATGTTTTGCGATTTCTGTGGGGTCAGTACAAATATTATTCTCAATTTTTAACTTTGTAATTGTATTTCTTTCATAATTTCGTTTTTCTAAAGCAAAAAAGTAGCTGGTATTTTCTTCTCCATTTTCTAGCCATTTTGCTCTAGATGGAATGAAGGCGCCCTTTGCAGCTTCAATGTATAGTTTATTTCATTTTGAAGTTGGGTTAAATGTGTCTTTTCATCCTCAGAAAGACAAGTTTTGTGCAAAAAAGACTGTATAGCTTTCCATTATCGTATTTTCTTTGGGCTGTTTGTTTATGTTTAGAGTTTTACTACGTTCAATTGCTATTGACTTTAAATTTAAAGAACTCCCATTTCTGCTTAGCATTCATGTTTTTATTTCCAAATATATAATTTTTGCTTCTTGTCTAATGGAATTTTCAAAATGTTCATCTTCAAGTAATTTGTTATTAAATTTCCATTATCCTCTTAATTTATTGTTAGTTTTGAACCATTTAGTTGGATGGTTATCATTTTGTGATCAGAAAAGGGGGCATAACAATGTGAAATATTAGTTGTATATTGTAGACAATTACAGGATGTTAACCATAAATCTATTCTTGAAAGCAGAGTTTTACGAGAGTTACTCCAGGTAAACTCTTTGCTGTTTGGATTGAAAAAACGCCACGTATCAATGAGGGAAAGTTTATCAATTAAGATATCTGTCCATTTAAATTGAGAGTTTTGAGCTCTTTCTGGAAATATATCTACACAATCATTTGGGGCATCGTTAAAGTCTCCCCCAATAATCAGAATTGCATCTTTATATTTTTTTTTTATAAAAGTCTGTATAATATTGCAAACATCTGTGGCTAATTGTTTTGCTTGTGCTATTATATTGTGACCATATATATTAAGGATTATAAAAATGGAATTATCCAGCTTTAGTGCCATTACTATCCATCTGCCATCTTCAGACCTTTTTTTTTTCTAAAATAACCCCAGTAAATGTGTTAAAGAGTTTTGAAACACCAGCAGAGTGATGAGAAGCATGAGAAAAAAAATACGGATCACCCCACTGAGATCTCCAAAATCCTTCATCCAATTCACAAGAGTGAGTTTCTTGCAACAGAAAAATATTTCCGCCAGTTCTTCTAAGAAAAAGAAATAATGCTTTTCTCTTGGTAGTTTCACGTAATCCCCTAACATTTAAAGAAATTATAATTAAAAAAGTTAAACTTAAAATCAGTCATAGCTTATAGAACACAGAACATGAAAATAAGAAACTAGGAACAAATAACAATTCTATACCAACTTACCTAGCTTTAGGGATAAGTTGGAAACAAAAACTTATCAAAAGTTTGACATGCCTTCATAAGGTAAATTCTAGGTCAACAAATGACTGTTGCAAAGGGAATATTTCTTAATTACCGACCTTTACAGTGACATAAATCAGCCTTTTAGATTTTCAGCTGAGACTCTCTTTCCATCGATGATGGCGTCCTGTCCTCTCCAGGTGGCTTTCTTCCCTTCTTTCCGAGCTTTTTCCACCAACGGCCCGATCTTTCCCCTGTTCTGCCTTTCACCAAAGGTCAAATCTTCAGCGATCCGAAGCTTCTTTTCCTTCATGACTGCAGCATCCTTTAAGCCCTCCAAATTTTCTGCCTGAAGAGACGCATAGTGAATTGAATGATGACGGGTCGAGGGCTGCTTTCATCTTTCCGCTGTCCCACTCGATGCACTGTGTCAATGAGAAAGCCAAATTTCTGCCTTTCTTCTGGAGCAATCTGGGCAAAAACCTCAAAAACCTTTCCTCTCGTTTCCTTTGTGGATTCGGGAAGGTTGAACATCTTCAGATTCCCCCTGCGACTGTAACGTTCCATCTCATCCGTCTTCATCTACAGATCTGAAAATCTCTGATTCACCTCTTGCATCCTTTCCTCGCTTTTTTGAACCTGGTGATCCAAGCCTTCCACCACTCCTTTGATGGTTACAATATCTGCAGTGTTTCTGTAGATCTTTTCTTCAATGGAAGCAAATCTGCCCGTTAATTCGCGGATTGCGTGTAGACACATGTTGACACATGTTCTTCTTTTTTTCCTGAGCACTGTTTCTTTGAAAGAGGACTTGAAGCAGGAGATTCAAGCAGCTGTGCACAAGCAGAACCTGCGCCCTCTTCATCTGTATCCATGAACATGTTCCCTTTGATTTTATCTCGTTTCGGCATGGCGTTAGCAATAGCTAGCAAGCAGTCGCTAATATAGTGGTGGATTGAAAGATCTTCCTCAGCATGAACTCCCAGAGCGAGTAAGTAATGCTGAGTTTGTTTTTTTTTTTTCTTCTTTTCTTTGTTTGAAGCGAGCTCTCTTACCGGTAATCAGTCAGCGTATTCATTTGTTGTCTTGTTACTAATAGACAGGGTTTGGCACACAAACTTCTGGAGAGTTTAGAACACCGTATGTTTGCGGTCCGCCATCTTGCCGAACCCCCCTCTTGTGGAGATGGTGCCAGGACTAGTTAGCTTTCTGGTCGTCACTTCCTGTTTTATTTTGTAGGTCTGTCCTTCCCCTGTTTTCATTTCCAGTTCCTGCTGTGTGATCTGCTTCCTCCCTAACGTGCTCCACCATTCCCTATGTAAGCAGTGCTTCTTCACAAGCCAGTGCCAGATTGTCTTTCTTCACTGTTAGCAATCCAGCCATTATTTCCAGAGTTCACAGTGCTTTTGCACCTGTTAGGATTTCTCTTTTGGAAGGCCTCCTGGACTTATATTAAAGACTCTGATTCTGCCACACATTGACCCCACCATTGTATCCGCCTGAGCTACTTCTGATAGACGGGGCGCCGGTTGGGTTATAAAAAAATAAAAATAATGTGTTCAAATGAGTTCACACTGAATCCAATCACTTTGGCCATCCACTTCTGGTGTCATGGGGTTGCTGGAGCCTATCCCAGATACCATCAGACAAAGGTGGGGTGTACTCTGCACAGGTCAACAGTCTGTCACAGGATAACACAGACACTACATGCACAGCTAAGGACAATTTAGAAACACCAATAAAGCATGTTTTTAGACTATGGCGGCAACTGGAGTTCCCAGAGAAAAACCCACACTTGTATGAGAACCTAATGAAAACCCCTTTCTGAACCCGGCCCTTATTGCTGAGACGTGTCCTCCAGACACTTACATATCACGTGCACGCTCTGTGCTTACAGTATTTGCACGCAGTCAGCTACGGGCGAGTACTCACACCTGACTAATGACTAGAGTGTGACGTAAGGGCACCATATGTACACCTGTACATTATAAGTGAGTGTAACTTCCATTATCCCTACAAAACTTCATGATACACCTATCATACGCTTGACACTGGTATTGTGCTATCGAGGCACTTTAACGTTGGGAGTGGGGTCATCTGGACCCCACAAGACAGTGCGCTGAACCCTTTTTCTTCAATGATTTTTGATCTTCACTGGTGTCTTTCAAGTGCTCCAGATTTGGGGGTTCTACCTTGCTTTTGGAAAGATGAAGCAGGATTCCACTCAGATTGTCTTTTTTATTTTTGATTTGACACGTGAACAACCTTCAAACACAAGTGAAAATCTGGTGAATACCATGACAATTACCACAATTTTCAAAGTAGAAATATAAAGAGGCAGATTAATCTAGTCAGTTAAACAATTCTTCACTGCTACAGTCAAAATAGATCTCTGACTCTTACCAGCTATATCTTGACAGGCAAGGTGTTTTCTCAGAGAACAATACAAAGCTTCTGCTTCTCTTCCTGGTCCAATGTCTCTAAGCAGTTTTATATGCTCCTACTGACTACAATCAGCTGCTTTGTTATTATCTCAATTGCTCCCACCTGGTGTGGTAAGTGCCAGTGGAGCAGATCAGCAAAACCAAACAGGTCCCTCAGTTTGCCGCAACAGTGTCCATGAAATCAAATCCACCTTTGTCATGGTAGGGATAACACGTCAATCTCAGGGTGGGGTCATCTGGACCCCATAAGACAGCACAAGGGTTAAGATGTGACTGCTCCTCTCTACAACCCTCTGTGGGACCGTACAACCCAAAAAACTTGCAGCACCCGAACAAGTCTACCCCCGTGAGGGTGCATGTGACTAAGGTAGAACTTTGAGGCACTGCAGAACCTGACACTTCTGCACAGTTTCTGTTGATGGCTGGATGTCTGATCCTGGGATGATTAAAGGAAGGTCTGAAGCACGCAAGTTCCTCCAGTTTGTTATAATGACAGAGCAGAATATTCTATTTAAGATTACGACTGTAATCATCGCTCATCAGTGCCTCTCTGTCCCACAAATCCACAATCAGGCAGTCAGAGGATCCATTCAGCCTGTTTTTTTTTGTCTTTCAACCAGAAACTGGCTGCTGGATGAAACTTAAAAACCTGTTTCAAACTCTGTTTTTTTCTGCTTTCTGATGCATTGTGGATAAAATTGTCCTGTCCAGCAAGCCCTTTACTCCAAATCCATGTTGTGTTTGTACTCTCTTACCCACACTCAACCTCACTTTCCTGCAACAGAAAATGACAGGCCCACCTCTGTTGTTGTCAACCCATTACCGTTTTCTCTTCCCTCTCCTGGATCTCCACGTCCTCCACACGCTGTTTCAATTCCTGTTCTTGCTGTCTGTCCTTAAAAAAACTACTGCTTTTCTTTTATGTCATTTTTTTCCTAGTCATAAAGTACTTTTGACATTTTTTTACATTTTCCTAAGACTGGTGCTTTTCTTCTGACTAAACTAGATGTCTTGTTATTACCACATTAAATACTATATTAGTCATTCTGCATGTGAGAAGCTATAGAAAAAGTGTAAACTTTTTCTTCATCTTTGGATCCAATTTTATCGTCAGCCTGACTTTGATTTATTGCTTTATTAGTTATCTGCAGAAGTCACATCCTGCTGTTTGCAGACCATAAACTGTATTTTCACATCACCATCAGATTACATTTAGCTGATTTTTTAGCTCTTTCCTCAATTTTGTACCACAAGCAGTTTGATGCCCTGCTCACACTTTGACTGGCAGTTTTTGGGAGAAACTTTGAACTCTGCAACTCTGCACACGAACATACATACCCACTGCAGAAACTTAGCTTAAAAAAAATCTGTTTGGCGGAGAGGAAGAAACAACTTTTGCTGTTCATAGCTGTTCACAGACAGAAGGCACACTTTATGATCTAGAAGAAAAGAGCTGAAAACAAACTGATGCCGTTTCAGGGTGGGAGGTTGTTGTAAAGAAAGGCTTACCCAGAAAAACACAAACTTTTGCAGGACTTTGTGTCAAAAATCCGAAGCATAAAAAAACTGATATCCCTTGTGCTATCTTGCAGGGTCCAGATGACCCCCCCCTTCCATTGACGTGTTCTCCCTACCATGACAAAGGTGGATAAAGGAGGAGAGGATTTCATGTAATCCATGGACACCAGTGAAGATCACAAATCATTGAAGAAAGTACAAGATAGCACGAGATACCACAAGGGACAAAGATCTTCTCTGGGTTCTTTTTCATACGCCCCTGTTTTTGTGTTTTCCTCTGGATTAACAATCTGCCAAAGGTCTTGGCCCTTCTTCTCCGTTGTCGTTCACACTCCTGGGAGAAACAGTAGGCTTCTTTTTCTGCACATTATATCATCATTCTCCCCTGCGGTGGTTGTCTAATGTCTTTTCAGCTCTTGGCTTAATACGCTCGCTCTTTACCGAGCGCTGCTGGGCCCCTCATCCTCCTCCTGTTTGCAGAAAATTAAAATCTATTTTGTGAGGCTGCTGCTCCGGTCTCATTACAGCTTATTCTCTGCTCTCACGGCTGCTGGATGAAAAGATAAATCAACAAAGGCTTTCTACAAAACACGGATGCCATCTTTTGAAAGAGAGCCTCAGGGCTCGGGTCATATCGCACAAACTGCAGAGGTGGAAAGTCATCTCTGTGGAGTGGGTTTGATCTGGATCCAGGGGTCTAGGTGGTCTCCACAGGCCTGATAACCACAAATCAGTGGTTTGGCATGAAGATTTAACTGATTAATCTTTTGACATCATTTTTACTCTGTCCTTACATGTGAGGAGAAATAATAGTGTCTGGATCGACGGTAAATCCAAACATTTAAAGCAAAGTTAAAATAGATTTGGGAGATTGTGAAAACATATTAATGTAAGGAAGCTTTTGCTGTTGGCTTTCCTGGTTTTCATTTGTTTTTTTTTCTCTAGACAATTTAAATTCAGCTGCTTCTGTGAGCAAAGAAACCTGTCAGTGAGATGTGGAGGAGGGAGCCAAAGGCCAAACATGGAGACTGAACTCAGTGAGGAGAAGGTCACCTCTAAGGAGAACAACCTCTGATCGGTGGAAAGAGACACTGCGCAAAACCCCCCAGAATCAGGAGATATATTTGTCTGGATATCCTCAGAAATACCCCATACCTGGTGATATCTACGGTGGATACTCTCCGGACACGACTGTTTCTAAGTTCATGTCCTGAGCATATCAACTCCGAGTATGGGACACTTTTATTCTGATAGAATCTGGAGATGAGATTCTCTCCAGATATGAGATGCGTCACTAGTGATATCCAAGGTCAGGATATTTCCAGATTCTATCCATGTCATATCTGTTAATATCTGATGTCCGTATACTAGTCATATCTGAGCATATTAACTCCGAGTATGGGACACTTTTATTTTGATAGAATCTGGAGATGAGATTCTCTCCAGATATGAGATGCGTCACTAGTGATATCCAAGGTCAGGATATTTCCAGATTCTATCCATGTCATATCTGTTAATATTTGATGTCTGTATACTAGTCATATCTGAAGTTAGGATTTGGAACATATGGCCAGCAGACATATCTGAAGAACTAACACCAGTGATATCCGAGGTCAGGATATTTCAAGATACTAGTCATCTCAAAAGTATATATAAAAATTAAAGGTGACAGAAAACCGGAATTACTCAAAAATATTTTATTACAAAATAAATAAATAACTCAAACACCACAGACAAACATGCATCCTTTTTTTCTCTTCTGCCAGAAAGCAGTGGGTGGGTTTCTTTCAGTAAAGCCAGCTGAGTGTCTAATGTGTAATTTTGGGTCAATTCCACTCTTCCGGTTTTCATCCAAGGCTTTTTGGCATTTCAGCATCACCCTGCCTAGTGGAGCGCCACTTTGGCGAGAATTGATAATAAGATGGTTTGTCCTCGTCACTTTCCTCGTCGCTGACATAGTTTGCATTGGCTCCTGTTATATTTGACAGATCCTCTTGATTGAGAATCTTCTCAGCAATTTTGACCCTCTTTTTGAAGAGCTGTGGACAAACAGGAAAGGAAAATATTGTTTTAATTAGAGGAAACAACATACATACATATACACACACACATACACAGTTCAACTGGACCATGCATGACCTGAGTAAATGAAACAAGGTCACAAATAGGACAACTCACTTGATCATGCTGACTGGTCCTCCTTTTGACCTCCTTGCTTCCATCTCCATTCTCTCTCTTTGCACTTGAGACTGTCAATAGCTCGATTACAAGCTCCTAGTGGATGGAAATATGAAATGTACAGAAGATGAGGTCAACATATTGCAAACATGTTTCCAAAGTGAAATATTCAAAATGTGCCATGCAGACTGTCACAGACGCTTATCTTAATTATCCATTATCAATGCTACATCGTTATTGTAACTTAGTGTTTGATCTTAAGACATGGAAACACTAAATGAGCTGTCTATCACACTAATACAATTGCCATCCCATCCCAAAAATCTCTGAAAAGAAAGTAACACTGAATACTTGACATTGAGTCTCTCACATTATCACTAACTTATGGTGAGTTGTGTAAATCCAACTTCATGTTGGTGCTTACTTCTAACTTGGTGGAAACTCCAATTTGGTTCCACATCTTTCACTGCTGCCGTCATCTCCTCATTGTGTGGTGTTCTGAAGCTAAAAAAAAAGACAATATTTTATAACTGACTGGACTTCTTGTCAAGTTTCCTAAAACAACAGTGAGAAAGAAACATACTTGTCATCTGCCCAGACCTTCCACTGGAGCTGCTCTGCAAGGTTCTTGTGTATGTGATGGACAAGAATCTGAAAGAAAGAAGAAGTCTGTTAGGTTACAGTAACATTGCTGTTCTGGCCAATGTTCTAGAATACAGGCACCTGCCCAACACAAAACCCCCCAGAGGCCGAGTGGCAAACTCAAGAACGCATGTAGCTTATAATGGAAATGAATACAATGGAAATTAATAATCAGAACACAGTATTTTTTATTAAACACATAAACAAAGAACAACTAACTAACTAAATAGTTGTTGTAGAGTGAATATGAGTATGTGCTGAAACCCTGGTGTGTCAGCAGGTCGAGTGTATAAGTGTCCCCCAGAAGAAGGCTGATAGATTCTTTATTAACCCACGCTGAGGGTCCCAACGGGGAAGTGAACCCCAAAGGAAGATCCGCCAACATTTTCCGACGACGGTCAGAAAGAGAAAGTCATCTCAGGAAAGGTTCAACATAGGCTAAACATGAACAACCTTTTTTAAAGTGCAAAAAAAAGTGAACACGTGTTTGTCTGTTTGGCTGCTTTAGTGACTCGTGCTGCTGCTTTTATTTGTGTGTCTTCGCGTTGCGTGACCGGAACACAACACGTTTACCGTGTCAGCTTTCAGTGAGGACCTTAACGGGGGGATGACGTTTCCTGCCGCGCTGAATTCCCGCTCCCATGGAGAGCTCGTAGCGCAGATATAGACGTATATTTTCCTGCCACTTTTGACAGAAGTGCAGAGACATCGGGACGCCTGCGCTCCCCCCTCGCCCCGCAGGCTCCTCCCCCCTCCTTTCCCTCCTCCGGCGCCCTGTAGCGAGACGTTTGGACCCTGTGCGGTTCGGGCGCAGCTGCGGGTGGACCCCCATGTCTCCGTGCTGCCCGCGATACACAGGCCCCACGGCGGTGGGGGGCGACGTCTGCCGCTGCAGCGGGGGAAACGGGAGGGAATCGCGAGGAAGTGACGCCGCGGCCGCCCCCAAAACCTAAAAGAAACCTAATTGACATGGTGCCCAGGGTGTCCAACATTAGTCCATAACCGCACGAGAATACACAATAATTATTAGCAAAGATGAATATGTTTATAGTTCAAATCACCACATGCAGTCCTGTAACATTAAATAAATACATCACCGTGGGTCCGCGGTGACGTTCCGCGGGTGATGATGCGGTTTTACGGTCTGACACCGAATCCCAGGAAGAGCTAGGCTGCGCGGATGATCCATGATCCATACGGATCACAGACCCCGGTTCTGCACAGACGTGTGCCGCGGATCCCCCCCCCCCTCCTCCACGCACTCATTGAATCTGTACGGTCACGTCCTCTGCTGTTTACCGCGTTGAAGTCGCTGCTCGACGTGATGACATGTTTCGGGGTTACTTGAAGTTTTATACAAAAGCCAAGTTTTTCAGCACAAAATATTTATACACACTGAAGATACGTACGGGAACTTTGGGGGGGGGGGGGGGGGGGTCGTATCCGGTGTCCTTGTAGCTTCTTCTTGGTTTTTTCCACGTCGTCCAGCCTCTGTGATTCTGTTCATATCGCTTCAGATGAATACTCCTTTCCTGAAAAAGGGAAGGGTGTGGGTTATTTTTGCTATTTAAAATAGCCCCCGGAATTGTTTAAATATAACCCTGTAGCCTCCAAGCCCCGAATATAAACATGCCCATTAATTTAGATCAAAAGTTTTACCTGCACTTATCGGCTTGGCCGGGTCACTGCCGCCAACTCCCGGATCCTCTGAGGTCTGGTCGCTGTGAGGACGCGGTCGGCCTCGCTTACTAGCGGGGGTGCGCGCAACACAGTCCTCCATGTCTCCTACGGTCAACTTTTATTCTTATTCTCCGTCTTCATCTTCAGACCTACCGCTTCTGCCGCCATTGTTTTCAAACAGACTGCGTCATGGCGGCGCGGAGCGCTGTAACTCGACAGCTGATTGGTCGCGTTGCAGAACGTGACCAATCAAATTTCACTTTACTGGAGCTCGGTAACACGTCATGGTTGTTGGTTCTCCTCGTGTTTTATTGCGGCTTCGATCACTTTTTTGTTTTGTATGTTGCATTTGTTCAATAAAAAAAAATAAAATAAAAATATTGCGGCTTCGAAACTACTGAAGACATTTTGATCCTGGCAGTACTTGGAGAAAAAGGCTGGAGTGTGGCCCAACAATCTATGATAAATAAAAAAAATGAAATAAGTTTTTTTAAAATCATTCACAAAATTTACCCCACTAATCAATTCATGCTAAGATACATTAACAATTGATCCTAACTGTCCTTTTTGTAAAGAACATCCAAAAGCAATTAAGTGTTGAAATTAGAATTTTTTGTGTTTACAATTTATCAGAAATCATATTCACCCCAGCTTCACTCTGAAATTTGAATATATAATTGTTGGCTTTTATAATAAAAACTTGGACTCAAATAAAAACTAATAATTAATCTTATTATTATATTTGGCAAATAGTATATTCATAAATGCAAATTTTATTCATCTTCTATTCCTGAAATTTATTTAATACTTAGTGCAAAAACCTTTGTTGGTGATTACAGCCTCAAGACGCCTCCTGAATGGAGAAACCAGTGGAATCCATTGCTCAGGTGTGATTTTGGCCCATTCATCCACACAAACTGCCTTCAAATCTTCAAGGTTCCGGGGGTCTCTTCTGTGCACCCGGATCTTCAGTTCTTTCCAAAGATATTCAATTGGATTCAAGTCTGGTGATTGACTGGGCCATTCTAGCAGCTTTATTTTCTTTTTCTTCAACCAGTTGAGTGTTACCTTGGCTGTGTGCTTGGGATCGTTGTCTTGCTGAAAGATCCACCCTCTTTTCATCTTCAGCAGCCTGGCAGATGACAGCAGATTCTGATCAAGAATGTCTCGATACTTTTCTCCAGTCATTATTCCTTCAATGATATGAAGTCTACCAGTACCACATGCTGAAAAACAGCCCCACGCCATGATGCTCCCACCTCCAAACTTGACTGTTGGTATGGTGTTTTGGGGGTGATGTGCGGTGCCATTTTTCCTCCAAACATGTTGTGTCTTATGACATCCGAAGAGTTCAATTTTGGTCTCATCTGACCAGAGTATCTTCTCCCAGAATGTCATGGGTTTCTCCAAATGTTGTGTGGCAAACTCCAAACGAGCTTCAACATGCTTCTTCTTCAAAAATGGAGTCTTGCGTGGTGTGCGTGCATGGAGGCCATGGCGGTTGAGTGCATTACTTATTGTTTTCTTTGAAACAACGGTACCTGCTGATTCCAGGTCTTTCTGAAGCTCTCCACCAGTGGTCCTGGGCTGTTGGAGAACCCTTCTGATGATTGTTCTGACTCCTCTGTCTGAAATCTTGCGAGGAGCACCTGGCCGTGGCTGGTTTATGGTAATGCCGTGTTCTGTCCACTTCCGGATGATGGCCCTAATGGTACTCACTGGAACTTTCAGAAGTTTAGAAATGCCCCTGTAACCAATGCCTTCAGTGTGTTTTGCAACAATAAGGTTGCGTAAGTCTTTGGACAGCTCTTTGCTTTTACCCATCATGCAATGCTTCTTGTCTAACACCTTGCTGTGAGAAACCTTTTTAAAAGGCATCAATCAGGACTATACCAGCTGATATTACTTTGCACTAATAGGGGGCAGGTTAACCTTCGGAATACTGACAAACTCCAGCTGCTTTCTTGGCTTGCCAGACCTTTTCACCCCTCCTTTTCTTCATGTGTTCAATACTTATTCCCTGTGCCATTCCACTTTATTACACATAACTTCATTTATGGACATAAATGTTTGGATTTCTTTCTATGTGTGCATTACTTGGGTTGATGCCGACATCTGGTGAAAATTTCGTGTCAATAGCTGATTAGAAATATGTTTTTTGAGACAAATGTTGACGTGTTCAATACTTATTTTCCCCGCTGTATCACAAAATACGGTGTAGGTACCAAAACCGTTCGGCCTGGAACTTCCATTCGGGTCCTTTCGATTGAGTATGACGTCACACTATGACATCTGCCTGGGCTCTATGTATTTTCATTTCACGTTCTCTTTTGTAACCTAAAGGAGTTTTCCCTCATAAATTGTGTCTGACAATATTCTTTGTCATTTTTATAAAGACATGTTGTCACAATCTGCTCATTATTCCAGTTTAAGTTTAGCCGTGGCTGAAAATTTTGTCAGCACGGCTAAATGTTGCCCTTCCGGGTACGTTCTGTCAATAATAAAGCAATGGGTGCACGGATTAAAAAAACTATGAGAGAACATGAATTAAATAATAATCATAATAATAAAGGCACGTTTCGAATACAATCTTGCTCTATCTCGCAGCTCTGTTCATTTACAACAGACGTCATAATATTTTCTTCTATGGTAGTATAAAATTGTCCAGACCAATCACTGTCTGACATGTCATCAGACCAACATACAGCCAATCACAAAATGTGACGTCAGCACTAGTCGAAGGACCACGAACAGAAGTTCCAGGCCGAACGGTTATGGTACCTACAGCGGCAATGGTAATTACGGAGGATATGCACCAGAAATGCTTCAACACTTAGATAAGTATACACTACAGATACTACAGGATATTTGCCTTCTTCAGTATCTTTACTCCAGATATTTCCAGATTTGACTTCAGGTCATATTCGGAACTTGGATATGACCAAAATAAGACACAACCAGTATCTTCTGCCCAGATATCTTCAGATATGCTGCCTGTCTGGATATGCAGCAGAAATGCTTCAACACTTAGATAAGTATACACTACAGATACTAAAAGATATTTACCTTCTTCAGTATCTTTACTCCAGATATTTCCAGATTTGACTTCAGGTCATATTCGGAACTTGGACATGACCAAAATAAGACACAACCAGTATCTTCTGCCCGGATATACCGTATTTTCCGGACTATAAGTCGCACTTTTTTTCATAGTTTGGCAAGGGGTGCGACTTATACTCAGGAGCGACTTATATTTGAAATAAATTACATTGTTCAATAATTTCACATGTTTGTTATTTTCACTGACAACTGCAAGAGGGCGCTCCAGGCTCGGAGTGGTACTTAGTGGTACTTTCATACTGTCAAGTGTGTTTGTGACCTGCATGCTCCCACACTTAAATACAATTTATTTTAATTTAAGTAGTATTTTACTAATAATCATCTTTTTTCAGGTTAACAAATATGTATCATTTTAATACAAACATTTGTATAACATTTTAAAACATTTACCGGTAATTATTATTTTTTCTTTTAACCCAATACAACAACGTGACATATTAAAAAAAGGAGTCCAGCATTGAGCTTACCAGTAGACCTTTAAAGTCCAAGTCCCACTCACGCAGTGGTTTTATGTTAATAAAGCAGGCACGTACTCAGTTTGTTGTGCGTCATGTAGCTATTTAGCCTGTTCTCTAACCCTCTGTTATTTTAAGTTGCCTTTCAAGGTTCTTGGTCTCAGATTTTTTAAATAAATTTCCCATCAAAGTGCGACTTATAGTCCAGTGCGACTTATCTGTGTTTTTTTCTACTTTCTAATGCATTTTTGGGCTGGTGCGACTTATACTCCGGTGCGACTTATAGTCCGGAAAATACGGTATTCAAATATGCTGCCTGTCTGGATATGCAGCAGAAATGCTTCAACACTTAGATAAGTATACACTACAGATACTACAGGATATTTACCTTCTTCAGTATCTTTACTCCAGATATTTCCAGATTTGACTTCAGGTCATATTCGGAACTTAGATATGACCAAAATAAGACACAACCAGTATCTTCTGCCCGGATATCTTCAGATATGCTGCATGTCTGGATATGCACCAGAGATGCTTCAGCACTCAGATAAGTATACACTACAGATACTACATGATATTTACCTTCTTCAGTATCTTTACTCCAGATATTTCCAGATTTGACTTCAGGTCATATTCGGAACTTAGATATGACCAAAATAAGACAGAACCAGTATCTTCTGCCCAGATATCTTCAGATATGCTGCATGTCTGGATATGCACCAGAAATGCTTCAACACTTAGATAAGTATACACTACAGATACTACAGGATATTTACCTTCTTCAGTATCTTTACTCCAGATATTTCCAGATTTGACTTCAAGTCATATTCGGAACTTGGACATGACCAAAATAAGACACAACCAGTATCTTCTGCCCGGATATCTTCAGATATGCTGCATGTCTGGATATGCACCAGAGATGCTTCAACACTTAGATAAGTATACACTACAGATACTACAGGATATTTATCTTGTTCAGTATCTTTACTCCAGATATTTCCAGATTTGACTTCAGGTCATATTCGGAACTTGGACATGACCAAAATAAGACACAACCAGTATCTTCTGCCCGGATATCTTCAGATATGCTGCATGTCTGGATATGCACCAGAGATGCTTCAGCACTCAGATAAGTATACACTACAGATACTACAGGATATTTACCTTCTTCAGTATCTTTACTCCAGATATTTCCAGATTTGACCTCAGGTCATATTCGGAACTTGGATATGACCAAAATAAGACACAACCAGTATCTTCTGCCCGGATATCTTCAGATATGCTACATGTCTGGATATGCACCAGAAATGATTCAACACTTAGATAAGTATACACTACAGATACTACATGATATTTACCTTCTTCAGTATCTTTACTCCAGATATTTCCAGATTTGACTTCAGGTCATATTCGGAACTTAGATATGACCAAAATAAGACACAACCAGTATCTTCTGCCCGGATATCTTCAGATATGCTGCATGTCTGGATATGCACCAGAAATGCTTCAACACTTAGATAAGTATACACTACAGATACTACAGGATATGTACCTTCTTCAGTATCTTTACTCCAGATATTTCCAGATTTGACTTCAGGTCATATTCGGAACTTGGATATGACCAAAATAAGACACAACCAGTATCTTCTGCCCGGATATCTTCAGATATGCTGCATGTCTGGATATGCATCAGAAATGGTCCAGATTCTTTAGATATTTAAGAAAGTATCCCCAACAGATATTTACAGATTCTGGCTCTTTTCGCGCAGTGAGAAGTGCAACACCATCACACTTCACTAGAATGAGCACAAAGGAAAGCAGACTTTTCAAAACGACTCCCGGTCCCTGAGGAAGCTTTGAGAAGGACCTTCACCACAGGAGCCTGAACATCCTGGAGGTAAAAATGTTCTGCCGCCTGAAAGGATCTTTCTTCACATCAGAGTTGGCAGAGGAAAGTATAGCAATAACAAAAACAAGGAAAAATGGGCTGGCCCTGAACAGGCTCTGGCTGTGCTAACAAGCAGAGATGGAGGAAAATCCGAAATACAGCTTCAGATGTTTTCACTTCACATGCTTTTATTCTGACAGGAATTATTCTAAGAGGATATTTAATGTGAAAGGAACATTTTATTTCTCTTTTCTCGGGCTGTACAGGAGCTGAACAGCTTCTGCCCCTGCAGCACGTTTGAGTTTTATGGCATTCTGGATGCACAGTCCAGCTGTTAGCAGCTCATTTTCAGTGACTGTGGAGTTTATCGCTGAATGCAGACGACATTTTGTCAGTTGGCAGATTTGCAGAAATCTTGAAAGCCACAGCACAGATTCCCCTTTACCTACGCGTCATTTTACTCTGCCATTTGAGGACCCACTCCAACGAAAATTGTGTGGTTTTTTAATAATAATACTAATACATTTTATTTGTATAGCGCTTTAAATGGCACACAGAGACACTTTACAGCACGTGAGCAGAAACAGTTCATAAGAACAGAGCTAATACGATAAAAATAATAATAAAAACATAGAAGACAGATTAAAGATTAAAAGCCATTTTAAAAAGATGATTTTTAAAATGGATTTTTTAAAACTGGGAGGTCAGCGCAGTCTCTGAGATGTTGGGGCAGAGTGATCCATAGGCTTGGAGCAGCATTGGGGAAGGCTCTGTCTCCTGTCTCCCCAATTTCGATGCTTGGTCCAACAGGGGAGGGACAGAAGGTTAGCATCGGACGAGTGCAGAGAGCGGGAAGGGGTGTGACACTGGAGGAGATCGGTGAGGTAAGGTGGGGCCAGGTTATGAAGGGCTTTGAAAGTGATGAGGAGAACTTTGACTTTGATACGCTGATCGATGGGGAGCCAGTGAAGGTTCTGAAGGACGGGGGTGATGTGTTCACTAGAGGGGTGTGTGTGAGCAGACGAGCAGCAGAGTTCTGAATGTATTGCATCTTATTTATTATTCTGGAGGGTGTACCATGGAGTATGCTATTGCAATAATCTAACCGGGAGGTAATATAGGCATGAATGAGGGTTTCAGCAGCAGCAAAGGAGAGAGATGAACGGAGGCGGGCAATGTTTTTCAGGTGGAAACAGGCAGATCAGGTAATTTGGTTAAAATGTTGTTCAAGTGATAGATTAATGTCAAAGAGAAACCCAAGGTTACGGATGACTGGTGATGAAGAAAGCGTGGTGTTATTGAAATTTAACTGAAAATTTGGAATGGATTTTGTGATGGTTTTGGGGCCAATTATGATTATGTCTGTCTTATCACAGTTGAGTTTGAGAAAATTGTGCTCAAGTCATGTTTTGATGTCTGTTAGACAGCGGGTGAGTGTGAAGTAAGTGGTGGAGCTGAAAGTGTTGATCCACCTGATTGATCTTAAAGCAGATATAACTCAACTGCAGGAGACCCACTTATGTAAATCAGCTGATCATCTCCTGTGCTGCTCACAATTTCCAGTCATGTATTCTGCTAGTTACAACTCCAAACAAAGAAGAGTTGCTGTTTTGATTAATAAAAACCTTAAATTTACTCATAAGGATGCAGTTACTGACCCAGAAGGCCGATTTGTAATTATTAATATCAGTTATTATTATTATTATTATTAATAATCTGTTCAGAATAAGGACCTTTACATAGCCAGTATCTATGGCTCGAATGTTGACGACTTTTCCTTTTATACAGACTCTTCACCTCACTCTCGGTTCACTCTGACTCCACAATTCTTATAGGAGGAGACGTCAATCTGATTCTGGAGCCTGAACTTGACAGACTCAGCACAGCAGCAAACCAACGCATATGGAGGTCTGCAAGTATCCCTACAGCAGTACATGAATGATCTGGGTCTCTGTGACGGTTGGGGCTCATGTCACCCAAACACTAAAGGGTTCACCTTTTTTTCTCCAGTTCATCACTCAGACTCTTGTTTAGATTATTTATTAGTCAGTAAATCTCTTTTAAAAGAAATTAAAAGTTCCAACATTCATCCAATCATAATCAGTGATCATGCACCAGTTTCTGTAAATATTTCTAGGGAAATATCCACACCCTCATGTTCAACTAGGGGCAATAGTGGCTTAGGTGGATGAGCGGGTCGTCCAATGATCAAAGGGTTGGCGGTTCGATCCCTGCTCTCACCAGCCAAATGTCGTTGTGTCCTTGGGCAAGACACTTCCCCCTCCTTGCCTCCACACACTGGTGTGTGAACGTGCATGGATGATCCAGGTGATGGTCAGAGGGGCCGTAGGCGCGAAATGGCAGCCACGCCTCTGTCAGTCTACATCAGTAGCTACCATCACCAAGAATGAATGAGGAGTGAATGAATAATGGACACAATGTAAGCGCTTTGAGCGTCTGGAAAAGCGCAGAAAAATCCAATCAATTGTTATTATTATTCTCTGTTAAAAGACCAGGAATTTATTCAGTTCTTTAAAAAAGAGTGGGCAGCCTTCTTAGAATTCAACAATACTCCTGATATCTCACCATGTTTTCTTTGGGAAACAGCAAAAGCAGTGATGAGAGGAAAAATCATTGCTTACTCAACTTATAAAAAAATTAATGCTGCAGTTAAATGACATTATCAATAAAAAAACACAATTTCAAATACAAAGACTTATACTTGAAAGATTTGAAAAGTCAAATAAATCTGGCAAATTTCTAGCTAATCAGCTTAAAATTAATAGAGAAAAATCAACAATCACATCTATTATAGACCTGATAGAAAATGTCACCCATGATCCGGTCAAAATTAATAATGCGTTTAAAGACTTTGTTTTTAAACTTATACACATCACAGATCAACCCATCAGAGCAAAGCATCAACTCATTTCCTAATAATGTAAACCTACCCAGGTTAAAAGAAGATCAAATCACAAATTTAGACTCACCGCTCTCGTTGTCTTAGCTTCATGAAGCATTGATAATAATGCCTAATGGTAAAGCACCAGAGCCTGACGGCTTTCCTGCGGAGTTTTATAAAGAATTCTGGGAACAACTGGCACCAACGTTTTATAAAACGGTAACATTTCAATAAAAGCCAATCACTACCACCTAACATGAACTCAGCCAACATAATCCTTCTTCTAAAACCAGACAAAGATCCCACTAGCCCTTCAAGCTGTCGCCCCATTTCTTTAATCAATGCAGATGCAAAAATTATCTGCAAAGCACTAGCACAGAGAATAGAAAAAATCACTCCTTACATAATTCACCTCGATCAAACTGGATTCATCAAAGGCAGACACTCGGAAGACAATGTCCGCAGACTCGTTAACATTATAGACTTTGCCACCTTTAAAAACCAGGAAATGACCCTATCCATTGCTGGATGCTGAAAAAGCTGACAGAGTAAACTGGAAGTTCCTTATTGCTGCCCTCCATAAGTTTGGTTTTGGAGAATCATTTGTCAACTGGATTAAAATATTATATCACAACCCCAATGCATCTGTCAGAACTAACAAACAGACTTCCAATAGGTTTTTTCTCGGAAGAGGAACCAGACAGGGTTGCCCACTCTCCCCTTCTCTTTTTGCTATATTTATTGAGCCTCTAGCTGCAGCAATAAGACAGCATGAAAGCATTAAAGGAATTAAAACCAAACACAGCCATCATAAATTAGTCTATATGCCGATGACATATTACTGTTTTTAAATAATTCAGGTTCTGTAAATGAAAACAGCAACAATTATTAATGAATTCTCCTCCATATCAGATTACTCAATTAATTGGAATAAATCTGTTTTATTACTGCACCCCCTTAGTACACACCCTTCAATCCTCAAAATATACATTCCAACATAAACACACATACATGCACACAAACACCCTCACAAACACACACGTATTTCACAAGGAAGGTGGGACCTTGGACCATCTGTCCCCTACCCCCTTCCTGGTAGGGGGTACTGGGCCCTTGGCAACAGCGGCCGTGTCCCCTGGGTGCTGGCCTCCTGAGCCCGGCAGCTTTCTGGCAGGACCAACAGCTGGGGATCACATCACACCAGAGCCGGGTGAGCCCTACTATAATCACCCTCCTATCCCCCTCTCTAGCATCCCCCTTTCTCCTTCCCTCCTTTCCTTTTCCATCCGATTTTCAAATATGATTAAAATGAATAAAGTTTGGCCTTGATTACAAAAGGGGTTTATTCAGACATTCCTCTGGTTTGTCAGAAGATTCATAACCTCTGTTGTTAAAGTAAAATATGTCCAACACAAGAGGCCTTCAGCTCTCATCTGTCTGCCCAGCTGTTGGACAGGACAAGTTAGAGGACAAATAAATAAATAAATAATAATTATAATGATTAAATTTCTTAATCAATAATTCCATCCATCCATCTTCTATTCTGTTTTATCCCTTTCGGGATCACAGGGCTGCTGGAGCCTATCCCGGCCACTACAGGCGAAGGCAGGGGGGATCCTGAACAGGTCGCCAGTCTGTCACAGGGTCACATTCACACACCTATGGACAATTTAGAGTGACCAATTTAACCTATGAAGCATGTTTTTGGACAGAGGGAGGAAGCCGCATCTATTATTCATCAATTATTATCAATTCTCATCAATTATTGAAGATGGTTAAAGTGATTGATATCTAATTATATCTCTTCACTTGCTCAAAAAAGTCAGGATGATTTTAATGAAAAATAATGTGCACATATTTCTAAACTTTGATACTTGATCTGCATATGCCATGATGATTTCAGAAATAGTGTTATCTCTTATTATATTCATGACTGTTCTAATAAAAAAAGAATGAGAATAATAATCTGCCTATATTTTTGATACTTGATCTGTATATGCTATGAAGATTTAGTGTTATATAGTGATATAGTGTAGTTTTTATTTACAGTCACAACTTTTCAAATGAAATTAATCTGAATATATTTTAGAGAACCAATCTACATGTGAAATGTTGATTTCTAAAATAGAGTTATGTCTATTTTACGTAATTATTTAGTACTTCCTTTTTGTCATGTAATTTATTGATCCTTTAGGATTCTTAATGACCTGAAACTGTGTTGGTAAATATAAATATCTGATAAAAAGTTATGAACTGGACAATGATAAATCATGTAATAAAATGGTTACTGTAGAACGGGGTGGGATTATATGGGTTCCCTTCCTTCCACTCCATTTCAAGCAATCTATGATTAAATGTCTAATTATCCTAAATTGATACGTATTTGTTTGAATGTATACCTGCTGATTGTATTGTTTTGTACATTATTGTTGTCTTGCTTGACTTGCTTTGATTGCTTGAAACAAACCATTTCAAATCAAATCAAAATTTGTTTTTCATCAAACCATATTTTCAGTTTGGAAGTTTGGATGTGACCACATCTAAAACAGGCTTTATGTTCTCTCCTGCACAGAAAACATTGGTATCATCTGCAAAAAGAAGTAATCTGAATATGCTTGACACTTTAAAAGCTTTGCTTTTGTTTGGCATTTTGAATTCCTCCTTTTCTTTTGCCTGTCTAGTTTCGGGGGGTTTTTGTCAGTAAGAAAAAATCCTTTATACCTCTGAAGGAAAGGTAAAGTTTGGTGCATGGAGTTAAAACCACAAAAAGCATTGCATTTGACTAAAAACACCACAAACACACAGCATTGATGTGTTGTTTTGCACACTGACAGCAGCTCCTCTAGTATTTCTTAAGAAGTCAGTACCTGTGCAGACAAATCAAGGAATTTTCCAAGTGATTTAGCTACTAAAAGCCAATTATCGGTGACTGGAGAGCTTTTAGCTGGAGCTTCATGTTGCTGACTGAGATCCTCATTAACAGCTCAGCTGTGTCATTAAAAACCTATTGAAAGACTTTAAAGCAAACATATCCTCCTCCTCCGCTCCTTTGCTGGGTGATGTGGGAGTCCAAAGAGATCATGAACACGTCATTAAATTTCACATTAAAGGGAAGCAATCCAGGGGAAAACACTAGATGTTGCTACGGCTGTGGCCCCATTCCTTTTTTCTTTTTGTTCTGTTTTTTGTGCTTCATTTCTGTATCAGAGTGGGACCTCGTTTTTTTGTGGATCTCTGTGTGTCTTTATGTCTCTCTCTGACTGTTTTCTGGTGTGGTGCAGGAAGAGTGTGGCTCCCATTGGACCAGAGCTGATGGAGGCAGCCTTTTCAAAAAAAAAAAAAGGCCAGTTCAGATTGTCTCTCTTCTCCCTCTGACTTTGACCTGTGTTGAGCAGATGTGTGCTTTGTGGTGTTCTATGTCTTGTCCTCTGTGTCTTGTCTTTAACCACTCTGCATAGATTTTGTGTAGTGTGACTTATAGCTGATTAGTGAAGCTGTAGGTATGATCCGCCATTTTCTTTAGGACACATTCTCTTCTGTTTGTTAGTCCAGGAAGGTTAGTGTTTTGTCATTGTTTAAATGTGTTGCTTTATATAAGGCCAGACCTTTGGTGGTTTTTGTTATTGATCATTATTGGTTGCCTGGACACAATCAGTTTTTTTCAAGTTATGTTCGTCTAGATCTCCCCTGGACAAGAAAAGGGCATGACGATCTGAAAAGGATGCCGGTTTAGTATGACCGTGTGAGCAGTCAGGTCAGGTGTACCTACACAGAGGTACTAGTGTAGGCCATTGCAAAAGAAGGAAATAGTTTTTGTTGATGCATTTCTTGAGAAATTCCAATTCTAGAAACACTCAAAAATTAACTTGGCTTTGATAGAAAAAAGCTTGATTTATTCCGTAATACCCTTTTCAAAATGAGGTAAAAACCTGTTTTAACATTATGTTTTTGCTCCAACAGCAGCTTGGCATTTCCAACACATGTACCACAAGCAGGTGTGTTTGCACTCGAGCTGCAAATAAAGATTCAACAGACTTGAAATGATCCACAGCAGGATAAACCTAGATCTGTGGCTGGCCACAGCTTTTCCAGGCAAGAAAAAGCTCAGAGTGAATAAGACAAACAAACTTTAAAGAACATTTTTGTTGTTTTGTTGAAGGTTCTGTGAGCGGGTGACAGGAATTTCATGGAGCATCAGAACGGCATGGACTTCCAAAAAAGCTTTTTTTTAGAAGCAAAAAGACATAAGCCTCCCCCTTCAGCCTTTGCGCCCCCTCCCCCTCCCCCCCACCACACACACATTTTCCCACCCAAGTTCATGAGACTAAATAATTTCCTCATCTGTGATCAGCAGCATCTGACTGTTGGTGCCTTTTAGATGGTTCACTTCTTCATGAAAAATCAAGAGAAATCTCAGAACAGCCCAGGTCCACTTTTGTGCAGCATCACTGGTGTGTTAAGTTGAATTCAACCAAATAGAAGACTGCTTTAAAAATAAAATGGAGAGGCTGTTGACATTTTACTAGATTTCATGTGCAGCGCAGGTGGACAGCTATTATCTGAGTGCTGGAGCTGCCTCCTTAATCACAGATGATTAAAGTCAGCGGGGCTCTCAGGTGTGACATTGGTGTTGATTGGACATAAGCCGTTAGAAACAGCACAGAACTGAAGCCTGCTGAGAGCTAGCAGTGGAGCTTTCTCGAGTTAACTGTGAAGTGAGGAAGAGGAGGAAGAGGACTGCTACACGCAGTCAAGCTCGTTGGACAAACTGGCAGTAGTGGTAAACAAAAAAAAAGTATTTTTTAGATGAAAAGTAAAAACTGAGAAGATGAAAGCATACTAAAATAGTCAAATATTCTGTTGCTGCTTTAAAGTTCAGTCATGTAAATGTTTCTGCTTGTTTTTCTTTAGCTAAATGCTTCTTCTCTTGAGCAAACAAAGTGTCACGGTAGAACTTTTAAAATCATTTTTAGGCAGATGACACCCAACTGTACAAAACTGTATCCTAAAGATGTAAATGTTTTCTTTCTTTTGTATAGTGCATGAAACTAGTACAACAATGGATATGTCTTTTTTTGTAGTACAGGCTATTGTGTTTTAAGGTGTGCTCAAGAATGATCAAATGTGTTGAATGATTAGCAGATGTTGATTAAATAGAGTCAAGGCATTCCTCGTGCCTTAAAGTCCTACTTCCATCATCTTTTAATCTACTGTGAAAGTGTTTCCAGTATTCTTTTACCTGTGATTGTGCCGTCTTTGTCATTTTCTAGAACATTTCTGCAGAGCAGCAGTAGCTTTGGTCTTAGTATTTGTGGTTTTACTCTGCTGGCACTAAGACCATCACCATTTTCTATCATCCATCTGTTTACACTCTCCCTCGTTAGCTTACAGCTGATCACAACCCCAAGCTAACATAGGGTGCAGCAAAAATTCGGAACATTATCAGAGCAATCCAGGCGTACAGTTTAGATCCAGATTCCAGCTCAGACGAGGAAAACAAAGACGTTCATGGATCCATTTGTCTGCAAGTAGATGCATCAGAATGGAGTGGAGCATGGAGCTTGTGGCCCACTGGTCGTAGTTTGTCACAGCTACCATCGTTTTCCAGCGACTTTTTTCCAACTTTTCCTGTTCCTAGCAATTTAACCAAAGAAATACTCAGAAATGCAAAGTTAAACTTCATTTTGTTAATTATTGTCTTCCATCACAAAAATGCTACAAGAACATGTTAAAAATAAAAACAACACAATTTTAATCAGACTGGGTCTTTAAGTTTACATTTGTTGTTTTCTTATGGTCAGGTGCAACAAAAATAAAATGTTTTTATATTTTGAGTTATAAAGTAAGACGAAGCATGTTCTAAGGTATTATGCAAATGATATTTTCCATGATTTTTAAAAATACTCAATGCAAATGACAGAACAATTTTCAAGTCGCTAACCATTAGAACATTTATTAAAACCTCAAGATAACAGTATTTTTTTTTCAGAAATAAAAACCTTTCAAAGTCACTGTTCCGCATTTTTACGCACAAAGGCCACTCTGAAATCTTCAGTTGCATCACACAGCACGATGCCACAGATGTCGCAAGTTTTGACGGAGCGTGCAATTGGCATGCTGATAGCAGGAATGCCCACCAGAGCTGTTGCTAGGGAATTGAATGTCCATTTCTCCACCATAAGCCATCTACAAAGGCGTTTCAGAGAATTTGGCACCACATCCAACCGGCCTCACAACCGCAGACCACGTGTAACCACACCAGCCCAAGACCTCCACATCCAGCATGTCCACCTCCAAGATGGTCTGAGACCAGCCACTCGGACAGCTGCTGAAACAATCGGTTTGCATAACCACAGAATTTCTGCACAAACTGTCAGAAACCGTCTCAGGGAAGCTCATCTGCATGCTCGTCGTCCTCATCGAGGTCTGGACCTCACTCCAGTTCGTCGTCGTATCCGACTTGAGTGGGCAAATGCTCACATGCGATGGCGTCTGGCACGTTGGAGAGGTGTTCTCTTCACGGATGAATCCTGGTTTACACTGTTCAGGGCAGATGGCAGACAGCGTGTGTGGCGTCGTGTAGGTGAGCGGTTTTCTGATGTCAATGTTGTGGATGGAGTAGCCCATGGTGGTGGTGGGGTTATGGTATGGGCAGGCATATGTTATGGGCGAAGAACACAGGTGCATTTCATTGATGGCATTTTGAATGCACAGAGATACCGTCATGAGATCCTGGGGCCCATTGTT
Organism: Oryzias curvinotus; assembly: GCA_023969325.1. NCBI lineage: Eukaryota > Metazoa > Chordata > Actinopteri > Beloniformes > Adrianichthyidae > Oryzias > Oryzias curvinotus. The sequence goes on along the minus strand of CM043710.1, from coordinate 1,576,010 downwards.
GTGCCGTACATCCAACAACATCAGCTCATGTTGCAGCATGATAATGCACGGCCCCATGTTGCAAGGATCTGTACACAATTCTTGGAAGCTGAAAACATCCCAGTTCTTGCATGGCCAGCATACTCACCGGACATGTCATCCATTGAGCATGTTTGGGATGCTCTGGATCGGCGTATACGACAGCGTGTTCCAGTTCCTGCCAATATCCAGCAACTTGGCACAGCCATTGAAGAAGAGTGGACCAACATTCCACAGGCCACAATAGACAACCTGATCAACTCTATGCAAAGGAGATGTGTCGCACTTCATGAGGCAAATGGTGGTCACACCAGATACTGACTGGTTGTCTGAGTCCCCTGACCCCCTCAATAAAACAAAACTGAAGATTTCAGAGTGGCCTTTTCTTGTGGCCAGTCTAAGGCACACCTGTGGAATAATCATGCTGTCTAATCAGCATCTTGATATGGCACACCTGTGAGGTGGGATGGATTGTCTTGGCAAAGGAGAAGTGCTCACTATCACAGATTTAGACAGATTTGTGAACAATATTTCAGAGAACTGGTTATTTTGTGTATGTGGAAAATGTTTCACATCTTTGAGTTCATACCATAAAAAATGGAAGCAATAACAAAAGTGTTGCGTTCATATTTTTGGTCAGTGTATGTACGATGATCCAAAGGGTCAGTGACTTCAATATTGCTTCCAATATTGCTTGCCATTTTTGTTGCACCAGTAATGTTAGTTTGAGGTTGGGAGGGGCTGTGAGCTAGTGGAAGACAATAAGCCGATGGATGATGGGAAGTGAGCCAAGCTACTCCCTGCCGAAAGTCCTACCACAACTCAGAGGAGAGTTTCTGATAAACTACTGCTGCTCTACAGAATCTATGTCTTAGAAAACAACAAAGCTTTTTTTTTAAACGGGCTAAAAACAGCATCAACTTAATTAAAAGACCATTGGTGTCATGGTCAGAACACCAGACGAACCCAGATGCCGTAACCCGTAAGGAAGAGGCAGGTAAGTGGTAAGAGCTTGCGGCGTAGCCTCAGTAGAGTCAAGGAGCGTGACAGCGGATCTTGATCGTGACCGGAGTAACAGACAATGGCGTGGCCGGAGTTGTTGACTGTGGCGTGGCCGTAGTTCTTAAAGGGAGCGGAGTGTTTTCAGGAAGTTCAGGTATTCGGCTTCTGCTCGAGGTGGAGGATGACTCGGATGACTCTCGTGGAATGAAGTTCCATCAGGGTTAACGAACTGGTGAAGAATGCTGGAGCTGGATCTCCTTAAGTAGAGCAGGTGGTTGATGAGGTGAGTAGTCACAGCTGGTGAGTCAGAGCAGAGCAGAGCTGGGAGGGGAAGAAGAGCTGACAGAGGCACCTGGAAACATTTTTACAAAAGATGACCAGAGTGGGACTTTCAGCCCTTGATGTCCAGATTTTATTAGTGCCACTTTTATTCATAGCTTGGCGGGGCAAATCCAGAGGCTTTAAGAATGAGACAAAACATTTTTAGACAATGAAAAGTCAGTTCTCCAGGGAAAAGCTCTCAGACCTTTCCCATGCTCTCACCAATGATAATATCCTTTTCTGATGCTATAATGATCTGGGAATCAGTTCCGCAACTTCCATTTGAAATCATCTATAGATGAGAACAGAATTTTAAGGCAAAGAAGGTAACAGGAACCACATTCCTATGGAATTGTGCTGACTGGTAATTGACAACAAAGTTACCAACAGCTTCTGAATCTGCATTTGTGTATTTTCAAGAAGAAGAAAGCTTTGAGCTCAGCAGTTTTATTATTGTCATGTGTTTATTCAAGGGCTTACCTGTGGGATGAAGGATGAAAGAAATGTCAAACATGCTCTAGAAAATGATTTCCTTTCATATATTGTGTATTTTAATAGCAGTATATTTCAACGTGTAATCTGTGTATCTGTAAAAACTAATACTAGTACCATGGACCAAGACTATGACAAAGGTCTGAGCATCCACATCTATAATGTATTGACCCGCCTTCAGCTCATTGATGCAAATATGCATCCAAACCCCTTAGGCTCCAAAATCACATAATTTAACATCTATAAGTAAAAGCATTACTGATTTTTTTTTTTAATAGCTGGAAATAGATTTAGACGTTAAGGGGTTTAACAGGAAAACCACAAACAGTGGTGGAACAAAACTAAACTGAGAAGTAGCTCAGAGAACCATGACTGAACGGAAAATGAGGGAAACAAAACAACTGAGGGGAGAAGGATCTTGAACAAGATAAAACTGTCCTGAAACAAAGAACTGTGAGGGACTGGTGGTGTAGGACCAACAATGCAGAAGACCAGGAATGGTGGCAGAAACTAAAACTGGTGACAAAACAAAGCGACAAAACAAGTGGGTGTACTGACAATGACAAACTAAAAACCAGAGACGTAAATACACTGAGGATAGTTAGCCAATCAGGCGGCTGAATGGCTGGGTTCGATTCCCATGAGCCAAAAAAGCTTAGGCAAGACCCTTAGTGCTGCTGCCTGTCTGGGTCTCTCTGTACCTTTCAGGCCCAAAAACTCTGTGCCAAACCACTTTCACTGGGAATCAGTGAAAGCTGATTTGCACAGGTGGAGACCCATAAAGGGATAAGCTAAAAGGTGAACAACAACATAATTAGCAAATCAATACAGCTGTGGATAACGTGCAACCTAAACCTGGTGTGACTGACAAGGGAAAACGGCAAAGAGCATGACCTCAATGTAAGTAGTCTTTTTTGTCTATTTAAGTTTGAATTAAATTGTAAAAAATTAAATAGAAATTTGAGGCAAAATGTTTCGACTGACTTTTTTCCTTGATGGAATCCAAAATGGGTTAAAAGAGATGAAAATATTCTCTAAACTGTTCTGTTTGACCCGTTTTAAAATTCACTTTAAAATGTATTTCATAATAGTATTCACGTTATTTAGAGTTGTATGTTGTCCATTCCCAATTATAATCTTATTTTGAAAAATTATCCTAATAATTTGGGATGTAATTTCAAAACAATAATAATTTTAATGCAGTTGCTTTAACCTGAGATTTATTCTAGATTTTACCATCATTTGAACAAATATTACAGTTGAACGTGAAAAGTCAATCTGTGCAGATTGTAAATGTCAACATTATATTGCTGGAGGTGTAGTAACTCACAGAAACTGTAACGCTCCTGAAAAACTCTTTGCAAGAACAATGGGTATTTTTTTCTTACTCTTTCTTTTCACAGGCAAAATCAAACACCAGAATGTAAACATAGACATCTTGAGTGAGTCTTCAGTTCTTTGAACATCACTGCACGCGCTCAGTCGCTCCGTGTAATCACTGTTCCTCCTAATTAATTCCGTTAGGCACAACCGTTAACCTCCATAGAGGCGGCGTTGATCCAGCCTCAAAAATGGGATCAAAACTGATCCTCAGAATTCACTTTGAGATTGTAGACCTACTACTTTTTTTGCTCAAGAAAACAACAAAGGATTTGTTTGTGTTAAAGAATGTAAAATGCAGTCTCTTGAAAACTGTTAGAAATGTTAGAAATATTACTATAGGCATAGATTTCAGGATGCTGGATTGATGACTACTGAAATGGGGAGTCAGTTGGCTTAGAGGGAGGCTATCTAAGAGAAGGGGGGAAACAAAAATATTTTCTTTTTCCTGCCCCTCCTTTGGTTTCCTTTGCAATTTGTGTTAAATCCATTTTGGGTAGTTTTGCAATTTGTGTAGCTTTAGAGGATGCATGCTATGCACAATGTGTGGCTGTGTATGTGGTACTCTTATGACGGGAACAAACATGTATTTGGACCTATTTAGAGAACGCCCCCTCCAAAAAACACTTTCCAATGATTTTAAAAATGGTCCTGCAATACTACTATAAGGTCTTTCCTTGGGATGCTCTCAGTCACAACAAATCCACCACCCTTTGCATTAAACGCTCACATCAGTTTAGATGGAGTCACATTCTATAACACCATGCGTTTCTTATCTCTTTTAATGTTCAGCGCTCCAGACAAAACTGAAGTGATGCATTCATGCAGCAGGAGCTTTAGTGAAAACGTTTGACCTCAGCATTGACCTTGCTGCTGCTCTTGTAGCTGAGTCAGCGCTTTTTGCCAGCAGCTCTGCTCACGATCAATCGATGTGCAACGTGTCTGAGCAGCTGGGGCTCGGTTATTTACTGTGCTCACAACCATAAAATACCCACTGGTACCCATCAGCAGAGGACCAAAGGCCAACACACACCAGTGATGGCTGCAGCCCGTGGCGCTGGGTGGTATGTGACACGGCAAGGAGTACGATTCACAACCGACAACAGAAAAAGGTCAACTTGTTATCTGCTGTAAATAAATTGTGTCAGACTGGAGATAGAATGTAATAGTCCGAGGATGAGGATGCTTTAGCAGAGGTGTGGACAGATGCTGCTGTGATGGCTTCGGGACTCGGGAGGGACGTGCATCATTTCGAGCAGAGAAGCGAGGAGATATCGTTGGTAAGCCTGAAAGCTTGCCGAGCACATCCACAACATTTGTCCAGACAGACAGAGCAGTGGCACAGGGCAAAACAAAAGCTGGTTCCGTGTGCTGTCAGTGGTTTTCACTGAGGGTTTGCTGTGTTTTAAAGGCAGACTTAGCAGTTTTTGGGGCCCAGGCCAAAATTTTTATCCTTATCTGTAGGGTAAAAAGTCAAATAATTTCCTTACTGGTCCATTTTTAGACAACATCAATGGCAAGAATTCAAATACATACTTTTTTTTTTAAATAATTTGTCAACTCTTTCCCACCTAGAAGGAACAAATGATAATTTTCTGTCTTTTCTTGAATTCGTTGGGTTTTGTCAGGCCTTTCTGTCCCTTCGCTGCCCTCTCCTGTTTCGTTCTGGTGTTTTTTTCCCTTGAGGTTCTGTTGCTCTCCCTCTCCCTATGTCTCCTCCACAGGTGTCCAGAATGAGGCCGGCTATCCGGACACACCTGCAACTCATCACCCCAGCACCATTTAAGACACTGAACCCCAACTTTTCCCTGCCGGTCTGTCTGCTGAGCCCGCCACTGAGCCCGCCGCTGAGCCCGCTTCCCTAGCCGTTTACTCCTGTCCTAATTGGATCATTTTGATTCAGTGTCGGTAAAGCGAAATTTCATATGTAAAATAAGGATTTCAGAGACACCTTTTTCTTTTCATTCACATACCCAGAAGAGCGGGCGTGGTGCAGTGGTAGTGCGATCGACCTCCAATCATAAGATTGGAGGGTTCGATTCCCGCCTTGCCTGCCCATGTGTCGAAGTGTCCTTGGGCAAGACACTGAACCCCACCTTGCCCCTGATGGAAGGTTCGGCAGCGGAGCCGCCACCAGTGTATGCGACTGTAAAGCGCTTTGGGCCTTCAAAGAAGGTAGAAATGCGCTAAACAAATGTACGTCATTTACCCATTTACCATTTGTCTCATTACGTCATGAACCTGTCATGCGCAGAACACCAATGTGTAAACAGTTACATACGCCCCCTCCTCCAGATGAAACGCTCCGTTTCAACATCAAACAACAAAGAGGAATGAAAATAGTCTGTTATATTAGCATTAGAATTTTAAAATACCAAAAATTGCTCCTCCTCAGACGGAAGCATCACACAGACGTAGAGATCTTGTCTTTGGAGGAGGAAGAAAGGATTGACGTGGACATCTGCAGGGACACTGACGGCTTCATCAACAGGTTGCAGAGATCCTGCTAACCACCTGTCATGGCTAGTGGACTAGGCAGACCCAGATGCTGTAACCCGGAATGAAGCTCGGCTAGCAAGGAAGGTGAATAGGAATAGATTTAATGTATATAATAGAGTTCCAGATGGGGATGTGACGAGGATGGTTGAAGGGTCTTGACGGGGAACACCGTGATCCAGTGGAAGCCCAGAGAAGCAGCAGGACGGAACCAGAGAGTAGGTGAGTCGGCAATCCAGAGCGTACAAGATGAGATCGGGATCCTGGGTAGTGAAGAGACAAGGCACAATTAGACGAGGTAACAAGGCGAGAACAAGAATAGTAAACTAGGCCAGAGGAAGCACCGTGGAGTACAACAAACTAGCGTTGAGTACAGGTCCTGGTTCTCCTTATAAGTCCAGCAGCTGATGAGGATGAGGAGGCACAGCTGGTGTCTGCAGGTGGACCTGATGAGGAGGAGGAGCTGGCCGGGGGTACCGTGACAGTACCCCACCCCCCCAACGACCGCCTCCAGGCGGAACAGAACGGCGATCGAGATGGTCTCGGAAAAAGTCATCTATGAGGGCGTGGTCCAAGATGAAGGAACGAGGGATCCACGACCACTCCTCCGGGCCGTAACCCTCCTAGTCCACAAGGTACTGGAAACCACGACCCCGGCGCCGAACATCCAGAACCCGGCTGGCAGTATAGGCCGGACCACCGTCGATGAGCCAGGCTGGCGGCGGGAAAGCGGACGGCGGGCAAAGAGGGCTTTGGCGGACGGGTTTGATTTGTGACGTGTGAAATGAAGGATGAATTTTGAGAGCAGCAGGTAATTTTAGGCGGACACAGTTGGGGTTGATGATGCGTTCGATGACAAACGGACCGATGAAATGTGGAGCCAACTTACGGGACGTGGCCTGGAGCGGAATGTTCTTAGAGGACAGCCACACTTGCTGTCCAGGCTCGTAAGGGGGACTCAGGATCCGGTGACGGTCTGCGATCTGGCGGTTACCCTCCTTATTCCGGAGAAGGGCGGCACAAGCCTGGCACCAAACCTCCTGGCAGCGTTGCAGATGGAGTGGACGGAGGGCACCACCAGATCGAGCTCCTGGGAAGGGAACAAGGGGGGAGAATAACCCAACGAGGCTTCGAACAGCGACATACCCGTAGCAGTGGAAGGATGATTATTATGGGCATATTCCACCCAGATGAGACAGTCAGACCAGTCCTCCTGGTTTTGTGCGGCGAAACAGCGCAGGGCCGCCTCCAACTCCTGATTCGCCCGTTCGGCCTGGCCATTGGATTGAGGGTGGTAACCAGATGTTAGGCTGATGGAGGCTCCGATGGCGGAGCAGAAGGCCTTCCACACCTGCAAAGTGAATTGTGGACCTCGGTCAGACACAATATCAGAAGGAATGCCATGATGACGGAAAACGAAATTAACAAGGGCGTTGGCAGTTTCAGTGGCAAAGGGCAGTTGAGGCAGAGGAATGAACTGAACAGCTTTGGAGAACCGATCAATGACTGTGAGGATAACTGTGAACCCATGAGAGGGGGGCAGACCGGTCACAAAGTCCACAGCGATGTGGGACCAGGGTCGACTTGGCGTGGATAGAGGATGGAAATGGCCGGCAGGTGGCGAGTTGGAGGACTTGGCCCTGGAGCAGGTGGTACAGACAGCGATATATTGACGAACATCTTCATCCATGGAGGGCCAGAAGAATCGGCGCCGGAGAAGCATGACGGGTCCGGCGGACACCACCATGGCAGGCGATCTTAGAGCTGTGTCCCCAGGCGATGACGTCAGATCTGAGCCTGTCTGGGATAAACAAAGTGCCAGGAGGACAAGTAATAGAACTGGGTTTCTCACCTTGGGCCTGTAGCAACTTAGTTTCAATGTCCCAAGTGAAGTTCCCCACAAAAAGAGAGTCAGGAATGATGGGGGATGTGCTGGGTACGTCCGTGGTGTTGTATTTTCTTGACAGAGCGTCGGGTTTGCCGTTTTTACTGCCCGGGCGGTAGGTGATGGAAAACTCGAACCGGTCAAAGAACAAACACCATCGCGCCTGTCTGGAATTAAGCCTTTTGGCAGAGCGTAAATAAGCCAGGTTCTTATGATCAGTCCAAACAATAAACTGTTGTTCAGCCCTCTCCAACCAATGTCTCCATTCTTCCAAAGCGAGTTTGATGGCAAGTAACTCACGGTTGCCGACGACATAGTTCTGTTCAGTAGTACTAAGTTTCCTAGAAAAGAAGGCACACGGTTTCAGTTCGCCTGAGGAGGATTCTCGCTGCGACAACACTGCTCCAACTCCTGAGTCTGAGGCGTCGACCTCCACGATGAACTGTTTATGGACATCAGGTTAGATGAGGATAGATGCAGTGGTGTACAGTTCCTTGAGTTTCCTGAAGGCCGTGTCGGCGGCGGTGTTCCAGACATAGGGGACCTTGACAGAGGTGAGTTGAGTGAGAGGTGCGGCGATGCCACTGTAATTGCGGATGAATCTCCGATAAAAATTAGCAAACCCTAAGAACTGCTGTAATTTTTTGTGAGACGCAGGACTACTCCAATCAGAGACAGCTTGGAGTTTAGAGGGGTCAGGTCTGATTTTGCCAGCCTCTAAAATGTACCCCAGGAAAGAAACGGAATTGACGTGAAATTCACATTTCTCAGCTTTAACAAAGAGTTTGTTTTCTAGTAGACGTTCGAGGACGAGCCTGATGTGGTGGCGATGTTCTGTGGAATTACTGGAGTAGATAAGGATGCCGTCTAAATAGATAAACACAAAACGATTGAGGAAGTCGCGCAGAACGTCGTTCACAAGACGCTGAAAAACGGCGGGGGCGTTGGTGAGGCCGAAGGGCATGACCAGATATTCGTAATGCCCGAGGGGGGTATTGAAGGCTGTTTTCCATTCGTCCCCCTCCCGGACTCTGACGAGGTGATACGCATTACGGAGATCTAATTTGGAGAAATTGTTGGCTCCCTGAACAGAGTCGAAAACCGAGTTAATGAGTGGGAGTGAATACTTATCTTTTACAGTTATCTGGTTAAGCTCACGGTAATCAATGCAGGGCCTGAGGGTTTTATCTTTCTTCTCAACGAAGAAGAACCCTGCACCATCAGGGGATGAGGAAGGCCGAATGTGCCCCAGTGAAAGAGCTTCTTGGATGTAGCTCTCCATAGAGAGCTTCTCCAGACCGGACAGATTGAGTAGTTTCCCTTTGGGAAGGGGGGCACCACTGAGAAGCTCGATAGCGCCGTCATAGGGCCTGTGAGGGGGTAAAGCACACGCCTTAACCTTACTGAACACAGATTTGAGATCATGGTAACATGACGGCACCTTAGAAAGATCAATATTCTCCTCTTCGGGAGAATTAGCTATGGTAGTAGTGGGAAGCGCAGAGTGTAAACAGTTAGCCATAAAATACGTACTCCAGTTTATTATTCGAGAGTTAGACCAGTCAATTTGGGGGTTATGAAGGCGTAACCAGGAAAAACCCAGAATGACGGGAGTTTGAGGTGCATTAGTGACAAAAAATTGATGATAAAATTCGCAATGGTTTCCGGAAGTTATGAGCTGGATAGGTTCAGTACGCAACATTATTTTGGATAGTAATTTACCACCTAAACCAGCAACTTTAACAGGATCGTCTAAAGGTTCAACCGGTAACCCAAGATGGCGAACTAAACTAGAATCGATGAGGCTGTGTTCTGCTCCAGAATCAATGAGAGCGTGAAGTTCATGAACGTGACTAAGGCTAGGAAACTTGGCTTGGCTTTACTATCAGACCGATTCCCTCGCGACCTGTCACTTAGCGAGGGGTTCGGGAGTTTAAACGGTTTGGGCATTGCGAGACCATGTGTTTGGAATCTCCACAATAAAAGCACAGTCCTTCAATACGGCGCTTAAGCCTTTCTTCAGGCGAAAGTTTGGAGTGACCAATTTGCATGGGTTCTTCAGCAGAAGTGAAAGAAGCTTCGGCGCCGGCAGGCGATTGTTGGAGGAATTGGTGAGGACGAGGGAGAACCTCTGAGGCGGGTCGACGGTTGGCAAAACTCCGCTCATGATGACTTTCTCTGAGTTGTATGTCGGATTGGAGGGCTGCAGTAACAAGTTCCTCGAAGCTATCCGCTTCCGGTTGAGTACATAAATGATCCTTGATGTTTTCATTTAGGGATTGATAGAAAATTCCCTTGAGGGCAATGTCCGGCCAGCCCGATTCGACCGCTAAAATACGGAAGTCTATGAGGTGGTCACTCACCGGACGGTTACGCTGCTTGAGGCCGAGTGACCGCCGGGTAGCTTCTTCCTGCTTGCGTGGCTGGTCGAAAACGAGCCGGAATTCCCAGATGAAATGATCAAAGGGCAGATGCGTGAGGGGATTAGCGGCTAAATAAGCCTGAGTCCACTGGAGCGCACTACTGCGGAGCGAGTTAACTACCAAGGAAATTTTACGTTGATCAGAGTGATAGTACCTGGGGGATTGTTGAAATAGTAGCCGACATTGTAGAAGAAATCCGCTGCACGCCTCCACGTCGCCGTAGTATGGTTCAGGCTGCGACCAGATGTTTTCATCTGGAGAGGCGGAAGTGAGGTCGCCGGAAGCGGGAGATGCAGCGGTGACAGAGCTAGAGGCGTGATTAGCTAAAGTTTGTGTGAGATTATCCACCCGGCGAAATAATTCCTGTTGGGTAGCGGACATTTGAGCGAGGGCATCGGCTTGACGAGAGAGAAACATACCTTGCAGGTGTAAGGCTGCCCAGAGTCCATCCGGGTCAGCTGGGTCGGGGATTGGGCTAGTTTGTTCTGTCATGGCTAGTGGACTAGGCAGACCCAGATGCTGTAACCCGGAATGATACTCGGCTAGCAAGGAAGGTGAATAGGAATAGATTTATTGTATATAATAGAGTTCCAGATGGGGATGTGACGAGGATGGTTGGAGGGTCTTGACGGCGAACACCGTGATCCAGTGGAAGCCCAGAGCAGCGGCAGGACGGAAGAAGAGAGTAGGTGAGTCGGCGATCCAGAGCGTACAAGATGAGATCAGGATCCTGGGTAGTGAAGAGACAAGGCACAATTAGACGAGGTAACAAGGCGAGAACAAGAATAGTAAACTAGGCCAGAGGAAGCACCGTGGAGTACAACAAACTAGCGTTGAGTACAGGTCCTGGTTCTCCTTATAAGTCCAGCCGCTGATGAGGATGAGGAGGCACAGCTGGTGTCTGCAGGTGGACCTGACGAGGAGGAGGAGCCGGCCGGGGGTACCGTGACACCACCCATCAATAAATAAAACATTAATAAATCTTAATCAAACAAATGAGCTTCCAAACATTTGGAACGTTATCAAAAAGTTCTGCAATTCTGGCAGGTCTGGCAGCAGTGTGATTTCAGCGGTGCGGCACGATTTGGGTGGCGTGCCAGAGTTAAAAAATCTGAACTCTTTCAAGGTTGCTGCACCACCTCAGCCAATTGGCGACTCAACTTTAGGTCCGTGACGTTTTCTTTGAGAACAGGTTGAATACACATCCAATATGGTGGATGGATCCGTCAGGTCTCCTGAACTTCCATCCATTTTCTTAACCCGCTGCATCCCTTTCAGGGCAGCTGGGTTTCAGGAACCTGTCCCTGCTGCTGTTGGGACGGCCCATGGAGCTGGAGCCACTGATCTCGCTATGCGACTCACAGGTGTGCCGGTGGCCAGACAGAGAGCTGCTGCTGGATGGAAAGACAGCCAGCTAGGACCTCCAGAACTTTAGGATATTTTTCTTATTTTCATCGAGGCAATTATATAAGAAGACCCCTGATTTTATTTATTTTTATCCTCTCTGGTTAACCAAGACAGCAAGCCTTCAAACTCAGTCGAAGAGACGGAAACACATCAGAAGCGAGATTCTCTGAATAATCTCATGAACCCAAACATAGAGACATGATTACCACCGTATTTTGTAGAGCTCTGTCAAATAAACAAACCCCATCTCTAAACAACATCCGTGTTTTCCATGCATTGTAATGAGATAAACACAGACACGGATGTAGCGTATCGTGTTTGGTGTGAGCGCAGCTTTAGCCTTATCTTGTGGAGGGAACATCTTTGAAGCAAATAAAATGCCTGTTTCACAGTAACTTCCTTTTTTTAGTAAAGTTTGATACTTGGAAAATTATGAACTACTTTCAAAGTTTTTATAAAACAAAACATTGACCTCAGTGAGCTCGTAGAGCGAGTGTTAGTGCACATTTTTTCTACAGCCATGCTGTAAGCAACTGGTCGTAGTGACCACTTATGCAACAAATGAGGATAAGTAAAGGGGTAGTAGTATGAAATTTTCCTTTTGTCAGCCTCCCCAATCCTGCTGGCTGTGGAACGGGCTTGAAGTTTTGTTTGCACGATCTTTCCGATACAGCCTAAAGGTGCTTCCACACCAGCTGCATTGACTTGCGTTTCAGCTGCCACTTTTGATGAAAAGTCAAACACACGTAGACCAGAACGCTGGCGATGGAGCGCCTCTACGCACATTTTTAAGTCCGGTTGTGGACTCTACGTACACATTGGCCATTCTGTAATCGTGCGCTGAAAGTTCAACCAGTTGAACTTTTTCACGCTTAATTGCAGCAACACGGTTGTTTAGAGATCAGGTTGGTTTATTTGAAAGAGCTCTACAAAAAACATTGGTAATCACGTCTCTATGTTTGGGTTTATGAGATTATTCAGAGAATCTCCCACTGTGACCAATCGGTTACTCGGATTTGATAGTGACGTGTAGTTCGCATACTTTTTAAAACACCGAACTGTTGTAAACATGATCAGGAGACATTAATAATAATGTTTTGTACCCGGCCGGATTAGTACGAACATTTATGGGAACAAAGCCGTGAAACAAAAAGCCTGGAGCAAGACTTGCATGGCTTTGACATTTCACATCAAGTTTCATCCCACTGTTGGCAGTTGACAAGCACTAGTAAACAACAAAAAAACAGAAGGAAAAGAATTCCCTCCCTGCCGCTCCCTGCGTGTCCAGTGTGAACACCACCGGTGTATATGTTCATACATTTGTCTGATTTTGGATTGTTTTATTGCTAATTTACTTTTAGGTGAACTGCTAATTTTACTTATTGTATTGTTTAATATATGTTATAATGTTACGTAATGTTATGTAAATATGTAATTTTATTTTGATCTTTTAGGGTGATTTTAACATCTACCCAGTGACTGCAGATGAAAAATAGCCCATTGGCTAACTCTGGCATTTTGACAGAAATGTTTATTAATATGCGCTGTCCCTGTATCCAAAAAAAAAAATTGCAAATGCAAAATTCATGAAACTGTGTACAAGTTCTTGAACGCACCACACACAGCCTGTGTGAATGCAGCATGACTGTTTTAGAAATGAGGAAACGGGCCAATCGGGGAAGTTCCTCCAGGATACTCTGGGCTAAGAAAATAATGGATGGATGAAGCAAAAGGTTTAAAAGGGCTGGTTGTGTTTTCAGAAAGTTGGTCCTAACTTTTTACTCAAACCAATGTCAGTATTAAAAAATGTAATTTATTTACATCATTATACCTTCAAGAGCTAAAACTTTAACTTTTTTATTCTTGATAAATGTGTCTTTATGTTTGTTTTGTCATTATAAAGACAATGAATCCTTCCTTCTATCAGAGCTGATATAAATCTGTTCACAGATTTGTATTTTACAGGCATTAAAAGGGCAAAACACAGTGGCAATTATTGTGAAGGATACAGGAAATGCTGTCTGACATCTTCTGTTCTTCTGTTGTCAGACAGGGTTGTGTTTTTTCACATACCTGACATGTTTCGACGGATGTCTTCCATCTTCGTCAGAGTAGTCCAATGGTAGTGATGTGAAATATATAAAAACAGATGATTGTAACAGAGTCACCTGTCAAACTTTGACAAGCGACTCCGCCCCTTGATGTCCGTTTTCTCTTGGAGGATGTTACTCCAGGTATATGTGAGAGCACGAAGGCCCCTCAACCCGGTTCATGGAAGTGTGGGCTCGCTTTCGTCTCTCCACCGCCTCCATGATCCATCTGCGATGTCTGTTGTCTTCAGTGTGGAGGACTTTGACCTTTTCCCAGTCCATGAAGTGGTTTTCTTGCTTGCAGTGGTCCGTTATGGCTGATTTCATGATTTCTTGTACTGCCTGTTGTCGTCTGGCTCTTGTTAGTCTTTTCTTTGTTTCCTTTTCTCATTCTTTTTGATGTTCTGTTTTTCTTGTGATGAAGGTGCGCCCTGTTTCTCCGATGTATGTTTTGTTGCAGGTGCACGGTATTTTGTAGATGACATTGCATTTATTGCTTTGTTCAGTCTTGTCTTTTGGATGTAGCAGTAGTTGCCTGAGTTTTTATACGGTTGCCTGGGGTGCTGATATGATGTTTTTTTCATGGCCCCTTGGATGCGTTCTGTTACTCCTCTGAAGTAAGGAATGTAACCATTCCTTTGTTTTCTGTCTTCTTTGTCTGTTTTTTTGTGGGAAATGCTGTCATCATCATTTACTTTGGATTTTGGTTCATAGATTCCATATTTTGGAGTAACTTCCAGTTTCAGGCTGCAGGAAGCTCCAGAATGAGGAGAAAGGTTTAAAAGTTGCCTTTAACAATTTTAACGGCTTTTAATGAATTAAAAAAACAATGACACGCTTCTGTTGTTAAGTTTTCATATTAAACTGTAGCTAAAAAAGGGGTTTCATGCAGTTGTGTGGTTTCAGATCCACACTCGTTGACCCTATGATGGTGCCCTTGAGCAACGCTTGACCTCATCGCGTTAGCGGAGCTGCTCAGTGGCCACAGGTGGATCTGTGGTTGGGGTTTGCTCTTGGTGGACTGCAGATGTCTCTAAACTGATCTTTTCTGGCTCAGATTTTATTCTGAGTCAGTCTTCATATGAACACAGGACCAGGATTATATTATTTATTTTTTGTTTTTGTTCCCAAACCAGCAGCCTGCTCATCAAAAAGGGGTAATGCTATTTCAAATCCATTCTTCCTACAATTTAGATATTTAAGGCGACATTATGTTCTTTGTTGTTTTTTTTACGTAATAGCTTGAATGTCTTTGTAAAAGTCCTCCAGAGCTGAATGATGGAGCCTTTTGTTCCCCTCATTACACAACAGAGGAAGTGCAGGTAGGGGCCAATTCTGCCCACGGCAGGAGCCTTTTACTGTCACTCTTTGTGCCAAAACTACATTCAGACGTGTGCAAAGGTTTGGATGATGGTTAGACTCTCTAAGCATGGATGTACACAGAGCTGGTAGAAGCACAAGGAAAACAAAATCGGTTGTTTCTGAAAAGCTCAGTTTTGATTGGCAGTGTCACCTTTAACATCTCACAGAGCTCGGTAGGAATATTAACGTGTGCTGACATGTTTGCATGCAAAAATATTCATCTGCTGGTATTTATTTCTACCCTTTTTATGTGAGTCTACATTAAGACAAAAATTATAGTGTTTTAGTGTAAAATGAACAAGATTCTTTTAGAAATTCTGTAAATATGCAGTAGAATAAGCACAAAAACAGTCCTAAAAAGAAAGCACAGGATCCAGTTGAGATAATTCTATTCTATTCATAAGTTAAAACATTGAAGATGTTGCTTCTCTCCACACACCTGAGTGTTGGTCAAGCATGTTTTCACATCCTGCCTGATTCTGAAGGTGTCTCCGATCTGCTGCTGATGGTCAGCAAACACTGGAGAACGAAATAGATGCAGAGGATTTCCCTCTTCATTTTCTCCCAAATGCTCAGATGAAGTTAAACATTTACACGTCGCTCCTGATGAGGGGCATCTAAGGAGGGACTACCTTGGGGGTAGACATGCTCCAGACAGCAGAGACAGAAAGAAGGAGGCTTTCAGCCTTCATAACTTGACCTTTTTGGGTCTGTGTCTTTCAATCGACTGCATTTTTCTGCCTTTTCTCTTTGCTGTTCATGTTTAACAACTTCAAAGCAAAGGTCTGTTTGACGGTAAATGGGAGACGATTCTTTCCTCTAGAATCTAAAACCATTCTTTTTTTTCTGTCATTAGATTTAAAGAACTAAGTAGAGACAGGTGACAAAAACACATTTTTTTAAAGAAAAAATACTAAATAAATCTTTAGTTTAAGAGTAATGTTGTTCTAAATACCTTTATAAGTCACTGATACAAAGCCGTGTTTGAAATGTTTTTTTTTTATTTTTTCTCTGTTAGAAGAAAAAATATGCATTTTTAAAAAGCTGTTAAAGTTAATGGGTCATTTGTATTCATTTTACTATTAGTATTAAAATTAATCATTCCTGGATTCCTACCAATTTGCTTGATGTTGCTTTGTTTTTTGTTTCTCAGTGTCTCGAGTGCCAATAAATATTTGATGATTTCTCAAACCTGGAAACAACCCAGCTCCTTTGCAGCTGCTCTGAAATTACAGGCAGCATCTTCTGACACTAAAGGAAAACTGAAAACGGTGTCTGCGCTCTGCCAGCAGATGTCCCACAATAACACCCTGACTGCAGCTCAGACTAACGCGCACGGCGCCACTGTGATGGATGACAGAAAAGGTCAATGTAACGTTCAGTGTGGCAGCGCCAACAGCTCATCTGTTCCTCTAAAGAACCAACCACCAGCAACCGTTTGAGATCTGAGAACAAACCATGTGTTGATTAGAGGGGTTCACAGCACTACAGAGCTAACAGAAACTGTTCTATTCACTGACTACACAATAAAACGTTACCAATAATAGTTACAATCATAGTATATTTTTGTTTTCTCATAGCAACAGCAACAATAATATACCACCCACATCAACACCCCTCGCCTTTCTGGCCATTGATTGTATATGAGAACTGGACTGAGTGACTCCTCCCCTCCCCTGTTCCAAACAGGAAGTAGCCGCTGGTTCCAAGAAGCCAAAATCCCCAAGCTACATTCTGTGCTTACCTTGCTTCCCTCTATGCAATTGAGAAAAATAGCAGAGGTAGCAGAAAGCTGAAACAGGCCTTCAAAATAAAAGCATCTCTTAAAATGATGGAAATTATGTAAAAGTTCTGAAATGCAATCAGGATTTAGACAAAATTAGCAACAGTATAATTATTTAGGTTACATACAGAAAATGGCCTAGGCTCAAGCCTTTTTATACTGAGTTTTCCATGTTTTGTCTTTTAGAGCACAAGCGGAGGCACATCTTCTTTTGGTGGATTAGTGACCCGACTCCGTGGAAGAAGTAAGTAAATTTTCATTCAAAATTTTTGCTTATTATAAATCTCAATTACTCAACTGGTTTTTTTTTTTGTTTCCAGATGTTTACCAGGTTTCCCAGCCCAGGGGCCTGTTTCAGAAAGGAGGTTAAGTGTAAACTCTGAGTGATGTTAACCCTGAAATCAGGGAAACTCTGGGTTTTCCGTTTCAGAATGGGAGGTTTGTTAAACCAGAGAAAGCAGAGTAAGTCAAACCCGTTTCTGAAAGAGAGGTAACTTCTACTCGGAGTCAGTGTCCATGGTTACTTATGCTGTGAACCTAACCTGGTCGGGAGCAGGTTTTATTCTCTAAACTCAAGGTTTCTGCCGGTCCCCTCCCCTTTTTAAAGACAAAGAGGTATTTTCCGCTTTAACCTTCTTTGCCCACATTTCCGTCACACAGAGACAAGCTAAGTGACAAGAATGGCTTGTTCTTTTTTGGAGGACCCAATAGACGAGGAGGCTGCATTAATTCATAGAGAATTACCACAACAAGAAAAAAAAAAGATAAATAAAAAAAGAATCCCACAATGAATAAATTCAAGTCACAATTTATTTGGTCTTCCTTATTTCCTACAAATTGAAAAGCAACAGTAAGAATTCAATATTCTCCCAAAACCTTTCTAGAATTCACCAATCACAATACACACCATACCTGCAGCTTGTGTTCTAGGATCTCAATTTCCAGATCTGACTTAAGGATCTGTCCATCTAAGTAGGACATCTCTTTATCAGTTTTCTCTATTTGTTTAATACAGTAGTGTGGGGTTAAATGCTGTTCATTCAACATGAAATCCATAGAATAACACTCATTCATTTACTGTACGTCACTGAACTGTGTTCATCTGTGCAGAGGAGTTTGATGGACCCCTCTCCTCCTCTTCCTCCTCCTCCACCTCCCCCTCCTCCTCCTCCTCTTCCTACATCCATGACATGCTCAAATTTTACCTGATTGAATTATGTTTTTATACTTCATTTTTAGCTGCTGCCATGTTCTTTTAATTCCTGCAGGATTGCATCTACATGAAAATGAAATCAGGGACATTGAATTAGATTAATGTAACAATTACTTTTTGGAAACACAATTTGCTAGTACTGCTTACTTTCTTTATCCCATATAAACCTATACCACTTGATCAATACAAGGGTAGACAAAAGTTCACTTTTAAAAACACAATTGCATGTATTAATATTAAACTGACCAACGTTTGCAAGAGGGGAAGGTTAACAAAAAAGTCCTCTAAACATTACCGACGTTAAATGCATTTTTTCCCCCAGATTGGTTCTGTACACTATGCAGCATTTCATGCAATTACACCAGGAATAACACTTCAAAAGTACACCGAAATATCGCCATTTTTTCATTTCACACCTTACGCTATTTAAAAAGTTATTACAGCCAATATTTTATAACAATGATTTAAATGCAAACTTACGCATTAACTCGAGCAGCTATGTTTTCCCACGCTAACTGTCTCTGTGTTGCAGATGCAGCGGTGTTGCTTTTCTTCTGGAATATGTGCTCATATTCACTGTAACTGTGCAGCAGCACGTCAAGTTCAGCTGGAGAAAAATATGCAGACCTCTTTGTTTCCACGGTTGCCATGGTGACTCGTTATATCTGCGCTCCATTGATAATGGCTTCTTATGGTCGCGGTGCGCACGCTCAACTCCGATTCAGTCCACTCAGAGTTGATTAACCTAACTCCGATCAGCTTCTCTGAAACAGAAAACTCCGAGTTGTTAATCTCTCGGTAGACCAACTCAGAGTTCAACTTTAACCTCAGAGTTGGTTGAACCTCCTTTCTGAAACAGGCCCCAGGAGCAACGGCAACAACAGCGGTTCCTCAGAGTCATACAGCATGATATAAATCCCGACAGTCATGGATATGCAAGCAATAAGAAGAAATTATGTCTTATTTGCAATGTGTGTTTTGTCTTAAGTCTAAATGAGCCGTGCAAAATTGAATTAAGTGCAGTATATTTTTTATGTAAACTTTTGTCCAATTCTACTCTGAAGAAAAACTATGCAGTTTTTTGTGAATTTTGTGACTTGTTATCCTTTTTGTCCTTTTATGCAGAAAATAATATAATGTAAACAAATAACTTAAACAGTAGAAGTTCTGTCAAAGTTATATTAATGTAAATGAACAAATGTAAAACATAAAACAATGTAAATATAAAAACATTTAAAGAAAATGTTATGTTCTTAATAAAGTGGTGATGCACAGATTTTCAGCTATTTAAGCTGCAAGATGACTGTGAAGTCAGAAACAATTGAATAATTTAACCATGGATGTAAAAAAATAGCGAATGATATTCGCATTTCAGGCACCGGAACTCGGCAGTCTCTTTCCCCCCTAGGGCGGTAGTTAATTAACTCACCTGTTCAGCTTCCTATTTAAGTCCAGGTGTGCAGCGTTCATTCTCTTTCTTACCGCAGCGCCGCTTTTGTCGCCGGTGTTCCATGCCCGCTGCTCTCCTTCTTTTTGGCTTCTTGGTGTATCCCCCCTTCTTTTGGATGGTGATCCCACTTTTTCTGATGTGGGGGTTTTCATTTCGCCGCGTTTGTTTCTCCTTCCGCGGCGTTTCATCGGCCGGGTGGCAGCGCCGGCGTGTTCGCGTCGCTGCGGCGGGTGAGCGTTTCGCGGTGTTTCGGTTGGCAGCGGCGTTAGATCGGGGGCTGTTCAGGCTTTCTCCTCTGCTGTGGCCGTTTGTATCATTGCGGTGAGCGGCCAGGCGGTCTTTTCCCGTGTTTTTCTGTTGTGTTTTCTAATGCGTTTCTGTTTCCTTATTGTTGTTCCGGTTGTATGTGACGTCACGCCCCTAAGGACTCTGGGTATAGTAGTTTTATATTCTTTGACATTGTGGTCTACCTGACTCGTTTTCATGTTTTGTGGCTCTGCATCCAGTTATTGTTTCAGGGGTTGTGGGGTCTTTCCTGTGGTTCAGGGCTGGTGGTCCTCGTCTGGACAGGTTTCTCGTGCTGGCTGAATTAGTTGTGGCTTTCGGCGTTTTATCTGTTGCTGTATGTTATTTAAGATTCAAGATTTCGGGATTTTTATTTTGTTGCATACGAAGTTATATTTAGCAAATACAGCCAGTGGTGAAATGTAACCCAGGTCCGCTCTGTGGACAGCGCAATAATTAAGGAACACCGTACAAGAAATGTACGTCATATATTTCTGTAAAATATAGATGATGTACATAAGTAAAACTATGTAACGATGAAATACGTACAGTATGTGTATTGTAGAATTACATATGGAATGCAAAATGATGTGCATGAATGTGGACTGAAGACTTAAATAATTAAGGTACACGCGTAGAGTTAACGTTTAAGAGCCTGATGGCGTGGGGGTGGAAACTCCTCCTGAGTCTCTCTGTCTTAGCCATCCGGCTAAGACTCGGCTCCTACGGCTCCTAGATAAGAGCCGAATGTGAATTTTGCCTGTCTTTAATCAACGCTGGCTTTATTATTTTGGTGGCTCTCTTTGTTTTGTGTTTCTGTCGTGGCTGCTGTGCATTTGGTGGTTTACTCGGCGTTTGGTTTTTCTTGTTGGACCCCCTCTCCTCTGTGGATTTTTACTTTTGATTTGTCTCTTTTATGCAACGTCTGTGGCTTGTTTTGATTCACTCGGCGATCTTCGTTCGTCGCCTCCGCCTGCTCACGGTATGGTTCATTCTAGGCCGCCACTGTGGGTGGCCCTTGGATGTGTTCATGGTTGGAACTTGTTTCGGTTCTGTTGGCGCCTGTCGTCGTAGTCATTTTTTTTGGCGTCAGTGGCCTGATTCCTCGTGCGCCTTACGGATTGGTTTATTTTTACTTCGGCTGCCATGCCTTCTCCACGTTTTACTCCGGACGCGATTTGTGGCTGGGGATGACTGTTATCCCTGATGTTCTCAGTGTCCTGCCTCTTTGCCTCCCGGAGGAGTCTCTCGGCATCCAGTCGGCGCTCGATTTGTTTATCGGTTGACCTTTCTGCTGTCATGGCGGTCCTCATGCTATCGACTGTATTATCACAAGCCCTGTACTGGACTTGGGTAGGCTATGGGCTCCCCTTCGTTTTGCGCGTTTTGATGTTTTCTCTGCGTCAATGTTCCTCTGTATGCCTGGTCTTTTGCATCTCTGTGGCTTACTTTCATTTTCTGATCTGGGTTACCGCGTTGTCTGCGACGTATGGTCCTCTGCCCGTCCGGATTTGTTTTCTTCTTCTGGATCTGGATGGTTCATTGGTGCATGCCTCTCCCTTTATGCCATCTCTCGCTTTTGTGCAGCGTGTACTTTGTTTCATTCTTTGTTTGAGGGCTGTTTGTTCAATGATCGGCCCACCTGATTCTGCTCTGGCTTTGGTCCCACGGTCATCCATTCATCTTGTGCTCTTGTTCCGGGTAGTTTGATCCTGGGCCCCATGTTCCTGTTCTGGATATTCACGTCTTCCGTTTTGTAGCCTGTCCTTCTCAATGCTTAGAGGTCTTGTTATGACGATGCCTGTCGTGTCTTCAGTCTCCCTCCGCTTGTTCTTCTGTGGCTGGGCCCTCTAGTTTTTGGGGGGAAAGATTTATAAGAGCAGTTTGTGTACGTCCGGCCGCCAGAATCCACGGCTCTAATGGTTTAAAGATCGTGTGGTTATGAGAATTTAGCCATGGAGTTTATATTAAGGCTCTTTAATTAAAGAGTGAGATAATAGTCTTGTGTTTCATCGGTTGTCTTGGGTAGTATTTAAATAACACCATAAGCAAATTAACCCTGACCGTAGAAACTCCATTTTTTACGCTCTAAAGCTTAGTTCAAGAGTTAAATCTTGTGTCCACAAGCCAGTCTTCTATCTGCCCTGCTTAAGCAGATGACACTTGACTAGATGCATCTACATGTAGAGGCTTGTTATGCTCCGCCTCTAAAAATCTAAGGTTCAGTCTATCAAAACCTACGATCCCTTATGGATCTCCAGACGCCCTTGGCTAAAATTTCGGCAGTCTGTTTTGTTGTCCACCTATTTGAGAACCACTAATATCAAATACGAGAATCAAATTTCAGCCGAGCTGCAATCCATTGCTACGTGGGACGTGGACCTTCCTCATCTACAATCTCCTTGGCCCTTGGTTACCCATCCCATCGCCTAATTCTCGATGACCTTCTGAAGGTGCGTCCCTCTGGAACTGTCAAAGGTTGCTTCTTTACAATTGGCGTATATAAAATTGGTGTTAAGATATTGTGCAGGTTCTGTATTTCACTATCAATTCACTGCTGGAATTTGTGATACGGGTGGTTTCTATGGTGCGATGAAGCCACAATGGGACTTTCCTTAACTTTCTAATAAATTTAACCTTGTTATTCCATTCATCTTAATCAGTGTATAAACTAATCAGTTTCTAGGTTTATATATATATATGTTCTTTGCTGGGACTAATACTGGTTTTGTATTTTATCTATGCATCGCATCCTGAGCCTGCGAGTCCCTGCTCTCTGGCCTGCTTCCCCATTTCTGGCGAATGATGACACCCCTGCATTCCTTGATCTGGTGTTGCCACGATGACTGCTCAACGTACCTATTGCTGAACTGAAAGTGATGGGGCGGTGGACCTCCCCTACGTTCCCATGACACTTCTGACTTAAATCAATCATGTTGGCAGTAGAATGAATGTAAATTCTTGGATTATATTGCCAGGTGGAAGCCTCAAAATTTAGGATGTTCTAAAGTGTATTATTAGTATGCGATGGAGCTCAAATTTTGGTTTCTAAACTCAATTACGCCAATTAAGCTTCAGACAAATGGCAGTGAGGATTTTCTTGATACTTAGATGGAAATCTTCGATAAATGGATGTTCTGAGCTCGTATTATGGTATGACAAATGGGGAAACATTATGGAAGTTAAGCTCGTTCGTAGTCCTGTCATTGCAAGCTTGAATTAATGGATTTAATTAAGCGCCTTTAAATAGCATACCAATGAGAATAACGCTAAGCTCGTTCTTAGTTTGATGGAAGCTACGAATAATGGATGGTTACAAGCATGTTTAGCATGCTTTGGGAGCTTGGATGGATGTAGGTAGTGTCTTCATACGGGTTTTACTTGGCGGCTCAAATTATAGTTCCTTACAACGTTTTTCCCTGTTTTGTTTCGTTTTCTTTGTTTGGCTCTCTCTCTCTCTCTCTCTCTCTTTGCAGATAGTATGTTCCCCTAGTGGTTCACGAACGGGAGCGGCCCAACGGTCAAAGGTGCCGGGTCACACATAGCAGTTCCACTAGATAGTGTGTCCCCTTCGAGGCGCTGTACTCGAACAGGGGCGGCCCAACGGTCAAAGGTGCCGGGTCACACATAGCAGATCCATTATATAGTGTGTCCCCTTCGAGGCGCTGTACTCGAATGGGGGCGGCCCAACGGTCAAAGGTGCCGGGTCACACATAGCAGATCCATTAGATAGTGTGTCCCCTTCGAGGCGCTGTACTCGAATGGGGGCGGCCCAACGGTCAAAGGTGCCGGGTCACACATAGCAGATCCATTAGATAGTATGTCCCCTTTGTAGCGCTGAACTCGGATAAAAGAAATGGAAAGAAGGGGGCGGCCCAACGGTCAAAGGTGCCGGGTCACACATAGCAGTCTTACTTGGAAATGGAATGAAATGAAATGAAAATGGAATGCCGCCAAAACACACCTCATCTTATGACACACTAATTATACATTTACATTTTCTTCTCTCTCTTCTTGATGATCTTTGGTTTTGGGGGTTTTTACCCTAAAGTTTATGGAAGTTATCTCATGGAATTGTACGGAGCCTTATGCCAATCAAAGTTTGTGAATGCCAACTAAGATGTAAATTAAGTATGTGAAAATAAATGTATTCTACTGCAAGAGTTTCGTATGACTGAAATAAAAATACTTAAACTACTTAAACTTAAACTACTGTTTAAATGCATAACTTGAAGGCCATTATACGGCTTATACTATGGTCACATACAAAATTAATAAATAGTGACCAGTTTTTAGTCCTTAATTCTTGTTTTTTTTTTACAATTTGGATCGCTTTTCTCACTACAAGCAAACCATTTGATACGTGATGTGGCGCGTCGCGCTGCACCACGTATCAAATAGTCTGAGTCGACCGCACCACCACTGCAGTCAAGATTTGGCGATATAAAGCGATAGATATATATATATATATATATATGCTGATCTTTCTGATGGGTTGAATAAAGCATCAGTTCAGAGAGAAAGTTCTCTTACCGCCTGTTTTTGTCCTGATTGTAGGAGCTAAAGGCCTAGAAACTATTTAGCTAAGTTCTAGCTCCTTAATCCACTGAGATGTGCGACGCCAGATTTGGTTGACGCACCAAGCGGGCCGACGTTTCCCTATATGACGAAGAAAAATGAGTCTTTACTTTGTCTCTTTTATTATTTACATTACTGAGCGGATTGGATTACTCTTTTGCTTCATTTCCCGCACAAGCGGTCCAAAACCATTTCTCCATCTGGCTCATGCACACCTGTGTGTGGTCAGGTGATAAATCAATTTATAATGGACAGCAACATATGAAAACAGCGACACCCACAGGACATATTTCTCAATAGGGCTCCTACACTGATGATGAAGCAAAAGGTTGTTTTAAAGAAGCCGGTGCAGTGATACAGAACATTTAAGCTAGCTGACCGGAACTTCTTTTTTCACCGTGCGGTTATCCTGTGTGTAAACATGTAAATGTTTTCATCACTTTTTAATGCACACCCAGCAGCCAATCAGAATCGAATCACCCAGACCATGGTATAATCGTAATTGTGGAGTGGATGATTGAGTTTCTCACATGTAGCCAGTATGTTGACTATGTAATTTCTTCAGATCAACAAATTAAAGTTCAACACATTGTCATAAGTTTGTTTGGAATTGACCGGTTCTCATATACAGTCAATGGTAGAATACAACTGGAATCATCTGATCAGAGGGAGTTGTACTATTTCTACAACTCATGGCTGTAAAGAGATGGTTAAAACATGGAGATTTCGGCTGTTGGTGAGCCAATTGAAGAGCCAATTGTTCAGTTTCACTGCTGATGCCATCTTGGCTGAAAATGACACGACGAAAGCCAATGGGCTCCCTTTTAATTTAGGAATGTTTCATTTTAAGGATCTGCGTCTGTCTCTTTAGCATGTGCCTCATTTATGCACTTAAAGCGTGAAAAATAGAAGCAAAAATGAGTTTTTGATTTAAACAATAAAAAGAAAACAGCTTTCAATCTAAAGGTCGGTCTTTTTTTGAAAACCCAACTTTCATCTTATTTTCTTTTGCCTGGTGGTTAATTTAAAAACGATTTTCATATTTTATAAAGGGAAACGAGACTATTGACCTTTTAGTTTTGAACTGATTCAACAAAAATACTTGCTGAGTGTTTGTTGTCAGTAGCCGCGTTTACATGGGCAAAATATCTTGATCGGATCAATGGTCGGGTTAAAATTCACCCGTGCACATGGGCCCAGAAAACCTTTTTCCAATTAGAACAAACGTTCCCATGGGTCACAGTTTCGGTCGGAATAAATCATTTGGGCATGCGCAGTAGTGTTGAAAATACCGGAAAAAGGAAGAGTCCCGTTGTAAACAAACCTTTGCTGTCACATCCATTTATGCAGTAGCTCGGTAATATACGAGACGATCTTCCAAACTTGCTTTTATTAATGTTATGAATATTATGAAGGTCCTGTTCGCTCATCGTTTTATATTTAATCCGTGTGGTCGGTGCTTTTTCTGTGGAAGAACGGAGCTTGAAGCCAGGGTTAGGCGGTTACATGTTACACAACAAAACACACACGTGACAAAGCACCCCCCCCCCAAACACATTAATAAATCCTGCTGCTCTGCTCAGAGAGGTTCACTCGGTCCACTGGCACTGGAGCCCGAACGCAGAGCTCGGGTGCCGGGTCCAGACCTCAGTGGGCACGAAGCGCTCCTCCCCGGCAGCCCCTTCGTGAGGGGTGAGAGAGAGGCAGAGAGCCAGCGGGGTGAGAGCGGAGCGGCGCTTTTCAGGGGGCCGCCGCAGAGCAGCTGGTCGGTCCCGTATGCACTCCAAAGCTTTCTCTCAGCGAAACACCATCTATGAATGACGTAAACCAGAGCAGAAGTGACACACGATCGGAATGACTGTTTACATGCTCCACGATCGGATAAACGATCGGTATAACCCACCTATCTCCATGGGAAAGAAAGTTTGATCCGAACAAGTCTGACCGGGGCAGAGTATTCCGAACGGCGTGTTTACATGACACATTTTCTTTCCATCAGGCATTCTTTCCGATTACTTTTGCCCATGTAGACGCGGCTTGTAACGACCTTTTCTGGTTCTGGGATACCTGTGCCATGACTTCCTCTTTAGAAGTTTGGGATTGATCAAAATGTTCCAAACGTGTATTCTCTTAATGATGCTTAAGTTTTACCCAAAAGCAACGAAGCTCTGTTTCTGCAGCTCTGCTCTTTCCTTGCAAAAGGGTGACTCACTGAAAACCAAAACACTGTCTTTAAAAACGTCACAGGTTTTGGTTTTTACACCAGATGTAGAACGTATTTGATTAAAAAAGGAAATCCAAAATAAAATAAAAAACTACACAATCCCTTGGTTTTATAATTGAAACTGTATCCTGTTTTTTTGAAAATCTGAACTAAAATTTGAACAAATCTTCCAAGCAAAACAAACATTTCACATTCAATACTTCAACTTGGATCAATTTTTAGAGAAACCACCAGAGCAGCTCCTCAAATATGAACAGACACTTCCTGGGATGCTTTTGGTTATAAGGAGGCGGAGCAACAGAACAGAGGTGACTGAGTTGGCTGTTCACATTCATTTAACACTAAACGTGTTCAGGTGGAAGTTTGCTGTGACACCAACATCCCATCACAAGTTGAAGTTTACTGAAATGGTAAGGGCTAAAACCGATTTTTCAATTGAACAGCGCTTTTGGACGAAGGCCATATAGCAGCTCCATCAAGTAGAAAAAAGTAAGTGAACATTCTGTTTTCATTATGCTTTACTAAAACCTTCTGTTTCTAATGCACATTTAGTTAGTAAACCAAAGCATAGAGGATTAAAAAATCAAGAAATTAGTCTTTCTATAAAAGATCAACAAAATCATAAGCAAACACGTAGCACGAGAGATTAAAAAAAAAAAAAGCCAAGAAAAAACTAAAATATATTTTGTTATTAGGATTCTTAAAACACTGGTGAGATTTTTCAAAAACCTACAAAGTATAAATAAATTACAAAATAAAAATAAAAAGAGATAGGATCAATTAAATATAAACAATGAAAAAATATCAATCTTCACTTTTTTATTGGATCAAATAGAACCGGAAGTTTTATAGTGACATAAATGCCAGAAAATGATTTTATATTTTCTAGAACGCAGCGAGGCTGTGGTGCAGAGAAGACTCTGAACCCCAGATTGCTCCTGCTTGTTACAGGTTAGTGCCATATATGTGCATATGTGTGCATGTATGTGTGTTTGTGAATGGATGACCGGAACTGTAAAGCACTTCAAGTAGAAAAGTGTCATAAAAGGATACGCCGCTGACCATTTATTTAGATCAGTTCTCATTCTCACACAAATGCTTCAAATAGATTAGTTTTATCATCATATTTGTGATTTAATGACAAAAAAAGTATTATATCAACTAATATAAACACATTACATGGACTCAATTTGTGCTTTTCTTTGACGTGAAACAATTGAATGGGGCAGTGATTGAAAAATAATGAGCAGTTGAGGCTGCACGGTGGTGCAGTGGTTGGAGTTTGCATGTTCTCCCCGTGCATGCGTGGGTTCTCTACGGGGACTTTGCCCTTGTGCTTTTGGTCTAAATGCATGAAACCCGTGAACTTTTGCATGAGGAAATCTGAATGTGTGGACATGAGAAAAATGCTAAATCACTTTTGAATGTATTTTAAAATGTTCTATTTTGTTTGTTCTTATAGGTATAAAAGTTATCAGAGAAGGAACACATTTAAAAAGCTGTCTGTTTCATTGTATCACGTCTACACCCCATGCTTGCAGCATTTGCGTGTGGTTAGTAAGGAGCCAGCGTGCACACTTTACTAACAACTAGAGTGTGGTATTAGTAAGTAGTAAGTAAATAAGTTTTATTTATAGAGCGCCTTTCACAGATAAAATCACAAAGTGCTGGACAATAAAAAGCATACAATACAGTAAAAACACAGAAACAATCAATTAAATATGATGCAAAGCTAAGCTAAATTGAAGAAAATAAATGTAGAATAAAAATAAGAGTGAAACCAGTCAGCTAAAAGCATTTTTGAATAAAAGTGCCTTCAGTTGACTTTTAAACGAATTAATGGTGTCAGCGACCTGAGGGACAAAGGGAGGGCATTCTAGAGTCTGGGGGCTATTGCCTGGAACGACCGGTCACCTCTGGTTTTATATTTGGACTTAAAGAATTTTAAAGGATTTTGATCTGAGGATCTGAGGGCACGGCCAGAAGCGTAGAGACAGAGCAGGTCTAATCAGTATTTTGGGGTCGGTCCATTTTAAGTTATGTAGGTTAAAACTAAAATTTTTAAAATCAATACGCCACTTGATTGGAAGCCAGTGCTAGGAGGATAACATGGCACCGTACAACATCCTCACCCGTAAGTCACTTATATTTGCCTTACAAATAATTTAGTAAGTAAGTAAGTGCTACTTTCTGTCACACACCTAGGTGTGCGAAATTTCTTCTCCGCATTTGACCCATCCCCTGGGGGAGCGGTGAACTGCAAACGAGCTGCGCCCAGGAGGCAGGAGGCAGTAGCGTTAAGGGTCTTACCCAAAAACCCCCACTGGGTGATGTGAATTGCTCTCCATTGATATGGTAACCATTGTTTATTCCCCTCCGGGAGTTGAACCCTGGATTCCTGCATGGCAGCCCTTTACCTTACCAACCGAGCTACTCAGCCAAATTTTACGATACATTTATCACGCACACAACAATGGTACATTCCGTTTTTCATGACGTCCCCTGCCCACCTTTAATGATGCAGCCCCCCCCTCTCTACAACCCCTGACAGCCAAAAAATCTGCAGTTTGTGACTAAGGCTTTACGAGTTTACTTGAAATTTTTGTTGATTGATTTAATTTTTCAAAGGAATGGCAACTTTAGGTAGAGGCTGGATCCCATCTGTTCTACTGGTGACGCTGCTTATTTTGGAAACAAAGAACTCCAGTGACTTGCCAGTTCAGGTTTCACAGGTAAGCAAATTTTCCATTTCATCGGACCAAAAACATGTAAATGTTAGTTTGTTTTATACAAACCACGTATTTTGTTCCAGGAAGCTGACCAAGAACGGATTCCCCCTCACAGGAGGAAGAGGAGCGACAAAACCAATGAACACGAAAGTATTGACTTAAAAAAACAAACATTTCATTCATTCATTTTCTACCGTTTTGTCCCTTTCAAGGTCACGGGGCTGCCAGAGCCTATCCCAGCCACACACATTCACTCTCACACTCACACCTAGGGACAATTTTTTTTTTTGTACTCTTTATTTTTGTTTTCTCATCACAACACAAAACAAACATAACACTTCCCTGAAACAAGTTTGACCGTAATTCCACATTCAATATAGTGTAAAGCAGGTAAAACAAAAAAATTAAATAAAAAATACATTGATGCAAGATGCGACAAGCAGTTCAGTCAAACATATATTCAGACAACCACAATCAAAGGTACAAGGAACAGTCACAACCCCAAGTAAAATTTGACCGCGTGCCATCGACGTTCAAAGACATTTGATTTTAGTTGTAGCAATGCTGTCATTTTTTCCATCTGAGCATCATCATAAACATGTTTGATTCTTTGTTTCCATTCAGTTACAGAAGGTGATGTTACATTTTTCCAATTTCCTGTTATGGTTTTTTTTGTGACCAGAAGTAAAATTTGCATTATATATATTTGATCCGCATCAAAGTCTTTTGGAAATACACCCAGCAACTATACGACAGAGTACTTAAAGGAATGTCATGTTTTACAACACTTTCAATCTCCCTCTTAATATCTTTCCAAATTTCGCAGATAACTGGGCACTCAAAGAAAATATGTGTATGATCCCCAATTTTTCCACATTGCCTCCAACATAAGGCTGTGGATGAGCCCTTGGCAAAATTAGAAATCAACAAGGGTGTGTGAAAAAAACACATTTTGATTTTCCAGTTAAACTCTTTCCATAGTTGGCTATTAATTCCTATATGGCTGTCCTCACACAGTTTATCCCATTGTTGATCTTCTATTATGCAATTACATTCCAATTCCCATTTTTCTTTGATATTATATGTATTCGGTCTGGTGGCAGTTGAGAGTCTCTTATACAAGTTGGAAACATGTTTATGCGTTGGAAAGTTATTTTCTGCGATTGTAGTAAAATATTGTTCTATGCAGTTTGGGGTTTTATTGATTCTGTCTCGCTCTTTGTGCTTCATGATGTAATGTCCAATTTGTAGATATTTATAAAAAATCATTTGACAGAATACCAAATTGTCCCTGAAGCTGTGAAAAAGACTTAAATTCTGTTCCATCGAACAACTGGTTAAGAGTTATAAGGCCTTTAGTGGCCCATGTCTTAAAGGTGGGATCCCATGTTGAAGGCGGAAAGTCTATATTACCAACAATAGGCATTGCTCTGGAAATTGACCTTGTATCAAGCAACATTTTTTTAACTATCGTCCAAATCTTTGGAGTATGTTTGATCCAATTGTTTCCAATTTTGATTTTGTTGACAGATTTTAGGTCAGTAAATGGAAGAGTAGACAGCCGCACCCCTTTAGTTTCACCTTGTTCCACTTTAGTCCATTTTACTTCCTCGTCCTCTCTAATTCAGGCCACAATCGCTGTCAACTGAGCTGCCCAATAGTAAAATTTTAGGTTTGGTAGAGCCAAACCTCCCTTATTTTTTGGCAAGAATAATGTTTTTAATCTAATTCTGGGTCTTTTTTGCTGCCATATTCATTGAGATATCATTTTGTTTAGCATGTTGAAAGTTGACACCGGAATATTTACCGGAAGAGACTGAAACATAAACAAAACACAAGGAAGCACATTCATCCTCACCGTTTCTACTCTACCCGGTAGAGATAGAGGTCAGGTCATTCTTTATTCGTTGTAGCAGTTTTTTCATAATTAGCGTCATAGAGTTGTGTGGGTTTGGGTGTCAAAATAACTCCCAAATATCTGAAACCCTGTTTTGACCACTGGAAAGTTACCTCCTCGTCAAGCTGGGTGGGCCACAATCCAGATGTCATCATTGCTTCTGATTTGTTTGGGTTTATCTTATATCCTGAAATATTACCATAATTATTTAAACATTGCATAAGTCTTGGAATTGTTGTTTGAGGATTTTTCAAAAACAGTAATATGTCATCCGCAGAAAAGGAATATTTTATGAATCATCCCTCCCCCGTCCTTAATTCCCTCAATCTGATCATCTTGGCGAATTGCCTGTGACAAAGGCTCAATACTGAGCAAACAAAATGGGTGACAGTGAGTCATCCTGTCGAACTCCTCTCTCTATGTTAAAAAAATCAGAGCAATGCCCGTTCACTCTGACTTTTGATCTAGGATTTTTGTACAGTAATCTAAACCAATTTACCAACTTCTCACCGAAACCCATTTCCATCAGTGTGTGTTCCAAGTATTTCCAATTCACCTGATCGAAAGCTTTCTCTGCCTCTAAGCTGAGAAGCATGGATGGTTGGGAACTTTTGGCCATTAGTGATTGGAGTTTTTTTTAGATTTATAATTTAGAGCTCTCCTTACATTGTTTGTTCCTTGACGACCCAAAGTAAATCCAGTCTGGTCTGCATTTATAAGTTTCTTAATATATTTCTGGATTCGGGTGGCTAGGATTGATGTTAATATTTTATAATCCACACACAGGAGGCTAATCGGGCGATAACTCGAACACTGTAGTGGATCTTTTCCCTCCTTATGTAAAACTGTGATAATTGCTTCAGACCATGACTCTGGAGGGTTCGCAGAATCTAAAACGAAGTTAAAGAGTTTACCTAATATGGGAGTCAGCTTATTAACATAAACTTTATAGAATTCTCCTGCAAACCCATCCATTCCAGGTGACTTATTTTGTTTTCATTTGCCTATTGTTGCTAACTTCTTCTTCTCCAATAGGTTCTGTCACTCTAGAGGCCTCTTCTGGTGTTAATTTGGTCGTTGATACTTTATCAAAAAACTCCTTGATTTTCTCTTGTTTTCCTTCTAAGACTTGATTTTTATATAATTGTTTATAATATTTTACAAATGTCTCTGATATAGTTCCAGGGTTAGTTACAAAATTGGTATTAGATTGTTTAATCTTCGGAACTATGCAGCTTGCCTCTGTTTTTTTTAACTGAAATGATAATAATCGACTGGCTTTGTTTCCACATTTGTAGTATTTTTGATTCATAAATCTAAGGCTACCTTCTGCCTTATATGTTAATATCTCGTCAAGTTTCGTTCTATTTTCTTTAAGTTTATCAAGAATAACTTGCTTTCTCTGTTGCTTGTGTTCAAACTCCAATTTTTTTTATCTCATTTTCGATTTGTACTTGTTTCTGAAGCCTCTCTCTTTTTAATTTGGAAGCTATGGAGATTAATCTTCCCCGTATTGTAGCTTTTGCTGCATCCCACAGGACTGAGGGAGAGACCATTCCATTGTCATTAAAATGAAAGTATTCTGCTAAAACTGACCGTATTTCCTCTCTAACTGAGATATCTGCCAACAATGAAACATTTATTCTCCAGTATCTAAAACATGGTTCCTGCCCCACGTGCAGTGTCATCACTACTGGGCTGTGGTCTGAGATTGTAATAGGTTCTATCACACAGCTTTTGACTGTATGGATGTCCTTTTTGGTTATGAGAAAGTGGTCTAGTCGTGTGTAACTTCCATGTACTTGTGACATAAAAGTTAAATCTTTATAATTTGGGTGGAGATGGCGCCAACAGTCAACCAACCCCAGTTCTTTTATTATATTCAACACACTTTTAGAGTGGCTCAGGAGGCGGCTCAGGAGACATGGGTAATGTATCTAGTTTGTTTGTTAGTTTGTTAATTTGTGTAGTTAGTTTGTTGTTGAGGACACAATTTAGATCTCCACCTATAATCACAATGCTTTCCCCCTTATCAGCTACAAGATGTGCAAGTTTTTTGAAGAAAAATGGGCAGTCTTCATTAGGAGCATAAACATTTAGAATTGATTGGTAGGAACGCCCCCCCTGATCTGAACCCGAGTGGTGTTTTGTTATTGGACTTCTGTGCTCGTCATAGTTTGTCCATATTGAACACCATGTTCGAGCACAAGGGTGTCCATCAATACACCTGGCATCAGGACACCCTAAGCAGGAGGTCAATGATCGACTTTGTAGTTGTTTCAGGCGACCTTCGACCCTGTGTCTTGGACACTCGGGTGAAGAGAGGGGCGGAGCTGTTCACCGATCACTACCTGGTGGTGAGTTGGATTCGCTGGCGGGGAAGGAGGCCGGAAAGACTTGGAAGACCCAAACGTACTGTGAGGGTCTGCTGGGAACGTCTGGCTGAGCCCTCCGTCAGGGAAGTCTTTAACTCCCACATCCGGGAGAACTTCAAACAGGTACAGAGGGAGGTTGGGGACATTGAGTCCGAGTGGACCATGTTTTCCACCTCCATTGTCTCTGCTGCTGCTCGGAGCTGTGGTCGCAAGGTCTCTGGTGCCTGTCGCAGCGGTAACCCCCGAACACGGTGGTGGACACCGGAAGTAAGGGATGCCGTCAAGCTGAAGAAGGAGTCCTACCAGGCCTGGCTGGCCTGCGGGACTCCAGAGGCAGCTGACAGGTACCGGCAGTCTAAGCGAGCTGCGGCCCGGACTGTTGCGGAGGCGAAAACTCTGTCCTGGGAGGAGTTCGGTGAGGCCATGGAGAAGGACTATTGGTTGGTAAATTCTGGCAAACCGTCCGGCGACTCAGGAGGGGAAAGCACTTCTCCACAGGCACTGTTTTCATTGCAGGTGGGGAGCTGTTGACTTCGACTGGGGACATTGTCGGGCGGTGGAAGGAGTACTTCGAGGATCTCCTCAATCCCACTGACACGCCTTCTTTTGAAGATGCGGAGAATGAGGACTTTGGGGTGGGGCTGTCTATTACCCGGGCTGAAGTCACTGAGGTAGTCAACGAGCTCCTCAGTGGCAAGGCCCCGGGGGTGGATGAAGTCCGCCCTGAGCACCTCAAGTCTCTGGATGCTGTGGGAGTGTCTTGGATGACACGTCTCTGCAGCATCGCGTGGCGGTCGGGAACCGTACCACTGGACTGGCAGACAGGGGTGGTGGTTCCCCTCTTTAAGAAGGGGGACCGGAGGGTGTGTTCCAACCATAGGGGAATTACACTCCTCAGCCTCCCTGGGAAAGTCTATGCCAGGGTACTGGAGAGGAGAGTCTGTCCGATAGTCGAACCTCGGATTCAGGAACAACAGTGCGTTTTCCGTCCTGTTCGTGGAACAGTGGACCAGCTCTACACCCTATCTAGGGTGCTGGAGGGTTTGTGGGAGTTCGCTCATCCAGTCCATATGTGTTTTGTGGATTTGGAGAAGGCGTTTGACCGCGTCCCCCGTGGCATCCTGTGGGGGGTGCTCTGGGAGTATGGGGTCCAGGGAGCCTTACTGAGGGCTGTCCGGTCTCTGTATGTCCGGAGTAGGAGCTTGGTTCGCATAGCCGGCAGTAAGTCAGACCTGTTCCCGGTCCACGTTGGACTCCAGCAGGGCTGCCCTTTATCACCGGTTCTGTTCATAGTTTTTATGGACATAATTTCTAGGCGCAGCCAGGGGCCGGAAGTTTGGGTGGTTTGGGGACCACAGGATTTCCTCTCTGCTTTTTGCAGATGATGTTGTCCTGTTGGCTTCATCGAACCGGGAACTCCAGCGTGCATTGGGGCGGTTTGCGGCCGAGTGTGAAGCGGCTGGGATGAGGGTCAGCACCGCTAAATCTGAGGCCATGGTCTTTGACCTGAGAAAGGTAGTTTGCCATCTCTCGGTGGGTGGAGTGTCCTTGCCCCAGGTGGAGGAGTTTAAATATCTTGGGGTCTTGTTCACGAGTGAGGGAAGATCGAAGCGTGAGATTGACAGGCGGATCGGAGCGGCATCCGTAGTTATGCGGTTGCTCTATCGGTCCGTCGTGGTGAAGAGAGAGCTGAGCCGTAAAGCAAAGCTCTCAATTTACCAGTCGCTCTACGTTCCAGTACTCACCTATGGTCATGAGCTATGGGTCATGACCGAAAGAACGAGGTCCCGAATACAAGCGGCTGAAATGAGCTTCCTCCGTAGGGTGGCTGGGCGCTCCCTTAGAGATAGGGTGAGAAGCTCGGTCACCCGCGGAGAGCTCGGAGTAGAACCGCTTCTCCTCCACATCGAAAGGAGCAGTTGAGGTGGCTCGGGCATCTAGTCCGGATGCCTCCTGGACGCCTCCCTGGAGAGGTGTTCCGGGTATGTCCCACTGGGCGGATGCCCCGGGGAAGACACGCTGGAGAGACTACGTCTCTCGGCTGGCCAGGGAACGTCTTGGGGTCCCCCCAGAGGAGCTGGAGGAAGTGGCTGGGGTGAGGGAGGTCTGGTTATCCTTGCTCAGTCTGCTGCCCCCGCGACCTGGTCCTGGATAAGCGGAGGAAGATGGATGGATGGAACATTTACAATGCTCAGTTTTAGTCCTTCAATTGTCCCACCACCATAATATACCGTCCCTCTTTGTCTTGAAATATTTTTTCACAGTTAAAATACACAGATCTATTAAACAAAATGGCCACCCCTCGTTTTCTATGGTTTCTACAAAAACTGTGATAAATTTGGTCCACCCATTCTCTTTTTAGCTTGAGGTGCTCTGTCTCTGAAAGATGCGTTTCTTGGAGTAACGCTACAGCGCATTGCAACTTTTTAAACTGCCCCAGAATTTTTTTCCTCTTAATAGGGTTGTTAATACCTTTTACATTCTAAGTAACTAAGTTCCACAATCCCATTTTTTAACTGGTGTTTTATGGATTGCTGTCTCTTCTTGGCATCAATGCGTCTTGTATTCAAATAAAACAAAATTTTCCTTTTTCCTTTTTTGTGGAATGTATTTAAGTTAACAATGTAAGTCAGGGAGAACAACAAAAACAACAACAAAAAGAAAACATTGAACAAAAACCAGAACTTCCATTTTTTTCATTTTTTTTTAGTGTCTAACCCCCGATAACACTGGGACAGGGAACGGTGACTAAAGCTCCCTGTGACATAAAGCACCTGTTGTGCAATAAAGACCAATATTACACAGACATGTAGAAAAGGCCTTAGTGAGTGCAACTCACCCATGTAAAACAAAATAGAACAAAACTCTCCCGACGATTTTTTCTTCTTTTTTTTTGTCTCTTCTTTTTTTTTCTCCGTTCAAAAGTCTTTTTCAGTGATTCGTGACCATTAAAAATGTTCTCAACAAGGTATTTACCTTCAATCTTTTCTCCTCATCTTCTACTTATTACTCTATTACCTGTAAATGTTTTCATGTGATTGTTTATCTTATTCAGATTTGTTCCTCCCCGACCATGGCTTTCAAATCTGCAATGAACAGTGGCTACGTTCACACTGCAGGGCTTAATGCTCAATGCGGATTTTTTGAAAAAATCCGATTTTTTTGCAAGACCGTTCACATTTCCTAGTAAATCTGAACTTTTAAGACAAGAGAGAGGAGAAGAAGAGTACGTGCAGCGAATGAGGTGGCAGTGGGGGCGCGTTCATGTTGTGAGTTATGGAGGAAGGAGAACGGTAATAAAATAAGGTTTCCCCCAGAATAAATGCTTTTGACTCTTTATTAGCCTGCTTTGGAGAATGTGAGAGTCTGAACGGGGAAGTGAACTCCGGAGGAGGCTCCGCCTTCGGCCCTGGAGAAGCCGGTCTCCCCCGCGCTTCTGACCACGGCCGGAAGAGGAACAAAGTCATCGCGGGGAAGGTTCAACACAAACTCTGCCATTTCGCTGGAAATCTTTTCAAAAACCGGCCAGTTGCGAAAAGAGTCCTGGAGTTTGGCCTCATTAGAGCGATCACCCCAAATAATAATCCAATCGGTGACCTGCTTCCCTTCCACTGACTGATCTCAGCAGCATCATCCACCATGGCTGATGTTTATGTTCTCGTTCCCGCCTACTTCAACGCAGAATGATGACGTTTGAGTGTCAATGACTTACGATTTGGATTCAGGTGGCCTGGCCGGTCAGACAGCGGTCGCAATTGAAAAGATCGGAATTAGGACAGCATACCCAAGTGGCCTGGGTCGCATTTGAAAAGATTGGATCTGTGTCGTTCAGACTGTCATTAAAAGATCGGAATTGGGTCGTTTCAGCCTGCAGTGTAAACGTAGCCAGTGTGTCATTTTCACTTCTCCTGCTAATCCTCCATTCTTCTGCCAGTTTCTCCTCTATGTGCTCCCGTTCTCCCACGATTACCTGGACCCCCAGTTTCTCCAGAGTGTCACAGGCGCTGATCAGAGTGGCAAAGGTTTGCTCTCCGGAATCCAACTTGATTTTTAGCCGTGCTGGATACAGACACTTGGCCTGTATGTTCTGTTTCAGCTGCTTCACAACAGTGTGCACCTTGGATCTCTTCTTTTGTAGCTCCGGCGAGCAGAATCACATCCTTTACCGCTGCGTCCAGATTCCTTTACAAGAATTGAGCATGGGGGGCCAGTTGAGCTTGTTGGTCTGGACTGGAGTGAGCGGTGTGCTCTCTCGATGTTAATGGCGAGGCCGGGCAGCAGCGTCAAAACTTTGGGCAACAAGTCTTTCACAAACGCAGCCATATTTCCACCTTCACTGCCCTCTGGTATTTGATAAATATGCAGGTTATTCCTTCACATCCGGTTCTGTAATTCTTCACATGCTGCGGAGTGTTGCCTTTCACGTTGAAGTTGCTTGGCCCTTCTGTCTTCTGTGGAGTTCACTCGTCCCTCCAACTCTCCGATCCTCAGCTGGTGGTCTGCAAGCTGTTCTTTTATGTCCGTCATTGACTTCTCCAGGCGGTTCAGACTCTCTTTTGTGTGATTGTGGCCCTGTGTGTTTTCTTGCCGCAGTTTTTTCATTTCTTCCAGCAGAGACATGCTAGCTAGCTGCTCGTTCTCAATGCTAGCGGCTACTGATAGCTGAGCAGGGCGTCGCTTTTTTTTGGGCCATCATTTTCTTTTGAAACCTCTTGTTTGTTTGCAAATCGGGTTTTGGGGGGTACGCTCATTTTGGGTTTCTTTAAATTAGGCGATTAATAGGTATTTTAATATCTGAAATTGTCACTTTTTCTTACTTTTCCGACGGAGCTTTGTTTCTAAGCTGCTACCCTCATCGTGACGTCACCGGAAGCCCATCTAGGGACAGTTTAGAGTTTCCAATTGACCCATGAAGCCTGTGTGGAGTTTGTATGTTCTCTCCGTGCATGCGTGGGTTCTCTCCAGGGTCTCCGGCTTCCTCCCACTGTCCAAAAACATGCTTCATAGGACTTAAACAATAAACACATAATTCCGTGTTTACTTATTTTTGGCTTGATTACAAATTTGTGCAAAGAAGTATTACTGCAGATTCTCAAACCTTTAGATCAGTGTTTTTCAACCAGTGTGCCGCGGCACACTAGTGTGCCGTGGGAGATGGTCAAGTGTGCCGTGAGAAATTGCCCTCATTAACTGATCATCTAGAAATATTTCCCATCTCCAGGAAATCAGCTCTTTGTTCATCCAAACAGGCCCTGATAAAACACTGAGTAGTTAGGAATATAAAAGATCATAAAATTATTTTTTCTTTGTGTTTATATGATTCTATTAAAGACACTTTAATAAGAATGACGGTCCCCCGCGGTACAGTTATAGCTGCAGCTATAACTGTGTAAGGAAAAGTCCCGCCCCTTTAACTGTCTCCACCAATCATTCTTGAAGGCTTAATCACATGTCATCAGTCTGACCAATCAGAAGTGGTTGAAGTATTCACTTCCTTGTTTCGATTTAACGCAAAAAAAGTCTCTGTTCTAAGAAAAATACCAGCTAAAGCTCGTCTTTAGCGGTGTAGCTTTCCGCAGAATCTGTTATCAGACTGTGGAACAAGTGAACAAAACCATGAGGCTCAGAGAAGCTGGTCTTTCCGCGGTCACCGGATTATCGGCACTACATCTCCCATGATGCATTAAAGTAACTGTTTTAGCGGACAATGAGTCTCTCCTCTTAACGTCTTAAAACAACGGACACACATCAAACAGTTTTTGAATCTTTTGACTTAATTTTTAATACATCTTTTAGAAAAAAACAGCTGCAGCTTCCAGCTTTTTCTGCAACAATTATCACAAAAATGCATGTGAGATTACAGAGGGGCTGTAGATCAATACAGACTATGAGCTTGTTCTTTTTTTTATTTATCTATTTTTTTGGATGCTGGTGTGCCGCTGGATTTTTGTCAAGGTTCAAGTGTGCCGTGGCTCAAAAAAGGTTGAAAAACACTGCTTTAGATAACTGTTAAAGTCCCACTCTGACTTTATTCTAATCTTTTTTGAAAGTCTTCCCAGTGGTCTTTCAATATGATTATGCAGTTTTTAGACTAAATTAAAAATAGTTTATAGGGTATATAAATGTAACACATAGGTGAAAGTGTCAGTTAAACTTGAAATTAGTTCCAGTTTAAAGTTTAATCTTCTTAATTTTAAATATATATATATATATTTTGGTCAAAACTGAAATGTAGCCGTCCTTTCCTTTTTTGGTATCTTTTTAGCATGTTGATCTATAAATTAACTTATTAAGGAGTTAAGCCAGAACCTAACCTTGTGTTTAATGTACTTTTTAACAGTTCCAGTGTATGAATACCGTTTGGACATTATGCTCAACCTAAATGACCTAAAACAGCTAAGAAGCACTTTTGGAAACCTCACTTTGCCTCTTCAAATCCACTCCGATGAGAAAATCATAGACGCTGACATTACCACAGGCAAGAGGAAACATTTTAACTTCCTAAAGTCTGAAACTTTAGTCAACAAACAAACTGAACAGCAACTATGTTTTAAAAAATGTTTTCTTTAATTATGTGCAGTTTGTTCTCCCAGCAATGATGGCTATGAGTGCAGATGTGAGAGTAACTACCTGTGGCCGTGTGACAAGTGCGT
The DNA here is from genome assembly GCA_023969325.1 of Oryzias curvinotus. Taxonomy (NCBI): domain Eukaryota; kingdom Metazoa; phylum Chordata; class Actinopteri; order Beloniformes; family Adrianichthyidae; genus Oryzias; species Oryzias curvinotus. Next base: position 1,535,947 of record CM043710.1, on the reverse strand, counting down.
CACCTACGGGAAATGCAATGAAGGCAACGCATGCGGATGCATTAAAACTGTTCCCACAGATGGACAGTTCTGTCAATCCGAGCTCAATAGTAAGTATTAAAGTCAGTCAGAAATACTGAGCAGAATTTCTGCCAGTCTGTGGATCCACACAGTAAGAAGTTTGAAACAGTTCTGTCTTTCTGAGGACAAACTCAGAGTTGAATCAAGACAAACTTTATTCCTGTTCTTATTACTTTTTCAGATTCCACTGATTGTCTTCCTACAACACATTTACAGAGAAGTTTGGCATTAATGAGTAAAAAACTCCAAACGTCCTTTTTACGTTCGTAAATAAAGTTGACATTTCCAAATTTGTTTATATTGCACATAAATAATATACATTTTTCAAATAGAATGTCTGTTGGGCTATACCAGCCTAGATGGTAATATTTTTACAAGCTTATCTCTTTTTCCCATTTCCAGACAAATGAACTCGTGTTAATCTGTGTTTTTCAGATGCAGCTTCTTCAACATACATCACAACACACATTCAAGTTAAGCCTACTGTTACTGCACCATCTAGTACATATATGCCTTATACAATTGAAACATTACCCACAGAAATGCCTGCAGTCCTCTCAAAAACTGGAAACATTTCAACAAATAGTCCTTCCACAATAAAAACACAAACTCCAAACATCATTAGAGTTTTTCCTATTACAACTGATACCCAGACTTCAGATAATTCAACAAATATCCCTAATACTGCTGAAACACTGACTACAACATTTAAGGCTATTCTCAACACAACCCCAAGCACCAGCACTGTCACTTCTTTACCAACTAGTTCGGTTGGTACAGCTACGTCTATCAGCTCCACCACCAAGTCTGAAAATGGTATGTTATGTTATCTAATGTTTTTGTGATGTCATTCAGAGTAGCTATATTATTTTATAGTATACTTGAGAAAAAAAGGATTATGAACACTTATCACTTCACCAAACTTAGTTATTGCATTAAAGAAAATAGTTTGGTCATTTCTATGGTAACCAGTGTTGACGGTAAGGAGTGAGCTTGTTGGAGCTCATTGGAGGCTGATTTTGCTGTTCGATGACAGCAGGAGCCCCATCAACAGCTAGCAGATTTCATCATGCTAAACATTTGCTGGTTGGACCAACACACACTCAGCGCGAAGCTGCAGGAGACTATCTTCTAAATGTGCTTTTATTATTGTCATGATTATTATCAAGGGACTGTTCACTCATATATATATTTTTTTTTAATCCGTGCGGTCAGTGCTTTTTCCTTCACGACAAGGACCCGAAAGACGGGTAAGCATTAGCCTAATATGTGCTAAAAACATTGGCCGTGGAGGTGCTTACAACTCCGTGCTGGCAATGTCGCAATGAGCATCTTGGATGTAAATATGTGGGAATAACATCAGCCTTTATTTTGTTCTTGACACCAATAGAGACACAAATTCATATGATGGTTTAGAGTTTCTCAGATCTGCGTAGCAGCACTTCGGCGATCTGAGCTTTGGATCGCGGGGCTTCACGCTCCGCTATGCGAAGGCCGCTGCCGGTCTGAAGACAAAGCATTTGTCCGTGGGGGAGGTTGCAACGAACCGCGATGCGTCCAAAGGACGACCGCAGAAGGCGGAAATGCTGCTACGTAGGCCTGAGAAGCTGTGTACAATCACCAGGAGTTAACAACCATCACAAAGCCCTCTCTTCTGCCGCTAAAACACAGCTACACTGCTCCTAGCAAGTGTCTCTTAGCAGCCGGACAGACAGTGAAAGCACTGAGGTCATCGCCCCTGCCTCCCCTCTGGAAATGCTCATTTGAATTGAATAATGCGACAGTGATCGCAGGGTGGAAGTGAAAATGAAAATGCAATCCCCTCTTTGCATTTTTGTTTTAATTATGACACAGAATAAGCAGTTTTTAAGTAGCAGATGAAAAAGCATTTTGAAGTATTGATTTTTCATTTTAATTTTGAGTCATTTGATGCAGTTACATTTAGAAAATGAAAAAGAATTTCTGTTCATTCATTTTAATTGTAAAATTAGACATTTCTAAATGAATTTAGCTACACATTTACCAGAGAACTTTATGAAAATGAAATGTCAAATACCATTATCTTTATCATTTTAATAAAGTGAAAGAATAAGCAGTGTTAAAGAATAAAATGAAAAAGCATTTTGGTGGATTGCTTTTTCATTTTAATTTTGAATTAAAAAAAATGCAGCTTCATTTTGAAAATGAAAAAGCATTTCTGGTTTTGACTTTTATTTTTAATTATGCTACACAAATGCTTCCATAGTTTGGAACGGGGGGGGGGGTGTCACTCTGTCTAAAATATCCATGTGGAATGGGTCATTCCTGGCTTTACTGTACATTTAATAAAATAAACAAGGCTCCATGGTAGTGGTGTGTTTGGCCCTTGAAAGGACTAGCAAACTGTTCAGGGTGTTTGGTAGATTTATTGGGTATATAAATGTAACACATAGGTGAAGGTGTCGTTTAAACTTAAAAATTAGTTTCAGTTTAAAGTTTAATCTTCTTAATTTAAAATATATATATATTTTGGTCAAAACTGAAATGTAGCCGTCCTTTCCTTTTTTGGTATCTTTTTAGCATGTTGATCTATAAATTAACTTATTAAGGAGTTAAGCCAGAACCTAACCTTGTGTTTAATGTACTTTTTAACAGTTCCAGTGTATGAATACCGTTTGGACATTATGCTCAACCTAAATGACCTAAAACAGCTAAGAAGCACTTTTGGAAACCTCACTTTGCCTCTTCAAATCCACTCCGATAAGAAAATCATAGACGCTGACATTACCACAGGCAAGAGGAAACATTTTAACTTCCTAAAGTCTGAAACTTTAGTCAACAAACAAACTGAACAGCAACAATGTTTTAAAAAATGTTTTCTTTAATTATGTGCAGTTTGTTCTCCCAGCAATGATGGCTATGAGTGCAGATGTGAGAGTAACTACCTGTGGCCGTGTGACAAGTGCGTCACCTACGGGAAATGCAATGAAGGCAACGCATGCGGATGCATTAAAACTGTTCCCACAGATGGACAGTTCTGTCAATCCGAGCTCAATAGTAAGTATTAAAGTCAGTCAGAAATACTGAGCAGAATTTCTGCCAGTCTGTGGATCCACACAGTAAGAAGTTTGAAACAGTTCTGTCTTTCTGAGGACAAACTCAGAGTTGAATCAAGACAAACTTTATTCCTGTTCTTATTACTTTTTCAGATTCCACTGATTGTCTTCCTACAACACATTTACAGAGAAGTTTGGCATTAATGAGTAAAAAACTCCAAACGTCCTTTTTACGTTCGTAAATAAAGTTGACATTTCCAAATTTGTTTATATTGCACATAAATAATATACATTTTTCAAATAGAATGTCTGTTGGGCTATACCAGCCTAGATGGTAATATTTTTACAAGCTTATCTCTTTTTCCCATTTCCAGACAAATGAACTCGTGTTAATCTGTGTTTTTCAGATGCAGCTTCTTCAACATACATCACAACACACATTCAAGTTAAGCCTACTGTTACTGCACCATCTAGTACATATATGCCTTATACAATTGAAACATTACCCACAGAAATGCCTGCAGTCCTCTCAAAAACTGGAAACATTTCAACAAATAGTCCTTCCACAATAAAAACACAAACTCCAAACATCATTAGAGTTTTTCCTATTACAACTGATACCCAGACTTCAGATAATTCAACAAATATCCCTAATACTGCTGAAACACTGACTACAACATTTAAGGCTATTCTCAACACAACCCCAAGCACCAGCACTGTCACTTCTTTACCAACTAGTTCGGTTGGTACAGCTACGTCTATCAGCTCCACCACCAAGTCTGAAAATGGTATGTTATGTTATCTAATGTTTTTGTGATGTAGTTCAGAGTAGCTATATTATTTTATAGTATACTTGAGAAAAAAAGGATTATGAACACTTATCACTTCACCAAACTTAGTTATTGCATTAAAGAAAATAGTTTGGTCATTTCTATGGTAACCAGTGTTGACGGTAAGGAGTGAGCTTGTTGGAGCTCATTGGAGGCTGATTTTGCTGTTCGATGACAGCAGGAGCCCCATCAACAGCTAGCAGATTTCATCATGCTAGATTTAAAAAGGTCAATAAATATTAATAAATAACATGATAAAAACAGCTAAAAGTTGTGAGGATAAAAATATAAATAGTATTCACATTAATTATTCATAGGTTTTATTACTATTTTTGTTTAAAAAGAGAAATTGTTTTGTTGTCAATAAAGTTTAAAGTTTTTTCAAGAGCCCTCCCCAACCTGTGCGGTGCGTAGCCGAGAGACAGCAAGCACGCGCAGCAGAGCAGCCATTAGCTGAAAAACTACGGTGGAAAACTAAAATAACGGTGCAAACCTGTTATCTAGCCTGACTGGAAGAGGAGTGTGAGCCAAATAAGATTTTATGCCATTACGAGACGAGTTTTGGTGAGTTTTGTTTTGTATTTTACCTACTTTTGTGGCGTGGGTTTTGCCGTGATGAGGCTAGCTCAGTTTAGACCAATTTAAGTTGTGAAAATACGACAAAACAGTACTTTTGAGTTATTTATAATTTTCTTTGACACTTCGAAACATGAATGTATTTTATTTGATGTATTTTGGGTATATTTTGTGTGAAAAGAAGCTAATTTTGCAAGTAGAGTTGGATGTATGAAAAAAGAAAAAAGAGCAGCCGCCATTTTAAGTTTCTAAAGAGTCACGTAGCCTTCTAGTGCGGCTCCGCTTTCATTTTGGAGTGGTTTTATTTTGAAAATGGACTAAAATTATTTTTATGGCCTGTCCTGCAGGCCAGGTTTTTTGATCCCCCCCGAGAGTAATTGGGAGACGGTTCCGGACCGGATCGTTTCTGGACTTCTCCTGATCCATGGATGGCGAGCCTACCCAGGGAGCACGATAATCCGGATTGCCTGTAGAGCATCACGTGGTCCTTTGCTTTTCCTCACTACTACAAAATCTCTGCCAAGGTCGCGGTAGGAGATTGAACATTAACTGTGGATCCAATACACTTTAAAGGAGCACTACCAAAAACTGGATACATCTGCTAACAAACTTTAAAGGGTTTTGCTAAGCAATTGGACATTTAGAAAAACAGTTCTTTGTTTGCTTTGCATTTTGAATTGTCTTTGTGTTTGATATCTGATATTTTGTAACTTTAAAGGATACTTTTGGTGTAAATTTAAAGTGACAAAACTGATTTAAAAAAGTGAAAAGGGTAAATACAGTGAACTCAAAAGAAAGCTTAAAACTAAATTTAAGTTAAATAAATTTAGTTCTGTATCTAAAATCCCTTTAAACTAAATGACCGGTCATCTCTAAGTAAAATAGATTGAAACTGAAAATAACTTGAACAAAACCTTTTATTTGAACTTTAACAGAAAAAGTAAAGAAAAAACAGCATAAAGGGTGTTTAAGAGGTGTCTTAACAATACTTAAGAACCAAATTTGTATGTTTATTGTTTGTTTGTCAATTGTTCAGTAAACTGCCGGCTTTTTCCATTCTACCTTTATATTGACTCTTGGCTCTTTTATTCATTACACACCACTCCGTGCGAACCTATATCTGGTCCAGTAGCTTGACTACCTCTGCCTAATAGCATAGGTGCTACATAAACATTTGCTGGTTGGACCAACACACACTCAGCGCGAAGCTGCAGGAGACTATCTTCTAAATGTGCTTTTATTATTGTCATGATTATTATCAAGGGACTGTTCAAATATATTTTATTTTTTAATCCGTGCGGTCAGTGCTTTTTCCTTCACGACAAGGACCCGAAAGACGGGTAAGCATTAGCCTAATATGTGCTAAAAACATTGGCCGTGGAGGTGCTTACAACTCCGTGCTGGCAATGTCGCAATGAGCATCTTGGATGTAAAGATGTGGGAATAACATCAGCCTTTATTTTGTTCTTGACACTGTAACAACTTTTCCAAACTTAATGTTGGAAAAGAGTACAATAAAGCAATTCAAAATGTTAACTGCTTAAATTAAGAATAACAGGTGCGTGCAGCAAAAGCATTAAACAAAGAATAACAACTCAAGAGGTCCCACTTGAGGTTTTTTCAGGTGTATTATATATTCACCACGCCCAAAACCGTTCATCCGACAAAACATACAACCACCACCGTATTTTTACATATGTATATATATATAAGTCTCCGTTCATATCCTAGAGTCCAACTACTAATGGAGTTTGTAAACTCAGTCCCAGCAATGCATTGCTAAAACAAAAACAAAAAAGGCTCGATCTCACCGGCGTTTCCCAGATCTATGACGTGTAGATTTCAAGTGGAAAATCCACGCAATAATCCGTCCTCCAGGAAGTGGGGAGTATAATCCAGTGTGTGGAGCATGAAAACGGAGCGGCTCTGGGACATCAGACGCAGTTTCTCAGACACGGCCCATCCGTTGTGTTTCTCTTTCGCGCTCCCAGTCTTTCTCTTTTTTAAAGCATCAGCTGTTTGCCTTTGCTGCCTTCGCGTCATTGGCCGCCTCCCTCTCGTAGATACCGCCTCTTCTTAAAGGCGCATGCTGCTTTTCCATGTTCACCAAAGTCCATTCATAAAAGTCCCAAAACATAAAGCTCTGTCCACATAAACACATTAGAATACAAAGCATGTATTTTGCCCCTGCAGGAGTTCATAACAAAATACTTAAAACAGTGCTCAGCATGCTATTTGTGGCAACGTCACAGATCCCCCCCCCCCAGCCGGAGGTGAAGGGGATAACTGCCCGAAATAGGGTTTAATGTTACTCACATGGACTGTATCAAGTCTATCTGGTTCTTGCCATTTCAGCCTATAATTCATGGGACCTAGACTTTTCATCACGGTAGCTGGACCGGACCATCGCGGCGCTAGCTTTGACGAAAATTTATCAGAGGCCTTAGACTGAGGATGTGTTTTAATCCAGACCAGATCTCCCACATGAAACTGCGCATATCTCCGGTGGGTATTGTAGTATCTGGCTTGTCTGTGTTTGAACATTCCCACTCTTTGCCTTACCTCCTGTGCTATCTGATGTTGACGTTCAAGTAGAGAATACTGAGGCTGTTGGGGATCCAGTGCTGGCTTTTGGTGTATCAGTCTCTCCAGTGGGCCCTTCAGAGATTGTCCCAATGCCAGTTCAGCTGGAGTCCGGCCGGTGCTCTCATGCTGCGTGTTGTTTATCGCAAACCGAAACTCCGACAGCCACTTATCCCACTCCTCGTGTCGATTTCCTACGTATGATGACATCATTGTTTTCAATGTGCGATTCACACGTTCTGTCAAGTTGGTCTGCGGGTGGTAGCTGGTGGTCATCTTGTGTATGACACCCCACTTCTGGCAGAGGTCCGAAATGAGTTGGCTGGTAAACTGCGGACCACGGTCTGATACCAGATATTTCGGTACCCCCCACCTAGTAAAGATCTCATCTCGTAGAATCTGACAGAGACGAGGTGTCTTACTATCTCGTATCGGAAACAGCTCTACCCACTTGGTGTAATAGTCCACTACGACCAAAAGATAGTTGTTGCCTTTCCTGCTCCGAGGAAATGGGCCCATAAAGTCAACACCCAACATGTAAGCAGCCTCCTTCACTTTGGGTGTTTTGCAGGAACCCAGCCGGCTTCTGGTTGTCGGGCTTGTACTGCTGACAGATGGGACACGATTTGATGTGGCTCCAGACATCTCTTCTAATTGAGGGCCACCAGGCCACCTCCAAGATCCGCAGCAGGGTTTTAAGTCGTCCTCAGTGAGCCCCTAGGGGATTGTCATGGAAATAATGCAAAAAGTTGTTAATTTGCTCTTTGGGCACCACCAGCTGGTATTTTAGTCCTACCCCCTTTGTTGGTATGGTCCGGTAGAGGATGTCCTGTAGAATCTCCCAGCCTATGCGCCCCTTTTGCTGCCCGATGGACACGGATTTGCTTCTCATCTCTCTGACTTCGGGATCTTTAGTTTGTGCACGTGCGATGTCAGTCAGCGAGAGAGGCAAGCCAGAGGAACAGGTGGTTGCATCGACTGGAACATAAGAGGCCACTACAGAGGGTGGATCATCCTTGATGGCTCTCGAAAGGGCATCAGGAACCACATTCATGCAACCTTTCCGGTAGTGAACATCAAAGGTAAATTGTTGTAAACGCAGTGTCCACCGTGTTAACCTGGACGAAGTCTTGGGAGTATTGAAAGCCCATGATAAGGCACTATGGTCGGTGAAAACTCTGAACCTGCTACCTTCCAGGTAATGCCTCCACTTTTCCACAGCCCAGACAATGGCTAGACACTCCTTTTCGGAGGTGGAGTAGTTATGTTCTGCCCCTTGGAGTAGACGAGAGGCATAGGCAATCACCTTCTCCCCTTCTGGAGATTGCTGGGTAAGGACAGCACCTAAACCCAGATCACTGGCATCTGTTTGTATTTGGAAGGGCAAGGACAGATCGGGCTGAGCCAGCACAGGAAATGTTTTTAGTGCCCTTTTAAACTGGTCAAAGCTCCTTTGGCAGTTCTCTGTCCACACCCACTGTACTCCCTTCCTCTTCAGGTTGTTTAACGGGGCGGCCAGATCTGCAAAATGTGGCACAAATTTATGATACCAGCCCACCAACCCCAAAAACCGTTGAAGGGCCTTGAGGTTTTTTGGGATGGGGTAGTTAGTCACGGCTGAGGTATTCTCTTCGTCCACCTCCGCTCCTTTGCCTGAGACAATATGTCCCAAGAACTTTAGCTGATCTTTCAGGAAGTGGCACTTTTTCAGATTCAGCGTAAGGTTAGCAGCTTTCAACCTTGTAAAAACGGCCTGAAGATTTTTGAGATGCTGCTCTGCATTAGGAAAATATACAATAATATCATCTATATACACAAAACAAATGCGTCCCTTTAAGTCTCCCAATACCGTCTCCATGAGCCGTTGGAAGGTAGCCCCTGCATTCCTCAATCCAAATGGCATAACATTGAATTCATAAAGACCCATTGGAGTAATGACGGCTGTCTTAGCTCTATGGGATGGATTCATAGCCACCTGCCAGTAGCCAGACTGAAGATCCAGTGAGCTGAAACATCTTGCACCATGCAACGACTCCAGAATGTCGTGTATTATGGGCATTGGGTACGCATCTAGTGGCGTTTTTGCATTAAGTCTCCTATAATCTATGCAGAATCTGTAGGACCCGTCAGGTTTTTTGACCAACACCACTGGGGAAGCCCAGGCCGACTGAGATGGTCGGATAACATCATCCTCGAGCATCTGCCTTACATGTTTCTCAATGATGTCTCTCTTCATCGGGGATACTCGATAAGCTCTGGCTCGAACTGGGATCTCATCAGTGGTGTGTATGTAGTGTTGGATGACGTTAGTCCGTCCCGGCTTCTCTGCACAGACGGAGGGCCATGCCTGTAAAAATGCTTGCATCTGTGGTGGATGTTCCTTTAGAAGGGCTCCATGAACCTCAGAAGTAATGGGGTTCTGCGATATGGAGGGAAACCAGGAAGGATCCATAGCCACGTACAAATTAACATGCTTGTTGGTAGAAGTCCATGTCAGGCGAGCGGGAGTTCTATGAAGAAATGGATGTTTATACAGTTTCTCCTGGAAGCACAGCTCATAGGTATTTTCACCTAAATCAATTTTGACTTTGGTTTTGTTAAGAAAGTCCAGTCCCAAAATCAATGGGAAAGCCAAGTCAGTATCGGCCATGATGTGAGTCTCTATAGTCCATGTAGCTCCATGCCAGGTGAATGGGAGTGTTATTTTCCCCTCTGCTGTGTGAGATTGGCCATCTGCCAAAACAAAGGTTAAGGGGTCTTCAATGCTTAAATTGTCTTCATTTCTGGCTAGTCTTTTCCATAAACCTTTCTGCATGAGAGTGTACGTACTGCCGGTATCCAGCACAGCTTCCCCAGAAAGCTCTCGGGTTCTAATCGGAACCACCAGTAGGGGAGGTGTTTGAGCTTTGGCTAAGGCAACATGATGACTTCCTCTAGAGTCCTGATCCTGACCGAAAGAGCAGGAGTTATTTTTATTTATATGTTTCTTCTTGGGTTTATCCCGGGTTGCCTGACTGTTAACTCTAGCCCAGTAATCTCTCTTTGAGGCCCAGTCACGCTCCACCATTGATCCCACCTTCACCAACTGTTCCACTGTGGTTACTGTTCCCCTTAAACAGCTAACAAGAGCAGGATTGCAGTTATTCATTATGCGTCTCACTAGCTCTGCTTCAGATATGTCGGACTTCCATTTTAAGCACAATGCTCGATATTCATAAACAAAATCTCTTAAGCATTGGTCAGGTGTCTGAACTTTATCTCGTAGCTGGTCCTCCACCTCAGTTAGATAGTCCGTTGGAAGGAAAGCTGTTAAGAAGGACCTTTTAAACTCAGACCAATTATGGATTTTTACTTTCTCAGCCATCCACTAGCTCTTAGCAGATTTCTTCAGGACTGTTGACAAAGTGGCAATGAGTTCGGCGTCGGTTAAAGGCCTCAGAGACAAAAAATTCTCCACTTGCTCCACAAAGGCTAGGACATCCGGGGTGTTACAGGATTCACCAAACGTTGGGAAGTCGAGGCGCACAGGAGGTTTGGACATAAGAGTAGGAATCCCAGACACATTAACAGAATGCGTGTTTTCTATGTTATGTGAGGGTGGATAAGAGAAAAAAGATGGATTGCTTGGAGTACTGGTTTGCTTTATAAGACTAATCTCATTTTTCCACAGTTCATCCCTTCTTTTAAAACAATCTACTACTCCCTTTTCCAACCGATCTAAAGAGTTCTTCAAAAGAAGTTCCATACTCTCAATATTTCGGTCTACATAATCTCTGAGACTTTGTTCTCTGTTAACAGCGCTTTCTAGGGACGCTCTAAAATCCTCTTCCAGACCATTAACTTGTTCTTTAAGGCCTGCTATGGCACCTTTAATTTCCAGAACCTCACTGTTTGCACATGACTCCTCATTGATTTGTGCTTCATCTTCGTCATCATCATCATCATTGTCATCATTAGAATCACATATTTTCTCTTTGTCGACAATATACAGTTCACTAAGCAGTGATCAAACCTCAGATAAGGGTTCTCTAAAAGTAACAAAGGCATTTGGGTCTCTCCCTGGAGTTGCACTCATGCCTTCACCACAATCAGACTCTCCAAGATCTGCCATGTTCATGAATCAACACACACCCAGCAAAAAAAACAAGAACAAATGGAGGTTGTTGATTTAAATAAATGCATCACAGTACCTCCCCGTACGGGCCACCACTCTGTAACAACTTTTCCAAACTTAATGTTGGAAAAGAGTACAATAAAGCAATTCAAAATATTAACTGCTTAAATTAAGAATAACAGGTGCGTGCAGCAAAAGCATTAAACAAAGAATAACAACTCAGAGGTCCCGCTTGAGGTTTTTTCAGGTGTATTATTTATTCACCACGCCCAAAACCGTTCATCCGACAAAACATACAACCACCACCGTATTTTTACATATGTATATATATATAAGTCTCCGTTCATATCCTAGAGTCCAACTACTAATGGAGTTTGTAAACTCAGTCCCAGCAATGCATTGCTAAAACAAAAACAAAAAAGGCTCGATCTCACCGGCGTTTCCTAGATCTATGACGTGTAGATTTCAAGGGGAAAATCCAAGCAATAATCCGTCCTCCAGGAAGTGGGGAGTATAATCCAGTGTGTGGAGCATGAAAACGGAGCGGCTCTGGGACATCCGACGCAGTTTCTCAGACACGGCCCATCCGTTGTGTTTCTCTTTCGCGCTCCCAGTCTTTCTCTTTTTTTAAAGTATCAGCTGTTTGCCTTTGCTGCCTTCGCGTCATTGGCCGCCTCCCTCTCGTAGATACCGCCTCTTCTTAAAGGCGCATGCTGCTTTTCCATGTTCACCAAAGTCCATTCATAAAAGTCCCAAAACATAAAACTCTGTCCAGATAAACACATTAGAATACAAAGCATGTATTTTGCCCCTGCAGGAGTTCATAACAAAATACTTAAAACAGTGCTCAGCATGCTATTTGTGGCAACGTCACAACACCAATGGAGACACAAATTCATATGATGGTTTAGAGCAGGGGTCGGGAACCTTTTTGGCCGAGAGAGCCATAAACGCCACATATTTTTAAATGTAATTTAGAAAGAGCCATACAATATTGTAGCGTCCCTGTCCCACACTGAGGCACGGAGACTTAACCTCTTTTAAGGTTCTTTATTCTGGTCATTGTAGACCGCAACAAACGCCGAACAATTAATTCAGCAACTCCTGAATCTGTCCCGCTGAGACGAGAGCGCTTCTCCCAACTTTTTATATTCCTCTGCTCCCGCTCCAGGCCTCCCATTTCCCTTATTGGGCCCATAGCTGAACCCCATTGGTCCAAACTACCTAACAACAGGCTGAGTGACAGAACTGAGAGCCAATCAGATCTCTGCTTGATGCATTCAGGGAACTCCAGAACTTTTAACGCGGCCCAACAGCCACCCAACTCAGTCCGCTAGAAGATGTTTAAAACTAAATATACAAGTTAATATGTGCATTTGATGTCATTTCAACATTTTTAAAGTACAATAAGTCTGTGGATTCTTTTTAATAACATGGTTATGCTGTTGCTAATAAATGATGAGTATTTCTCGTGGTGGTTCTGCTGATGGTCTAGTCTGGTTGATACGTGGTGAGTTTCAGCTTCATGCAGGCGTTCAGACTTTAAACGTGATCGTAGGTCTGAATGTTCTGGAGATGTGACAAAGACTCACATGCAGACGTGGAGACAAACACACACTCACACTGCAGTGAGTGACGGGCAGCGGGTTTCACGTTTTTACAATCCCTGCGCGATTCACCTGCTGCCTTCCCCCCGCCCCCCACCCTCTGCTTTCTTCCTCACATCCCGTCCCCGCATCTGCGCGCTCTTTCTCAGAGACGGGAGCGCGCAGGTTTAGGCACGGTAATTAACAGGTTTCCTGCTGGAATAAACTCTGTGAAAAAATAGATAATAGTAAACTGAGTGCGGCGCAGATTTTTCTCTCCAAGCACCGCTACTACTGCGCGCCCCTCTGGCATCGCATCGCGCACGAGAAGGACTGGTCTAATGAAAAAAAAAAAAAAAAGTATAATTAAAGATTTTTCTGCGAGCCACATGCGACCATCAAAAGAGCCATATATGGCTCGCGAGCCATAGGTTCCCGACCCCTGGTTTAGAGTTTCTCAGATCTGCGTAGCAGCACTTCGGCGATCTGAGCTTTGGATCGCGGGGCTTCACGCTCCGCCATGCGAAGGCCGCTGCCGGTCTGAAGACAAAGCATTTGTCCGTGGGGGAGGTTGCAACAAACCGCGATGCGTCCAAAGGACGACCGCAGAAGGCGGAAATGCTGCTACGTAGGCCTGAGAAGCTGTGTACAATCACCAGGAGTCAACAACCATCACAAAGCCCTCTCTTCTGCCGCTAAAACACAGCTACACTGCTCCTAGCAAGTGTCTCTTAGCAGCCGGACAGACAGTGAAAGCACTGAGGTCATCGCCCCTGCCTCCCCTCTGGAAATGCTCATTTGAATTGAATAATGCGACAGTGATCGCAGGGTGGAAGTGAAAATGCAAATGCAATCCCCTCTTTGCATTTTTGTTTTAATTATGACACAGAATAAGCAGTTTTTAAGTAGCAGATGAAAAAGCATTTTGAAGTATTGATTTTTCATTTTAATTTTGAGTCATTTGATGCAGTTACATTTAGAAAATGAAAAAGAATTTCTGTTCATTCATTTTAATTGTAAAATTAGACATTTCTAAATGAATTTAGCTACACATTTACCAGAGAACTTTATGAAAATGAAATGTCAAATACCATTATCTTTATCATTTTAATAAAGTGAAAGAATAAGCAGTGTTAAAGAATAAAATGAAAAAGCATTTTGGTGGATTGCTTTTTCATTTTAATTTTGAATTAAAAAAATGCAGCTTCATTTTGAAAATGAAAAAGCATTTCTGGTTTTGACTTTTATTTTTAATTATGCTACACAAATGCTTCCATAGTTTGGAACGGGGGGGGGTGTCACTCTGTCTAAAATATCCATGTGGAATGGGTCATTCCTGGCTTTACTGTACATTTAATAAAATAAACAAGGCTCCATGGTAGTGGTGTGTTTGGCCCTTGAAAGGACTAGCAAACTGTTCAGGGTGTTTGGTAGATTTATTGGGTATATAAATGTAACACATAGGTGAAGGTGTCGTTTAAACTTAAAAATTAGTTTCAGTTTAAAGTTTAATCTTCTTAATTTTAAATATATATATATATTTTGGTCAAAACTGAAATGTAGCCGTCCTTTCCTTTTTTGGTATCTTTTTAGCATGTTGATCTATAAATTAACTTATTAAGGAGTTAAGCCAGAACCTAACCTTGTGTTTAATGTACTTTTTAACAGTTCCAGTGTATGAATACCGTTTGGACATTATGCTCAACCTAAATGACCTAAAACAGCTAAGAAGCACTTTTGGAAACCTCACTTTGCCTCTTCAAATCCACTCCGATAAGAAAATCATAGACGCTGACATTACCACAGGCAAGAGGAAACATTTTAACTTCCTAAAGTCTGAAACTTTAGTCAACAAACAAACTGAACAGCAACAATGTTTTAAAAAATGTTTTCTTTAATTATGTGCAGTTTGTTCTCCCAGCAATGATGGCTATGAGTGCAGATGTGAGAGTAACTACCTGTGGCCGTGTGACAAGTGCGTCACCTACGGGAAATGCAATGAAGGCAACGCATGCGGATGCATTAAAACTGTTCCCACAGATGGACAGTTCTGTCAATCCGAGCTCAATAGTAAGTATTAAAGTCAGTCAGAAATACTGAGCAGAATTTCTGCCAGTCTGTGGATCCACACAGTAAGAAGTTTGAAACAGTTCTGTCTTTCTGAGGACAAACTCAGAGTTGAATCAAGACAAACTTTATTCCTGTTCTTATTACTTTTTCAGATTCCACTGATTGTCTTCCTACAACACATTTACAGAGAAGTTTGGCATTAATGAGTAAAAAACTCCAAACGTCCTTTTTACGTTCGTAAATAAAGTTGACATTTCCAAATTTGTTTATATTGCACATAAATAATATACATTTTTCAAATAGAATGTCTGTTGGGCTATACCAGCCTAGATGGTAATATTTTTACAAGCTTATCTCTTTTTCCCATTTCCAGACAAATGAACTCGTGTTAATCTGTGTTTTTCAGATGCAGCTTCTTCAACATACATCACAACACACATTCAAGTTAAGCCTACTGTTACTGCACCATCTAGTACATATATGCCTTATACAATTGAAACATTACCCACAGAAATGCCTGCAGTCCTCTCAAAAACTGGAAACATTTCAACAAATAGTCCTTCCACAATAAAAACACAAACTCCGAATATCATTAGAGTTTTTCCTATTACAACTGATACCCAGACTTCAGATAATTCAACAAATATCCCTAATACTGCTGAAACACTGACTACAACATTTAAGACTATTCTCAACACAACCCCAAGCACCAGCACTGTCACTTCTTTACCAACTAGTTCGGTTGGTACAGCTACGTCTATCAGCTCCACCACCAAGTCTGAAAATGGTATGTTATGTTATCTAATGTTTTTGTGATGTCATTCAGAGTAGCTATATTATTTTATAGTATACTTGAGAAAAAAAGGATTATGAACACTTATCACTTCACCAAACTTAGTTATTGCATTAAAGAAAATAGTTTGGTCATTTCTATGGTAACCAGTGTTGACGGTAAGGAGTGAGCTTGTTGTAAGGCCATGCCCCCTCCACAGAGGCATCTGATTGGTTAGTTTATAACTTGCTGTAATGGAAAAAAATGGAATATAGAGCAAGAATGTTTAGTCTGACAAATATAATAACTTTGTAAAAGCTTTTAATTTTTCAATAAAAGGGATTTTGACCTTTTGGAGACAGCAGGTACTTCCTGTTAGGAACATGGAGGGGGGTCACTCGGTTCAAAATATCCATGTGGAATGGGTCATTCCTGGCTTTACTGTACATTTAATAAAATAAATAAGGCTCCATGGTAGTGGTGTGTTTGGCCCTTGAAAGGACTAGCAAACTGTTCAGGGTGTTTCCCGCCTTTGCCCTTCAGTAGCTGGGTAGGCTGCAGCATCCCCATGACTCTGTTCAGAACCAGTCATGTTTAGAAAATGAATGGATGGGAAAAAGACTAAAAAAACAGTGGATAGGTGAACTTGTGCATATTGTTGTGGTCATAATCTTTATATGTCTAGAAATAACTAAATCCTTTGGGAAACCACGTTAAGAAGTTTGTATAGAAAAATTATTTCAACAGGTTTGAATAATCATTTAAAGCAAATAAATGCTTTATGCAAATCTGAAGATTTAGAAAAATACATTTCTGGTGTATATGCTGTAAACACATTTTACAAAAAATTAGAGATAGCAAAAAAACATGTTTAGAGACAGCCAATTACAATAATGAGTTTTTAACATTTCTAAACCTAAACTTCTTATTAAGAGCAATTTATAAATCAGGCTCACTGCTGTCATACATGTCTTGCACAAAGATGGTCCCTGACATTTAGCTATTGGTAATAATTTTCTTTATTTTTGAAAACTTTGACACAAAGTTTAAACTTTTTTTTTTCTTAAATAGTAATTCAATCAAAACTGTCTGTCAGACTGGACATCAACTTCCTACCAGAATATACAAATAAGTCAACTTCTAAATATAAAGACATGGAAAGTCTTATTGTATCAAAGGTAAGTGTACAGGTGTGAGCACATCAGTTCTGCATTTTAAGTCATTTAAAATGTTCTTAATCTTGTTCATTGTTTACTTTATACAGTTAAGTGCACATTTTTCTAATATTCCGGGGTTCAGGAGTGTCTCTGTGACGGGATTTCGGTATGAAATTTAGCATTACCAAAAAATAAATGGAGAAATGAAACATTTTGCGTACTACAACTAAAGTTTTCTTTTTTTTTCTTTGTTCCTTTTTCCTTCTGTTTCTACAGGCAGGGAAGTGTGATTGTAGACTTTGCTGTTCAGGCATTAAATGGTTCTGAAAAACAAATTGAAGAAGCATGCAAAAACCTCAACTTGGCCTTGAGATCCATTGGGCCAGTCCTTGGAGTTCCACAGTATTACAGTACATCAAATATACTTTTTTTGTTTTGTTTCTTACACTCAAATGAAGAAAATGGTTCCAGTAATAACTTGTTTTCTTTGATTCACAGGTTCGGAGGCTCTTAAAATTGATCCTAGTTCTTTAATAGTTTATAAACCTATGAAGTTGACATGTAGCTCATCAGAAGTTAATGTAGGAAATGTTTCTGATGCTGTCTGGAAATTTAATGAATCCATTATTTCATCATCAAGGTATAAAATTACGACCACTGAACAGCAATCAGTACTTGACGTTGAGCAAGTTATTCCTAATGATGCTGGTAAGGATTTTTTGTACACATATGTATGTGGATAAAAAGTAAATTGTTTGTTTATAATGCAAGTACTCTTTGTTTTTATTTCACAGGAAAATACGATTGTACTCTGAATGGAAGCAACTATATTTTTAGCCAAAATGTCACAATAGCAGCTGGTAGTATAAAACAAGCTCCTGTGGTGGAAGTGGACGGACAAAGAAACGTGCTTTGCCAGGTGGATAGAAGAGAAGAATTTCAGTGCTGTGTTCAGTCTGGCTACACACTTAGCTTGTCTGAAAATGTAACCAACCTAGAACAAGGTAACTAGTTTAAGATTCTGATGAAAGTTTTAATGAAAAAAAACACAAGAAAACAGTTTTCAACATTTTATAAACTCCTTTTTTAGGTCCTTTTATGAAAAACTGCATCCAGTACACATATAAAATACAAAACTGCAGCTCAACGACAATAAAAATCCCATGTAAAGTTAACAACATCTGTGGTTATAACAAGACAACAAAACTAATGCTTTTCAATGGAAGTAAGTAAAATGATAAATGTTACTTTGAAGTATATTACATATTTACTTTTTGTGAAAATGGCTACTTTAATATCTACCCTTTAAAGCTGTTGCATGTGAAGATGACCTATATGGAAAAGGACAAGAAGGCAACACGGCAGAAGTTAAGTGTCCAGAAGGTCAGGAAGGATACAAAAAAGCAGAATGCAAAGGAAACACATGGAAAACAATAGAGGACACATGCATTCTTACCGAGATCAAACTATTATCTATCGAGTCACAGGTACGTAACAAACCATTGATTTTAAAGCCCACTGATGGACACAAGATTATTTTTTTTATATTTTTAATGATATTTAAATCTTCCAATGATTGGAAGGAAAAGTACTAAAGATGATCCAGTGTAAAGGGAAAAATAAAAATAAAAACAGTTAATTACAACACCATTTCTTTCTTAATAGAAAGTAATAGTTCCACTTAAAGTGCACTGTAAAATTGTACCAAGCGGTCTTTGAAAATCAATAAGACTGTCGTTTTTTAAGACATAATTTCTGCAGGGCAGCAGAAGTTCATTAGAAATTCTCTTCTGGGTTGTGGGACGGACTGTTGGCGCAGAAGTAACCCTACATTGATATCCCAGCACGCCTTTGTTTCTCCCATTTGGTTACAGCTCCTCACAACCCCAAGCTAACTTTAGGGTAGCAAAAAAACAGCAAGCAATATTGGAGCTATCCAGCCGTACAGTTTTGAGCCAGATAGAGGCTCAGACGAGGAAAATGAAGACTTTAATGGATGTGTTTGTCTGCAAATGAAGGAATTAGATTCTGAGTGGAACAGGGAGACTTTGGCCCGCCCAGGGCAGTTGCAGCTTCACAAACGCAAGCTTTTTCAAACTGCTGGTTTTCATCTTCTTCTGATCCAATACAATATTAATAAATACTTAAAAATGAAGTTTTAATTTTATAAATTCCTTTATATATGTCTCTCTTTGTGTGAAAAATGCTTCAAGAACATGTAAAAAAAAAACTCACCAAAAAGGCCATTTTCATTGCAGTGGGTCTTTAAGGCTCATTTGACAATAATGACAATCTAAATTAAGTGTATGTCTTTTACATTAAAAAGAATGTTCATAACTAAGGCATGGCACTGTTGAAATTCATTCTTTATAAAGACGTATCTGTTATGAAAAGGATACAAACACAAATATTTTTACATTTTGGATTCCTAAGCATTATGTTTGCATAGATTTTCTTTATTTGAAAACTTAAGGATCTAATTCTGTCACTTTCAAGAAAAACACATTTTACATTTTACTCGAATACTTTTAGGCGTCCAATTGTTGTCTATTATTTATAAAGTATGTCAATGAAAAAATTGTATTTATATATTGAAAAGGACAAATTATTTCCTTACTTTACCTGTATCAACATTTCACACAACTCAAATGATTTTTTTAAATGTTTTCTTTGTAAAATAAATCATGTTTGAACTATTTTAGGTTCTAGAAACATACATACAGAACTGTTGAGTTTTATATGTTCTGACTTTATTTTATTCCGTTCTCTTGTTTCAGGGTTTGGTTTCAACAAATGTGGAAACATTTTCTCAAAACCTAAAAGATTCTGTCCTGAATAACAAAGTGGAAATTGCTAGCTCACCCGGAACTATAAACAGCATTGTTAACATATTAACTACCATAGCAAATGTTTCAGATGTCGTCAGTAAAGATGTGATGGAGGTATGAAACATTATTCACTACATGGATATGAAACGGCACCACTGTGTTTCAGGCTCAATTTGGGAAGAGTTTGAATCCATTAGGAGAGCTAGTTTTGAAAATGAATTAAAGGGATGAC
This sequence comes from Oryzias curvinotus, assembly GCA_023969325.1. NCBI lineage: Eukaryota > Metazoa > Chordata > Actinopteri > Beloniformes > Adrianichthyidae > Oryzias > Oryzias curvinotus. The sequence continues at coordinate 1,516,104 of CM043710.1, read as the reverse complement.
AATGAGGAATTCCACATGAGGGAATTTACCTGAAAAATTCTAAGTGGGTGGGCATAGATGATGGCATAATGGATGATTGATAGAGCAATAGATGATGGATGGAAGATGATTGAAAGAGGTAAAGATGATAAATAGATCAATGGAAAGAGGCATAAATGATGGAAGGATGAAGACAAAAATTAGTTATGGATGATTGATAAATTGGGTGGATGGATTTGTACAACTTTTTTTTTTAAGTCGACAAATTGGTCCCAAAATGCAGTGGTGGTTTATTTAATACCTAAGCTTTATTGAATGATCCGCTTAAGATCTGTTAATGTAACTATGTCTCTTTCACAGAATGTCCTACAAACTGTTGATGTCCTTATTGGAAATGATGCAAAACCATCCTGGTCTTTTCTTAATTCCAACACGAGTCAGAATGCCAGTTCACAACTGCTGGGTTCACTAGAGTCCCTTTCAAATAGACTAAATGACTCATTTGAAATCAGCACCCCACTTATCACGATGGTTAGAACCAATTTTAATTCAATTTTTGCAAAAGATCTAAACTCTACTGTATCCATTGAAATTCCTTTCAACAAGAGCCTCAGTGCAAACATCACCACCATTCTTCTGTCCACTTTTAATAATGTTATACCCCCACGAAACTCATCATCCAACAGCAGCCTCCTCAATAACACCAGCAATCCTGCGGATGGTTATCCTGGGACCAACTCGGTTTTCCTTGTTAAAATAGATCAAACTCTCAGAAATGTCACCCTTAAGTTCAAAAAGATCAACGAAGACTTGCCCCTGAACAGATCATTCCAGTGTGTCTTCTGGAATTTTAAACTAGTAGATAACACTGGAGCCTGGGATGATGAAGGTTGCAAGTTTGTTTCTAGAATTAATGATACTGTAACCTGCAACTGCAACCACCTCACATCCTTCTCGATTCTCATGGCAACAAGCATTCCTGAAGATATAAGAGACATCCTGGACATAATCACCTACACTGGAGTTGTAATATCTCTGGCAAGCCTCGTCATATGTCTCATCATTGAGGGATATGTATGGAAAGCTGTCACCAAAAACAGTACTTGCTTGATGCGTCACATCTCTATTGTTAACACAGCCCTGTCTCTGTTGATCGCAGACATTTGTTTCATCATTGCAGCCTTTTACTCACAGAAGGCCCTTGATGACAAAGATGGAAACTTTAAAGTTTTGCTTGGACAGTGCAATGCAGTGACATTTTTTATGCACTTCTTCTACCTTGCTCTGTTCTTCTGGATGCTCGTATCAGGCCTTCTGCTCTTCTACAAGACAGTGATGGTTTTCTCCCACATGTCAAAGTCCATCATGATAGCTATTGGCTTTGTTGTAGGCTATGGTTGTCCTCTGATTATCGCTGTTACCACTGTTGCTGCTACAGCACCAAGTCAAACATACACCAGGAAAAATTACATTTGCTGGCTTAACTGGACTGAGTCTAAAGCCCTTCTGTCACTGGTCATTCCAGCCCTGGTTATAGTTGTGATCAACATCATAGTTGTAATTGTGGTTTTATGCAAAATGATGAGAAGATCTTCAGCAAAAACCATCCCGCCGGATGACAAGAACAGCTTTGTAGTTATTCTAAGATGTCTGGCCATCCTGACACCTTTATTTGGACTGACTTGGGCCCTGGGGATTGGAACCATGGTTTCACCAAGAGGAAAAGGAATCCACATAGCCTTCGCATTCTTTAACTCACTGCAGGTATTTACAATCATTAAGACACAAGATAAAAGTTTTTACAGATTTTTAAACTTTGATGTCTTTTAATGCAGACATCTTTAAATCTTTGCAGGGTCTTTTCATTCTAATTTTTGGGACATTGTTTGATTCAAAGGTAGGTTGAATTTCAGTTGATTAACCAATTTTAGTGCACAATGCCATGGCTTTTGTGAAGTAACATAATATAGCTGTGGCTAACCGAGCCCCCCTGTGTTTAAAATATTTTTCAAATGTTTTTAAAATACATCTTAATTTGTTTTCTTGAAGAATTTTGACTTGAAAACATTTTTTGTCCCACAAACTATGAAATGCTCTTCAATTTGTATAATTTCTTAGGTTTATTCAAGTATCATCAGCATAACATCAGAACTGCATACTGTACTGCCTAATACTGATTACCAAATGGGAATATTAAATAGCTCAAAAGAATTTGTACAGAGTAGAGTCTAATGGTAAACCATGATAGACAGCTGTGTAGGAAAGATTCATTATTTCCTTTTTATCCATACAAACCTGAATCTATCAATCAATACGATAAACTAGATTAACCCAGCTCCTTGGTTTCACCGACATGTTTCAGTATCTGTTTATAAATACATGATAATATACACCCACCCACCAGTAAAAAGGTTACCACTGATAAGTGTTCCAAAATGTATCTCAAAGATTTTAATAACAGAAAAAATTTCAATTCAAAAAATAAAACTCCTATTTTATATGTATTTAAACATAATTTGCCTTTCTAGCAACTCACTTTAAAAGAGTTGACTCTTGACATAACTACAAACTCTATAAAGAAAAATGATCAGGACTAATGTGAAGCACCTTTTTGTTGTCAACCATCGGCTGATACTGCAGCTTCATCCATACAAAGAGATGCACTTTCTGCTATTGCAGTTTCACATAGATGAGAAAAAGCAGAAAAATGGTCACCCTTTTTTGTGACACAAGAATTCTTTTCCTAAATACTTAAAATATGGCAGTTTAGCTAAATGTTGAAAGAAGCTGTTTGCCAAAACCTGTGCCATGTATGTAGAGTCTGAGGATGCCAGTTAAGGTTTGCCTCACCAATTATAATTACATGTTTCTTTCTTTTTCAGTCATCTTTGCTGTATAACCATTATTGTTTAAAGATTTTTGCTCTTCATTTTTGGCACTACAGCTTACATAGACTAAAGTTTGAAATGACCACGTTTGATTAGAAACACCGAACAGCTTTTTCTCTTACAAGAATCACATAACATAAGAAAAGTATATTGGTAGGGTTTTGTCTAAAAATATGAACTTGTGTTTTTGCAGATACGTTTGGTGTTACAAAAAGACTCTATTAACGGATCCAACACAACAAGAGTAAGTCATTTCCGTGATATCCAAGTTTTAGGTGGACAATCCTGGGAAAGCAGAGACCCAGGAACAGTTTAGCCGATAGATGTAAGAAGCTCAGCAAGGTTGTGAATGTGGCAACGCTCAGGATCAGTTCTAAAAAGCAGCAGCTTACAGGGTTTGGAAGACAAGGTGTTATCTTCTTGATGAAGTATGGAGCTTTAATGACCGGCTGGTGAGAATCCACTCACTGATGCAGGTTTTCCTATGGAAATCATAGAAAATAAATCCAAAAAAAGAAAACCAAAGGGATACTCCGGGTTTAAACATAGAGAGGAAAAAAACCCACATGTCCACAAGCAAATGACAAGTTCAAAGACATACAAGCTTAGGAGCAGCAACACATGAAAATATAAGTGACTAACTATTAACTGGTGAAATCAGACTTAGCAAGTTTACCTACACTACTTAGTCCAGGTGGAGCACATAAAGCTTGATAGCGAGTTATGGAGGCAGGATGTATGGAAGACCAGATGGTTCAAATGAAGTGAGACAAAAATATGAATGAAAGATTGTAATATTCTCATCCATTTGCTTCTTTCTGTTTTTTTCTGCTACACAAGTTCCTTTATTTCTGTGCTTTTTTATTTTTACTTTGAATTTTTATTTATAGAGCACAAGTAGAGGAGCTTCTTCTTCAACTGGAATTCATTTTCCTGGGATTTTTCGTCGAAACAGAAGCAAGTAATTTTATGGCAAAATTTCTCTTTAATACTGAACTGTCCAACTCAACAGTTCTTTTTTTTTTAGATGGCATTCAAGTTCCTCATCCTTCAAACTCTGACAGCAACGGTGTGGTGTGCAAAGCATGATTTAATGACATACATGTGGGAAATTTGACTCTTTTGAGCACTCGTTACCTCCTGATGGAATGTTTTTGTTGCATTTCTAAATGTAATGTAAAGAATAAATGTAGTATTTCCATAGGAAATGTGCTGTTTTATCTTTGTCAAGACCTAATAAAGATTAAATCACATAAATTCAGTGGCAAATTTGTCAAATATCTTTCAGTTTAAAAAAATCATTACTGTGTTCAAATGTTTTTTAAATAAGCATTGAAGTTCTTTTTATGTTTAGAGGTATAATATGAGGAGGAAAAGTAAGACTGCATTACTGTAGCTGCTCCTGACCATTTTCAATATGTTTTTTGGCTGAAAAATTGTGATTTTTTTCTTTCTATTTTTCATCTTCTAGAGTTACTTACATAACAGTGAAGTTAAATTGTGTTAAATTAATTTGTCAATAAAAGCACAGTGTTCTTTTCATTGTCTACAAGACATTAATCTTTCCAACGCATGGATGGTCTTCTCTGGTAAGCATGGGTCACCTTAGTTATATTGATTTCTTTAACATGATTGCGTAAAGAATTTCATTGACCCCTGGCAACAATAACAAATACTCTCTAACATGCTGTAACTCCTTAACTGTTCACACGAGAAAAGCAGCTTTTCATATTGACTATGCACTGATATGCAACACATTACTAATGTACAGTCAGTTAGGCGACAAATTACTAACATTAAGTGTTGCATAAAGACACAAAGCAGCTTTTCTCTGCTGATTTACGTCAAAGGCTGCTTTTCTGGAATTACGTTCATTACAACAACAGTGGAAGAGTTACAGCAGTTGAATGAATGACAACACTGGAACAAACACTCTGGTGTGAAACCAGTTGAATAACTATTACGTTTTTTTAGGTTTTTTTTTTTACTATGTTGTGAAGGAGAAAATATCTAGTCGCTTTTGTAGATACTTTCTTTGCGTGTTCAAAAAAGTTGAAAACAAGAAAACCATGGATTCGTTCGGATAAAAGATAAACAAAATTTATTTCCCTAACAATATTTCTAAAGCATAGTAAAACACCCAAAATTATAAGGAGCGCCCGGGTTCTCAGGAGTTTCCAGGGCTGGCAAAGCGCTTAGTTTACTGGCGACTTATCCTGCCAGCCATTTCAAAGAGAGAACACAGAGCATCAGCCTGTTCAGCGGTTTTGATGCGTGGCTGCAGCCCCCTCCTTCAGAAAGGAACATGGCCGCTACACTCCTCCTTCTGCATGCTTGGATTGGCTGGCGAACGGTCTGGTCACTTCCTTCAGTCCATATTTGGTCCCAGCATCTGGTTCTTGCTGGAAAGTTCCAGGGGGGTTACTCTGACAGACGGACGTGTCCGACCCCCAACTGTGTCCCCATGGGAGTTCAGCACCCCTCCGGAACCTTCTCCACAGGCAACCAGTCTCACCCCTTTGGTCTCCACATGTGAATCTGCCTTTTAGAGGTTCCCATGAAATGCTAGATTTTATGATCCATTGTCAGGCTGCAGCCAGCCTTCAACTGGCCTTAGGAACATCCAGGTGTCTCTGCAGGGGGTGAGTTCTGGAGCTTACAGTGAAAAGAGACAGGATGTCCCTTTGAAATTCAAAGTCCGGGAGCACACACTTAAAATCTGAAAATAATCTTTACTGAAATAAAAGATAAGACAAAAACCTAAAAGTAATAAGACCACAAAAATATAAATTCCTTCAGTTGGAAGATGCATTTTTTTAGCAAAGCACTAACACAAGTGTTGTGTACGGGCAAAAAGTCAAAAAGTTCCCTCTGCATCAGAATTTTTCTTTGCTTTTGCATCCTTGCATGTGAAGCTGTTCACCACTAGAGGGTGGTAGTTCCTCACGGGAATCCAGCTGATGATGGGTTAGAAGAAAAAAGAATCACCTTCAGGGCATTTTAGGCTTCAACCATTGAGTAAAACTATCAAAGGTCTTTTTCTTTAAAGAGAAAAGAAGAGTGTCTATACCTGTATGACCTGCAGTTTATTCCTGACTACATGCTCTACATATTAACCCGGAAGAGCGACCTTTACATCCTTAACCCATAAGAACCAATGGTAACGTCAGTGTAATAGAAAAAACATCAGAAACATGTTGGTTTGTGGTCTATTCCACATAATTTTATATTTAAGGGAAAATGGGTCTGTGTTCTTCTGGATTCAGAAGATTCCAGCATATAAGATTCTGAGTTCTCTAACCGACTGTTGAAGACGATGGGAACTTAAGCAGCCAACTGTCATCTTGCCATCTGCCAAATCTAAAACAGAAAAATTATAAGGAGGACCAAACACAGAAAAGATGAAAAGAATGCAGAAATGAGCAGAATAATTTCAGAAATGTTTTTTTGACCATACTCTTATCTATAAGTTTGACTCATTGTGCGATCACATAATCATCGTTTATTTTCCTTTACCTCTGCAATACTTTCATTTAGAACTGAGCATTATGGCTTTTTTAAGCCTCATATTTATTATATCAATATGATATCTCAATGCTAAACCTTATCTAGAATCCACTGAACCAGTTTAAGTTTTCAGCAAAAGAACATGTCCATCCACATAGCCTTCGCATTCTTTAACTCCCTGCAGGTATTTATACATTTAAAGATAAAAGGCAGCACATTTTTACAAATGTTCAAATATTTTGGGTTTGACTCGCCACAGGGTTTGGCACATTGTTTGATTCCAAGGTAGGTTGAGTCAGAGGGGGCGTATAAAGATTAAAAAAAAATCAAATCATTTTGCTATTAATAGTAAAGTTCAAGTTTTATTTGAATAAATCATTACAGTTGTAAATAAAATGTCCCAATTTGACATGCCAATCTGTTCTTATCACATCTGTAAAAAAAAAGCCAAACATTAAAGCATTTGTTTTAATTATTTTTAGATGTAACCCCAAATCAACGACAAGTCAAAATATCACATGAAATCTACCAGAAATGTGTCAAATGTCTGTCTTGTTTTATTGTTTAAAGTTCAAGATGACATTACTAATGATGTCAAACTGTTTCTACACAGATTAGTGCAGGTCTCTCAAGCAGAACACCTTCTATCAACTCCATTTTGACAAGAGTAGGTCAGTAAAATAATGTTTACATTACATGCAGTTGGATTTTTTTTTAAGTGTGTTGGGGGGGTTTCTTCACACACCCAATCTAATGTTAAAAATTTGCGAGCAATATTGGACCTCTCCATCAGTACAGTTGTAAATTACCTCTAGATTCAGCCTATTATAGTTTTAGTTTTGTAATTCTCCCGTTTTGTATAACATGGTGTGGCTCTTATTTTGAAGGACGCGCAAAACCGGAAGTTGTCAGGTGAGCGAACGTGACGGCTGCGTGTGCTGCGTGACTAATCTCCCGGTAATGATGGACTGTCAAGTGAATTTTACAAAAACTTTTCACCAGAACTTAGTCCTTTTATTCTAGAGATGCTCACTGAAAGTATTAATCTGGGAAAACTACCTCCTACTCTAACACAAGGTTTTATATCACTGATACCCAAACCTAATAAGAATAAACTTCAAATTGATAACTGGAGACCTATCTCTTTACTTAATAATGACTATAAAATATTAGCTCTAATTTTAGCCAAACGAATTAAACAAACCTTAACATCTATTATAGACGAATCCCAATCAGGATTCATGTCTAATAGACACATTACTAATAACATCAGGTTAGTTTTGGATTTATTGGATTATTCCGAACTAATAAATGAGAATAGTTTTATTCTGTTTTTGGACTTTTATAAAGCCTTTGATTGCCTAGAACATGAATCCCTTTATCGATCTCTAGAAAAATTTGGGTTTGGAGCATTTTTTATAAAAGCTATTAAAACTCTCTACAATAATTCTAACAGTACAATCCAACTTAAATATGGTACATCTCCAAGATTTCAGGTGGGTAGGGGGGTACGCCAAGGCTGTCCAGTGAGCCCTTATTTATTCCTGCTAGCAGCACAACTGCTTGCAGCTTTCATCCAGAAAAATAACATCCATATATTAGTCGCATATTAGTCGCTGATAAACAAATTCTTATAAGTCAAGTTGCTGACGATACCACTCTTTTTCTGAAAAATTCAGATCAAATTCCCGTTGTAATCAACCTTATTCATGAACTTTTACCTATTTCAGAATGCGCTCACTCAGTTTTGCATGACATACCTGTAAAATCACAAATAACTTATCTTGGAATTATGATTTCTAAGAACACAGAGGATAGATGCAACCTAAATTTTAATCCCATAATTGAAAAGACCAAAAAGAAATTTAACCGCTGGCTTCAGAGGGACGTCACTTTAAGAGGAAGAACTTTACTGTCCAAAGCTGAAGGAATCTCCAGATTGACATATCCAGCACTTGCCCTCAATGTTAACACATCCACATGTAAAAATTGATAAAATGCTCTACAAATTTATTTGGAAAAATAAAACTCACTACATTAAAGATAAAGTGCTTTTGAACTCAATAGACACAGGAGGACCTAATGCCTTAGATTTCACCACCTTAAACTACACCTTTAAGATCAATTGGATTAAGACATTTCTTAGCAACCCAGATTCCTTGTGGAATTTTATTCCAAACTATTTATTTTCTAAACTGGGTGGACTCCCTTTTCTTCTCTAGTCTAACTATAACATTCAAAAGTTGCCCATTAAATTAGCAAATTTTCACAAACAAATGCTTCTGGCCTGGTCTCTAATCTATAAACATTCATTTTCTCCTCACAGCTTTTATATCTGGAATAATACTAATATTTTGTACAAAAATAAATCTTTATTCTTCCCTTACTGGTTTCAAAATAGTATACTCTATGTAAATCAACTTTTTAACTCAGGAGGGTGTTTAATGTCATACAATCAATTTTTAACCACTTATAATATTCCAGTTCCCCCCAAAGAATTAGCAATAGTCATGGATGCTGTTCCTAAAGGCATTATAATGTTATCTAAAGGTCTTGTTCACCCTTTACCCTCACATTCAGTCTCTTTATTTGGAACAAATATTGGTAAGACCTGCTTTACTACAAGAACATCTACAAGAAATAAAAAAATAAGATCACTGTTTCAGAAAGATATTGCAGTTGTACCCAATGTGACCCACTATTGGAGAGAATTTGCGCCAGATATTGAATGGAAGAAAGTTTGGACTTTGTCCTCCAAATATTTTATTTCAAATAAACCCCGGGATGTTTGTTTTAAACTGCTTCACAGATGCTACCCAGACAAATTGTCCAGATCATCGTCGTGGTCGGATTCTGCTTCCTGTGACGTCATTTCCGGGTGAGCGTTACCCAGTGCTTGTTGTTTTTGACTACTGTTCTCTTGTTTGGCATTAGCCTGACTACTATTGCTTACTCTAAGGGTTATCTGGGTTAATATTCACATCTAGCACCTTTTAGTAGCAAATACACTACTGTTAAACCACTTGCTGTTCACTTTCTCATTTTGCTAAATAAACCACTTCTCTTTACCTAAACACCGCTAGCCGTAGCTTAGAGCCCAGCATGGCCACCATCCTTCCACCTTTCCCTCTCTCTCCTGCTCCGTGTGCCATATGTTTAGTGACGATCCTGCCTCCTTTAGTGCAGATAGCGGTAGATGTGTTAAGTGTAGTCTTGTGTTAGACTTGGAGGCCAGGCTTGAGCAGTTAGAAGCGCGGCTCCGCACAGTGGAAGCTAAACCGGCTAGCCAGGTCGTTACTCGTAGCGCAGGCCGCGCTACCAGGGCTAATTTAGCTAGCACCCCAGCGTTCTCCCAGCAGCCGGGAGACAGTCAGGGGTTTGTACCGGTTGGAAGGAAACATAGTGCTAAGCGCAGAAACTTAGAGCACCCGAGACTCCACGTTAGTAATAGGTTCTCCCCCCTCAGCGACACACCCGCTGAACCCTCAACTCTGGTTATAGGCTCTTCTGAAGTTAGAAACGTGGAGCTCCCAGCGGCTACAGTCAGGTGTTATCCGGGGGCCAGAGTTGGTGACATCGAGGGGAACCTTAGGATGTTAGCTCAGAGTAAGTCGAGGTTCCGTCGAGTCGTGATTCACGCAGGCGGTAATGATGCCCGACGGAGACAATCAGAGGTGGTTAAGTTAAACGTAGCTTCGGTGTGTAAACTGGCTAAGACGATGTCCGACACTGTAATTTTCTCTGGTCCCCTGCCGAACTTAGTCAGTGATGAAATGTACAGCCGCTTTTCATCATTCAACCGCTGGCTTTCTAGATGGTGCCCAGAAAACGGCGTTGGTTTTGTGGATAATTGGAGCGCGTTTTGGGGGAAGCCCGGTCTCATGCGGAGAGATGGCGTCCATCCCACTCGGGACGGTGCCGCTCTTCTTTCTAGAAACATTTCTGCTAGCCTTAGTCTGTCAACCTGACAATCCAGAGACGAGACCCGGGCGCAGAGCAGCAGTGTAAAACGCTCCTCTGAGCCTCCCTTAGTGCTGGTGCAAAACCCATGCAGGGAAAGTCAAGCAGGTCCTAGCTTTAGCTTATGTGATGAAAGACAAGTAAAAGGAGCGCGTCATAGAAACCTTAAAGTGACTGACAGCAGTTCTCACAAGCACAATTATGACGTCATTAAATGCGGTTTATTAAACATTCGATCCATTTCCTCTAAGTCCCTCTTAGTCAATGAGTTAATCACTGATAACAACCTTAGTCTTCTAGCCTTAACAGAAACTTGGCTCCAACAGGATGACTATGTTAGATTGAATGAAGCAACCCCCCCCCCACTTATGCTAACTATCAGAAATCCAGAATTTCAGGTAAAGGAGGTGGTTTGGCAGTAATATCACAGTCTAGCTTACTTCTCAGCCCTAAAGTTAAAAATACTTACGGATGACGTACGGATGAAACATGTGACGTACGTGCGCACAGAAATATTCAGATTTATAAATGGATGAGGGGGCTTTTCTGCTCTCTCACACCTGGAGCAACATCCTCCAGAGAAAGACGGACATCAAGGGGCGGAGTCACTTGTCAAAGTTTGACAGGTGACTCCGCCTCAGTCACAATCAGCAGTTTTAAAGACGTCACACGCCACCATCTGATGACGACCCTGACGAAGGCGGAAGCCATTCCGCCGAAACATGTCGGTACGTTTTTATTCAAAACAAACCAGTGTCTGATAGAAAATAATTTAAATACTTAGTGTAAACTTATAGACACAATGAACTTCATTGACTGAATAAGAAAAAACTTAGAAGAACCTTAACTGACCGTTCTGTGTCTGAGTTTAAACTCACAGTTCAGCCAGTACTTAGTGACATTCTGAGCAAATACTCTGAGTCCAGCTCCCATAGCATCAGTCCTAGTATAAATGACCACTTTGTTAATGATGCCCTACAAGCCCTCAGGAGTACACTCCATGTTGTTGCCCCCCTGAAACCTAAGTTCGTTAGACAAAACCGAGTAGCACCGTGGTTTAACGCTGAAACACGTTCTCTTTAACAAGAAACCCGTAAGTTAGAAAGAGAATGGCGCCGCTCCGGTTCAGAGCAGTCTCTGAATATCTGGAAACATAGCCTATTAAATTATTAAAAAGCTCTGCGTAGAGCTAGAAGCCAGTACTATTCAACCTTAATATCAGAGAACGGAAACAATCCCAGATTTCTTTTTAGCACTATTGCTAAATTAACTCGCAGTCAGAGCTCAGTAGAACCACATGTTCCTGTTTCTCTCAGCTCTGATGATTTTCTTACATTTTTCGATAGTAAAATCTCAAATATTAGACATAAGTTAAATCAAGTTATTCCTACTATCAGCCCAGAGCAGGCTGAAGCGGTAGAAGTGGAGGCATCCATAGAAACCTCTGTAACATTAGACTGCTTCACTATTGTGGATCAAGTAGAAATAGCATCAATTATTACGTCCACCAAATCCTCAACGTGTCTGTTAGACCCAATTCCCACTAGACTTTTTAAAGAAACTTTTCCCCTAATTAATGATTCCATATTAACGATGATAAATACCTCTCTAGAAACGGGTTACGTGCCACAGTCTTTTAAATATGCAGTTGTTAAACCTCTTCTGAACAAGCCCAGTTTGGATCCTAGCATCTTGGCCAACTATAGACCGATATCAAACCTGCCCTTTATTTCTAAAATCCTAGAAAGAGTTGTAGTTAAGCAGCTTTACTGCCACCTACAGGACAACAGCCACTTTGAAGACTTTCAGTCGGGGTTTAGACCCCACCACAGTACGGAAACTGCACTAGTTAGTCTCTAATGACTTGTTATTGGCTTCAGAAAAGGGACTACTTTCTATTCTTGTCCTGTTAGACCTCAGTGCAGCTTTTGACACTATCGACCACAGTATTTTACTCCATAGATTAGAGCAGGACATAGGGATCAGAGGATCTGCTCTCCAGTGGTTTAAATCCTGTCAGATAGGTATCAGTTTGTTAATGTAAATGGACATTCCTCTCAGTGCACTCGAGTTAACTACGGAGTCCCACAGGGCTAAGTCTTAGGACCCATCCTGTTTACGCTTTATATGCTACCCCTAGGAAACATAATCAGGAAACACAGCATTAATTTTCATTGTTATGCCGACGATACTCAGTTGTATTTATCCATGAAACCTGACCAGAATGACTAGATAGAGAAACTGAACGCCTGCATCAGAGACATCAAGACCTGGATGACAATTAATTACCTCCTCTTGAACCCAGAAAAAACTGAGGTTATTATATTAGGTCCTATAGCCCCCAATTCCACAGTTAGAAACCTTGGGGTTTTATTTGACCAGGATTTATCATTTAAGGCTCACATATCTCAGGCGTGTAGAACTGCATTTTTTCACCTGCGGAACATTGCTAAGATCAGAAATATACTTTCTAAGAGTGATGCTGAAAAACTCATCCATGCATTTGTTACATCAAGGCTGGATTACTGTAACTCCTTGTTAGCAGCGTGTCCTAAGAGTTCCTGAAGAAGTCTCCAGCTTGTTCAGAATGCAGCAGCTAGATTGTTAGCAGGAACTAGCAGAAGAGATCACATCACTCCTGTGTTAGTTTCCCTCCATTGGCTCCCAGTTGATTCTAGAATTAAGTTCAAGATCCTCCTGTTAACCTATAAGGCCTTACATGGAATGGCCCAGTCCTGTATTAATGACCTCATAGTCCCTTACCATCCAATCAGAACACTTCACTCACTAAATGCAGGACTGCTTGTGGTTCCTAGAATTAGTCAAAGTACAGTTGGAGGTAGAGCGTTTAGCCACCAAGCCCTGTTCTATGGAATAAACTCCCAGCTCATGGAAGAGAGGCAGATTCGGTTTCTACATTCAAAGTTAGACTGAAAACATTCCTCTTTGGACAGGCTTATTGTCAGACTAGTTAGTATTCAGAGATTATTTAACTTAATGTTAAATGTGTTTAAATTAAACTTAATAACGATAACTATTTGTTTTAAAAGGCTGCTAGAAGTTGAAGCTGGGGTAACTATGGTGCTCTGGGGCTCTGTCCTCTTTTCTGTCCTCTTTTCTTTTCTCATCTACCTCTACCCTTCCTCTCTTCTCTATTCTTGATCATCATTCATCATTTAGTTCTCCATGCCTCTGTTTGGTGCAGTGATTCATGTATTGTCCCTTTTTCCCTCTTTCCCCTCCTGGGGAGTGGGAGTGCTTCCAGACTCCAGTTGGTCCATCCGTGCTCCTGTTCCTGACTGTGTACCTCCTCTCTGCTCCTGCTCCTACACCTGGCTGTGGTTCCTGTCTCCGGCTCGACTCGCGCCCCTGACTGTCCCCCCAACCCCGGCTGGATGAAGCTCGTCTGCTGGACTTTAAATATATAGATGTAGAGTTAGATAAGTTAATTCTTCTCTATGAGTTCTGGTAAATCGCCTGTCCGTCCTGGGGGAGGATCCCTCCTTCATGTGGACACCCCTGAGGTTTCTTCATTTTTTTCCGGAATCCGGTTTTTTAGGAGTTTTTCCTTACCGCGAAGGGCGGTCTAAGGGCAGGGATGCCAGTATAACTTAGTCAGTTTGTTAGTTTATTTTAGTATTTTCCTATTGACTCTTTGTATTCATGATCCTTTTGAGTTCATGTTTTACTTCAAAGCCCATCGAGACGACTGTTGTTGTGATTTTGGGCTATACAAATAAAACTGAATTGAATTGAATTGAAATTCTCATTACACATAGACATTGATAAAAACTGCTCCTTCTGTAAATTAGACACTGAAACAATTATACATCTTTTCTGGAAATGCCCCCCAACAGCAATTTTTTGGAAAGACTTTACCTCCTTTGTTCGATGTAAAATTTATGAAAAATTTGATTTGGTATACAAGGATATATTATTTGGTTTTTATAGTGTTAATAATTCACTAGGAAGGGAATACTATTTAATTAACCTTTTGATAATACTAGCCTAATTCCACATACATAAATGCAAATTTTCTGAAAAAAAGCCCTTATTCAAACTTTTTATGATTGAGTTAAACCAATATATCAAAGCAATAAAATATTCTTCCAACCCCAAAGCTATAAGAGTCTTTGACACCCAGGAATTTTTTAAATGTACAGAATAGCAATTTACTGCTTTTTCCGCTCTTGTTTATAATTTTTTTTTTTCCTTTGTTCTTTATATTCCCCTGGCACATTTTGTTACTCTTTTTTATCTGGGTACTTAAAATTAACTTGAATTTGTATCCTGTATATCTTCAATAAAGTTTTCGTGCCGACAATATTCTGAAATAGAAGCTGAAATCTTTTTTAACTCTTTAAACAATACCAGAACAATTAAAGACTCTGAAAAACTACTTTGTGATGATCCAGTAAATCTTGGAGAAGTCTGCGACTGCATCAAGGTGTTAAAACCAAATAAATCTCCAGGAACTGATGGATTCACTTCTGAATTTTATACTTTATTCTATCAACAGATGGCACCTTTTTTACTGGAAGTTTACAATGAAAGTATTTCTAATGACACCCTACCCTGGAGTATGACCCAAGGACTTATTACCCTTATCCCAAAACCACACAAAGATTTACTCTATATTGATAATTGGAGACCCATCTGTCTTCTTAATAATGATTATAAAATTTTAGCTTTAGTTTTTGCTAAAAGAATTAAATCTGTTCTTAATTCAGTAATAGAGGAATCACAATCAGGTTTTTTACCCAACTGTAGTGTATTCAATTGCTCCACCACGACACTAGAGGGCGCGTTGTATGACTGTGAGTTCTGTATGTTACATTGTGAAGAGGAAGCATTAAAGAGAAGATAGTGGGAAAAGGCATTCTGAGTCACGTCCTGATTTCTGTGCTAATCTGAGGATTAATTTCTACAAGAATACAACAACTTGGCGACGAGGATGGCGAATCTTGTCCCCTGCCCTGCGTTGTTTCTACAGTCCGCCGGACAACCTGTGATTCCGTTCGAGATGTGGATGAAAATGTTTTCC